>LS997566.1:39305919-39905919 GCA_000469685.2 Haemonchus contortus
GAACGAGGGTTTTAGATTAGACTTCACTAACAGCGAAGTTAATGACGTTTGCAGTTATTAGCACCTTATCTGCGTTTTTCTCCTCTACTAACTTCGGCATTAGCGCTCGTACACTTCGAGATAAAAAGGAAATAAATCTGGAAGGACCAATGTCCGTATTTCCAGATGATATTGAGTTTGGAATATCCGGAACATGGTCAGATTGGCCGCTTTCATAATCCGCCGGCCGGCCGGCGGAGGCAGTGCTAGGGGGAGGAGGGAGGCAGACAGATAGGCAAACAGTCCACGCTCCTTCGAGGGGTTGAAAACAAACAACCTTCAAAGGAGCGTGGACTGCTTGCCTTACACTGTCTGCCTCCCTCCTCCCCCCTAGCACTGCCTCCAGCCCCCTAGCCCTGCCTTCAATGGCTGCTTTGATAGTCTGCCGGCCCGCTCGCCGGCGGACTATCAAAGACTATGAAAGCAGCCATTGAAGGTTGGTAGTGGTTAATATTCACAATACACCCATGCTACACATATTGAAATTTCGCATGATTCTATCCAGTAGAAAAGGAGTTACGACTGAAATTACGCTGAAGAAGCATTTGGCCGAAGACTTTTGAGCGCTCTGTGAATATTGCTTAGGGGGCATTTCGAATAGATCATGTAGCTCCAAAGCGGTATCATCGGTAGTCATTACTACTATATATAATGCGCTATGTGTGTGTGTTGCTTGTGTGTGTGTTGTGTGCGTGTGTGTGGGTGTATGTATCTGTGTGTGTATGTGTGTGTGTGTGTATGTGTGTGTGTGTGTGTGTGTGTGTGTCTGTGTGTGTGTGTGTGTGTGTGTGTGTGTGTGTGTGTGTGTGTGTGTGTGTGTGTGTGTGTGTGTGTGTGTGTGTGTGTGTGTGTGTGTGTGTGTGTGTGTGTGTGTGTGTGTGTGTGTGTGTGTGTGTGTGTGTGTGTGTGTGTGTGTGTGTGTGTGTGTGTGTGTGTGTGTGTGTGTGTGTGTGTGTGTGTGTGTGTGTGTGTGTGTGTGTGTGTGTGTGTGTGTGTGTGTGTGTGTGTGTGTGTGTGTGTGTGTGTGTGTGTGTGTGTGTGTGTGTGTGTGTGTGTGTGTGTGTGTGTGTGTGTGTGTGTGTGTGTGTGTGTGTGTGTGTGTGTGTGTGTGTGTGTGTGTGTGTGTGTGTGTGTGTGTGTGTGTGTGTGTGTGTGTGTGTGTGTGTGTGTGTGTGTGTGTGTGTGTGTGTGTGTGTGTGTGTGTGTGTGTGTGTGTGTGTGTGTGTGTGTGTGTGTGTGTGTGTGTGTGTGTGTGTGTGTGTGTGTGTGTGTGTGTGTGTGTGTGTGTGTGTGTGTGTGTGTGTGTGTGTGTGTGTGTGTGTGTGTGTGTGTGTGTGTGTGTGTGTGTGTGTGTGTGTGTGTGTGTGTGTGTGTGTGTGTGTGTGTGTGTGTGTGTGTGTGTGTGTGTGTGTGTGTGTGTGTGTGTGTGTGTGTGTGTGTGTGTGTGTGTGTGTGTGTGTGTGTGTGTGTGTGTGTGTGTGTGTGTGTGTGTGTGTGTGTGTGTGTGTGCGATTGACCAGAAATTCATAACTCCGGTTCCCATGGATCTATGGAGTTTAAATTTGGTAGGTGTACAGACGACAGGATGGGAACACTTATAATACGTGGCAGAACAAGACTCCGCCCACAATGAGCAGGGTTTGTGTGAAAAACCCAAATTTTGAGTATGAGATGCTTGAGTGAAAATTCACAGCTCCTGTTCCCGTAGATTTAAAACATTCAAATTTGATGGGTGATAGAAACACTTATGGTGGGTCGCAACAACGGACTCCCCCCTCCCCTCACATGAGAGGCTGACCATTGATTCCATACTTGTGTCTTTCTCTAACTTCTGGGCTGTCGTTGCATTATGTGTTCTACTGTTTTCGCCTTCGCTTACTCATTTATCTACTGCCATTATCTTTTGTTTCGCACGGTCTATTACTTTGTTTTATAAGGATGTTTTCTACTGCGTTCGCCTTAGCAGCGTAATAAACATAAACACAAACATTCTAAAAAAACGTACAAAAGAATTAAAGTAATCTGACTCGGAATTACAGTAATCTGTTCAGAAATTCCAATCTTCATAATTTACCATACGGTCTGATTCTTTTCAGTACTTGCTCAGGCAAATCAAGGAAATACAAAAACAAAACTATTTGTGATGGACAATGTGAAAAGCGATGCTATAATGTTGTTGCACCCCAGAGCGTCAAATATTTTGAGGTACTTCTATGAACAGTTACTGAACTGCCCGACTTCTCTTTTCAGAGAAATCATCGAGATTGGCTACCTGAACCAATCAGTCTCGATGGCACGTGATGCAAATGCATGATTCCAAAACCTTCCATCACAAAATCTCATAACTTCCTCTTGCACCTTTTTCCTTTGTCATAAGGATAGAATCTCCATCGTCTGGCATCTTTCAGAATAAAGCTTTGAGCGCCGGCGATGAAAACGCTGGTCGCCAATCGGTACCGCGTGGGTCGGCTGTGGGAAATTTCTTGTTCGAGTTTCTTTAATGAGTTATTCGATTTATTTTTCAATTCTTGATATATGGATTTGATTTCTTCGTGAACCACTATGGTATAATGTGACAATAACATTATGTGAGGTGACATGTGATAATAACATTACAAAAGAGTCCGCGCAGCTCTGTTTGGTAAGTAGAATGCTTCGACACAAATACCATCAGTGACGACGCGGACGCTGACGCGGCTACGAGTGCACATCGCTCAGCGCTCTACTTTTGAACCGGTTTCTCTTTTGTCGGAACAGTGAGTGCACGCCAACAGTCAGGTTCAGCGAATCATTGAATAGGCGAATATGTGCTCAGGAAGAGAAAGAATTTCTGTAACGGTGACTCTCACGATGGAGATTTATGAAAAGTCTGAGATATCGTATCCATTCATAGTGAAATCAATAAGTTCTACTGCTGAATCGGTACTTAAACTCTTCAGTGCTGTTCATGCTTGAACCCAGAAATGGAATGCACAGACCACAGTGATTGTGGAGGTACGACAATGTCTCGCTTATGCTTATTTTTATATTCAGTTGTGAAAGTGGAATCGAAACCCAACTCACAGGATGGTGAGGTGGGTACAAGAATAGAACAAGTTACATAAGACGTGATTCTAGACTGTCTAATTTACGTCATTAAAGGGTGGCGTTCGAAGCCATTTAGTAGGGATATATTAAAAGATCAGTTAAAAAAAAAGAAAAATTAGGTGATTCACAACTAAGCGGCACCTTAAGCGATAATCTCAACCAAGATTTAAGAACCTAGAAAACGATTACGAATACAGCATTCTCCTTCTTTGCAATGTTCTGGAAGCCAGTGGATTTAGGGGGGGGGGGGGTATCTCATACGTGAAGGTTCAGTTCACTGGGAAAATTGGTTTCAGAAATATTCCCACAAGATGAATACCTGCCTCTTCATATAACACATGAGGGCGTAGCAGATCGTAATCAGTCCGGCAATATAAGAAATCAAAACTTGTTCCATCTGTATGCCACACCCAACGATAGTTATATAGACATACACACGCACACACATATACACACCTACACCTACTCATACACACAGACAATTCATTAGCCACCTTCTACGATTCTTATTTAGTAGAATCAATTTTTTTTCCTGAATCATTCATTCATGAGTTTTCAGAGAAACTCGTCGATACCGACTATGTTCTGTTTGTATCAGCGTTGGCCTCCAGTTGTTCCGGGAGAACGATAGCGTTTGCTACAAGCTGTAAGGCTGATGTTACCTACAGGTTTGCTTGAAAGGTCGAAATTCCCTTACGAGATTAGAATGAGATGGTGCGAGTTGGTCAAACAACAGTGAAAGTATAAAATTCCGTTGTTTTTCAATTTCCGTCAAGAATAATCTTCACATGTGCCTTCCTACGTCTCATTTGGGAAGCTTATAGAGCCGTAGTAATGGCGTCCGACTGAGGTGTTATTCCGTGGCTGGCCGCAGCGGAGCAAATTGGGGTCGAAGAATTGGGGAGATGCGAGAGCTATGTGACCTTCTATCAGTGTACACTGAAATCATCTCCTGTCTACCCTCTATTCCCTCAGCAGTTGTTCAAGTCTTTGGATATGCGCCTGCAAATACTGTCAAAACATCCTCTAGTTGCAGTCATTTGAGACTCTAGGTCTCCCTTCTATAGGCAAAGCAACTTAACGAAATGCGTGAGATTTTTTCTCAGTCGGGCAGACTGCAATGGTGTACTGGTAACAGTGCTAGTCATAAGTAATAGGTTGATGCATACTTATTACGGATTTTTTTTTGCGACTTCTTTTCTCTCGATACAGTTCGAATATTGAAATCGGGATTTAATGCATATGATCTTCTTGCTTTTATTAATAGAAACATGTGAATGTCATCTTCATATATCCCACATTAAAATCGTATCGTATTAAAAATTCTATCCCGTTTTGACGAAGTGGATGATTTGAAGGTCGACTTCAAGGCGTGGATAGTCTCTAAGAATAGAAACTTCTTTGCCAGTGGAATCCGATTGTCTAGCAAATGGGAAGCAGTGCTTGACGTAGATGGCGGATATGCTACGAAGTAATTATTCGAACATGCCTTCGCTGAATATTTCTATCGTTTCTCAAGTAGATTTGCTCAAAAAATCCGCAATACTTAGGCATCAACCTAATAATAATTGTGAGCTTCTTCATTGAAAATTCCAGCTGCCTGACTACTACATTACAACTCTCTAGCCTCATGTATGGCATTGCTGACCTTAGTTTGCGCAACATTTGGCTTTATGTGTACTCAGGTCTTCCGGTTTTATTGACGCGGCAGTTTCTCTGGTTTTGGGATAATTGGTGGCAATCAACTGCAGAGCGTTTGTTGTGGTACATCTGAAAGTTGTCATAACAGCGAAAACATAGAAAGTCTTACAGGAAGAGGAAGCTCCAATAAAATTCTAAATAGAACCTGACACAGTTCACGAGTTCAGGCCAATAGCCGGTAATCTGAATATATGTCCGCAAAAATTGAAAGAATCGACGCAAAAACTACTCGATGCGTGGCAACGCGTTCTCGTACACGAAATCATTCATGCATTAGCGTTCTCAGTGTATCTCTTCCCATATTACCCAGGAGCAGGAAAACCTCAATGGTAGGAATGATTAATCGATGATTTTACATCGTAGTAATTCGAGGCTACATTCAACTATTGCGGCTAAAATGCTCACCAGTCAATGCTCAAGATGCTAGCAACTTGACCAGCACAGCCGCGATTTTTGAATGCGTACTTACACATTTGCGGTGAGGATTGACAGCAACTGCGATGCCGTTTTATCGATAGGGACGAGCTTGGAGTCGTCATTCCTAATGTGGTTCACCGTTTCACGCGTTTCGATTGGGAGACTTCAAAAGGAACGGTGAGTGCGAGCACGTAGTCTCGAGAAAAAAAACTGTCCTCTAATTTCATTTATCAGATGAATGGGTTCGAAACCTTCATCTAAGTCAAGATTAACAAACAGAATTGAAGAATAAATTTCAGGTGGAACATCACGTCCATATGATAGTCACACCAAAAGTACGAGAAGAAGCTCGACGGCACTTCAACTGTTCTACCCTAGAGGGAGCAGAGCTTGAAAATCAGGATGCTTATGAAGGGCGTGGCAGTCACTGGGAAAAGCGCGTCTTCGGGGTGGAACTTGAACTAGAATTCAAACTCCTAATACCAGAAGCCAACTGTTTCCATCACTTGGCTTCTGGTATCAGGGGTTTGAATATTGAGCTGACAAAAGCTACGGGAGAGGGGTGAAATTGAGAGAAGAGACTAACATTCTGTACATGCTCAGAGGCACCACCGCAGTATATGTTTTGGAAGCTAGAGGTTGGCAGAGTACAGGTTTTGAACCAATTCAGCACTTTTCGAATTACTAACTCGGATAGTCATTCGGACTGAAGAATTTCACCAATGCGGTTTAACAACAAACAACTAGGGAAATGTATGAAGACTCAGTTGGGTAACGCGTGGTCCACCATCAATATAAATCTCTAGATCACGTGAACCCACTGGCTGTACGTCCACTACACTTCCGACGTATAACATTTTTCAAACATACCTAGAATGGTGAACAAAAGTGTTGTAAATGCTATAAGAATTGACCTCACAGGGTAATCAGAGGTCTATGCGAAAGTAGTTGCACAGCTTCAGCGAAAAAACGGATATAACATTTTGATCCAAGCTCGCACGTGCCAGGCCCTAATGCCCAATTTTCGAAGTTGTGCTACCTCCTTCGAAGGGGGGGGGGGGGGGGGGGAGGATGAGCACGATCAAATTTCAGTATCCAACTCGTTTTTTAAAGAACGAGTTAATGACTGGCGAAGTAAAAGATATGCCCGTTATATCTCGCCTGTCGCTGGCATTACTTGAAGACTCCGGATGGTACAAAGTGAACTACGAGTGAGTCCTACTTTTTCGCAATTGATGCCAGGCCATTTTTTTTCAGGAGCTCATTCTCAAATTGTCTTGTTGTTTCAGTAATGCTGAAGATCTGGAGTGGGGGAAGAATCTCGGTTGCACCTTTGCTACAAAGAGTTGTTTGACCTGGATGAAACTGAATCCATCAGATCCTTATCCGTTTTGCACTGTTTACGGAGGAGACAGGTGATGAGCGTTTTTGATTGGCTGTAAAAGTTAGACGGTTAGCCCTGCTGAAGTGTTTTTTTGAATTTTTTCTGGGGCCATGAATAAAGATGTTGGTTCCAGGGTAGATTCTGACACAATGTTTAAAGCCCAGTTCCATGGTCGAATTCCAGACCTATGTCGTGGCGTTTTTACACAAGTTCAGCCTTTACTTCATGTTTTAGAGCTGATGCAATGTTAATAACTACTCCTTACTGCCTAACATTCACGTTGCTCCTTCATGTATTCGCCATATTCAAGAACTTGCTAATCGCTGTTTTTCCCTGAAGATCGAATGTCAATCGAATACTCTAGCTCCTATAGAGCTGGGTCATAAGTGCGTTTCAAAATTATGTGCACACCTAACAAAAAACAAAAATTTAACCGAGATCAATAGATAATACTGAGAAGCGATGATCCCCTTTTTGGTATTCCTCACTATGCATACGCAATGATGGGAAGGCAAGCTCTAACTTCCCGCTGCTTGCCACCCCCCCCCATACCATCAAAGAGCCTCCTCAAAATCGAATTTCGAATCGAAAATCGAAATTCGTTCTCGAAAAGACGAGTGGCTCTCGGCGAAGGTCCCTCCAGTGATGACGAAATCCATCTGACCCATCAAGATTGAACATTTTTTCATCAGAGAAGATCACCTAAGAACAAAATGGGTACAACAGGTTGTTTGTTCTCAAACAGGAAAATCCTGAAAAATCTCGAACAACCGTACCTTATCCCATGATGTTGCCATGTTCCTCCTAGCAAACTCGAGCATTGTCAGCCTGTGGAGAGTATTGAGTCGAGGAGCCTTCTTCATCGTCTCTCATGGGATATACTCATTACAGCGGATAGAGCGCCAAACGGTCGTACGCGAGACTGATAACCCCATCTGAACTCGGATCTGATTCACATACAAAGAATATTCGTCACAAGACGGGCTATCTCCTGTTGTCCTGGGCGATCAAAATACGTGCACGGCCAGGAATAAGTTGTGCGTGATAGCTGCCAGGGTCTCGAATGAATTTAGCAATGCATGAAAGAGTCAGGCTCAGTTGCCGTGTGATTTCTCCACTGGAACGTTCAGTAGCATGTAGAGCCAGAATTTGAGCTCTTTCGCTAGAAAGCAGACTGCCGCGGATAGGCATGATGACGAATTGGGATCAACTTGACAGAAATTTTGGTGCCAAAATCTGATCCGCTCTCAGCGTGCACGTACTTTTGAAACACGGAAAAATATTCCACCTGAAAAAATCGAATGTACAGCGATATTATCTGCCCAACTCCCCTGTAAAGGTTATCGTTTACGAGGAGTCGTTTGAGAATGAGAATTTCGTTACGATAAGTTCCTTGGTTACTTTTGAAATGAAAAATTTTGAGGGGTGCACATACCTTCGAAACGCACTTACCTGTCGAAGGAAGGATTAGACCTACTGTTAACTTAGGCATTTGGACAGGTTTCGACGCTGTACTTAGATAACTTGGAACACTGACACGTGGAAAAACTCCTGACATATTGTAGGTTCTATAATGATGGGTGACCATTCATTTCGAAAGCTAAATATACGCCAATTTTGCAACGCTTTTAATGAAGAAGCTCATCGGGGTTACAGCTACAGTTGAACCCAGTTGATCAGCCTCTTTGCATTGGCATCCAGGTTCAACAGATACTCGATGACAGATGTTCGCTTGTTGAGAAGAAAAACGGTCTTTAGTAGAACTTACACCAAGCGATCCCACTCCGCGACCTTGTAATGTGTGATCACTGTCTGTCTTTGCAGGTGTGCTGCAAAGCGATTTGAGAAGCTACAATGTAACCTCGTGACAGCAAGCAAAATCTCCTTCAAAAATATCACGCCAGAATACGACTACAATATTAAAAATCTCTACCATGACAGAAAAGGACAGTCAGTTGTAGGGTTCGGAAAAGTGAAGATAGCAGATTTTTGCCCCTACTACATGGTGAGTTAGGCTGATTTTTCTACTTCTTTCATAATCATATCAGCTAGCTATAAACACTTCGAAACACGTTGATCCAATCCGAGTTTTGAGTCAACAATGGAAAACTAGATTTATCATGCTCCAATGATATCTGACTCTGTTTAATTGTTACTCCGCAGATGAGAACCTTCCAAACCTGGAAACTAACCTATGCTGGAAAATATCGATTCTAACTTCAGAGCACTGCCTTCGTTGCAAATGTGACTCCCATATGTACACGTCCTGTAATTGCGAAACTTGAAGAAGATCCATTCCAGGTGAGCAGTCATCACTCATTCGAAAATGAAAGTGAGTCATTCCTTCAAGAACCCATTGGTAGATGTAGCGATATAAAGCTTCGCTTGGTTACCAGAAATACACGCTTTGGAAAGTCTGACTTCATCTTTCTACCAAGAATGGCATGATGCCTGCTGTGGGTTCTACCGAACTAACATGAGCTCCCTATACTTATATGATATCCCAATGTGAAGCATAAAACTCACTTGTGGAGGCGATATCTGAATAATTTGTGGGCAACAATGTTCCCTTACTCAGATTTTAATATCCCGTATGTCACCGAATATTTATGGCATACTATTTCGTATAAGCCAGATGAGGATGTTTTGTTCTATCGAAATCTGTGCGCTATTTTTTCTTCGAGCTAGTCTATACCAATTTTCAGGTTATCAAATTGTGCTGAGATAAAAAACGTATTTCTGATACCTTCCTCGTTTTACATTCAGTCAAACTTCTCACACTTTAAGAAGTTAAACAAAAATTTCAAAATAACAAACCATCTTTTTTTTGAATGATACAAGACATCATGTCATAAGCACTCAATGATAGCAGGATACTGAAATCGGCAAGCGAAGGTCACTTATTTTTGGTTGTCAACCTAATACTTTAATATCAAGGCGTCCAGTCGGGAACCGCAGGAGGCGTGAATCGAGTCAAGCTAGACTTACTTGGCTCTCCGAGATCTGCCACGAAAATAATTTTTCTACAGATACACTCCCTGACATCTCGTTGTTTGGACATGAATATAAGTGTCAAAGTGGACAGCGAGGTTTCAAAATTCACATGGATGCGTTCTGTCGGTTGTTTCGAGGTGAGTTAATTTTGCACCTATAAAGTTGAAGGAAACATACAAAATACTAAATAATACTACTAAAAATAAAGGTCACGCAGTGGGCCGGCTGGCAATACGTGAACTGGTGCGCCTCGATCCTATCACCGTTTGCCCTGCGATTCGCCGCGCAAGTGTCGCGCGGCGCATCCATTTGCCACCTCGAATGCTGTGCGATACAATGCTTAAATTTGAATCAGTTCCCCATGCAGATATTTGAGTGTAACTTGAACGGGCCATTAAAAAATGACCAAGACCTAGTCGTGGTAAATTCAAATTCAGGTAGAACAATTCAAAACGCAAAACCCCTGCGAGGGCCAAACGTGTCCACCTTGAAGTGTGAGTGGGCTGCTTCGCGCGCAACGTGGGCGTCTCATCTACGATGGAATAGGTGGCCCCTCTGACTGAGCCGACTATAGGTAAATATACTGCTCACGCGCAACTGAATTAATGTTCACAACAACCTCGGAAATCAATCTCGTCAGGTATTTCAATCCTACATTTTATACTACTTCTACTCTCGCCTTCACTCATGTGCGAGCACCAGCAATAAACCATTCGCTTCTGTGTTTCGCGATCGCTATCTAGGGTAGATTCAGAATCTGACAAGATGGCGATGTGAAGAGTCGTTCAGCTGCTTTCACAGCTGTTTCGCGGGATCGACTAGCGCATCCCACATCTCGCATCCTATCCTGGCCTATCCTTAGATTGTGAAGATCCTACTGTTCGTCTTGTCCAACCGTCATCATCTTTCCTCATTATTACGTGACCGACCGCAGAAATTTTAGAAAAGGTTTTCCAATTTCTTGACTACGGGGTTCAATTCGGATAACACTTCACCAAAACTCCTAGCGTGTCTTGCTTGTCCAGTCACTCTAATAAATAGCTCGAAAAGTAGTAGGTAGAGTCATAAGTCCTCGACAAAGTGATGGTGATGACTTCTAGAGATCATAACTCGGGAAAGAGGTGACGAAAATGAACGCGCATCGTTAGATAGAGTATAAAAACTCTTCCAAATAGAACTAATGAATACACCTAGCTGTTTCCTGCGCTCAAGCGTGAGGAGAGAAAGTGCCATGTCGGCGCGAAATTCCATGCCATACTGCTTCAAAGCATGAGGCACCCATCAACCAAGCTTCCGCACCTTGCCGATTGACTTCATCCACGGATAATTGTGGACCGACTCCCTAAGAGTGACTGCCAGTTCACGAGTAGCCTGGCTCCGCAGCACCTCCAAAACCAACTCCATTCATGGTCCCGGACGGTCTTCATTTTCGAAGTTGGGTCGTCCGACGTGAACTTCGTGTGCCACTTGTGAATTGTGCATCTAGCAGGAGCACCCTTCTCGTAAACACCCTTAATACGTCTATCGATCCCCGCGGTTCTTGGCCAGATTAAAAAATAAATAGGATGGTTTGCGGAGGTGAAGTTGCGACGGTTTGAAATCATGGGACATGGTTGCAGGAGAGGAAACAGTTAGGTGTGTTTGTTGGCATGCATTTTGAAGAGCTTTTCATACCCTATCTAGCAATGCCACGCGCGTCCATTTTTGTCTCTTCTTTCACGAGTTATGATCTCTAGAAGTCATCTTTATCACTTTGTCCGAGGACTTATGCTCTACCTAATAGAAGGATAAGATGTCAGAATGCCGTTAAAGGAAACTGGGCAATCATCAAAGAGTTCAGCAGTAGAAACACCATACGTTGTCTTTGAACTTCTAGGCCTTCTCTGTAGCCTCTTGAGTGGAAAGAAACACGCTTCTCGTATTCACTACTTTTATTTGCATTATGTGGACAAGCCATATCCAAAACGCTCATTCTTTTATAGAAGCCTGAAATGTAAGACTTCGACATCTCATCAAGGGAGGGTTTTAAGTTCCCACGGAATTTTGGAAAGAGATCTAGGTATACCGATAAAGTTTATTTACTATTTACAAATTCAGAATTCAAAACTACTATATGAGTCTTTCAAAAAAGCTATGAGCCCTCAACGTTTGCTTAGTCAATGCATGGAGAGGTAGTGCCAGCTGATATGCGCAGTTGCCCGCAACCGCCAAAAAGATAGGCGAGGCGCGCCGGCAGACTTCTTATCTCTATAGGCAAGCGAAGTGTGTCGCTCCCCAACGCCAACACCATTTTTGAAAATTGTGTTTTCCTTCAAACAAGTGCAACTAGCGCTTCGTTTCCCCATATGTAATAACATCTCTGTCATCGTTGAACACGAGCCAGTTCGTATTCATTTGATCCCTGTGAGCCAACGAGACTCACAGGGATCAAATGAATACGAACTGGCTCGTGTTAAACGGTGACAGGACCCAGTTTGCAAACTTTTTGTCGTATGTCAATGTGTAAAACGTCTACATATGTTCTAAAACAACTCTGTGGTTATTGGGTATGTACGGCAAACTGATTTCTGTCATGAAAAGGGATTGAGGGAACAAAGTACCATCTTTGTGACTCTTTCGATAATATAATACAAAAGGATGGTTCATGACAATTAAAATATTGGAGATTGCGAGACTATCTGGTTAAACGGTGCGTTGAAGACGAGAAGGATGAGTTCGGCGTGGCAGAGGCAGTGTCTATATGGCACTGGTTAGGGCTACTAAACTGGGCCACAGTGCGACTAGCGACCCTTGCGGAGGTTGCGGGCAACTGAGCATTTCAATTGGCACTGCCTCTCCATGTGTCGACCAAGCGAACTTTGAGGCTCACATTTTTGCTGGGTAGACTCATGCAGCAATTTTAGTTACTAAATTTGTAAATAGCTTTAAGGCTCTATCGATATACTTACGTCTCTATTCGAATTTCCATGAAAAGTTGGAACCCTTCCCTGGTCAGCCAGTGCGACTTTTGTGGATGCGCCATGGAATCATCTCGCCTATTAATTATGTCTTAAAGGCAGTATTCACAAAAAAGTTAGGGTACCCTTTTTTGACGGGAATTGATAGAACTACTCTAGAATAAAGCGATAACAACGAAAAAAGCGCAAAAAACGATGAAAAAAGAGAATTACAAAGGGTCAAAAAAAGAGCTGGAAAAGGGGGTTGGACGAATTTCACATTGAAAAAACTGCAGTTAGGGAGTTTTCGAGCGAGAATGCACGAAGGCGACGCAATGTCTGCAATACAGACAACACATCGAAATTAACGGAGTCTTTGAAATAAAAAACATTTCCATGCAATAATCTACACAGAATATGTTAAAATCTTCAATAAACTCACGAGAATAGTTAAAGAATGATACCGTAAAAAAATAATAAAAAAAAACAAACGATACGCGAATAATAGAAATAACAGCCGAATACTAGCTCCTGTACGAGGCGGTCGACCAGCTGATCATTCCTGGCAATTTGCCAATCTCCGTATCGATTTTTCACCAACTTCGCTCCAGTGCGAATGTGGTGAAGGACAATTTGAACTCGTAGTCAACCTAGCGAGGGGCGGAGGCATCCCGTCCCCCAATACTCCTGCCCTTATCGTGCCCTATCCAGCCGCTTTCCGACCTAATTCCTGCACAAATGGTATCAGAGGGGGCTTCGAATTCAAAGCATGTGCAAATTTCCGAAACCATTTTTTCGTGAACAGCGCCTTTAAGCACCCTTTCTGAATAATCCATATTTGCCAACCGATTATCTCTCCAACTAAGGATCGGTCAATTTATGTATTTCTCCGGGGTGAAAAATGCTCTAGCTCTCATTTCTATGAATCTGAAAGTTGGTTGCATGGGCACAAATTGGAACGAGATCGATCAGCGTGCATCAGTTGCGTGTCGTGGAAACTTTCTGATAAATCAAACTCTCACTGTGAAAGGCGACTTTTGACTTTCAGAGCATATGCAAAAATAATCTTCTCATGATCAGAACACAACAGTCGAAGTTTTATCCGTGCTACCGAGAGGGGCAGATAATACACATCGAGAAGGTACTGAAGTCATCACATTTTTTCCTCCTACCATGACCGGTAAGCATCGTGATAGTGGTCCCCAACACTACTGACATTTATTTTGAATCTATTAGGTTGGCAAGAAGTTCTGCGACAAAAATTTGAAGCTTCATAAACTTTGTGTAAACGATGTGCACACGATAGCTAGGATGATCAACTTCTTGGACATTCTCCAAACAATCATCGCACGAATCAACAAGGGCACGTGGACAGCGGAACTTCTCTCCAAATTTCCATGTCTGCTTTGCGGTACGCGGCCAATATTCTAAGGTCGTCTCGCGGCTTCGAAGTTCATTCGCTGTATTCCACCCGCTTCCCCGCTGATTGGTGGGGCTCCATTTTTGGTACTTTTCATTGATTTTTGCTTTGTTGCGTTTATTTTCATTATCAACGATCAGAGATCAAGGCGCATGAAGAAGGAAAAAAGTGGGCAGTAATAGTAAATGATTAGAGAATTCTGACTCACAGGTTGCGCGCTGCAATCATCAATCGCATTTGTGCGACACGCAGCTTCTACGGCTAGACGGGATTCTCGAGGAAAGTTCACACCCAGGGCACGCACGTGGGCACCCACAAGTCTACTATCAGTGATTGGACAACACCGGATTCGTAAGATCATGAAAACAGTATTCACTGGTCAACAGTTGCTTGAACCTCATCGCTGCAGGAGGTACTAGACTTCGAAAGGAGGCACTCTACTGAGCATCGTCTCATACATAGTTGTGCCGGGCATGAGGGACCCATCCACCATGAGTTGCCAAACGCAGACCAGTCAGTCACAGCTGCCGCTTACTCCTTTGAACTCCAGCATTTGGTCAATGCGGTAAGAGAAAAAAAGTCCAAAACCCCAACTCAAAACGACAAAACACGTCGAAATTTAGCATTACACACCATTGAAATTAATAGGCCTTGCTTGGTTCTAGGTTACACTTGAGCTGTACCTTGGAACGTTACACTTTTCGATTACCGTGTGCTCCACCTTCTCAAGCAATCCTTTGTGCGAAAAAATTTCGTAGCTTGATATGATCTGAAGTAGACAGTTGATGATTTCGTTGATTCACAGCCTCTTGACTTCTCGACAAAAGCATCAGTGATTTGCTCAAATGATAAAAGAAAACTATTGATCTCTCCAATGACTACGTTTCCAAAATACGATTGATAAGGAAAATTCGATTGATACGGAAAATTCTAGACATAAACCCAAAATGATTTCTGTCTTGTCGCAGAACATTCTTGCCAGACTATTATTTGTGAGTCTCACTGAACCAAAATTAACAAGTAGTAGCTGAAGAGATGAAATATAAGAAGTTGACTCTTTTCCTGTTTTCTTTGCCATTAATGTTTACATATTGAACCAGTTAGAAAAGAAGCAGGCTTGTTTTGCAAACCTGAGACGCAACGATGAGACTCTCTTCAATGCGACTAGAGGCACATCACCGAAGCAGATTCAGGCAGGCCAAGATTTTTCGTTTCGGTTCAGGATTCACATGGTAAAAACACATCTGAACTTCAAATCGTCTGTCCATCCTGCTTGGAACTCTGCGGTCCTCAATTCTGTTCAACAGAAAAATTTGAAATGGAGTCAATCGGTGATGAACAAAGAACTGTCTTCAAATCCGTCAAGAATTTCAAGTTTGGGACTCAAGTCATGCTAGTATCACTGTTAATGTTATTCGTAGGTGATTGGTAAATAAACTTAATCTAAGCAAAATCCAACTAATCATCTATCCTATTTTTGTAGTTCTACACAGAAAAAAAGGCTGGAAAAATCTGCATCGGGTAGTTATGACCCGTCTTGTAACACCCACTCTTTTGTGTTTTGTTTGACAATATGTGGAGCGATAGCAAAAAAAGTGAACTTAGTACTCCCATTGTTTTCATATCATTTCCACTTGTATTTAATTGATAAAATAAATTCAAATGTATTCTTCCGGTAAACGACTTCATAATAACAAATGTGCATACATATCTTCTGCGGCTTTTCAATTAGTAAACGGAACGACGTCGCACTTTCATCGCATTTCTCAACTGCTACGGTGACACCACTTGTGGAGGTGTGCACCCTATAATCCCAACTCCAGCTTCGATATGTTCGGGACTTTACAGGCTTTGAATAGGATTTTAAAACATTTTTACATCACAAAACTTGAACCCATGTACAATTTTGCTGCCATGTGTGTGTGTCTATTGTGCATTCTTTGTCTACGAGCATGACATTATTAGTCATGAACAGTGCTTTTGCATTACTTGCTTGCTTCACTGGGCCATGTTGAGAGTAAACACTGGTAAACAGGGTTCGCAAAAATTCGCCTCCGAACCCGTTCACTAATGACCTTCCAAAATGCGAACAGCCGTCGAACAAGGCCGAAATTATTAGCGAGTACGCTGCCTGACAGCTCCTCGAGCTTGTGACTCAAAAGAGATGCAGATAACAGTGCTCAGAACCCACAGCTCACAATACTCTATGCACTTCAGAAGACCGATGAGGCCGCTATTACCGGCCGACCTTCTAGTTAAAGGTGTGTTCTGTAGGTATACATTGATACACCAATTCTGAGCTTTACCTGCATAACATAACGGCCTACATCGCTTTCCCTCCTTTCCATTACAAAGTCGTAATGTCGGTTGACACTCTAGTCCTGTTTTTTGAGCATCCAACTCACTTTTGATCACAAAATATTTCTGAAAGAAGGTCTCCCTATTTAGTGGGCTTTACAAGTTCGACATGGCAGCCTGCACTTAGTGCTCCTTCCTACAAAAACTACATCTGGTGTCCATCTTCTCTGTCATTTGTCCGTCATCTGCTGTTAGATTGAAATTCGGCGTTAGCCCCCACCTCGAGGCGAGCAAAAGGTAGAGGCTGCGCAATTCATACCCATGCTGAAACATCGAACAACTAGCCGTAAGTATTCGCGACATCGTGAGGGGATTCCAGGCATTTTTGTCTGGAAATAGCGAGCTCTTTAAAAAGTTGGAACAGCTGCAATCTCGTCGAATACCCATTCCATGCCATTTATGCCACGGTGATCTCGTACAATCCCTAATTTCTGAGGGCCCTTGCATATCACGAATTCTACCAACTTTTTTCGCTTTCTTCATTTTTTTCACCAGCGCGACTCTAAACTTAAATAGGTCACCTAAAAATTGTCGACATTTGTACCTTCACCAATAACCACCTACTAGGAATCTGCTCATTTCCATTATAGTGTCTGCTCGCGCCCCAACACTTCTGCCGCATAGCAACCTCGTTAGTCAACCAAAGCCTTGAATGACACTTATTAGTAACCAGTCGGGCCGCCCGGCTAATGCCGGGCTTCCCTCCTTCTTATGGTGTCGCCCGGCTTCGCCGGGCGCTCCGCCCTCTTGCAAGAAATTTGCTATGCGTAAATAAAACTTCGGATTCTCCTTCGTCTTCAAAAGCTCTGCACCCTCAGTCTTAGCTCCGAATTGGGTCGATTTTTCTGTGTTATAATTGATTATATACTAATTAGAAGTCTTAATTCATTGCTCTTCATCTCGAAGTTGTGTCACATTGATGGCTCAACTTAATGACAACCAATGTTTTGAATGGTACCCAGAAATGGATAATATCGTTATCGATGGAACATTTTCCCCACGGATTTTTCATTAACTAGGAATTCCTAATCATTAGCGGCCAGATGAGTTTAGTCACAAATGATATGTCACAAAATAAAAAGGAATCGTGGTATTTCATTGTGTCACAAAGCTTACTGCTAACGGTTGTAGTGTAATAGTAAGAAGTGAACAAAATTCTCATTTCGTTGTGGAGGAATGTCTTGAATCGGTCGTTATTACTGCATTCCAACGTATTATTGAATGTATCATTTTGAAGAGTCAATGTTTGATCATGAGTCCCCTTTCGCTCTCTGAGGCCCCTTACCATTTCTTATCAGTTGTTATCAGTTCCTGTCATAAAGTACCTACGACCACGGCACATCTCACATTGCCGTCATTTAAAAGGTTCCACTGTTGACAACGAAGGGGATTGCAACGCTTGCTCGCTTGTTATTATTGAGTTATGAATTTGCGACCTAAAATTTATATCGCGCACGCCCTGCCCCCTGTGGGTGGAGTCTTGTCCTACCACCTGCCTTGAGTGTTTCCATTCTGCCTCCTGTACTCCTGCCTAATTTGAGCTTTCTAGGTCCACTGGAACAGGAGTTATGAATTTTGCGACCTAAAATTTATATCGCGCACGCCCTGCCCCCTGTGGGTGGAGTCTTGTCCTACCACCTGCCTTGAGTGTTTCCATTCTGCCTCCTGTACTCCTGCCTAATTTGAGCTTTCTAGGCCCACTGGAACAGGAGTTACGAATTGCGACCTAAAATTTCTATCGCGCACGCCGCGCCCCCTGTGAACGGAGTCTGGTCCTGCCACTTACCATAGGTGCTCCCATCCTGCCCCCTTGAACCTACCAAGTCTGAGCATTCCATTTCCATGGGAACAGGAGTTATGAATTTCCGGTCAAACACACACACACCGACACATACACAAACAAACACACCGACACACCAACAGACACACTTAGCGAATTATATAAAGTAGGATGTTGGAAAACGATGATGGCATCGAAATCGAGAATCCAATTCACAGTCTGTCTCTTCGTGACGAATACGTAACATTGACCAAGCTTTGACGATATTGATGATGAAATTTTGATGTCGGATGGACAGACAGACAAACAAGCATAGATATTAGATAGATCGACCAACAAACCGTCAAACCAGTTTTCCACTTTGGTGATATGGTGATATAAGTGGTATTCGGAAATAAATATTTATTCAGTGAACCTGGGTAGAATGCTTGCGTTTCTACGGAAAACTACGTGAAAAAAGGTGCTGTGTTTCATCGAGGAGTGACTTCACTGTGAATTTTAAAGTGTTCATGTGATAGGCGCTTACAGGCTGGAGTGAGATAGTCTCCCCAAACAAGCTTTTTAGTGACTTTACACAATAAAATTGAATATTGCAAGGGTGCACCGTAAAATGGACAGTAGTTCAAAAGACTGAGGAAATGAATGGAGGGCTAGAGCTTTAATTCACAGAATGGGAAGACCATTAGGGGATCCCACTCTGGCAGCTATGGCCCAGTGTGTGACATTCTTAACCAGTTCATCTGTGGACAAGGTGGCTACTTTTAGTCCCAATGGGGAGTTCAGGAATCCGTTTTCCAACAACCTGACCTGAGCCTTTTGACGCCGGCATGAGTGAGCTGCATGAGCTCGTTTCAAATGCGTTGTTTCGATATTTATTTACTTGTTTAACACACCAAAGGATGTGCCAGACAACACAAAAGCAGAAACTGAAAAGCGATGGTCCTCCAAAAATAACTAGAAAAAACGAAAAACATAAACCTGAGAATGATCGAAGATAAAGCCAGAGTTGGAAAGTGATACACGCCTTACTAGAATAACGGGGGTAACTGCGAGAGAGAGAAGGAAGCAAGAAGCTCGCATAGCATCCGTGGAATGATGCTGGAACCTCTCTCATATGTACAGAAAAGCTTTTTTCACGTGAAAAAGGCGCGTCTTTTATGTTATACTGGCCCAAGGCCCAACATGCATAGAAAGGCAACAGTACTAGGGCTTGCGATATGGGGCCGTAAGGTATGCTCTCCTGTTCGGGGCTGGGACGCCCCAATTCGGGTTTCCCCGAGAATGGCGTCCCCGGAAGCAGCCGTAAGGTATGCTCGCGGGGCGTCCAAGAAGAGTCAGACATACAGAGCGGCGATGGCGCTTAAACGTTGGCATGTTGCCAAATCTTGTATTTCGGCTTGAAAAGCTCCCAAAATCAAGATTTAAATCTAGGATAACATAATATCTAGGAGTAAAACATCCTGGGGGTCTCATCAAGTGGCTGTCGTCACTACCCAACCCCCCCCCCCCAAACTGCCTACACTCCCCCTGCCGCACAGGTTTCTTGATGTACGGGACCCCTTGAACCAGGGGAGGTGCAGGCAGTCTAGGGGGGGGGGGGGTTAGGGCAACCACGTGATGTTGCATTACAATGCCCCCCCCCCCTTACCGGATGAAACCCTACCCTGGTAGCCCGGGCAAAACAATCTCTAGAAGTTTTTCAACCTCCTCTACTGCGTTACCTTAGCGTCGCCTTTTTTGCGCATCTAGTCGCTTAGGTTGACGGACTACTTGAACTCTGCCTTTCAATTGCTTCATTCCACGCTCTCGCCTGCGCTCTCTCGCATTGTCGGCGGCTGATGACCACTGTGATTCACATATTCAAACTATTGCCTCAGTGTAACTCCACCTGAGACTCCCTCCTCAGGCTTAGGGCTCCCACCTTCCTCCTTGCGATTTTAAGGCGCGCCAGGTGCCGTTTTCTGTAATCGTCTGCGCCGTCCGCCATTGGCGACAGGGTGAATGGCTTACTCACCAGGAGCCGTTCACTGTCAGAGGGCTTGGGTCTGGGAACTTCTCCCCTAACACAGCGTCGCACACGCCGCACCCGCCGCCTATCGCAGGATTGCGATGGAAGATTGGAGCGCGCAGATTGTGAGGTGGGGAGTCCTTTAAACGTTTGTATTGGCCGGCCGCTCTCTTCAGTTCCAATGCGATCCTGATCGTCGTTTATATATTGTAGGAGGAGTCATTTCAATTAATCAGATTTAATAAACATGAAAACTAAAAAGAAACAGAAGAAAAAACGATAAAATCCAATGAAAAAGCAAGCCAGTCAAGGAAAAATGTCGCGTCCTATCGATTGGCGGGAGGCGGGGTGAGTACGGTAATGGCAGTGACATTTGCCGCATGCCGCAAGGGAGAGTGCCGCGATAGGGGAGAAGTTCCGTTACCCCGAGGGCTTAGTCCTAATTGGCTGATGTCAGACTCTGCGATTGGACCGGTTTGGGCAAGATGGGAGTAATGTGAATCGCACGACCATCGCCGCTCACATCCGAACCGCGCAGTGCGAGCGGCAGGCGATTTACGACTGATGGCGCCGAGTTGTCGGTGGTCGGCGTGGTAAATCTCCCGCCGCTCGCACCGCCACCGCGAGGTCTGACCAGCCATTCGATCAATTAGTGCAAGGGCGCAGACGAACAGTACGAATGTCAAAAACGAATGTCATAATTGTAATCAGGCCCCAAATAACACCTGCACAAGTTTACAGCGAATTTGGTGAGAAGCAGTCGTAGCGCCACCTGGCAAGCGCCAACAATGGATGTCATATTCGTGATCAGGGCCCTAGATAATCCTCATAGTGAGATTTTTAGCGAAAATTGACCCATCTCCCCCCTACTGGAGTTGTAATAATGCAATAGTGCCAAAAAACGTTCTGAAAAAGAACATCGACGTTCTACAACTGGCCTACCAAGCGACATCAACGACAGCAATACCACGGATAAAATTCATGGTTGAGCATAATATAATATCGCGTGAGAACAATAAGTACAAATGAAACCGTTTAAAGGCACCGTTCACGACAATTTTGGGTAATCCAGATTATGATGAAAAATGGAAGACAAGATCGAAACTAGGGGGACTGAGGTGAAGAAGAGAGACTGCGTGCATCGGTGTTCCCAAAGTGAGGGGGGCTGGACGAGAATGAGACAAGAAAAATGAAGAAAGGTGGGGCGGCCGGACGAGCTAAACAGTGCGTTTCACTGCGCGCGTGTGGGTCCTGGTGCATAACAGACAATGGTAAGCAAAAATTCATCCACTTATAAGCATAAATAAACAAAAAAACCCTAGTAACAGCAAAAGTTGCTCACCTTCTTCAGCCTCAAGGAGTAGGAAATCAAATAAGGGATCGCGGCAGCAAAAAAAAAAAACAGTGGGAAAAAGAATCGGAGAAAAACATTGCCTCATCACTCGGCGATTAGCTGATTGTGTGTGGGTCCTAGAACGAATACTAGCAATCTGTATTGTCTCGACACTCGTCTAAGGTGACACCGATCGAGGGGCGGGAAAGCGAACTACGGCAACAACTGAGCTTCCACTATGCCCTAAACGCCGAGATTGTGGGAGCGAGAGGTTCCCTTCTACCACTCATGGGGGGTGCTGAGTATTCCTGAAGGAACAACTCAGTAACCTTTTTATCGTGAGCGGTGCTTTTGAAGTGACAAATGAGACGGGCAAGAAACAGGCGATGAAAATCTAGTGCTCTAGCAATGCCATGTTCAAGTAGGAGATTTTCCCTTTCAATGGCAAGGTCTGCATGTACTGTAGAGGGTAATGATACAAAAAGAACCCTTCAGCGAGAATTCTCTCTTCTTAAAGATTTGCGCTATAACGGGGTATGGGTATCGAAGGGTGGGAACTCTACGTCACATATGTGTTCACAGGAGGTTCCTTATAACGATTTTCGTCCTCAGGGTGAATCCAGCTTTCACCATGCTGGAGATGGACAAGACACTCGACGTTGTTATGAGTAGAGAAGGCGGTCCGATGAATTCAGAGAAGATAGTCATCCTAAACACACCGGTCAGGACTCATCAGTAGACCCCTGGCTCCCTTTTGGGCTGCCAATTTCGTTTTGAGTATGATGGAATCAATGCACAGAAAGTCTATGCAGACAAGGACAAAGACAATCCAACCACCAAAGTTGTTCCACTAGTAGCAAAAACCTGAGCAATGGAGGAAATGAATCATTTACAGACATAAATTGAAGTTGATCAGAGAACCAACTTGTTCGAACTTCCGATCTCCTCACCAGGAGACCATAGATGAATACGGGAAGATTCAATACTCCATGTTATAATAGAAGGAATCTCTTGTTCATGCAACAGGCCTTGTCTAAATTCCTCTCGAATACATGAACCGCTGTAGACTTTAGTAAGAATACTGAAAGCTACACTTCTGATCGGCGAGTATTATCATGACGGTATTATGTCGTACCTTCAGAAAGTATTAGTCTTATCAGGCAGTGTACTTTCATTTCTACGAATACCTACGCGAAACAAGGTACTGTTTTAACGGTGAGTCAGCTCTCTTTCGACGATGGACAATTGACGGACAGCCAGAAAAGTCATCAGAATGGACCCGGACTAGACAAAAGAGTAAATTTTGCCCCAACAGCCCTTCAAGAAAACACATGAGTAGGATGAATGCATAACTAAAGGCAAAGCATCCGTGTTCAGAGCCAACGACTGAAGCTCTCGCACGAGGCCGTTCTCTGACAGCCTGAAGTATCGGTACGTGGCAACGACATTTTCTCCTGGGAATAGGATGAAAATGTAATTAGGGGGCGCGGGGAGGGGAGGGGGGAGAACGTCCGTTGCGCGTGTGCGTCGAAGGTAGGTCACCCCGCCCACTTCGCGCGCGGCGCATCACACTGAGGTCTCGAGATGAGATTACAGTACTACCAAGTGTCATTGGAGCAAATGATTTGCATTTGTCTGTGTTATCTTCTTCTTGAACTGACTGCCGTGGACCAAACGCAAAGCGTATGCCCCAGTGACAATTGCGACATCTGCCAAATATCGCGGGCCGACCGCCGCGTGCGTCGACGGACATGCGCAACGAAGGTCACCCGGGGGAGGGGGCACCCATCCGAAGGTCAGTGTATCAAGAAATGAACTCAGTGAAACGCGTTATTCCGTGTTATATCACGGACATGCCGGTTTTTGATTGAGGGCTTTCGTAGGGAGGAGCACTGCGGTGGGCAAGTTTTCTTTCTTTTTTTTCTGCAGAAGTTAATCATACCACAGCCACCCAGGTGCTCCCATTCAACCTAGGCTTATTTGGGAAACTAAATTTCCTTAGCTGAAACCACATGAAAGAGCTAAGGTGGTCGGTTCCCATCATCCCTGAGTTTAATTCTTGATATATCTTGATATACTGACCTTTGGATGGGTGCCCCCCCCCCCCCCCCACTACATTTTCACCGAGAATAGTAACGGGTTGTTTCCAACACCCACATAAGAATCTTGAACAGCATTTTAGGGTATTTCTTCTGAACGATACCGTGTTACAGGTTCCGCGCATAGAGGAAATACGCTTTGCCATTTGATACATAGGATGATTTGCCTTTCTGTCTATTTGCTCCTGCCATTCTTACCCTACATCTATTTCGCTGTCCAAAGTGGTGGCAAGAAGAAAAAGGACACAAAAAGGACAAGAAAGGTAAGAGTCATCAAGAAAAGATTGAGATATAGCATTGGATTAAAATGCAGCAGCATGGATGGAATTCATCTGATTCGATCCATTACCCCTGATACCTCGCTAGGCAATTTTGGAGGAGACAAGAAAAAGCGTGGCGTCATCAACATTTACTTTAGAAACATTCAAGCAAAAAAGATAAGAAAAAGGAGAAGAAGGAAAAGGGGAAGAAAGAGGAGAAGAAGGAAGACGAGAAGAAAGAAGAGAAGAAAGAGGAAAAGAAAGAAGGGGAGAACAAGGACGAGCAAAAAAATGAAGAAGGAGAGAAAGAGGGAGAGAAGAAAGGGGATGAGAAGGACGAGGAAAAAGAAAAGGACAAAAATGAGGAAGAGGTTTGTGCTCTGTGTAGATTTTATCTCCAATCACTTTGTTACCGATTAAATTTTAGCTCCCACTAGATGTTACTATGCCATCTGAATCAAAGGTGATTTAATGTTTATTCTTAAGAGTAATGCCCTGATGTGAAATCTAGGCTTATCTATTGACTAACCTCATTTCAGGAAGAGCCACCGGCACCGGGTGGAACAAAAAGTAAGAAAATACACTCCCAGTCAAGCAAGATGTCGTAATTCGTGCTAGTTTAGCGAGCCGTCGCGAAACTTGCATTTTCGTCATGCGTGGTCTAGGCCTGGATAAGGGCTACCTTGAAAGCCACCTACTAGCATCTGTGGAAGTAGTGAAATGTGATGTGGTCGAAAATGTTGACGAAAGAAAGGAAAAGTTCGACCTGTTTCAGGAGGCCCCCCTTTCAGAGGCTCTCCTAAAACCTTGAAGCAGCCTAATAGAGCGAGATTACTGAGCCATAGACGAATATGAGGGGGAATCGGCTTAGATTCAAACGCCTCTGCCCGAAAAGGCAGCAAAGCCGCCTAGACTACAGCACCAAATAGCTTTGTACTTCCTTCCTCTTCTCCAATGTATATTTCAAGGCTACCCCCCTACCAAAGCTTTGCGACAAGGTCGTGCTGTCCCTCTACAGTATTGATATACATTCATTCCTTGCTGTTTCCCCCTACCTTCCCCTCTCGACCCTTCTATAAAATGAGCAAATCGTACTAAACGTTTTAACCCTTTGACGACAACGCGGATTTCGACGTGACGCGCCCATGGGACCACTCTCCCCTAATTTCGCGCGCAACTGACCCCCACCGGTGGGTGGCACTGCCCCAGGAGGAACTTCTTTTACTGGCTTACTGAACTAAGCAATCGGAAGGAAACAAGAAAGTATGGCGGCTCCCAAAATCGGGTGGCAATGTCCCATGTGCCAGTCATAGTGGCACCCACCGGTGGGTGCCATTGTCGTCAAACGGTTAAGTTCGCGAGTACAGAGACAGCTAAAAGGTTCCTCGGAATTCCCTGAAGAAGTAAGTTCTTAGAATGACGACGCAATTTTTTCTCTGAATTCTACATTGTCCGGATCAGATTTTATATCAAATCCGCATGGTTATTGCAGAGGACAATCAATTTCAGAGGGAATAATGCTGAGTCCTAGCAGCCTAGCATGGGAGCCAAAGGCGTCGAAGCAGGTACCCCTGATAACGCACTTTTGTTAAAATTGTAAACAACAAAAACAAAATCTTTCTCACAACTACATACAGGAAAGAAAAAGCAAGCAAATGTTATCACGACTCAACCATTGATCGCAGAACCTTTGAAAGAGTATTTAGGCGTTCAAACTTGTCATAGTTAGTGATTAGAAGGCAGGCTAGCCATGTTTATCGTCATCACAGTGGGATTCATCGTTTAGTGAGAAGCCCTTTTTGAAAGGCGAGTTCGCTTCTGGTAAGCAATGGAGCTAAGGACTGGGAAGACAACATAGTCTGGGAAGAGTTCGCCCAACTTACGCAAACACTAAAATGGCACTTATAATGTGGGCAGCAACTCTAAATCTCCAGTACAGTAGCGAAAAGGAAGACTCGAAGCTCCAGTCAAATGACCAGCTCATCCCATTGCACATGTGGGGCTGATAAGCTATATCTTATGAGCCATTGAGAAGGCGAGGACAAGAGAGTCTAGGTATTCTGAGGGATAAAGGGCACGGCGCCCACAAAGCACAAGTACGGGTTCAAGTCCTATTCGAGGGCGAAGTTTTTCCCACAATTCGCCACCCATGTGAGAATTTCGTGTCGCTCACTGCGGCGAATACTAGCAGTTAACAACATCATCGAATCGAAATCGAATCGTATCCTTCCTTTATGTAGATTCACATAGGATTTAAAGTCCATCCTATCCTTCCTAAATGATACTGTATGTGACAATAAACGATTCTGTTTATCAAATCCGTTATACTCTCATGGGAAGTAGATCATGTAGGCGTTGTTGGAGCAGCATTGGTAACAAAAAATAAGTGATACGTCCAACAGGCAGAACCTCATCAAACGGAATGTACTCACTGTTGCTATCAAAGCCCTGAAAGGCATTTATTCAACTCTTATTGGCGCCCGCACATTAACTTACCACGAGGCTAGCTAGGACTGCTTACTCTTACGATAATGGTGTGACCGATTCTTCTTTGGACCTAGTGTAAGTAATTTTCCTTGAAGATACCAGTGTTGAGAAACTTTTAGATATCTTCTGTATTGTTTCCGTGAGACCGCGAAAACTGCTGACGTGGTCCTGGTTTGAGCGGGGTTCGATCCAGTAACATTCAGAATTCCCATCATCATTGCCACAACTTCTCTCGAATTCCATCTGTTCACTATGCACATGTTCACTAGTAAAACAATGAATCTGGATATTATAGGTGTTTAAAGTCACAAATGCAACGGAAGAGAAGCAGGCGATGAAAATAAAATGCTCCAACAATGCTATATTCAGGTGCGACTTTACTTTTCTTCCACTTAATCTCAAGGAACAGCTCTGGGTGAAGGGTATCCGCACGACAACCTGTCCACCCAAAAGGGGAGACAAAAGCGACTTGGCGGGTCGCAAGCCAAAGTGGACGCCGCTTATACAGTGCAGTGCCGTTCACCACTAAACGCGTATGCTTCAATGAGAAACCTTTTTTGAATCCTGTTTACGGTCGATTCTTGACCCAACACCAGACAATTAATTGGCTACTCAAATCGGAAGGAACCCCAGTGTCATACATTTCACTCAGGGTAGACATACAGTATACAATGAAATCTTAAATCTGAAGAATTAGGGAGAACCTCGAGAGCTCACTTTATTGAAAACATGCGTTTCATTATTTTCCTCTATAGGCTGCGTAATCGGGTCAGCGCTCCAAGTTATCCTTTTTGATAAAATGAGTAGTGAAGCATAGCAGCGGAACGCACTGTGTGTGGACGCATCAGAAAATGTTTCATTGGATTCGAACTACAAATTTTTGCAGTGTTCAACACTTTCAGAGTAAATCCAGTGTTTGCCATGATCGATGTGGGGAAGACTATCAACGTTGTTGTATACCGAAGCGATGGCCCAGTTAAGCCCGAAAAGATACTCGTTCTCACCACACCGGTAAGCATGACATCACAAAATATTTGTAATAGGAGAAGACACACAGTTTCTGAGTATCTGTAAGTTTCGTTTGCAGTTCGAGGGCGACAGTGCTAAGAAAGCTTTCGCGAACAAGGACAAAATCAATGCACGTATTTTTACTGTCCCACTAGTGGCGAAACATAAATAATGAACGAAAATTGGTTGGAAAAATAAACTTCAACTCGCCGAACAATTGTTTCAACTTCTCAACTTCCCGTAGTCATTTTGGCGTGTCATGCACATTGCCACTGCTTGTGAGTAGATTCGCACTTAATACACTCGTCAAATGGCTCTCGACCGAAGTCCTAATTCCATTTCAGCATTATTCGACTTGATCACTGTTTTTCCTATTCCGAAAAACTCAATGAGCCACTCAACCTCGAGATCACTGGTGACTTCCACCGTTACACTTCGCCGAAATGAAAGCGAGCGTCTTGAGTACTGAACGCCCGGTCAGATCTTATAACTCAACTCTGTCTGTCTCCTGGAATTAGAAGCTGCTGTGCCCTTTCTTCATTTCTTCCTTCTTCTGTTTATGGAGTAATGCATTCTTCCTTATTTGAGTGCTAAAGGTTTACGTAGTGGATGCACCCCGGATTCTGCCCGGATTCCGAGGACGTACGAATCAGCGGGGGTACCCAGAGACCACGGCAGAACATGGGTATTATTAGGGTCCACACCCTCTGTGGGGGACTGGGTCGTAACTGAATGCGATAAATCCTGCCATGGGTTGGTGAGAGTTGGCCTTTTCCCCCTTGAGACTGCTTCAACATAACATGAATATCGTGCAAGAGTTGAAGAGTTAACGACGAAAATAACCTTGTGATATCAAGAATTGTATAGGCAACGAATTATCTTCATAAATCCATGTGACGGTAAATCTGATATGTGACAATTGAGTGCGACAAATATGTGAAGTATGAATGAGGTGAGGCGGGGGTGAGACAAGAGATTAGAAGCAGAGATGGTCGGCAAAGCTGACGACTAAAATGAGACGTACGATGTAGTGCATCCGATCCACCATACTGACGACAATGAGTTCATACTGACGACAGTTGCGATGTCGGCGCTCCGCGGGACGACGCGATAAGGAAGCCGGCGCACGGACGAACAAATGACCCTTTGATTAGTGCCGGGCTTGCTCGATAACTCTCCCATGCTCCCAGCACTTTCCTTCATTTGAAGTGTGCGCAGAGCGGCGAAGCCACTTCCCACCGGTGCACTGCAGACCGTTGATGGTCGCACGTAAGTAGCGACACCGTATGTGATAGCGTCAAGTCGTGCATTTTCATAACGCATGACTTGAAGACCGAATCTGGGATCGATACATAATCGAGCCTTCATTCCCTCCGGACTAGATTAACTTGATTTATTATAGATTCTCCCAGGGAATAGAACGCTAACTTGTACGGTGGTTAGCCATCGCAGTGCATTGTGTGGGCTACATACGCACTTAAGGCGCCACTACAGTTCAAAATGGAAGGCAAATGCGTGGGCTTATTCCGAAACGAGTTGATAAATCCAAAAGACTTTACCCTTTGTCCTTTTTTGCATTGTTTATGACCATTTCCACTAAACTTTGCCCTGGTCTACGCTGGTCGCTTTTCACTCTCTTCACTGGTTTGATTTTTTCCATAGAATAGCTTGAAGTCAAATGTACATTATAAAAAATGGTGCATTGAAATTGTTTCTTCCCTTCTTAATGCTCATGAAAGGGTGATAAAATAAAATTTGTAAAATCTACGACGAAGGCTACACGACGTCTTTATCCTGTATTCTTCATCTGTTTCCCTCCATACAAGAGTGGGAAGTGATCTAGGGTCTGAATGTCAACGTCTATTGTCATCCATTATTACCACATATACATTGTTAGATCTCACATTACACACCATAAAATCAAGGCTGCACTGTTGACACGAATAGCTCGACCGACTCTGTGGCTCTTTTTACGCCATATCAATTGGTATCACTTTCTGCCACCAACCACCATCTGTGCTTTTACCTGTTGCATTTATCCCCTTCAAACATCAACGTTCTGTGCCACGGAAAACACGAGTCCTGAGTTTCCAGTGACACATAACCTACACTAACAGAACGCCTACATCCTAACAAATACACCGACACATCAGCAGACGGGCTCAACGAAATATAAGTTGTAGAATTCTCATGATAAGGTAGGTGGAATTCGACATCAACAAATAGCTAGTCCAAAATGTAGGTGTAGCTCATTCTTCCTCAGCCTTGTAATCTGCCAGGCAGCCTCATTCCGTTCCGTGGATGCTGGTTGAAATGATCTGTGCTCTGCTCGTGTCGAGGTTGACAGTAGCGTGTAACTACAAGGTATGTATTGTGTAACTACACGGTCTTTTTTCAATCACAAAGACCAGCTTTGAAGCCTCCGAAACCGGAAGAGGTTACGACGGCGAAGACGGAGTATCCACCAGGATCACGGTCAAAAAGAGAATCATCGTGGGATTGGATACGGATCCGAATTGAATACGACGAATCATTCAGAAAGTGAGCGAGAACAACGTTGCTGAACATACTTGTCTCCCTTAACCCCTGACATGAGATAGTGGATGGGCCAGGAGATAGCGGAGGTAGAAACGAAAGAGACGACATACTGAGTGAGTGAACATGCGCTTTTCCCGATGTTTCAGCACCATTGTCCACAGCACTCGAGCGTGTCTTCTGCATACTGCCTGTGCGCCCTACTGGCTTTGGTATTAGGGTGTCCATAAAGTTCGTTGGCCATTCGCTTTTTCAGAGCTTGTAAAGATAACTCACCAAGTTGAACTTACTGGTCCATGATATAATCTCCATACTCACCCACCACCTTTTGGGTAGAGAGGCAACTCCTCCTCCCAAAAACCGGCCGGAAGCGACTCGCCCCAGTCCTCGACCACTTCCTCGAGGTCGCGCTCATTCTTCAGCTGTTTCCATCCAAGAAATTTCGCATGAACCGGAAGATGTGGTAATCGCATGAACTGATGTCTGGGCTATACGGCGGATGCGTGACCGTCTTGATGCCCAGCCTGTCCAGGACGGCCTGAGTATCTCTCGCTTTGTGGGGGCGCGCGTTGTCCCAGAGCAACCACGGATTTGCAAGTTTCTGGGACAAGGCGGCAGCTTTCACCTTGACCTCATGCGATTCTTTAGGGAGGGTCCTTGCCGTCACTGTGGCATTGTGGGTAGGATGCTGTAGTGGACGACGCCGTGGCGAGAGAACCAGAATGACAAAAGCGCTTCTTTCCATGCATATTTCTCTTTGCACGTCTTGGCGGGGGCGCATCGAAATCCACCCAGACTAATTTGTTGGCAGGAATAGAGTAGTAAATCCACTTCTCATCTTGGCAAATGAGGAAGTCCAGAATCTTCCTCAGGCCTCTGAGTCTGAGGTTGGAGCACACCTCAACCAGCTTCCTTGCCTGTGCCGGCGCGAGATCGTGAGGGACAACTCAACGCTTCTTCGACACCTTGCTAAGGACTTTGTGGATGGTGGAATGGGGTACCTGTGTGACCTTGCTCAAATCGCGGAAGGATGTCGTCGATTCACCGTCCAGAGCATCCAGAATGCCTTGGCGATCGACGGTGGCTGGGCGACCGGACCTCGGCATATCTTCGATGCCATAGTTTCCATTGGTGAAGCGAGTCCACCATTTTGACATCCAGTTCTTAGAAGGGGTGTTATCACCAAACTGCTGAAGCATCCTGGTCGTGCCCTGACGTCTGGAGATGCCCAGGTTGTAGTAATTCAGCAAACTTCGGCGGCGGTGATGACTATCACTCATCTTCACTGCTTTATTGTGGGAAGAGCAGGAAAGGAATTCTAGAGCCAGCTAGCTCAGAAGATAGCTCCAGATGAGTACTTTCAGTATTGCTAAATCATTATGCAAAACCACAACGCATTGCGTAACGCGACGCTGTTTACAATTACCAACGAATTTTATGGACACTTGTTAATGATCACGTTCGCAACATTAACCATAATTGTTGTGCCGCAGTCGGTGGCACTGCAATTTCGTCGCTTTTGCAAGGCATGGTTCCTTCTTCGGGATCGATCTTGTGACATTCCTGGGGGCAGGTATAGACATTCTGTGTAGAACACTGAACTACTCCTACCTGTCACGATGGAGTCCGAATGAACGTGTAATAAGGTTTTAAGTTGTTGTATAAATGCCAAAGTTGAAAGTTATACATGCACCGAATTCAGCACACATTTTTCCTTAATTTGTAGGCTCAACGAAAAGATGAAGGAGACACTAGAAGGCCTGATGAGATCAGCCCTTCACTATTTTGAAACTACATTGAAAGTACGGCGACTCGCCAGCCTACAGTTAGCATAGTGGGTGGAATTTCAGCTATGATTTATTTGTCAAGAAGTAACATAAGAGCAGCAGAGCAGCTCTTCCCTTCATTTATGGAGGATCTCTATACATAAAACGCTGAATTTATGTGACTGTCTGTATGTCGGTTTATGCGGCTGTCAGTAGAAAGTCACGGATAACGATTGTGAAATATCGCATGGGCGCATGTTAACAATTTAGTGGCGCGTGGGACAATGGCACCCAATGTTGGGAACCACACAAAACGGGTTTAATTGCCCCGTGAATGTGTGACACATTAACCCAAACACTGAAGCGCCTCCAAACACCCGTCACATATAAGACGCAAAGCAAAGGTACCGGAGTGAAGCCCACGGGGGAGGATGGTGAGCTGCTAGGGGGTTACGGTGTCACACATTCGCGGGACTTTAAAACTTTTCTTAGAGTTAGAGCAAACTAATTTGCATCTAAATTTCCGGAATCTTCATGTTTCACCTTAGGGCCTGATTCTTTTCAGTAGTTGCTCAGGCGAATCAAGGAAATACCAAAACAAAACTATCTGTGATGGACAGTGTGAAAAACGATGCGGAAAAGTTGTTGCACCCCGGAGCGCTAATTACTTTGGGGTATGTTCATTAACAGTTATTGAGCTGCTCGACTTCATTGAATGGAGAAATCATCGAAATCGATTAATTGAATGCCATTCAGTTTCGATGACTCGTGACGCACACCTCATACTTTGCAGAACTTTCCATCGCAAGATATCTCAACTTCCACTTGCACCCTTTAGCTCCTCTGTCATGGGGATGCTCTCGTCATCGTTTAACACTTTTCAGAATAGAGCGTTGAGCGCCGGCGCTCTGGCGACAACGCTGGTCGTCAATCGATACCGCATGGGTTTTTGGTGAATAACATCCTAATCAATTTTATTTATTGTGTTCTTCAATTTTCTTTTCAGTTTCTTTGTACATAAATTCGATAACTTTTTTTAACTGTTATGGTATAATGAGACGAAAGTATATCATTACGAAATAATCTCACATGGCTCTGCTTAGAAAATAACGAACTACAACAAAACCATCAGTCGCCGCGCGAACGCTGACGCAGCATAAGTGTGTTCATCGCTCAACGCTCTACTCTGAAACCACACTCTCTAATGCCGAAACATTGAGTGCACGCCAACAGTCAGGTTCAGCGAATCACTGTATAAGTGAATGAGGAATTTGAAGAATTTTAGCAACAGGGACTCCCACGATCCGGGTTTACGAGAATTCTGAGATATCGTATCCATTCATAGTCAAATCAACAAGTTCTACTGCTGAGTTGGTACTTAGTTTCTTCAGTGCTGTACATGCTCGAACCTAGAATTGGAATGCACGGACCACAGTGATTGTGGAGGTACGACAATGTCTTGCTTATGCTTATTTTTACATTCAGTTGTTTAGAATGGACTTGGAACTTATTTTACAACAGGATAAAATGAGTACAAGACTATAACAATACATGTTAGAATTGATTCGATACTATGCAAAAATTGCCGTTTGACGCCGTCTCGTGAGGAAATATCAATAGATCAGTTCTAAAATCCGCGATGCACTGCAAACCCCCACCTTGAGCGATGAACTAAACCCAAACTCTAAAACTCAGAAAAAACTGCAAAAAAGCTACGTTTTTGCTAGTAGTCTGATGATCCCTCAGCTGAAGGTTAGTTCATAAAAAATGTCCCCACAAGATGAGTCGCTGCCCACCCTCCATCCGAATCGTAATTAGCCTTGAAAGGGCGTTTTGAGGGCTCGAGGTTGTACCGACTCTAGTTCACACACCCGGATTCAGAAGACCTTGTGTAGGTCGCCCCTCCCATAATAGAGCACAAGTTGAAAATCCAAACAACGTCTGACCCATGCAGACAGTGGAAGACAATTTTGTTAAGCTTACTGTAGCAGGCTCTACGTAGTAGTACAAAACTGGCGCTTACCCTGAAACCCCCTCATATCGTCATAAGCTTGTTCAGCCTTTTTTACTATTTTTTCGAAACCCTCGGTCTCAGAGGGCCACTTTTGCACAGTTCCGCAACGTAACTTCTTTGTTTCGCTTTAATTAGGTATGCCCAAGTCTAATGAACTGCGCCTTTAAGCTAGGTGACAGAATCGGTGCACGTCAGTGGGTTGACACTCTTCCCGTTTGTTTCCTTTTTATGACGTCCTAGAAGTTCATAAAACAGTGGTACTAGGCTTTTTCATTTTACTTTGTCCCGTGGATTCCATTTTTGTGCACTCATGTGAAGATACGTTGCAATAAAGTAGATGCATTTCTTAAACTCTGTGTGTTTGCAATATTCTAGCTTGTGAGGCATACATGATTCCTTATATTATACAATCGGAGTATCCCTCAATCATCCACCAATAAAGTAAGGATACGAACCATTCTCCCGATTCTGGATGAGTGCGGCAAATCGTGCGCTAGAGTTCTTGACCTTTTCGACGACTTTGGCACCTGTCATTGGGACACAGACTTGAAGTAGAGTTCTAGATTAGTATGGCCGGATGATCCTACTACTCTGGGCCACAAAGAGATGCGCTAAAGTCGTTTGAATCGCCACGAATTTCGTCGCGCGACTTGCCGCCTCCATCCAGAATCACCAATGAAATAAAGAATTTTGTACTAGTTCGCATGAAACAAGGCTTGCCTTAGGAAGAAAGCTCAGCCACACTTTTATCCTTAACTATGCCCTTAGGAACAGCCATTCATCGAAAATTGTACTCCCCTTTACTCGTCTACCAGTGCATGGATTTTGCAGTACTAAGCCTTCTCCTCAACCGAACCAGCGAATGCTTCTTACTGATTTTGTAGATTGATGGTAACACTATTATCAGAAGTTTCGGTATTTATATTCACCTTAATGAATAGACATCAATGGTCGAGATTTTCAAATCATTGATAGTCGCTTAGATTTCATAGCAACCGATTACGGAACAAAAAGAATACGTTGTCTTTAATTGAGCCGCAAATCTTGAAGCAGATTCATCCTCACCTCGTAGCAAAGAATGAAAATCCGGCAATTTTAGCATCCATTCATATGAAATTACAAATCAGAAATCCTTATCAGGTCCTTTAGTGACTGCTATCAATTTCTGTATGCATTATTCCCGATTTAGCCGCACACTATATCACACACTGTACTCACAAGTAGCCATGCCTCGCTGTGTAAATAAAAAAGGGTGGCTTAGTAGTAGCTATCAGTCCTAATCAGGTGCCATCACTTCTTACCGGGTCCGGTATCCTCCCTCCGATCACGGCATCGCGCTCGCCGCACCCGCCAGAACTGCGATGGAAGATTGGAGCGCGCAATTCCTGAGTTAGGGAGTCCTTCAATAATTCGAATTCGCAGGCCGCTCCCTTCCGTTCCAATGCGGTCCTTATCATCTATAGTAGAGGATTGGTCATTCCAAACAATCAAGTCCAATAAACATAAAAACGAAAAAGATAGAGAAAAAAATCAATGAAAATAGTACGTCCTATCGACTGGCGGGAGGCGGGCCGAGTACGGTAATTGCAGTTTGGTGCCGCGAGACAACTAAAAATGATTTGCCGCATGCCGCAAAGCGATCGTGCGCAACCGGGAAGAAGTCCCGTTACCCTTCTTTCCCCGACCATCCAAGGTTCATCGTAGCCGTCAATATCTACAGCAATGCCATAGTTCCACTACTAACACGAAATATGTATAGGATCCTGTGGCTCCTGCCTATCCGGGCTACATGTCGCCACTGTCAAGTTTATCGTTTTCCAACAGACAACATCGGCTTTCGCACCCTGGTGCCTGTTTCCTTTCGAACTTGAACGCTGTAGGTCTAATAGAACGAGTCATTTATTCAAGGACACACACGCACGTACATATATATACAGTAGCGCTCAAAAGTCTTCGGTGAAATGGCTCCTCAGCCGGACTTCCCAGTCGTAACTCCTTTCCTACTGGATCTAATCATGCGAAATTTCTATATTTGGAGCGTGGGTGTATTGTGAATATTTACCACTATTAACTTGCAATCTGATCATGTTCCAGATATTCCAAAGGGCATGAACTCAAAATCGACTGAAAATACAGATGATGGTCCTTCTAGAATCTCTTTCCCTTTTGTCATGTCTAAAGTGTACGAGCGGTAATGCCGAACACAATAGATGAGGACATGAATATACGGTGCGAATAAGTGCAGACGCCAACAACTTTAGTTTCACCAAAATGTGGTACCGTAACAAACACCTTACTCTACCTAAGGATATTGCAGCTTTGCAGTGAAATAGGGTTGGGTAGGGTGAAATATGCTCTAGTTAGACATATCCAAATTTTGCGCGATTTGCTCTACTAAGAAAGAAGTTATGAACGAAAAAGCGTCAAAGCATTTCACCGAAGACTTTTGAGCGCTACTGTATATATATAAATCACATACATATACGCAGACAAATCATGAGCCACCCTCGACGAATCTTATATAGTAGAATTTTTCAATCGAGCCAATCATATGTGAGTTTTCAGAGAAACTCGTCGATACCGACTTCGTCCTATTTGTATCAGTGTTGGCCTCTGATTGTGTTGAGAGCGCATTAGCTTATTCCAGGCATTGCGTGACTGATGAAATTACCAAGAGGTTAGCTTGAAAGGTCGAAATCTTCTTACTAGTTTAATATGAGATGGTACGAGTTATTAAAACGTAAAGTATAAAGATCCCGCAGTTTTACGGAATACCACAAAGCCAAAAATAATCCTCACATGTGCCATAGATATATTTGAGCGTTCTTTCTAGCATAACGTACTGTCACTGGGACAAACTGCACTCGTCCACTTGCTTGATTCCGCCTTCTCGCCCTTCACTTGCCGATTTTATAGTGACATATGTAGTAACGGTCTTCGATCGTGGCGTTGTTTGGTGGATGGTCGCAGCTGAGCAAAATGGGGTTGAATTTGAGAAATGCGAGGGAGCACGGTAATCCTTCATCAGTGTACAATATAATCATCTTCTACCTAACCTCTAGTCGCTCACCAATGGTTCGAGGCCTCGAATGTGAGCCTGCGAACATCACCAGACATTCTCCGTTCAAAAGTCATTCGATACGTTTGACTGGGTGAATGTATAACGGCCGGAACACTTTTCTGGTGCCCCTCTAAGAAAATTTCAGCTACCCAGTACACATTACAACCTTCTCGCCTCAGGTATGACATTGCTGACATTAGTTTGCACACACCTTTGTGTCTGCTGAAGTCTTTCGCTCTTATTGACCCAGCAGTTGCTCTGTTTATGAGATAATCGACGGAAACCCATTTGTTATGAAACATCCGAAAGTTGTCATAACAGCGAAAACATAAAAAGTCTCAGAGGATGAAGCTTCAATAGAATTTAAATAGAAGCCTGACACATATTATGAATTTAGGCCAGTAGCCGGTTATATGAACATATGTCCGCATCTATTAAAAGAAATAACACCAGCACGGCTTGATGCATGGGAAGCCACTCTCAAGCACGAACTATTCCATACATTATCGTTCTCAATGTCGCTCTTCCCATACTTTCCAGGAGCAGGAGAACCTCAATGGTAGGAGTGGTTGACTGATGCTTCTGCATAGTAGTAGTTTGAGGCTACATCCAGTTATTGCGGCATATGCGATATCGAAATGAAGCAGCAAACGCTCTGAAAATCCATGAATGTATCGCTTTCATTTATGCAGAAATATGTGTCCCTTTTCTCATTGCTGCGTCCTTCTTGTTCGACAGTGGTTTTGTAGTCTTCTGAACCCCAAGACCTGAATTCCAAAAATGAATCCTCTTTGAAGAGCGCTTCGACAAAAAAATCTGTGTTGAGTAATTCCGGCTCCGTCATTATGGTGACGACTCAATGGTTGTGTTGAGATCGCCAGATTACTGCTCGTCGTGATCGCCAAAGAGAGACTCAGAAGAGTAGCACAGGATTGGCATTCAAGCCCAGTCAAGGAAAATCAAGTATTCTCCAAACCGATTTTTCTTTCCGTTCCGGTGGTAAAGAGAAATAGTTAATACTAGCAGGAAAGAAGAAGAGATTTGTCAGAAAAGAAAACAACAGGCATACGCGCGTGCGCGTGACACGGCGCTTCTGGAGTACAGCGTTAACCGTTGAGCGTTTAGCGCTTAGGGCTCGAAGGCCACGTCAGCGCCCGCCCCGCCGCTGACGGTATATGCATTCGATCATATTGTTTTTCAAGCAGAACTACGCGAAACTCCTTTTTAATAGTAAACACTCGTGAACAAGAACATTGTACACAATTGAAGAATGTGGACCACACAACTAGGAATTCGATCAAGTAATAAGTTACGGCCGATGTGTACGGTATCGATTGACAGGCACTGTTGCCAACAGAACGCCGGTGCACAGCGAACAACGCTCATCCCTCAGCATTCACTGCTCCGCCCTGAACGCACAACACTCTACTCTGACAGATTTTCTTGATGAAGCCCAACTTTATCGAGTGGAATCATTTTGCAGTGGAGCTGGTTTTGGCGATTTAGAGATTAACGACAGTGACAGCAATACAATTGAACTTTTGCATGATAATTTGCGGCCGCACTGAGCAACATGGGTCCACTCTCATGCATGAGGTGCTATCAAAGCTGCAATTTTTGAATGCGTCATGATACATTCGCTGTGAAGACTAGAAACAACTCGAACGCTTTTTATTGGCAGGAACGAGTTTGAATACGTCATTCCTAATGTTGTTCACCGCTTCACGCGCTTCGATTGGGAAACTTCAAAAGGAGCAGTGAGTGAAAAAACGTAGTCTTGAGAAAACATTGTCTTTCCTGCCTTCTCTTATCAGATAAATGCGCTAAAAACTTTTTCTAACAACGTCGAACAATAATTTCAGGTGAAACATAACATTCATATGATAGTCACGCGAAAAGTTCGAGAGGAAGCTCGACGGCACTTCAACTGTTCTACCTTAGAGGGAGCAGAGCTCGAAAATCAGGGAATTTCTGGAACGCTCGGCAGTCACTGGGAGAAACGTGCCTTCGAGGTAGAACTTTCTTTCCACTGCTTCGCTTTTGGTATCAGAGAATGTTGAGCTGAGGAAAGCTACGGAAAAGGGGTAAAATTGAGGGGAGAGACTGACATTCTGTACATGGTCAGAGGCATCACCGCAGTACATGCTGAAAGCTAGAGGTTGGCAGAGTACAGGTCTTGAAAAATTTCGGCACCTTTCGAATTTCTAACTCGAACAGTCATTCGCATTAAAAAAATTTAAAAAGTAGGAAAATGCGGATGAGGAAAAGGTAGGTCACCATCATTACTGATCTCAAGATCATTTCAACCCACTGGGTCCTGGTCCATTATACTCCCATTATACTTATCAAACATGCATTGAAAGGTGAAAAAAGTGCTGTGAATTCTGCAAGGATCGCTCTGACATAGCAGCCAGAGGCCTTCGCAAAAATAAGAGCACAACTTCAGCGAGACAATGCAAATGACACTTTTTGATTTGAGCTCGCACTTACGAGGCACCGTTGCCCAGTTCTTGGAAATGCACCGTCTTTTTCAGTGGGGCAGAGGGAGGGGTCGAGTACGATCAAAACTCAATGTTCACTTTCTTAAGAACGAGTTAATGACTGCTGATTCTACGCACCTGCCCGTCCTATCTCGCCTGTCGCTGGCATTACTTGAAGACTCTGGATGGTACAAAGTGAATTACGAGTTAGTCCTCCTTTATGACGCATTTGAGACCAAGCCTTTCTTCACTTACGAGCTTCCGTTTCTTCTTCGAGATTGCCTTATCGTTTCAGTAAGGCTGAAGATATGGAGTGGGGGAAGAATCTCGGATGCAATTTCGCTACAAAGAGTTGTTTGACTTGGATGAAATTGAATCCATCAGATCCTTATCCATTTTGCACAGTTCCCAGAGGCTACAGGTGATGAGCATTTTTCATCGGCTGCAAAAGCCAGGCGGTTAGACCTGCAGTGGTTGTCTTTTCAACTCTTTCTCTAGAGAAATGGTAATAACTACTCCTTACCGTCTAATTCACGTTGCTCATTTATGCATCCGCAATATTTGAGAACTTGCTGACCGCTGTTCTTCCTTGAAGATCGAATGTCGATCGAATACCCTAGGATCAGAGCTACTCTTCTACGGCATTTGAACAAGTTTCAACGTTGTACTCTGAAAAATGAAACACTGACAGATGGAGAAGCTTCCGTCAGGGTTTGTTAAGGGTTCAATATTGATAGGTGACCATTCACTTCAAAAGTTCATTGTACGCAAATCTCGCAACGCTTCAAATGGTAAGATTCATCGACTCTACAGCAACAGAACCTTGCTACAATTTAACGCAAATGATGAGCTTTTTTGCATCAGCATCCAGGTTCAACAGACTCTCGATGTTCGCCTGTTGAGGAGAAAAGCGGTTTTCAATAGATTTTACAATAAGAGATCCCACTCCGCTACCTTGTAATGTGTGGTCACTTTCTGCCTTTGCAGGTGTGCCGCAAAGCGATTAGAGAAACTGCAATGTAACCTCGTGACAACAGGCAAAATCCCCTCCAAAGATATTCCGCCAGAGTACGACTACAATATTAAAAACCTGTACCATGACAAAAAAGGACAGTCAGTTGTAGGATTCGGAGCAGTAGATACAGCAGATTTCTGCCCCTACTATATGGTGAGTTACGCTAGTTTTTCTACTTCTCTTACAATCATATCAGTTAGCTATAAGCACTTCGAAACACTTTGATCCAAGCCGAATTTTGAGCCAACGATAGAAAAGTAGCATCAGACACTGTTTGATTACTACCTCACAGATCACGACCTCCAAAACTCTGAAACTGATCTAAACTGAAAAATTTCGTTTTTAACTTTAGAGCACCGCCCTTCTTGCGAATGTGACACCCTCATGTACACGTCCTGTGACTACGAAACAAGATCCATTCCAGGTGAGCAGTCATCATCCATTTGCAGACGAAAGTGAGTCAGTCTTTCAAAAACACATAGATATGGGTACCGATATAAAGCTGCGCTTGGGTACCAACAGTAGAAATACGAGTCAACTTTTTCTTCTCTTACTTTTTCTCCAAGCTGCTCTATATTAGTTTCAGATCAACAAACTGTGTCGAGATGAGAAAAGGGGTGTTCGATACCTCCCTCCTTTTTCAGTTCTCATTTCTCAAAAATCTGAACAAAGTTCTCAATATTACAAATTATCTTCTTTGAATGATATAAAACATCATGCTACCAGCACACAATGATAGCGGGGACGGAAATCAACAGGCAATGGACACTCATTGTTGGTTGTCAACCTAATACTTTATTATCAAGGCGCCCAGTGGGAAATAGCGGGAGGCGTGAAATCGAGTAAAGCTAGAGCTAGGTAGCTCACCGGAACTCGCCATGAAAAAAATTCTTCTACAGACACACTCTTTGACATCTCGTTGTTTGGATATGAATATAATGGTCAAAGTGGATAGCGAGATTTCGAAATTCATGTGGATGCATTCTGTTGGTTGTTTCGAGGTGAATCGATTTCAAAACTGTAACGTTGAAGAAAACATACAAAATATGGAATAAAGGCAGTGGGCTGGCTGGCAAGGCATAAACGGATGCGCTTCAATCCTATCACCGTTTGCTCTGCGATTTGCAGCGCAGTCGTCGCGCGGTGCAAATCAGTTTCCCATCAAACACAGGGATAGTTGAGTGCAAAATAGATAGGCTATTGAGAAAGTAACAAGATCTAGTCGCGGCCAATTCAAATTTAGGTAGAACAATTCAAAACGCAAAACCCTTACGCAGTGACCTGCTTTGCGCGCGACGTTGGCGTCATGACCCAGATTCGTCGATTGTTCCCCAGATTGAGCTTACTATGGGTAAGAATATTGCACACGCGCAAGTGAATTAATACTCACAGCGACTTCACAAGTGAAGCTCGCCAGGCATTCTAATCCTCCATTTTGCAAAAGGTTTCTAAATTTCTTGAACGCAGAGTTTAGTTCGAATAACACTTCGCCAATACTCCTGATGTGTCCTGCTAATCTAATCACTCGAATGATGAACTCAAAGTAGAACGATAAGATGTCAGAATACCGTCATGGAAACTGGGCAACTACTTATCGAAGAGTTTCGTAGTAGAAACACTATACTTTTTGGGCTTTTAGGCCTTCTCTGAGACGTCCTCGAGTGGGACCAACTCGCTCACCGTGCCCACTACTTTCATTGGCATTATGTGGACAAGTCATATCCAAGACGCCCAATCTTTTATAGATGCCTGAGACGTAAGGCTCCGACATCTCACCAAGGGAGGGTTTCAAATTCCCATGGAGCTTTGGATAGAGAGCTAGGTTAATGTTATTCACAAACTAAGAGTTTAAAACCGCTATATGAGTCTCCCAAAAAAGTAATGAGACCTCGAAATTTGCTTGGTCAATGCCTGGAGAGGTAGTGCCAGTTGTCCGCAACCGCCGAAAGGGTCGCCGAAACGCACCGGCAGACTTCTTCACTCTCCAGGCAAGCGAGCTGAGTTTGCTTCCCGACGCTGCCTCCATTTCTGAAAATTGTGCTTTCTTTCTATTTACCCTTTACTGTCCCTTTTTGCCGAGAATGGGCTGTATTTCTACCAATTTTTTTTCAGAGAGATGAAACAGACTAGAATTTTGCCTAGAGGTAATTTGACCCACAGAACACGAATAGCGCATCCATTCGTCATGAAAATGCCTGTAAATATGATATCCATAGTTTAACACGCCGGCGTCTGTGGTGCGAGCGTCAGGCATTTTCATGACGAATGGATGCGATATTCGTGTTCTACGGGTCGAATTACCCCTCTAGGCGAGTTTCTAGTCGGTTTCATCTTCTTGAAAAAAATTCGTTAGAAATCACCCCTCTCAACAAATTGGGGGAGTAAAGGCAATATGGTGCCAAATGCTCATACCGTTTCTTTGTATCTGATTAAGGCGAATCGTTTCCCCATATGTAATAACAACTTCGTCATCGTAGAATACGAGCCGTACTCATTTGATCCCTGTAGTCGATAGACTCATTTGCAAAATGTTGGTCGTATGTTGTGTAAAACGTCTACATACGTTCCGAATTGACCCTGCGGTTACTGTGTAGGCACGGCAAACTGATTCTTGTCATGAAGAGGCATTGAGGGGACAAAGTATGATCTTTGTGACTCTTTTGATAATATAATACAAAAGGATGGTCCATGACACTTAAAGTATTGGAGATTGCTCGACTAGTTGCTTGAAGGGTGCGTTGAAGACAAAACGTATGGGTTCGGTGTGGCAGAGGCTGTTCCTATGAGGCACTGGCTAGTGCCACTGAATTGGGCCACTAGGCATCTAGGTGGACTCATGTAGCAGTTTTGGTTCCTAAATTTGTAAATAGCATTAAGTACTCTATTGATGTACCTACTGTACCTATTCAAAGTCCCATGGAAGGTTGGAACCCTTCTCCGGTCTGCCAATGTGACTTCTCTGGATGCGTCATGAAATCATCTCACCTATTAAGTATGTCATAAAGCACCCTTCCTGAATGATCCATTTTAGTCAACCGATTATCCCCCAAATCAAGGATCGGTTAATTGATTCTTTTTATGGGGTGAAAAAGGCTCTGGCTCTCATTCCCGTGAATCTGAAAGTTGGTTGCATGGGCACACCTTGGAACGAGATCGATCAGCGCCATCGGTTCTACGTCGTGAAGAATTTCTGATAAATCAAACTCAAACTCTCACCGTGAAACAAATTTTCACTTTCAGAGCGTATGCAAAAATAATCTTCTCATGGTCAGGACGCAACAATCGGATTTTCATCCGTGCTACCGCAAGGGGCAGATAATACACGTAGAGGAGGTACTGAATCATTACACTTCAATCTTCTATCCAAACTGACTGAATATGACTTGACCGCTGAGCGTTGTGATGGTGATCCTTAGTGCAGCTGAGAGGCATTGAATTTGAATCTATTAGGTTGGCAAGAAGTTCTGCGACAAAAATCCAAAGCGTCATAACCCTTGTATAATTGATGTATTGATAGCAATGATGATCAACTTCTTGGACATCTCCCAAGCGATCAACATACGAGTCAACAAGGGCACGCGGGTAGCGGAACTTCTATTCAAACTACCAAGTCCGCTCTGCAGAGTGCGGCCAATCTTTTGAAGTCGTCTCGCGGCTTCAAAGTGCATTCACGGTATTTCACTCAACTCCTCTCTGATCGGTTGGACTCCATTTTTCAATGCCTTCATCTATTTTTTGGTTTGCTTTGATTATTATTTCTAGTTTTTCGTTCTCGTCTCTGTCATGATCAAGGATTTGAGAATCAACCTATTATACACGATGAACGATCGAGACCGCATGGAGAAAGAAAGAAATGACCAGTAATAGTAAATGATTAAAGAATTCTGACTCACAGATTGCGCTGCAATCATCAAATGCATTTCGGCGACACGCAGCGGCCGCGGCTAGACGCGAATTTCGAGGAGTGCTCACATTCAGAGCACGCACTGCATTAAGGTCGACAGAGCACGTCGAAATTTCACATTAGACACCCGTAAAAAGTTCATTTTCATTTCATTTCATTTTCATTAAAAATCGCAGCTTGATGTGATCTGAACTAGGCAGTTGATGATTTCTTCGAGTCACAACTTCTTGACTTCTCGACAGAAAGCATCAGTGAATCAAATCTCTTGCACTCTCCAGTGAATACGTCTCTAAAATTCGGTTGATAAGAAAAGTCTAGACATAAACCCATAGTCACTTTCGTACAGTCGCAGAACTTTCTTGCAAACAATTATTTGTGAGTCTCATTAAATTAAATCCAATAAAGAGTATTTGCTGAAGAAACTGACCATAGGAGGAAGTCGGTTCTTCCCCTGTTTTCTTTGCCATTATTGGCTACATAGTGAACTAGTTAGAAAAGGAACATGCTCGTTTTGCAAAGCCAGAGCTGATTCACGCAGAGCAAAGCTTTCCATTTAGGTTTCGAGTTCATATGGTCGCGGCACAACTGAATTTCAAATAGTCTGCCCATCTTGCTTGGAAATTTGCGATCCTCGATTCTGCTCAACAGAGAAATTTAAGGATTCAATCCGCGATGATCCAAGAATTGTTATCATGTCCATTAAGGACTTCCATTTTGGGGTTGAGGTCATTCCAGTATCACTATTAATGTTATTCCTAAGCATTTGGTAGAGAAACGTGAATTAAGCAAAATCCAACCAATCTTCTGTACTATTTTCTGTAATTCTACATGGAAAAAAAGCCTGAAAAATCTATATATTTGAGCAAAGAATTAAGCGAACCTATTACTTCCATTATTTTTAATATTAATACCATTTGCGTTGTGTGAATAAAATGAATTTAATTGCATTCAGTCTGGTAAACAACTTCAGAATTATAAATATTCATATCTACAGCTTTCCACATTAGTAAACGAGATGACTCCGCACCTCTATTTCTCAACTGCTACGGTGACCCACTATGTGGAGGCCTGCACGCAATCAGAAACCCAAGCTTGTACGAGGGTGGATATCAATGTGGAGAATACAGTGTTGGAAAACGTCGACAAATTTACTTATCTCGGAAGTACGATAATCCATGATGGCGATATCAAAAGAATTTGTAGCCGGATTGCAAAAATTACAGATGTGTTCAAAAGACTCCAACCAGTATGCTTATAACCGTCCATATCTCGGAGCATCAAGATCCGCTTGTACTCTGGTAATGTGATACCGACAGCAAGTTGTGCAAGCGAAAAATGAAAACATATGGCGAGTTCAGTCAAAAAGATGGATGCTTTCCACTAGAGATGTCTGCAAAAGATCATGAAGTTAGGATACACGAATTACGTAACGAATGAGGAAGTTCTGCGCCGCTCTGGTATGAGTAGCCTTCACGTGATAGTGGCACAGCGTAGACTCCGATTGGCCAGTCACGTGTCGCGTATGCCGCAGCAACGTATCCCAAAAATGACTGTGAACAGCGCGTTCATAAAACTAAGATCGCCCTCGAATTTGGTATTTGCAGGATAAGCAGACAAGCACATGTCTTTGTGAAACAACCATTCGATTCTTCACCTTCAATAGCTCCTATATACCTGCATTTGTGTGCTCAACTTTCATATTAACATTTATCCAACTTATATAATCGACTAAGTGTGTCTGTTGGTGTGTTTGTGTGTATATGTGTGTGTTTGTCTGATCGGAAATTCGTAACTCCTGTCCTACTGTAGCTAAAACAGTCAAATTTGAAAGAAAAAAGAATCACGACGGGAACACTGATGGTGGGTGATGGGAAGTGACAACAATATATAGAAACTGATGAGGAGCCTTTCATGGCAAAATACACAGGATCCGTAAGGTGGTGTAGGATGCGAAGAGACCGCCAGCGATTGGTGACAGGGAATGATAACAAGTGATAGGGTCTGATAAGAAGCCATAGAAGACGAGAGCCACCACGTCTGTAACGCCCTTTATGTTAACGATGAAGTTTTGGGAATTTGGTAGGTGGAGTGGGATGGGAAGGGACTATAGACCAATGGTGCCAAGAACTGATAACATGTGACAAGAGCTGATAAAAAACCACAGAACATGAGAGCCACTAGATCTGTAACGCACATACTGTTAATAATAATAAGTTAATGTTAATGATAGTTAGATGTTAAAAATAAGTCGCACTCTCCCAGCTCACCGATTCCACGTGGGATGTCGGTATACCCGTGTTCCGAGGTTTCGGTTGAGCCCCTATAACCCCTGTTGTGGCGAGTGGGCACCATAGCCGACTGGTGCGGGTCTGTGCTACGTTCGGCCTCTGTATATTGTGTTCTGCAGCCACGTCAGTACGCTGATCTTGTGTGATGTGATAGACGGTCAGAGGTTCGTTCCTGAGCTTCAGTAGTGAAGTCTGTTCCAATGAGTTGAAAAGTGGTATAGGAACCCCCTGTCCTACAGGCCTTCCTGTCAAGAATTTTTCTGTTTGATCATTTCGTTAATTTTGTTTCTCTTACCTCTTAATCTCTCTTGTAATACAGAACCTGCGGCTTGAGCTTTCCTTTGTAGCGCGCTTTTTGAGCGCATTCATTAAATAAATAAATAAATAAATAAATAATGGGATCTCGGAGTTTTAATAGGTGATGTGAAATGTGACAGGATCGTAGGTACTCGGTGACGGGAGCTGAAATCAAAACCAAGACGCTACGTGCCAGCCACGGAACATTTTGGCGGTGACGAGATCGAGAACGATTGGTACCAGGCCTAGAGCTTATAAAACTGATAAGGGTTGATGGAAATCCTTGAAGGGGTAGAGCCACTTTAATAATGGCCCTAACAGTGGAGCCTTGACAGCGAGGCGTGTGATGTGGAGTATGGTGTGATCGTAGACGGCAGATAATAGGAACTGATAACAGCTGATAGCAAATGATAAGGGCACTTATCAACTGAATTTAACAACTGTGGTATTTACGATGTATTCGTGATTACTACCCTTGGATTGCGACCACTACCCAGCAAGGTTTGTAACCCAGCGGGAGATTAGGGTCACTTTCTGTTTTGATATCGTTTACGACAAAACCCATCTGACCGCCAATAATTTGGGATTCTCAACTAATGATGAGTCCATTAGTGAAGGATAGATGGCCTATTAATATGAAGATTTGTGAGTACTACTCATTTCTTTGGTTGCTTATCAGTTGAACCTTTGATGGGTCACATTTTTCAGATGGAGAGGAAGAAATTGCCGTTTTTGATGGTGGGCGTAAGCATCCGCATACCCCAAATACCACTGGCGCTGCCCTGCTTATGCCAGCTCCCCTCTTTCTAGGTCCTGCGTCAAAGTTGTAGAGACTGTGACGAATTTCGTGCATAGAAAAGCCTAATTCGCCCAAGGGGAGGGGGGGGGGGGGTGGTGGACTACCGATCGCTAGAATTTAGAGAAGACGAAAGCCCGGCGTCAGCCGGGCGATCCAATTGGTATAGTTTATTTCCGATTTTTTTTTTGCAGATTCCCAAATATAGGATCACCACCGACAGCAGGGTTTCAAAATGCGGCAGAATTCGCACTGGGAGGGATCTGTATAGGATAGAATGTGTCGCGAGTTAATCGGAAGTGTTCGGAAGCAATAGGCACTTGCCTCGCGGAGATCATCTTTCTTGAGAGGAAAAAGCACAGAATCGAAATTTTCGTGATACTGGGTTCTACACGAGAGCAATTAAAAGGGGAATCGTGGGATCTCTCAGTTCAGTTAGATATATTCAAAGACCACGGAGCCCTCGGGGTCATCGTGCCCGCGCAAGCTAACCGCGAACGACGAGAGGAGAATGCTAAGAACTAATTCGGACAAAACCTTGTCGTTTAACAAAGTTCGATCGGAGTTGGGTCTCTCGGTTTCCAAAACTATTTGGCGGAGAGCGGTGGAAAAGAGCAGCAGCATTGTCAGGGCAGGAATGAAGAGGGCTCCGAGGCTTAGCGACCACCACAGGGAGGCACTGCGCGAATTCGCGAAGTTGAATTTGGGATGAGATTGAACGGAAGTCAGCCTGTATTACCGATTACAGTCCAATATTCTTGTCCAGTTCGTATTTTTCGATGACAAGAAAATTAGTTTGGAAGACCACGATGGTCACAACTACTACCCGCATGACCTACGAATAGAGAAGATCAACTCTAGTCATCGCAATTTTGGAGGAGGAAGTGCTATGATGCGGGGTGCCATATGTAAAAATGTCGTGCTGGAGCTTGCTTTCGTGACCTCCTAAACGTACTCGAAAGACTACCAGGAAGTCTTACATGGTAAGTGGTGCCATTTCTGAGCCGACGACGTGGTCCCGACTACGTTTTTCAACAGGACAGTTCCACGTTGGTCATTCCACGAAAGATAGTTCCTTCCCTAAAATTTCGAAGTTCTGACATGCCCAGCTTGCGGCCCCGATCAGAATCCGATAGAGAATCTGTGGGGCATCATTGTAAGAAAGATTCATGCGAACCAATGGCAGTTCCAGACGACAGAAGAGCTCAAGTAAGCAGTAAGTGAATCTTGAAATTACATCTCCTGCAGGTCTTTCAACCCTGTTTCAAGTATGCCATGTAGGCTATTCGATATTGGGCTAGAACAAGAAAAACCCATCGGCTACTAAATTTTTTTTGTCGTTACTAATAGAAATTTTTTCAAATTCTCAAAGTGCTCTTATAGCTTTGAAACGGCGCAAAATTCAAAAATTAATTTTCAAAATGTTATGGTAAACGTTGATCCAAAATCTTGGCGAATCTCTTTGTGGTGCTAGAAAATTGCCTGCTTGGCTGCTTACACTAAATTTGAGGGGAATCTTATACACATGAAACATACTGTATTGGATACCTAAAGGAGCGGGGGGAGGGAGAGGAAGAGGCAGTCTTCGAGCATGACTCGAGCATGAACAATAATTTAACTTGCTTGCTGCCTTACTTGCTTGCTTTATCTGGTCATGTTGGAAGTTCACTTGTGAACAGGCTTCGGAAAAAAAACGCACTTACTACTGATCGTCTGACATGAGAACAGGCGTCAAACAAGGCCGTGATTTGTAGCGAACATGACTGCCTGACAGCACCACCTGCTTATGATCCCAAGGAGATACAAGTCCGGAGTGTACCATTAGTGTCATTGATAATCCAGTTTAGTATTTCCACTCCATAACATCACACCAGGCTTACGTCGGTTTCCCTTCTTTCCTTCACAAAGTCGGATGCATGATTGGCATTTTATCTCACTTTTCTGAATAAATTATTCATTACTAATCGCAAAATTTTCGAAAGGAATTCCCTTCAAGTACGCTTTCAACTACAAAATTTACCCGCCACCACACACACACATCTGTGGCATCCAAGTATGCCATATGTATGTGGCGCTATTAGGTCGAGAATCGGCTAGTTAGGGCGAGGTAAGGGAACAAATACTTATCTTTGTTATGCCACACCCAGTGGCGAACCAGAGGAAGAGGCTGCACCATTCACAAAGGATACCCATAATGGAAATTCAAACCACTCGTCGTGATCCATAGCGAAAGTGGAAGGCAGTTTTAGACAGTTCCGACTTCATGTGGTCAGTTCTTCACGAAATCGGACAAACTGAAGTCTCGTCCGAATATCTCTTCCATGCCATTTCCGTCATGGTAATCTCGTACAACAACTGGTTTCAATACTTCTTCCTACAAATACCTTACATATAACAAATTCTGCCCACTTTATTTTCTTTCCTCGCAACGATACACTATTCCACCAACGCTTTTGCTCATAAACTTAGGAAGGTTGCCACAGATTATCGTGAATTGTGCCTTCAACAACAACCATCTATTACAAATTCAATCCTTTCCTTCTAGGTGTCTACCGGCGTAGCGACATTTCTGCTAAAGAGCAATCTTATTGGTCAATCGAAACCTTGAATGGCATTTAGTAATGTTGCTAATGATGATAACATCAATATCAGCAATATGCTCTCACCAAGATCAATACAAATCATTGGCTGAGCTTCTCAGATTGATGATTTGAAACTTAATGACGGACGAACGCACGAACAAGCAAACATTCAAATCGACAGGCCGACCGACCAGCAAGCCAACACACCAGTTTTCCGTTTTGTAGATAGGAGGGATATGAGTGATACATAAAATTATCAACTCTACGATGAGTTTATCAGAACAAATATTCAGTGTTACTGGGTAGAATGCTTTCATTTTTACGGAAAACTACCCGAAAGAAGGTGCTGTGTTTCATTGGTGAGTTAATTTTGATGGAATTCATGTGGTATGTAGGTGTCTCCTGACAGAAGTAGGTTAATGGTGTCTCTTCGTGATGACTTTACACAACAAAGTTGAATATTGCGTGTGTGCACTGTAAAATTTACACTAGATCAAGAGATTAGGATCGTTGAGTGAATGAACGGTGGCGTAGAGCTTTACTTCGTAGAGTGGAAGGGCCATGAGGAGACCCTACTTTGCCAGCTGTTGGCGTTAGTGTGTGACAATCGCAGCCAGTTCAATCTGTGGTCAGGGTGGCTGCTTTTAGCCTCAATGGAGATGTCAGGAATCCCCTTTTCCTATAGCCTGACCTGACCCTTTTGGTTTTTCTTGAAAGGACTAAAACCGAGTTTCCTCCCTTTCAAATGCGCTGTTTCGATTTAATCGCTGTCCATCGAGGGATAAAAGAAGAAGAAGAGTAGGTAAACTATGGCTGGTTCAGTCCCAGGGTGCAATATTTGCTGATGTTCTCCTTCTTCCCGTCCCTTGGACCGCCCATCCGGAGATCAACGCGAGTGTATGGATGTTAACCCGCGTAAGCATCAACGACCATTTCGAGGTTCTTCTGGTTTGTGAATGAAACTCTCTCTGTCCCCTGCAGACTTCTTCCTTGTCGAATACTTGGGTAAACATTTGGATATCATATCCAGGATCGATCTGTATGTAGATTGATTCCATCTATGCTGTTCAGTCTTCGAGGCTCTGTTACCAGCGTGATAATATGCGATCTTAGCAATCAGCACGTTGCTTTCCGCTGATGAACAACATTACCCTTACTTGACTTCTAGGCGGTGCACATGACAAACCGAGCCTGTCATTTTTGCACTGTTTGTGCAAGAAGGGCCGCTTCTCCTCAATGGGACGAGTCCTGTTCTCTAAATTGTCTCGTGGTGCATGGTGCAATCCTCGCCAACTCACAACAGACAGCTCAAAAGTGTGTCCTGATTTTCTGTAAGAAGAATGATCACAACGTATAGCAGCCCCGATACTAGTACCACCGTCAGGCGTTAAGCTAGTCAGATGAAGCCAGTTAACCAAGTCTCCGCTGCCCATCACGACTACTACTATTATGGGACGTTCTACCACGTGAACGAGCGGTGCCACGCTTCCCCCGGAATTTCGCTCCGGCGATCAAGAAATTGGATTGGTGTAGTTTCCAATCGATACGTATACAAACCATAGGTCTTCAAGTGGCATTTTTGGCATAGAGAAACGACATCGTATTACAGGTTTCGCATAGAAGAAATACGTGTTGCCGTTTAATAGAATGATTTACCTTTCTGTCTATTTGGCCTTGCAATTGTTATCGACCATCTACCTCCTTCTCCAAAGTTGTGGCGGCAAGAAAAAGCCGGACGCTGAAAAGGTAGGATTTATCATTTCCAAGAGTAATCATCAGGAAGGCCTGCTCGCTATCCTAGTCTGATACTTGACCATGTGAAATTATATTGTTGCCATTAAGAAAGGAAAGAGCAAATCGAAGTCCAAGAAGAAGGAGAAGAAAGCTGACAAAGGAAAAGAGGAGGAAAAGAAAAAGGAGGAGAAGGAAGAAGAGAAGAAAGAGGAAGAAAAGAAAGACGAGAAGAAAGAAGAAGAAAAGAAGGACGAGAAGAAAGAAGAAGAAAAGAAAGACGAAAAGAAAGAAGGAGAAAAGAAAGAAGAAGAGAAGAAGGAGGAGAAGAAGGAAGACAAGAAGGAAGAGAAAAAGGAAGAGAAGAAGGAAGAAAAGAGCGAAGGCAAGAAGGAAGGGGAGAAGAAAGAAGACAAAAAAGATGAAGAAAAGAAAGAAGAGAAAAAAGAGGAAGAAAAGAAAGACGAAAAGAAAGAGGAAGAAAAGAAAGAGGAAGAAAAGAAAGATGAAGAAAAGAAAGACGAAGAAAAGAAAGACGAGAAGAAAGAAGAGGAGAAAAAAGAAGGTGATGCAGAGGAGAAGAAGAAGGAGGAAGGGGAAGAAGTACGTCTTCCTTGTCTATTTGTATCAAATCACATTGTTGACTATTCAATTTCAGCTCCCGCTAGATAAGACAATGGCTTCTCAGGTGACTTGGCATTTTTCTGAAAAATAGGTTTTACAATTGGCACTGATGCCTCTTAATGCAAAGGGCTGTTTTCAGGACGAAGCGGGGTCTAAAGAGAAAGGGGGGTCCAAAGAAAAGCCTCAAGAAGACCAAAAAAAGCCAGGTAATCAGCTGTGTCATTCAATACAGACATGCTCATGAGAAATCGTGAAAATTCAAGGCGCAGAGTAGAGGTTCCGTCGACCGGATACATTCCAAAAGTTCATTGAATTTGCCTCCACATGTGGCGCCCAATGTCCTGATGCTGCCATCGCTTCTGTGTAACCTACCTGTATGTGTAGCAGAAGGCAGAAAGTAGCTTTTGCACGCACCAGTCGGATCACCTAGCCAACGCCGGCTCTCCTTTTCGTGTTGAGCTTGGTTTGCTAAGGAACAATCTTGGCCTTCCTCGTCCTAGGGGTAGGTCTCCCTCTCTTCCAACCTCTTCCCCCCCCCCCCCCCTCTTTCGGTCAAACGCATACACACACCAGGTTTTAGATTAAGCTGGAGTCCCGGTCAAACGCATACACACACCGTGTTTTAGCCGAAGCTGGAGTCGTTTCAAGAACAAGTTAGTGTTTTGGAATAGATAGTTCAGTCACCCTGCACGTAACGGAACGTTAATGCTCAGATCAAGATTAGCCGGAACAGCTAGCTGGTCTTCCCCCTAATGGGGCAGCCTGCCCCAAAGGTGGAAGACCAGCCAGAAAATCCTCATCGCTACCTATGTGCAAGAGAGCTCATGGGGTTGCGCAGGACATTTCGTCCCAGAATGCAACCACTGCCCTGAAAATCGGTTGTGCTCCATCGCGCTATGCGTCAACCGATACTTCTCGGCGAACAGGACGGATTTTGAAGCGTGAAGGAACTTGTGATCAACCTTGCCAACAAAACCAGATGGCTTAACCATCCTTCCTGCCTGAGCCCTAGCGAACTTTACTGAAAGATCACACTGGGTTGGTGACTTTAACCTACTTTCCTACATTTTTGTTCATCTTCACCCACTCATGATGCTCCCGGAGCCCCATATCCGGAGCCGTAGTGTATATCAAATAATATTGTACAAGACCTGAAGCAGAATGAGGCGAACTTCTATCAACTTGCCTTCTTGAGCATTCCGTAGACGTGCTCAAGTGTGTGATCGGCTCCAGACTTCGTGGTTCTGGAGACAGCTTGAGAACTCTAAAACGTTTTTTTTCCACCAGGTATTTTACCAGACCCAATATTTCAGGAGAAGTAAAGCTGAACGTCAACAGTTTGGCATGGGAGGAGAAAAAATCGCAGCAGGTAGTCGGAATATCATCTTCTTGTGAAAAACGTCTCGAGAAAAACACCTAAACCCCAGAGTTAACTTCGAATGCAGATAGGATGCAATTTCGTTTAGAATATACCACGGGGAAAACCAGTTTTCTTATTGATAATAGATCGTCTATGAGATTTTGCAGGTGCTGAAAGTCACAAATGAGACGGACAAGAAACAGGCAATGAAAATCAAGTGCTCCAACAATGCCATGTTCAAGTGGGGATTTTCCTTTCCTTTACTTAATGGGAAGGTCTGTACGGTCTGAAGAGGGTTGCAAGCAAACCCACTCTCGGGAACGCTTTTCTTAGGGTTTCCCACGCAGGGGTATCGAAGGGTAGGAATACTCTCCGCCATATTCGTATTCACCGTAGGACATACCTTCAAGCACCACGCCGGATTTTTGAACGATCTCCGTGTTCAGGGTGAATCCAGTTTTCGCCATGGTGGAGGTGGGCAAGACTATCGACGTTGTCATAAGTCGAGAAGGCGGTCCTGTAAAACCCGAGAAGCTCGTCATTCTCACTACACCGGTCAGGACTCTTCAAGAGAAACCCCCATTCCCTCTTCCGCTACCAATTTCATTTTCAGTATGATGGGACCGATGCACAGAAAGCTTATGCAGACAAGGACAAGGTCAATCCAGACACTCATGTTCTTCCGCTAGTGGCAAAAACCTGAGCAATGAAGGAAATGAATTATTTGGAGAAATAAATTGAAGTTGATTAGAAGGCCAACTTGTTCGAACCTTCCAGTTTCCTGACCAATGACCAGGAGACCAGTTATATTGCAAGAGGCTGCCTCTTTCCGGATTCAAAGGGCAGCATAAATGACTTTCATGTTTTAAGAACAGAATAGTCAGAGATATCCATCGTGAGATATGTCACATACACAGACTGAACCTGTACCGTTTTTGGATTCTAACCCACAAGCAAATAACTGTGGGTAATGGTGCCCGGGAGCATGGGGAGCATACTGTAGCGTTACGGTACTCATTGAAGTAATATAATTCAGTATGCACTACTATGCAGTGCAGTTCCGACGAACAAAAAAAATATAACTCCTTTATTTACATCTTCAACTGATAAAAATTAAAACAGCGACGTAAACAGAACATAAAACTAAGGTAGTTGCACACAAGAAACCAGTGAAACAAGAGGGATAATTTGAAAACAAGGAAAGGATTAGATGAAATAACAACGAAATCAAAAACAGCTGTACAGTTAATGTATGATACCTAAAGTCATCTACAACTGGATGGCCTCACCACTTGTTATCATTCAGTCGCAGACAGAGATCACGCTCGGTCCATGACGGATCCACTATGCAAGCCGACCACCTGGAAAAGCTTGATCGCTTGAAATGGTTCAAAAATTGTTTTCGAAAAACTGAAAATGGTTCTGCCACACAAAGCCCTACAAGCGTTGGAGAAAATCTTTGCATCTTAGGGGTGAACTATGTAACCCGGCCAGGAAAGGGTTTTACCGTCAACGATTTTGAATGAACCTTTGCGTGGTCGTGTGTAGCAAAAACGAAACGCAGTTTTGTTGGAAATAGAACTTGTTTCTAACTCCTAGTACCCAAGCCGCAGTACCACAAAAATAAATAGGTAAGTCGAAAATGGATTAGCCATTTCACCTGCTCTCCTCTAATTCCTCCCACCAGGCGTCACCATTTGCAATGAGCTCAGCATTTGCCTCTTCGGCAGTCGGATTGTACGGATCTAAAACTCATGCCAATACTCACAGGCTACAAAAAACCAGACTAATACTCAAGTACTAGGGAAGACTCACAGACTAATTCAGAAGGTTGTGGTACCATCGTTGTTTGCGGTTGAGCATAGGTATAAGTCACTTGTGGTTGCTGTTGAGCCGGCTGATATGCAGCCATCTGATTATATGCGGTCGCAACCGATGGATCCGTAACCTATAAAGTTAAAAACAAATAGCGTATCTATGATCGCCTCAAGAAACTTTACTCGTTAGATGGAATCTTCAGGGGAGAACGACGTTTCCTCCGTTCTTCCCCTCTACAGTTAAGCTACTAGTGCGAAGGAAAGGTGATAAGTAACTCACCAACTGTGGCTGCATCCCATCTCGAATCTGATGTCGTGGCAATCGTTGCTTAGCTGCCGCGAGCTTGAGTATGATCTCACGACCTCGCACGATGGTTTTATTCATTTCGACCTTAATTTAAATAAAATAATGTGCAAAATCCTACAGCGATGGTTCTGGTGGCTCTAATAAAGCCATAATGGTGCAGTTAGTCTCACCAAAGCCATCTGTTGTTCGGTCTGATCGCCAAATCGAATGAATCCAAGACATCTTGATGATCCATCACGATTACGGTACACCTTAGCTCCGCGACATGAACGGTATCGTGCTCCGAACACTTGGTAGAGGGCAGCATCGTCAAGATCCGGGTGGATATTGTTAGCAAATAGGTTGAATTCTATTGACCTTAAGACAAAACATTTCACAGTCACAAATCAATCGAACTTTAATTATTGATCAGCAAAAACAAGTGGGTTCTCTCACGGGACTCGTGGGTCATTCGCAAATGAGAGATTGAACCGCGATCGAGGTTCACTATTCGCAATCTTGTGGCCATTCGCCCTCAGCATCGCATCCCGTGCTTCATCTGCTGTATTGAACTCCACAAAGCAATATGCACAATTCTGAAAGCGCCTTTCGAATTCTGATCCATCCCGAGCTCTAGCTAGTGAATACTTGTGACCACAAGGAAATTATATGTATCAAACCCACTACACCAGTTTGCTTATCAGTGACCATTTTCACGGTTGATGGCACATGACCGAGTTCCTGAAATTCAATAGCTTCAATTGTCAATAGAATAACAGCAATGTGAGCAAACTCATTTAAGTTCAATTAAGCTACCTTGAAAGCCGCCAAAATAAACTGTGCATCCCATTGTGGTTGAAGATCGCCCATCCATAGAGTACGATGTGAATCCAAAGTACTGTGAGGATGCGTTCGAGGCAACTCGTTTGGATTATTGGCATCTTCCGCGCATTCCACAGTACTCGTGTCCGTCATATGTGGAAAACTACAGAATCTTTTAGAAATTCCACATCACAGCCATTCAAGGTCCATCTCGCGACAACCTATTTTCAAGAAATGGTATTTAAAATATCAACGCGTGCTATGGGACGATATCTGCCGATGTCACAATTTAACCAGTTCAGTTCAAGTAACGGGACAACTAGGAACCGCAACGAGTGAGGACTTCTCCCCTTAGCAACTACACCTCCAATTGAGCTGATGGGTAGCCTTCCCAAAAGCATGATCACCTGTCGGCATGGCCAGCTATCTCACCTTCAGAAGACTGTGTCCCTCCCTCTTTACTCCAGAAAACCGGAAAGCAAAGGAGTACGCTTTATCAAGACCGACTACGAAAATCAAACTTGTTCGGCCGCGTTCGGGGATCACCTCGTTCTATAAGTGGCCACTTGATTCTCCACTTTTGTATTGGCTCTAATCTGGTTATCGCGAGATGTTCCTTCAAATCAAGTACACCCACACAGAGAAAGACCGTCAAAGAAATCGAGATACTTGAAGAAAAACAACTTCTTATTCTATGCCAAACGTCAGAGCATTAATATTCATTGTGCTCCATCACAGTGGACACCAAAAAGGAATGAAAGATCACTTAAAGATCAGCATGCAGCTTGTTCCTTTTTTTTCTGAAACCTCATACACCGCCGAATTTAGAACATCCACCCATGCCATTTGAGTCGAGGCTATCGAAAGACTAGAACTCTGAAAAATTTGTTTCAATACTGATAGGAGAACAATGGGCGAAGCGGAAAGCAATAAATCACCCAATACAAAATTAACACTAAAAAGCGCAGAATGTCACTTCAAGAATTAGTAGGTCTGTCGACATTCATAGCACCATTTTCTCTTCCCCGGGCCGGTATCAACAACAAACACTACATAGAGAATGGCACCTCAGCTGGCATCTTTACCCTAAACCCACAGGTAGCGTTGGTGCTTAGCGACACCGGCGACTACGGAATGGTCAATGACATACAACACCTCACGAGCCTTTTCCCTTTTACTGACACTTCATTCGAAACAGGAAGGGATAGGGCAGGCTTCAGAACAGAATCAATTTCCGAAAGCAAACTCTACCAGATGGTGACTTAAGTCCTAGCAGCATGTAGGGTGCCCCCAATACTCTACAAGGCGGTGTTTTTCCCATACATGCTTCCACCATAAATCAACCAAATCAAGAGGAACGATGGAATAGGGGCTCTAGCGGAGCTCGATACAAGATTTGACTTTCGACTGTAAACGTGGTACCAGCAGCGACTTCCCCAATCTGACCCCTACCACTCGAGAATATCTCGTAAACACAAATCGCAAGAAGCCTACATCGAGTGTAACATGTAAGTATATCTTCAGCTTATCATGTGAACGACAGGCACCTGAGAAGCCTCATTTGCTATTGTTCGGTCGGCCATCTAGGTGAGTTGATCAGGTTGGGTTGGGATCACATAAACACCTCCGTTCTTCCAGGAAATTATACAATCGACAAAATGATTGGAATTCTTGTGCAACTCCTACTCATAAGCTTTTTAGTAAAGCTACTATTATGTGGCAAAAAGGCTAAGAAGGGTTCCGGACAAATGGTAAGCAACTTCGGGCCTTTGTTAGGGGTTGAATGTTTCGTAATGAATCGGACGGTAACATTGAGGTCTGCGTAAGGTCTCTAACTAGAAAACGAAGCTGTTTAGTTGCCTACTAAAATTTTTGCCACTATGCTAAGCAAACCCGAATCCTTCCTAGCAACCACGCTATTCCTGCTATAAGGCGGTAAATACCAAAAGGGCTAAGGGCTCAATCAGGTTTTCAAGCGGCCTCTTGCTAGCGCTGCCTGCGCTGAGCGCTTGCCTAACTTTTCAATAAGTATCACAGAGAACTTGCAGTTAAAAGTAAACTTTGAAAAGGAGACGGCAACTATGGACTAGTCTCGAAGGCTCCCGCATGAGAGCTAGGATGAATAAGCGGCTACCTTTATCGCTGCGATTATATGAGTTCATTCATCGATCATTGGCTGATCGGCATGTGGTAGTGGCGTAATTATCACTCTGTGTTCAGTGACTGATCGCAAACGAATTTCCGAAGGAAACAGTTTAATTGAGAAAAGAAGCGAGCCTTAGCTACGGGGCTAACCAATTGGATAAAGTTCTTTTTTTCTGGAATCGCTGCCATGGTTCGTCAACAAAGAGAGGGCTCTCCGTTCACCTAGTGCATTAGTGAACGAAGTTTAACTGTAAATTGTGGACTGGTCAATCCCAGCACTTTGATTTATTAATCTGGCTCCCTAGTCAAGTAATGAAGAAGGCCATTACGCACATGGATGGTCAGGACCTCGGCCTTTTAGGACCACCGCATTTGTAAAATGTCGAGAAAAAATTTAAGGTTTAGGCAAACAAAACTGCAGGGAACAAGTCAGCAGAGAAAATTGTAGAAAAGTCAAGCTCCACAACGGATACAGTGAGTTGAAATTATACTGAAATCGCTTCCAAGACTCAGAGTGCATATTTTAACATACGCCATCATAGACACAACCATCAATTCATCGAAGCTAGGAAGGCAAAAAAGTTAGGAGGAATCTTCAAAGGAACCGACTATTATTTGCATTATTACTGTAACGTGCCTTCGAACGAAACAAATAAAACGAAAATAAATCATGACATGAGAAATATTAAGAATATGAGGGGAACGATTCAATTATTTCAGCCAAAGAGCGCTGATAAGGACTCGAAAGCCAGTGACCAGAAAGAAGAAGCCAAAGAGAAAGAGAAAGAGAGCAAGGAAGAGAAAAAGCCGGATGCGAAGGTTGAAGGGGTAGTCTGATTGTTCGCTGTGAAGAATGGAACAAACCTTTCTATCTTACGAAATTCACATCCTTTACAGGGCAGCAAGGAGAAGGATTCCCAAGACAAAATCAAAACTGATAAAACAATGGCTAGTAAAGTTGAGGAAGTCAAGGCGGAAGACAAAACGCAGCTACCAGCGGATCCTGTTCCGCCAGTGGGTGGCGAGAAAAAAGGCGGCAGTAAGGAGGGTGGTGAGAAGAAAGGTGGCAGTAAGGAAGGCAGCAAGGCGACTCCAGGCAAGTGATTTTACTGCTTACATACTTACCATGAAGCGTACTTAGAAACAAACGTATCAAGCGCCATCTTTTTTAGTAAAAGGCGATGAAGGAAGGACTCGAAATGAGGGAAAAGCTGCGGCTACAATTAAAAAAAACTCAAGAGTAGTAGAGAGTAGTGAAAGAAAAATCGTAAATGTGATCGTTTCAGGGAACGCCGATGGAGATAAAAAGGAGGGCAGTAAGTTGGAGGCAGGTCGGTAACTTTGCATGTCGATTAAATAGAAAAAACACAAAAAAGAGTATGACATCAATAATTTCAGCAAAAGCAGAAGGGGACAAAGAAGGTAAGCAGAATTCAATCGATTTCAAACAAACCGGCTGACTCCAGACATTTAGGAAAACCTTTGAAATTCAGTGCAACTCAACTTGAATGGGATGAAAAAGGGGGTCAACAGGTTGGGTTTTTATGATGAGTCATAAAATCTCTTGTGAAAGACAAAGGATTTTTGGCAGACCCTGACCGTCACTAACACGACAGACGTGAAGCAATCTATGAAGATCAAATCATCTGATAACAAACTATTCAAGTGAGTTAACACATCATCAGGAAGAATGCAGATGCAGAAAACAAAAATTATCGAAGTTAAAATAAGTATTTGTCAGAGTACACCCGGTCTACTCGACTGTCGAACCAGGAAAAACTCAAGAAATCACCGTCCGCCGGGATGCTGGTCCAGTAAAATCAGATAAGATCGTCATTGTGACTGCTCCGGTAGGAAATTCAGACAAGAAGAATCCATATTTTGGGAAAGCACTATAGGCATTAGAGCTGGGCCGTTCTAGATAAAAGTTAGCATCCCAATTTGAAGAACAAGTTATGCTATACATTTCAGAACAAAGACGACGATGATCCTGAGAAATTTTTCGAAAAAGTAGATTTGAAGCTTGCCGTTTCAGTGGTTAGGCAAACAGGAAAGGGAGAAACAAAGCCGGACGAAGAGAAGCCAAAAGATGAAAAATAAGGATACCTGCACTGTTTTTACAGAACATTGTAATAAACTGCTTTTTTTTTTGCTCACGTCATATTTGAAATCACCTTCAACGCCATTAGTCGCTTTCATCTGAACTGTCCTTCTCACTGGCGCTCTTCTTATTATCACTGTCACTATCGCCATCATCACTATCATCTTCTTTACCTTTCTCGTTATCCGTACTGTTTTCCTGAAAAAAAAAAGAATCGGGGAAAGAAATGAGTTGCCCTACTACTTTGATACACGACCATAAGAGACAACTTTTGCCAAAAAGGTTACAAAAAACGTTGTGTTAAAGGGAGGAAAAGTGAAAAATCGCAGTCAGTAAGGGTTTGGCTGTCTGCGCATGGTCTAGAATTTATTTCTAACCTTTTCACTATTCGAGCCATCTGAGCCTGATTCATCCTTCCTCTCTTTGTCCTTCTCCGATTCTTCAACGCCACCATCAGACTTCACCGATCCTTTGTCTGATAAAGAGAATGTTTTGAAGCATCTTTGAGCAGGGGAATTCGTATATAATGACATGAATGGTAGAATTGAGAAGATGTGGGTTAAATGAAAAGGGGTGAGAAGAATGGCGGCGGAGAAGCTTTGAGTTTAATATACTGATTGTATAAATCCAGAAATTTGAAAACCTCATCCACACTTTCACAGGACTCACAAAAACAATTGAAAACGATTAATTAATACCTAACAAAGCCACTCAATTTGATATGCTATGAGCAAAACAGAAGAAAATCACAGGAAACGCGTTGACAGAAGAGGCTGACAACTGCCTCATTTCATCTGAACTCTTAATAAAGGCTAAAAGTATCAAAATGAGTAAACAGCGAGTTTTGGGCACTACCTCCATCGCCTTCATCATCTGAGTCGTAAGTCCTGAGCAAGGAATTCATTCTGTTGGTCATCTGTTGCATTTCGGTCTCGGTCGGAGCCGTATACGTGATATTCAAACGGGTGTTGGGCTGAAATCTCGACACGTCAAAGACACTACTAACGATATTTTATCAGCCTAAGAAAAATAAACATAACAGATGAGAGTATATGTGGAATGATTGAAAGAGAGTATAGGAGAAAACTCAATTCTACCTTCTCCTGTGCATTACGACGTCTTCGAGCCAACCGTACTTTGGTTTCTAGCTCATTATAATGGAAACATCCATCTTTATAGTATACGAAATAGTTGTCGCGTTCGAAACCTTTGGTATTTTTATTCTTTACGGTCCAGGTATATTCGCGATTTAACGTATGCTCATATCTGAAGAACAGTTACAGAAGGTAAGCTAGACGTAGCGAAAGATTAGAGATTACTTACACTGTTCCTTCCTCGAAACTTCGACCTTCTTCTCTATCGTTAAGTTTCTTCTGTAGAGTTTCAACTGTTGGGATGAAATGTGCCACAAATTGCTCGCCATCATCATCCTGCATTCCCCTGAAATTAAGAAAAGACATGGCTATTCTTAAGACAAACTCGGGAAAATTATCTCGGAATATTACTTGATATAACTTTGTGTGACCATACTATCACAGAGCTCAGGTGCAAATGACGTAGGCGTAGGATCTACGTCGAACTGCACCACCGCAAATGGATATTTCCACAGCTAAAATTACGCAAAGTTGTAGAAACACTGAATACCATGAAAACTTCGTAAAATATGCAAGGGTATCAAGGATAGTAATAGTAAGGCTAGCTCATGATTATGAGTAATGAATACAGTTTAATATTTACCGTAAAATCTGGCAAAATAGGTATTTCTTCTATGGCAGTAACTCCCTTCTTCGAAAAATGCTTCCGTATCGGTACCTTGCACTGAAACGGAACGATTAGATAAACGCTCAAACGTTCTCAGCGGAAGCTATGAACTCACGTCTTCGAAAGACTTCGTTATCAAATTGATTTGGCTTTGTCGATCTCGGAATATGTTCAAGTTCTCCTTGTTTTTTGTGAGGTTATATCCCACTTTGATTTCTTGCCTGTAAGACATTGGAATAATGAAGTGGCCAAGAATGATACATAAGCAGAAGAGTGATTTACCGGTCAGCAGCCACACCGAATCGGTTGAATTCTGATGAAATATATTGAGTTTTTCGCATCCAAGGAACCACTTTGGAATGCTGCGCTGACCTAAACTAAGGTAGCCTAAGTTCAATGGCTCAGTCAGATTCTCTTCGGAGCTGATTGAAGCCATATAAGGCTTACAATGGAAATGTTTAAAAAATAGGTGAAGATCTGGAAAATTTTAAGAATCGACACTACCGACCTCTTTATTTGCTTCGCATTTGAGTCTTCATCCTCTAAAAGTAAGGCGTCCTTCTCATTCAGCTAAATGGACGAAGATAGAATGAATAAAGTCACGCAATTATTCACGAAAAAAAAGCGAGGCACACAATACGTTTCAGATGGCACGAATATCCACAAAAAGTAAAGGTCTCTAAATAAAGTGATCAAAAAGACCTGAATTTCCGCGGTATTGTCGACTTTGTAGGTGTTGGGATCAATCAAGTCCAAGTTCAGCCCAATATCCATCTCACACTGGACTTCGAATTTGTACTCCATTTCTAAGGATGTTGGCTTGTAGTCAATGAACCTACAGATAGTTACGAATATCACTTGGTAATCGAGTAATTGTCAACAATATAGATAAGCAAACGTCATGCATAGAACCAACCTTTCTAATTCGACAAATGGGCACGGCAGGAATTTGCCGGGAAATGGGACATCAGGTAAAGTATTTCGAAAACGTGGTTTGCAGACAAAATCTGGACCTCGGCTGAAAGTCAAATAAAATGGCATTAACAAGATAGCGAGTTTAAAACAGAGACTATAAGCACCCCACCTCTTGTGTTTGCTTCCTGGTTTATGATTAGGTTGAGACATTCTTTACGAATGAAGACGAACCAATAGAAATTGAAGGAATTATACGAAGGTAAAACAACCTAAATGTTCAAATAACACAATGAACCTCACCAGTTGTGTCTCAAAAACCATCAACATGTACAACAAGCCAAAAGTAAAAAAAGCTCGATATGACTCAGGAATAAGGAAAAAGACAAAAAAAAGACTAAAACAAACCAACAAGCGGAAACTATGCGGATTTTTCTGTGCTCGCTAAAGGGCTTGTAATAGGTGTAACTGCGTACAACGTTTTGTAATGTGCGACAAATTCGAATCGGGTTTTCTGACGTGCTCGCGGTGTTTTGAGATTGTTTCTGATGTCGTTTCTATTTTTCACACAAGTGTTTTTGTTGTTGCTTCAAACATAGAGATATATTTGCTTTAGATGGTGAGACATTGGCGTGGAACACTAAAGCAACCATTTGCCATCAAGCTTTTTTCAGGTATAAATTGTTTTGAAGATTTTCTTTTGAATTATTTCTTCAATTCTCCCTGACGATCCACTTGTATTTTAGAGTGAGCTCTGAGATGGCTTCATCTCAGTGATTGCAAATGTGATCTGTTTAGCTTCTATTGGTTTGCAATGTTTTCAGGTGTATGGAATGCTCATCCACGATTTGCAACCAGAACAGTTCTCGTTAAAAATAACGACGTTGATGCAGCCTTTTCACTACTGAATAGGTTGGTCCTGTAGCGTTTTTATGTTGCCAAGTTTTTTTATGTTCCATCAGGTCTTTTCTATACTCATAATTTCGAGAGGTTTTTCTTTTTTTCTTTATACATCATGGATAGACTCAATGGTTTTGCCAACTTAATTCCCCTACCTTGATTGCATGCAAGCAAATAGATTTTCTAATTTTAAATAGTACGTAACTGAAAAGAAAAAGGAATATTTCTTTCAAACTCATAGAAGTCTATTTTTCGCTACTCCCCGAGAATTTCTTTGTGGGTGCGGAAGGTTCAGCTAAGGTGAAAGTAGGTTAAGTAGTCTTGAACGTTATGTTAGTGAAATAAAATCAATTTAGTGAGGAATGTTTGATTCAGACAAGGAAGTTAGAGGAAGTTTTATCTAATTATAATGAATTTATATCAAACCACTACTAAATGTGTCTCGATACCGAAGGAAAGGCCTGGGTTTACAGGATAAGTTACGATGCCAAGGGAAATCCTTATGTAAGATGTAGTCGAGTATAAATAATTCCAACGAGGGATAAAGTCCCCGCAATCTTGAAACATATTTGTAATCTTTTCCTTTCTTATCCGTCTTCAACACCATGAAAAACGTCAAATCCCATGATTCCTGTCTTAAGGTTGATGGACTCAGAAGGACTACTGAAGCTCATTCGTCGAACCCAATATTACCAGAAACCTTATATGCAGCGACAACAGCTCTCCATAGAAGCATCCAATGCCATTTTCAACGAAGACATGACAAGAAAGATGCAATTTATGATGAGGAAGAATCGACCCGACGCCTATCCGGGACAGATGACAACATAGTGTGTGTACTGATTCAGTGGTAAAATATGTTAGTTAGGCTTATTTAGCAGTCATTTTTTTTGAAATCTGTCCATAAAGTTTTCTAATATTTATCTGATTGCTACGTCCACCCACAAACACGGAAGTTTCTTTTTCTAAGAAACAAAACAACTGCGAACACACACGTAGAAAACAGTAAACATCCAAATATTTTGGAAAGAATCATAATCAATCACTTCACGTCATAGCTACAAAATGGTCTTTATCATGACAAGAACAATTGAATAAAACAATACATTGAGTTCATCAAGGTACGGTAGTACTTTGGGTTGTGAAATCGACTTCAGGCATTCGCACTGGAACTTCGTACAGAGTGTCATCCGCTTCATTACGGTCCTGCATCGCGTGTATTCTACTGGAATTCATCGATAAAATTAGCGTTTAGTAGTCTCGACTTGATTAGACATAGACTGAAACAGGTGTAAGTGCGATTTATTCCTCTAAAGTCCTGCCGTAACGACCATCAGTTTGGATGGAGTTTTTGACCGCTACCGTACTACTACTGTTACTTTAGGCATGGAAAAATAGTAACATTACGGTAGGAATCGGGATCTGCCCTGAATTTTACTTCTTGTGTTTCTGCCTACCGTTGATTACGTTGCATGTTCTTTCTGGCAATGTAGTCTTGGTCTTCTTGATCCCAAAAAGTGTTAATTGGTTGCGCTGGAATCGGAATTGTGCAGAGGATGCTTCTGATGCTTTCGTATAGGATTTAAGCTGTGACTGAAAGTACTTCACTTACGTCGCTGTCTGCTCCTGCGCCTCTCTTCTTTACGACGTCGTTCGTTTCGCCCGTCCCTGGATTCCCTGATCTCCTTGGGCTCTTCGTAAGGCGTTTCTCGCGAGACTGCACGAGCTGCTTCTTTCGCGGCCTCGCGTGGGTTCGGATTTGGAGCAAAACGATCTACGCTGTCAACGGACCGGTGGCGCTCAACATTACCATCGTCATTGGGATTCTCGTTGGGTTTTGATGTCAAGTGATCTGCAATGAAATGACAACGGACATAGTTTTGGATGAAGGATGACGGGCAGTAGGATTGGTTTTGTGCAATCAATTCGTCGCGCGCGACAATCGCGGACCATTCACCTCGTTATTACAATTCTAGCGTTCTTCGTACAGCTCTATCGATATGCACTTTTTATTTTTGACATGAATCTGATGTTAATTCTTTTGTTCCTTTATTTCTTACTTGCTGCTGCATTCTGCGGCATTCCGCGCGACGTTCCTCTCGCCGCGACGCGAAAATTTCGATCCTAGTGCACCTCACCCTGGCCGAGCCAGTTTTTGGAACGAAAGTTCCCCCAATAGAAAATAGTTCCATGTCCTGTTGTCTCTTGAAGGTACAGGAAAGGTCGAGAACAAATGCCTCTTCGAGTGGTCATTACCGAAAAGTTTCAATGATCAGGACTTAAAAGCCCTGCTTGACTGTGCAGTTGGAAGTGCTTTTTATCAAATTGAAGACTTGTCACCTACGTTTCGTCAACGGCACTATCATATTAGATTTTGTAGCTACTTTATTATCTTCTTCTTGACGCTCCTGTCGCTCTGAGGATACGGAAGAGATTGTGGAATGGGAAAACCTGCAATCTTAGCTGATTTCCTCACATATCCTTTAGCAGAAGCACTTCAGTTTTAGGAAGTTTTTGCTGATCTTTCTGTAACTGGGCGGAAGGTGATGTAGTCTCTGCAAGTGGACAGACATCACACGCGTGATCAGTGGATAGAATCTCTAGCCCAAGCGTGTGATAGTGTGTTTTGTTGCCAGTCGATCAACTCCTACTCAATTACAAATAGATATAGTCCTAGCTCTTCTTGATGGGAGTCGTATCTAATAAGATCGGATCCCCGGACCGCACGTGTGATAGTGTGACTCGCTGCTTTCCAGCCCGCCAAGGTTGATTCACCGGTATCAGATTCGTCTATGATTATAAAAAACAGACTTGGGCACCGGGTGGTCATTGTGCAAGTCATTGTATAAGCCCATACGCATTGGTAATGCGTGACCACTTTGAATGAAAGTCGAATGCAGGGCGCATCCCGAAACGAAGTTGATTAAGGCTGAAGACTCAATGGTTCTTACTCATTGTCCAGCTAGCTGTTAACACGGTCACGTCATAGCAGTCTGAGTAATTTTGTAATTTTAATTCAGTAAGAATTACAACATCGGAATGTTACTTACTCTACACTTTTCGGTTTGCTAGAAGCAGAAGTCTGCAAAAGAAAGGGTTTCAGGGAAGAAGCTCCTTGAAAATGAGTGAGACTATTCCCATATAGGCTATGTAAACTTACACTATACTTTCTGGGCACTGTCTTATCTGAAGAAATTTTCGAGCTTTTCTTGCTTTGAGTACAACCCATGAATTCTGAAACTCACTCCAACAGCTTTGTAGAACATAAGGTGCATCTCAGGGCTACCCTTCAGAGCCAGGTTTTAACAACGTAAAGTAACTGTTGAAAATGTGAAAGGCTCAGTACCTACCAACTATGTAAGAGACAGACTGTGAAATGAACGTAACCCAAATTTCACTGATCTTTCAACCACATCATCTTCTTATCAGTACAATTAATCAATTGATGTTTCATACTGGGCTAAGGTTGTATAGTGGCAAGGGTACACTGTCACACACCCATGGCCCGGGTCCCTATCCCCGATCAAAACGCCTGGGCTAATCAGGCCTTCCTTCCCTCCGGAGTCGTTTCATTGGTACCAGAGTCGTCTGTGAGGATGAAAAGCACTGACTTGTACATCGGCTGGTCACCGCAAATCATTGTGAGGGCCACCATACATGCATTCAAATCGCAACCACGACTTCAAAGGGAAGGCTTGTGCAGGGGGCATCACACTAACGGAATTAATTAATGCCATAGGATTTTACCCTCACCAATCACCTCATTCTGTTCCTCTATTCTCACTGGTATAACCTCCACCATTTCAACTGGGAGGGAGAGGAGCAATCACTTATCTTAGTGTGCCATGTACAAGACAGTCTTAAATCTAGCAGAGAAATTCTGAAAAATATTCAAAGATGTGAATGTTGCGTGACTATTGGATTGTGCCTGCATACAGCCTGTAAAACTGTCCTCTTTGGTCTCGAATACTGATCGTATTGGATGAAATTCTCGCTGAGGTGATGAGCTTTGAGGCTTCCAACCTGTGCACAGTCTTGGCTGATAATGGTGAAGTTTGACGAATTGTATTCAGGAAATGTCGAAGGCACGTGAAATAATAGTTGCCGTTGCTTACTGAAGGGTAAGAGGCTGCCAAGCCTTCAACCTATCCAAAAGCTGTCGCCTATCCTAGCCCTATGTCCTCGTCTTCATAAAGTAATCTTCCCACCAGTGATAAGTTAAAGGAGGGTGGAATAAGAGGTAAGTATCGAACTTTTTACGGCCGTTGTGTGGTGCTGCGCCTCGGGTAACGGAACTTCTCCCGATTGCGGCATTCTCCCTTGCGGCATGCGGCAAATGCCACTGCAACTACCGTTCTCCTCCCGCCTCCCCGCCAATCAATAGAACGCAAAATTTTTCGTTGATTGTCTTTATTTTTTATTAGATTTGATAGTTTTTTCTATTTCTTTTTCATTTCTGTGTTTATTAGACTTAAATTATTAGAATGACCCCTCCTATGTAAGCGACGATCATAACTGCATTGGAATTGAAGAGAGCGGTCAGCCAGTTCAAATAATTAAAGGACTCCGTACCTCACAAATTGCGCGCTCCAATCTGCCATCGCAATCCTGCGATACGCGGGGAGTGCGGCGTGCGCGACGCCGTCTTCAGGGTGGAGTTCCCGGACCCCAGCGCCTTCTTTAATAGCTCTGAATTTGTCCCTTCTAAGATTCCGAAGATGTTTAGATTAGCTGTTCAGAAACAAATTATTGTTACCAATTCTCTCATACTCGAAAAAATGTTAATCTTTATTTGCAATTAATTTCTTACGGAAATATTATACTTAAGGTTGGTTGCATAATATTCCATTACTAAGGCCTTTTTACATAACAACAATTATGGTCTTTTTACAAAATCAACACGCATACACTTATTTAGATACACCGCATGGAAGAGGAAGATCAAAAATGATAGGATCATAGGCGCTACGTAGTTTATGATCACAAAGCGATGCATTAATGAAGGTCGTAATGCCGTTGGTAGTTGCGCCGTGCATCTGAATAGTGCAAAGTTTTGTCAAGGCAGTACGTGTTCGAAATGTCCATAAAATTGACATGAGGGCGTGGTCAAAACCAGATTAATAGAGAAGTTGTAATCACTGGTAGACAATTTATGACTTAGGTTTTATACTTAGGAAAGAGGCATGAGTGATAATAGAATATTGTGGGTGATAAATGGCGTTTAGGGAAATAGTGAGAGGGTGTGGCTCAAATAGAGTTTTGAAGGATCGTGTTTAGACCCATGGACAGCCCCCACCATTTGGCTTGATTGGGGATATATCACCTTTTGGTAATGATTAAAGTCTACCTGGTGAACATGGCCAAAGACGTGGTATTTTGGTACCACACGTTGTTCGACAGTATTTAATAATTCGACGTCACCGGCCAGAATCCCGTCCATTTTGTTCCATGCATTGAAATCGCCATGACCTTGAAAACAAAAAATGATTTCGTTTAATAATGAATGATATTGGCAAGAATAGGGAAGAAATTTTTGATCTGAATGATAATCCGTACCCAAAGGCGGTGTATGAGTGATAAGTACGTCAGTTTTAGGCGGAATCTGATTCCATTTGTGAAGGATTTTTTGTCCTCGTGGACGATAAAAGGAGTATCCGGGCATTGAATGCCATGGGGTTCCGTAGATTTTTATACCGTACACCTGGAATTTTGCTACAATCAGTTACCGTATCTATCAGGATTGCGATCAATCTGTACCCCGAACCTCAACTGAACGATCACAGAGGTATATGCAATTGCTAAGCAATTCATATGCCTTGTTGATTCCGAGCATATTTAGACCAGCCAGTTGTCTTTCATTCATCTCTTCTCCATCTTCAAAACCGAGTTCATGATTGCCAGCGATCACAATCTTGTATTTGTGAGGAAGTTTTCCTTAAATTGATATCAGTCAATGTTGTTTAAACGAATATTTAATTGACTTAGAACACATTTTTGTAAACTCAAATGGTCCATCAACAGTGAGCATAGACAGGCGGAGTCCCTTCTTCTAGATCCACATCATTACTCAGAATCCAAGTGTACTTGCCGGATATCATGGGTGTTTTAATGATGCCGCAGAATAAGCCGTGTTGTGACTTTGTTTCACTTTTGCCAACACATTTGAATGGGTGGTTATAAAGCTTTAGAGTAGCAACCGTACTTTGAAGCTAATTCTAAGTGCGAAGATATCTGTTTTCTCGTTACTCTTCCTTTTTTCATTGACGACCCAAAGGTGCTCCCACCAAGAATCGGCGTTGAACTGGTCTGTGGCCTACACTCGAAAGAGACTCAAAAGAACACTCAGAAGTAGGCAAAGGTTCGATAGAGGACTTTTGAGACAAACAAGGTACTCAGCTACCATTATAGAAGTTGCGAAGAAGGAATATCAAACGTCAAGTGGATCGTCAGGGTGCCTGCGATCTCTAGTTGTGCGGTAAACGACATGGCAACATGAAAAACAGTACTGACTTCGGTAGGGAATGAAAGGGGCAACGATTTTCTTTTTTTTTGACGGTTATCCATAGCTCAAATTTTTGGATGATCCTGATTTCCTTACTACACAGTTGACTGGAAAACTACGTAATGTTTGATTCTCCTTGCATGAGTTAGGAGGAGTGATAGAGAGTGGCACCGTTACCACGCATGTAGCCTGTGGATCGAATTTTGCCTGAGCACCCACTTAGTTTATTTGAAGTGTCTAACGAACATCTTGCATGATCAGTTCTGTCTTCACTTCTTTTCCAAAGGCTCGAGCACGGCTTCAAGATTTGTACCGTATCCAATCCATATGTTTTCTATCGGAGTCACTGAACGGGAACCTACCGATTTCAGCATTGAATTTGATGACTTCTCCGAGATCGCCATAGTTAGTGAAGTCTCCTGCATGAATCAGCACATCCCCATCGGGTATTATTGGTAAAAACTGGAAGAAAGATCATTTACAACGGGAAAGCTTGCATAAAATCTAGATATTCAGATGTATTCTTGAATCGTTTGACTTAATTTATTTGAAAGACATAATAAGCAGATTAAGAAACAGTCTTTTTTCGTGGATCAATTCCGTTGTGGAATGCGCCGCGCATTCCAATTCCGTTCAGTATCGTAGCAGCGTTTCTAATGCGTAACTGCATATGACTTGCTGTAGCTAACTGGTACAAGTCAGTGCCTTTATTTTCCCAGTCTCCAATGAGAATTACAAATCATTGGACCCCGGAGCTATTGAAGACTTGGTCGGCTTGGGCGTGTATCGATATGGGGATGGTGCAGGAGGAACGAAATTGTCGAGTCGCGGCGAGAAGGCGCCGCGCGCGAAGAAATGTAACAGAATGCAGCAACAAGTAAGAAATATAGGAACAGTAGAACTAGTAGTAGAATGATTCCAAAAGCAACAAGAGCATAGCGATTGAGCTGTCGTTATAACTAGGCAAATGCTCCGCGAAAGCCGCGTGCGGCGGACCGATTACCCAAAACCGTTCCTACTGCACGTCTCCCATCGATATGTACTACCTAGTTGCTATGCCGATGCGTGTGACAATGCACTAGTCGGCACTACATCACCTCCACCCAATCTATCAGAAATACTGTCTGTTAAAATCCGAGTGATTCATCAAGTTAGTCTTAGTAGTTCTATGACGTCGTCAAACTGGTTTACGACTCTCTTGAATGATTTCTGTAGGTTGGACTGCATGATCAAAATCGCTTGTGAAACAAAAGCGTGCAGTCCGTTCCACAATCAATAAAACCCGTTGTCCCACTTTGGATAGGCTCAGCTGCTCTGTTTTTCAGCTTACGACTTGCCTATTATGACAGAGAGAGTCCCCACATCCTATGAGACTTACCCACCCCATGCTATAAGCTTATAAAGCTACATATAACCTTACTCGCTTTATTAAACGAGTCATGATACTTCGGACGTATCGTTTATTGTTGAACTGATAAAACTTGACCTAACTCTTGATGTATCAATAGGCTAAGCCATGCTTGAATCACTCCGGAACTTGGTAATGAGTACTGTGATCTTCAGAAGTTCGTTCCAGTCCACGTAATAAGGCTACTTAAGGGTGTCAAGAGCAATTTTTACCATCAGAGTTCTACACTCTATCTTCGACAGCTTCTTTAGCCCAACAGTGAAATGGTCAATACTGAAGTGCTCAAATTTGCTGATGGTGCCTGCTTCCAAGTGATGGGTTGAAACCTGTTTTCGAATCACCATTTTCCAGACAGCTTCTGTCAAGAAAACGCCGAATATCGTTTCTTTGATAGACAAAACTTCTTCAAAGGACCTTAAGATAAACGCGGGGATAATGTATTGGCAGGTTGAACGCTGTAACACACGCATGGTCCACGGGTTACCTTCCCAATCCGAATTCGCGAAGGCTATCCGAGCTTTCCATTTTTTCTTGGTCTTAACATAGGCTCACCACCACAAGTCATTGTATAGGCCAAAAAATCATACTCAAAACGCCAATAACAACTCCGAACTGCAGTAAAATGCAGGGCGCACTCAAAAAAGTGAGACTGTTGAACGTCAAATGACTTCAGGATTCAAATTTTGTCGGTAGAATAATTGTGAATGTAAACGATGGCTTTTATTATCGACTGACCTCGTCTAACCTTTCGTGGGTATCAGAAATGCAGACGAATCTGACTTTGTTGTCGAAGACAGGGGTATCGAGCCTGAAATCGACTGGATATTTTTTTAATCCACTACACTTGAGGATTTACTTGTACCTTGTGTACCTCCCACTGTCAAAAACAGTGACTGCTCTGTGAGTGAGGTCCTCATGATTTGGTCACACTTACCTGAGGGTTTTAGCGGGTTCCGAGACTCGTCCTTGTCGTAGGTATTTTCTCCAGCAGTCAATAGGTTTGTTCGTAAGCGGATCCACACATATGTAGTTATCCATTGCCCTCCAAAGGGGTTCAAATCAATTATGATTTGCTGGCAATTACCGTGGTGGTCTTGTGATTGTCCAAGTAAAAAATGGTTTTACCCAGGTTGAGTCAGCTGAAACTAAATATGATTGGTCTTGAACAGACACTAAATAAACGGGCTAGCGTAACAACGAAAAAGTCGAAGATAAGAATTGTACAGAAGTCAGAATGAGCAGACGGCCGACAAGAAAAAAGACCTCGATTTCTTGGAAACCTCGTGAAACGAATAATCGACAAAGTCACATTGATGTTTACCATCGTTGGAAGAAATCCGGTTTATAAATGATGACTAAATACGAATTTGGGAAACATGTACAGAAATTCTGATGAATTGCAATACAAGACAATGAGGAAAAACTTGATTTGCAGGAAAGTATAATACTTAACATATAGAAGGAAACAAAGAAGAAATCGGAACATGGTAAGAAGTTGATACCGTAACATATGGACAAGGTAGGAAGTCCCCACTGTGGGTCGCAGCAGGTGTAAGGGTGAAGGGGTACACTTAGGCGATAATGGCCCTTGTCTATGTACGGATTGGGTGAGTAGACATTGATAATCTGGGAAACAACCCCTCAATTGGGAGTTATAGGATTATACAGGCAGATTGAAAAAGCGAACGTAAGAAGAACATTCGAAGGCTATTAATCGGTTGATTTGGATTTGATTGGTCGTAGGACTTCATGTGATGTAGGACTCTTGAGCGGATTGTACTCTACTATACCAGCTAGTCCTATTAGGGTGTGTGATCTATTAGAGAACGATTGAAAACGAATAGCATCTTTGCTTCAGAATTAATGTTGGGTTCAAACACACGTGTAATTTTGAATGAGAACTGATTGCATGGAGTATCGACACTGCATTTACCGATCGTTTTCTGTCGATGCAAGGTTCCTTTCACGTTGAAACAGAGCTCTGATTTGGCAGGATGTAATGGACTTGGTTTCTGTTTGAAAAGCTCAATTAAGTAGGAGGCTGCCACTCAGTTCTGTTTATACTGGCGCGATTTTGTCTCGCATCAACCGCAGCAACGAGAGATCGAATGATGATTTACGTAATCTAGCAGCTATGCTGCGGAACAATCATATCTTCTGGAATACATCTTCCGTGGTTTGCGACGAAATCACGAGTATGAGTGAGTAATACTGCTGACAAAAGCAGCAGTGATGCCAAATTACACCGAAGATGGTACAGTTACACGAAAATTCACATGAAAAAATTAATAAAGAACTTCACCGACTATTGTACAGGTTTTCCTAGGATTCGTCTCAATAGCCACCTTAAATAGACATCGGGTCCTAGGCAAAGTACACCCACCAACTTTGCAACAGGTAGACAAACAGCTGATAACTTACAAAAATTGTATTTGAAGGGCGATGGATCGGAATCGATCTCTGCAATAAAATACCTCAAGGGTGAAGGGTCGGAATTGATCTCTGCAATAAAACACCTCCTATGAAAACAAGCCTCCATCCTGGATGCTGTTAAATGATGTCAGATGTTCCTTACTTTACCTAGCTGTCTTTGTGTACAGTCTCGAAGTCAGCTGTTCTTGTTGTCATCGCTTTCTAAACTGATTGTCTTCAGAGTGACAACTTTCGCGAAGTCCCTTGAGATTTTTCACGTGATTTATAATTAGAGGCTTTTTTGGGCAATTCATAGCTATAGCTATGATTGGAATCATCTATAATAACATAAAACATTCCTCCAAAATAACTTTTGGATGGTGGTCAAATATTAGGTTGATGCATGATTATTGCGGGTTTTTTATCAGAAAATTTTACCTAAAAAACAATAAAAAATTCAACGAAAATCTGTTCAAATGATTACCCCGGTACATATCCACCATATACGTTAAACACTGCTTCCCATTTGCTAGGCAGTCAGATTCCGCAGTTGAAGAAGTTTCGATTCTTTGAAGCAATCCACGCGTCGACATCGGCCACCTTCCATTTCGTCGTTAGTTCCGTTCTCTAGCGAATTTTTCAACGGGCGTTTTGCGTGATAATCCAAAGGAGCTTTTGTTGGTGAATAGAGCGGATGTATTTAGAGCTGATTCCATTCGTTACTTGGCTTTGCCTGACTATTCCATCGCCGAAAAATTGGCTTAATGACTCCGCTAGTTTCCAACTTTTCTCGAACTAATAGAGCATAATGTGGCAAATATGAAGATGACCTTGTAGGCACATTTCTATTAAGGGAAACGAGAAGATTATTTCTGAGAAAATCTCGAATCCGAAGTTAAAATTGTATCGAGAGAAAAGAACCCGCGAAAGAATCCGCAATAATTATGCAACCTATTGCATGGCTTATACTGAGAAGTTGTTCCGCAGCACCAACCAAAGTTATCCATTTATACCTTTTTCAACCTTTTGAATGGTACTTACTTTTACAAATTTGAAGAGAATTAAATTTACAGCGTTCTAAGAAAAATTATTCTTTTTTCGAAATTTTATAATCTTCACAGCTGTCATCGATCGCAGAAGCTATCGATAGAAGTGGTGAGGTAAACATCGGAAAGGAATTCAGAAAGTTTTGATAACTACAACACTAACTCGACTTTAGTACAAGTCATTGGAGGCTGTTCCAATGTAGATATGAAGACACGAGGTCATCGTCCCCGTCTCTTTCCGATTCCCCCTCCCCCCACCCCCCTCACCGCTTACCCCTTCAACTCCATTAGTTCCCGTTGTTTCTGAGATTCTTACTTTTATAGCCGAAAAAGGCAAGATTTTATTATTCAGTAGTAGCACTAGAAACACAAGTTCTGATCTTATAGTGCAGTTAACTCCTTGGTAAACAGTGAGCGACTTCTGCCTAACCCGAAGGAAATAGTTATGAAATAGGACAAAGTGGGAAGTTAGATTCGCACCCAAATGTGTACATAAGTTTCGGCTCATTAGATTCTTTACATTATGCCTGAATTCGTTAACGTGAACTTGTTCCGAGGGCAGATGATAAAAACCTTTATGTGAGGTCATGGAGCTGGAAACTGACGGCAAGTGCGGCAAGGTCAGAGTGCCGTTCTCATTTATACGACCTTCTGAGTCTGCTTCAACTCCTTTACAGCATCGTATAAAACATGGTCGCCAGGCTTATATACAAGGCTGTTCATCTGGAACTGATTGGAGGATGAGAACGACAGAATAGTAAGAGGAGGTAAAGAAAATCAGCTCTAGGCGATATCCAGCATTGTATCGCTCAATCTATCGAATGATATTGTTTCCTTTGATCATTTAGTAGAATTGTGAAGGGGCGACCGAGGCAGAATACGGAGTTATGGCAGCTCCACCAGTAGCTCCATGGATTTCTGGTCCTTAACGGGTTTTCCATTATTGTTAGTGAGTTTCTTTCATATCCAGAGAGGTGTCGGGATGCTTCCAAAAGAGGACGAGGGTAGTTTGTGAGACGTAAAAGATGAAGTGAAGGATGAAGTCTTCTGGCGCTGATCAACCTTGTTTTGAAGGCGCCTCAGCATTCAGGTCCTATTCCAAACCTAATGTGACCATACAGGCATTACGTAGAGACGTTTTAAATACTAATGTGGCCTATACAATGGCTTGTTGTGGTCAACTGATGTACGATTCAGCGCTTTTATTCTACCATCTGAATCTGGTAGCAGTTACCGAACACAGGGGGATGGAATGCTAAGTGGCTTAGGCGGATGTCGATCTTGGACCCTTTCCCCGGATTATGCAGAGGTGGTGTGCACTACTCGAAACTACCCTACTACTGTACTGTTACGAGAACTTAAACGGCGAAAAAGTGGCATTGTGAAGGGGAAGGTAATGATTGGACTTTGACCACAAAAAATACGAGGGGCGGGCAGGTACAGCCACTAAGTCGTGTCAGGGAGAAGACGCTTTCATGCACATAAATTTTGTACATAAGTACAGTTTGAAATAATTTGACGAGAAAATATTTGTAATAAATAAAAAACAAGCAAAACCACAATACACTAGATGGAATGGAATCACAAATTCATAATTAGATGCGTCCATATTAGTTAAGTAGACACCTGAATGCTGCAGCCGACGCCCTGCTTTTTCGGCCCGATTGACTGCGTGGTGACAAACAGTCATCGCTTTAACAGTTGTTTCATTAAAATCCCGTTTCAGTCAATCGCAGCACTTCAAGCTACATCGCCATGACATACACTGGTAAGTTCGATTCTTCTACTTGTCCATTGATATGGTAAGGATTGATTTCATTGCGAAATCGATGCTGATAGGAAAAACAACGAAATTCCAGTGTTCGTCTCAAAGGCGAAACTGTGCATTGATGTGGACATGAGAACAAAGAATGGCGTAGTTCTTGTTCACATAACATTAACACAACAAGGGCTGATAGTGACCGTTCACACTATCGAATAAACATAAAAGGAATTCGAATAGCTGATCTAAACCAAGATAATTGAGCTTTTTGTGAAGTAACCAAGCAAAACGACCGATGAATTTAGTCGATAACGTGGCGAAAGGGTCGACATGTCTAGAAACAGTAGAAAACCCTTGTTACGACACCTGACAATCATCTCAACCTACCAGGTAGGTTCGAACTTGCACCTTATTGAATTCTTCACATAGGATGAAGAATTATCAAGTAGAGATCTGTCGAAGTCAAGATCGCCCGCAGACTCGTCGAATCGCTCCCACTGACAAGAAAAGTGAAGGAATCAATTTGTTGACATTACTTTATAGAACGGAACTTCGAGAATTAGCTTGAATGTTCAATGAGCACACTATAACGGAGTTTTGGGGTAAGCTAGGATAAAACTATGAACTACGAAAGGAGGAAGAACACTGTGTAGTATCCGCATGGAGTGTGCTTCTCAGGGTGGGCGGGGCCAAGCGGCGCACGTTCCATTAAGCAACGTGAGGATCTCCGTGTCTGCAGAAGAAACCAAAGGTGGTTGTGGGCGGGGATGAGTTGAGAATTACACTGGTAATAGGCCTTGAGCAGAGTTCAAGTATACCAAAAAGTATACTGTCTCCTAGAAAACTTTGAAAGAAGTATAAATGAATAAGTAATGATAAGTATCTAAGTATAAATGAATTGAAAAATGATTATGGTGAACAGTGACAGCGGGTACGGAAACTTACGCTAATTACGAATGTGAACGGACCATACGAATCGATATCGGACGAGATACTAACCTTCAAGCTCGTGATTAGAGCAATTTTACTTTAAACTCGATGGTGATTCGACCCAAATGTAGAGGCCGAAGTCCATTTCCCTGCAAAAGAGGAATCTAGTGAATGGGTGCAATCTGCTTCCAGAATCTGCCCTTTCGATCTTTACGTCATGTCTGGGCCTTTGCAGCTAACCTAAAAAGTCTACGAAAGGTTGAAGAAGTGGATGGGAACTGATCCTCTGACAGCAAGGACGCCTCTACTCATATGCCGCCTGGCAATGCAGTCCTATAGAAACCTAAAGAACTCATCATTCGGCTGCAGGGTCGCATTTATGCCCTCATTTGGCATCTTTATTCTGTGATTGAGCAAAGTAAAAGTAAGTAATCAGTTTGTCGGGGCCAAGGGATCCCACAGGGATGAGCCGTGTACTCGAACTCATCTACAAGTCCTAGAGATCTCGAGTGTGGTCATAGCTCATACAGTGACCTACAGTAGCCGCCTCTCCAATGGAAGGTGTTGTTTACCCCATTTCTTTTGAACAAAGTACACTCCCACCTTAGAGAGGGAAAAACGTCGACTGACCAAGGTATCTTCCCAGAAGGGTAAGGCACTGTCGAGCTACTAGGTCTGTCACGAATTTGAACGAGAAAAAGAAAAAGTAAAGAGAAAAACCCGTGATCAAATTGAACAATGAAGTGGAAGTGGTGTTAGGGCGTTCGCCCAGAAAAATCGCCAAATGTTCAGGCTTTCTCAATCACCACCCATCCAATGCCTCTAACGCGATGAAAACCGGTACTATAAGGTGAGTCATCATCATTGCATGCATACGAGTATTATTGGATTTTTGTTTATTGTTTATAGCGTCGTAAAAGCCAAACCACCCATTATGGTCAAAAATAACTCTGGCAGAACAGGAAGAAGCAACCAAACAAAGAACTCGGCTCGAGTCTACTCGTCTAGCCTTGACTGCAACAAATTACGTTACCCATAAAAATCACGATTCACTTGTGAGTTGGAAGGTTTCAAAGAAAAATTCTATGAAAATGTGCTAAACAGGTTCGAGTAACAAGGTTGGGTTTGACTACGCTCTACCCTCGTAGGTGAAGGAAACTTGGGAAAAGAAGTCTCCTTAAACTTTGGAGGTCAGGACGTCACTGTGGTGTTCTAGAACCTCCGATCTTTGGGATAAGAAGCTGGAAAAAAGTCCAAAAAATGGAGAGTATGGTCAGTTAATTATAGTTACCAGCGTCGGTCAGTGATTCCTTAAAGTGCTTCTGTAAGGTAGACTACGCAGAAAATAGTAACAAAAGAACTAGAATGGATCAGCGTCATTGACTAGTAGTGGAGTGCTGGAAGCTATTCGAGAAAACAAGTTCTTGTGACCTATGAGATGATCCCGACACGATTCCTCAGTTTACTGTAACATTGTTGACCTCAGTTTTACTAATACTGACTGTCCTTCGTCGCATGGTTCAAATCTGTGGCCTTGGTCAGAGTTAATGACCAGATCGTAGTAGATGTGAAGAAGTGCAATCAAGCCATTCAGCCATGGAAATGCCGAAAAAAAACTGTCGGGCAAGAAAGATCCAATTATTGATCAGGAAAGGCCATTGTAAAAGGCTTTTTGGATTTTTTGTCTGCCTCACACTAAATTTTAGCATTGCAGGATGCCAAGCCCTATTCAGCGTCTATAGGATACGCCGTGTCCCCAACGGCCCTTTATGAAGAATGGATGTGAACTCCTCCAATAATATGCAGACTATTCAAAAGCCGTTAGGGTCAATTTTCCTTGGGGTTCAAGTATACCTGCAAGTAAATGACAGATAGCCTGCGCATAAATAAGGAGGGCTGTTAAGAAAACAATGTTTGAAGTCAAACCGGACAAGAAAACTGAGAGTTCAGCTACACAGAAAGTAGAGTTCTCCGGAGTCGGTGAAAGGCGAGACAAAAGGGGTGGGTGCTCCATTTAGGACTGCTATTCCAGGAGTGATACTAAGCCATCCCGGAAATTAATTGCGGCCGGAACTGCCCTTTTCAGTTCATCTGGCGACATCCTGACCTTTTCTGCTGTATCGCTGCATCATATAATCGTGCGGGGCAAGAGCTCCTCAGATATCCCGTCTAATGGGCGTGGCATTTCGATGAAAGCGATGAGGGTGAAGGAAGAATAGCAAAGAAGGGAAGAACTGCGTGACAAATTCAAATCGATCATTACAAAGAGCATCAATGAGATCGTTCGCGATAACTGGAGACGAGAACTTGGTTGAAGAGTCTCGAGAAATAAGCGGAGAAGACAAGAGACTGTAACGGCTTCTGTAGACGCATCCATAGGTTTGGAGCGGGAGGGTTTTGTAGTTTCACGATGTTTTTGGGGCTAGGTTCCACTTTGTATAGAACACGCCTAATGCGAGCGATTTATGATGGAAGGGAAAACTTGCAGAGATACTGGCTGCACTCACTTTGGATACCCAATTATCAGTTGATCAATGTTCGTTGGTTGAAAAGTCCAAAGTAAGAAAGACCTTTCTGGAAGATACCCTGACAGGATGCGGTACAGGAAATAGACAGTTTGGTAGCTTCGAGGTGAAAAGTTACGCTCTGCTCAACCATGTATGGAGTGGACCGGCTTCATAGTGTCTACCTGCCATAGGATCTGCCATGCATTCGACTTTTCTCAGGTGTCCTGAAGTCATTCAGGACACCCGAGAGTCTGACTTGACATATGTAAGTCAAATACTGTAGAAGTCAGGGTTTATGTTCCTTGTCTGATCCAGGGACAGCCAGTCGATCCCGAAGTCGGGTAAAGCCATGGCAATCGGTCCAAAACTCGAATCGTTTCTCGAAAGTCGGGTCTAGCAACTTCGCCGTTTGGTGATGGTTATGTGGATCGTAAATGTCATTTTGTACAAATTCACTAATCGGTTTTCTAATGTCTTAAAAGTAGCGGAACATTGTTTCCTCCTAATAGATTACATCAGATCTCCAACTTTCGGTTCAACTTCAAGGCCGAAGAAATTAAGCGCGAAAACTTTCTCCTTCCAGGGTCACCTGTTAATCGGCTTCACTGTACAAGAAAAATTATCTTGTAGAAATCACAAGGATCTTCGAGATAAGAACAAATGATTTCAAGGATGGGCGGAAGGATCTACACAATTCCGGTCCGCTAATTTGAAAGTTATAAAGAATAGGAGCCGTCGCAAGGATTTATGTATCAAAGAAATGAAATTAAGGACTACTCGAAGTGGTTCTGGTTGCGGACTTTGTGATAACAGTGGCAATAAACAGAGCCTAACCATGGCTCTATGAACTGAACCTCAGAACTAATTACTCCCCTGAATATGGAAGAAAGTTGCCTGCATGGCGGATTCTACCTGGATCATTGGGCGGTGAGCCATTAACAGAATTCATCAAAAAGACCACACTACGTCATGTTCTGCTTTGAAGGAGTCCTACGTAGTATATTTTCGAAAAGATGGAAAATTTAGTAAGAAGTGATCTCCTAAAAATTGCCAGGTCCGGGGAAAAGTCCCAAGTGAATTGTGATGGCTCCTAAGGTCTAGCCCGAGGATAGAAGTCTGCAGGAAAAAAGCAAGAATTTTCTGGTCAGGTGCACACGAGGAAACTTCGGCAAAAACCATATCCATAAAGCTTGGGGTCAAGCATTACGTACACCGAGGACTTCTTCCAGCTAAATATCATGACCATTAGACAAAACCTCAATTCGCAATCGACCCCCTCTTCTGGCGCTTCTGAGAACTGCAGAGTGGTACAGGTCAGGTGCACCATTTTATAATGCGCTAAAGCCCTGACACCTACAGAGACCAATAGGTAAGAGTATTCTCCGCTTGAAACCATCAAAAAGAGCGTTCCTTCTGTCGAATCTACGCGAGCTCGATTATGTGCACAGAGGCTCTGAAATTCTGAACTTCCCACAACTTTTCTGGAATTGGGGCACTTTCCAAAGCACACTGAAATTCAAAAGATAATATCACACCGACATTGAACTTCAATTGAAAAAAAAATTAGAAGGCACCCCAAGTGTTTCTGAAAAAGAAACCAACGTTATTTCCTTGCCAAGTGTAGGGGATGATGGGTACGAACACGAGCCCGCTAAAGCACAAATCCTGATTGGTGTCCTTCCCTGGGTCTGGCTCATCCCCTACTGCCCTTACAATTACAGAGCTCATACAACTTGAGCTTCTTACAAGGTTGACAAGTTATGGGGAAAACTTTGGCTTCAAACGAGACCGTAGGTTCGAGCTCGAGTCCCGTCCGCTGCCCAAGTTTTGTCCATAAGTATTCAACCTTATGAGAATTAGGATCGTGCACTGCGGCGAAACAACAGCAATTGAAGAAACAACAAGCCGGAGCAAATTTGAACTTCCAGCAGGAACTTTTAGTAGCGAAGTGAACTCCGCCCTTCACTGAGAACAGCCCGCCCACAATGATAAAATGGGTAAGTTATATCCGAAAGAAGTAGTTGTGACCGTTCGAGCGAAAATGGAAATGAATCACAGGGTTTAATATTTATTTATTTACTTATTTATTTATTTATGTAGACGCGCAGGCTAAATCACTACGCAAACTCAAGACAATCAGTGACAGTAAATAGAAAAGAAAAGGAAAAAAGGGCTAGACCAAGGAAATAGCATACAGACGAATGAGGACAGGATTTTGGGGTGGAATCGCTCTAGGCTAGTATGCCGGTGGAGAATGATAATCTAGGAACGAGAGGGCATATTCCTTTTGGCTGAGGCAGCAATGGTAAGTTGCTATAAAGTAAAAAAAGTTTCGAAAAGCTATAAAATGCAATTAGGGGGATAATTGATTAAATTAATCAAATAAAAGGAGTTATGAAGAAACTTTGCGTCAAGAAACATTACTGTCTGCAATAATGTTTGGAGCGGTGTAACGAAGTAATCGAACAGTAAGATGACTAATTGTAAGTCACATAGCAGGGGCAATTGTTCAAGAGGGGAAATAGAAGGCCACAAAAATTCCAGCCAACTGTTTTTAAATACTTCCCAGTACAATAGAAAACTCTCGATACATCCAAAGAACATGCCAATGAAAACAGGCATAAAAACCAGCATGAATAGGAATGAGATGGAAAACGTTCCTGTTAGCGGAGGACAAAGGTGAAATCCTTCAGATGCCACATAAACAGTGAAGTTGAATGGGAATACGGTAGCTGAAGAACGCCGAAGGACCTTGAATAACGTGAAGGGACATAGCGCATAGCATACATTAAATGAGATGGAACAGCTTTGGCCATTAGGGGCCTTGGAAATCTGGAAGTTCTTAAGAAAATTTGTACCCAGGTGGGTAAATAGGGTCGAATCGATTTTATCTCGAACGATCTTCTTTGAAACAAGATATGGGAGCTCGGCTGTAGTCTGAACAAGTTTTGGTTGTATGGGATCAAGGGACGGTGGGGACACCTTTTGGGAGAGGTATGCTTCGGGAAACACAACTGTTGGCAAACTGTTCCTAGGACAGTTCGTTTTCTTCAGCTGCACAGGTACTAAGAGAATGACAGCTGAACTGGTAGAGAGTGCAGAGAGGGCGTTTTGACAGATCGGCGAAGAAACGACCGATTGCATGACGGCGATGAGTCGTACTCTTTGAATGACCTCAGCGACAAAAGGAAACTCCGAGAGGGCCAGGAACACCGAGGGATGGACGACTTCTAGCTGCTCAACTTGATTCCCACCCACTGCGTTACACCTAAAAACCGCACCAGCCAGCAGCAGACGGACTGTCCGACCGGCTGACCACTGTCCAAGCACATTGATCGACACATCAACTCATTGTGCGCCAACCCTCTTGGGATGGCGCCTGGAAGAAAGGGTCAGGGAATGGGAGGGAAATTAGAAGTAGCTTTTAGGTGTACGGCCTAAGATCTCTGGCGTTCGGTAGGATCGGGATTCCAGATTCCAGCGACTACCATGCAGCGACTCTTTTGCAGCGAAGCGAGTCACCTGGTGGACTAGTTTCAATAAAGTTCTGAACGGCGAGATAACAAACCGGTGGGCATTATAGTCGCCCAACCGTCCATTTATTCAGCGTGTTCGCCGGCTCATTGTTTCCCAAAGGGGTTCGAGAGTAATCTATCCAAAAGTAATGATGCAAAAGAGCTTGTGAACGATAGTAATGAGACCTATCCAAAAATTCTCACCAGTCAGTTAGTTTGAAAAAATAAATGATATACAAGTAAATAATAAGGAGAGCATAAAACAAACAAACAAAATACGACATAAGAACAACCTAAACAACAAAGTTCTATATATAGATCGACAACAAAACTCCCCTAGAAGAAGTACGAGTAGGAAGAGGTAGATTGGCATACATTAAATAAACAAAAAAACAAAAAGTGAGGATATCATTAGATACTTAGTTAGATTTTAGATATTTACTTTATTTACTTATTTATTTTAGACATGATCACAAGTCAAGTGAGGCCTTCTCAGCGGCTAAATGAATAGAATACAAGGAACGTTCATTTTTGTGGGAAACGATTTCCCAAGAGTGAGCTGGGCCTACTTCGCTGTGACGGACGCCAACAGGTAGTATCCAAGTGTAAAATAATGTGATAAATAAAGCTAATAGACAATATTACTGAATAAACGTTAACATACATATGTACCCGACAAATAGCCAGTATGGGGAGTGCAATAACTTCCTGTACACCTCCTAAACAGGTTATCATGCTGGCCGTGGCCGACTCGTATGACCTTGTGATACGTGATTACTTAAAGAACTCGATTCTACCCAGCTCTTTTGAGAATCACTTAGGACGAATGGATAACGGATAGGGAGAATCCCCTGCGCTTATCAATCTCGTTCTGACCACATGTAAGATACGCCTAGCCATCCGACTTGCTTTTAGATAGTGGTATTTTCAATGGTATTTTCCTAAGCCTATAGACAAAGTGGACGGGGGTCGGGGTATGACCGAAGTTCAAGGTGCTTTTTTGAGCTTCTATTCTTCCATAGAACTCTCTCCTAACCTTTCAGAAGCTGAGATCAAATTGGGACCACCGCTACTGATAATAACGAGCTGACCTCGAATCACTTCTCCTAGAGAGGTAAAATCATGGGGGATTTGAGGTAATTGCGCTCTAGTACTCGATCCTCGGTCCCTTTTTGCATAGCATAAAGCAATGCCTCACCTTGGTGTAGTGAGCTAAATTTGAAAATCTGTCGCTTTACCAGTTATGGAAGGAGGCCGCCCGCATTCCGAACCTCTACAGAATTCGGCGATAAGACCATGCTTCATCATGCCCTGCTTCACAGGAAGCTCTACGAAGGCTCCCAAGTTGCAGGAACGAACCAGAGGAAGCCGAGAAGAAGAACTGGTCTGGTTCAAGGATGGCATGGCTAATAGGGAATAATTCAAATGCTATGGTCAGAAGAGACGAGTAGTTCGTGGAAGCTGGGAAGCCTCTCGCTCTCATTCCGTCAGTTGTGGTAAGAGCGACTGACGTCAATTCGACAGCCCAATCAGTGAGTGCCGACAAATTGGCCGCAATTTGAAGAGACACATTCCCACTTATTCTTTATAGGAGGCAATCAGATTCGTATTCCTCGTCCTTACAGGAATTGTGCAAGAATAGAACTGGTTATCTGCTTGCTTGTGTCCAAGCAAGGTTGTTACAAGCCGTGAATGAAAGAAACTGGGAAAGGAGATAGTAGGTCTCAAGTTTCATATTCTCGAATTGAAGTGACTGCACAGCGCAATCTCATAACGAAATTGACTTGTCTCAGCTTTTATATTTGGGGATTTGGTCCCGATTTTTAACTTCAACTGAAGGTGATTGCCTCGAAAAGATTTCTCCGACAGAAAGCATTTCTGGGTTTTTTTATCCAAACTGGTTGTAACTACCCCCCATAATAGTGATAGGCCGAGGTGACCCAGGCGCTACCTTCAGGTGAATCAGATTTCACTTACCTAAATGCAGTAACTGACTTCTCCTAAGCCAGTAGTAGCGATAATTACAATAAATGCGTATTAGCGCATTAAAAATGTAGCCACTCTGCAAGGTAAATGACTCGTGGCGCCGCAGAGAGAAAAAGGAAGTTGACAAGGAGGGGCTGCAGTAAGTAAGGATCGCTCCTATCTTCGTTGGTGGCGAGGGAGAGGGGGTAGGGGGGGGGGTGGATCATATTACCCTCCAAATTACCTGATCTGTCCGTCACCTTTCAGGCTATCATTTGCAGTCATGACTTGCTTATCAGAAGGACTTAGCGGTTTTACTTCTCTAGACAGGTTCTTCAATAGCTTCTTTGCCGGTGGCGATCTGCCCACGTACCCGCTAACCCTGGCGGGGTAGACGTCAGGGGTCTACAAACCCATAGATTGGTCACTAAGCTTTGACTATGGTCCTACACTGATTTCTGACTTTTCCATGACCTGGTCACAATAACTATTCTGAATATAGTACAGGAAGTCTGACTGAGCGTATGAAGGCGACACAGTGAGATGGACCACACAGTGGAATTCTTCGTATTCAACAAATATTACAACAAGTAGCTCAAAAAAGTAGGTGGAGCTTTTAATCGATACTGTGCTCCGTATGAGTTCCTTTTTGGAGATACAAATTCAATACGGTTCCACTTTCATGAAGTGACATCGGCACAATTGAATAGGTGGACAGGTATTTTGCCTAGTCGCATGTATTTGATCGGAAACCAAAATGTGAAGAGAATCTCAGTGAACACTGGAATGGAATCTGAATGCACGTTTTTGAGGGGTGAAGCTAGAAGTAAATTAAAGTTAAGGTCAACTTCAGATTAATCAGAAATTCTCCAACTGCGACCCTACATTTCCAGCCTATTCTTGCAATGTATTCACAGCCTACTGCTTTCAGAGTGGAGGTATAATGTGAAATCACCGGTTAGCACCCTTTGAAAAAGCCTTTCTAGGCCTTCTTTCGACTAACTATTAGGTTGATGCATAATTATTGCGGATTTTTTCGCGGTTTTTTTTCTCTCGGTCCAATTTGGGTATGGAGTTCGAGTTTTTTCTGAAAATGATCTACTTGATTTCCTCTACAAGAATATACTCAAAAATCCATGCGCATATTCGCAAAATAAGGCTTAACTACTCCGAGAAAGATTGGAAGGTGGCACAGTCATACCGCGATCTCAGTAACTTTTCGACGGTCGAACAATCAGCCAGAGCCAACCAAGAAATGGGATCTGCCTCTAAATCTGCCATATTCACCAGCAGAAAGTTTTATGGATTATCTCGTCAACCGCTCATCGAAAAAATGGCCAGAGAATAGAAGTTACGTCGATTTGGATGACTCGATGGCCGATGTCAAGACGTGGATCGCCCCCAAGGATCAAAACTTCTTCGCTTTTGGGATCCGACTAACTAATCAATGGGAAGCAGTGCTTAACGTAGATGGTAAATAAGTTCCGGAGTAATTATTTGAATATGTCTTTGCGTAGTATCTCTATAGTTTCTTTGAGTAAAATTTGCTGGAAAAAATCCGCAATAATTATGTATCAACTTAATAGTAGCCGATTGAAAGTTCTTATGATCATCTCCAGACTCTAAACTCCAAAAATGTTTTTCGAAGAAAGCGGAGAGAGCCTGATGGGGCTTTTTCTGGTGAGAAGTGTTCTACCACGAGGACATTGATCGCTATACATAGATAACAACGGACAATAGCTATGCAAAACCGGGACCCGATCCTTCTGCAACAAGGACGGGTAAAATAGGGAAAGCAGTTATGGCTAGTGTCGCTGGGGGTTAAGTAACATGTAATCGACAGAAGAATGGCATCGAACGTAGTATTGATCAAAAGCTGCCCTCAATTCTACCAGTACCGGTTTGGCTGTTATGATGTTGATATTACGAGAAATTCCTACCAGGTAGAGCGTTTTTATATTGCTGTAGCCATATTTAGAAGAATATACCGTTTTCGGAACAAGAGAAGAACCTTAGCCTCAGGAAATTTCAACCATTCTTTCTTCGAAATCAAGTTGATTGGGAAAAAAGTAGTACCCCGCAAGGTTTACGGATTAGGTGACGATTTACGATGTGATTCACAGTATCGAAGTGACATCTAAATGTCTAACTAGACTGTAAAACTGTTTTCGTGGACAATTAGATGTATGCGAGGCAGTGTCTTGTCCTTCCAGACAAGCTTGATAGTGGTTAACCGATGGCTGCTTGAGCCTAAGCTCATCCATGGGTCATGCTCGCGGTGGTAACAATCGCTGTGGCTGCTACCCCCGCTCTATCCAAACAGGGGAGCTTTTTCCAGGGGAGAAGAGTGACAGAAGGGGAAGGGACTGAAAATACTTGGCCGAATACAATAAATGTCCTCATTTCCCTGTAAAAAATGGGTTCGCAGTCATTGTCCGTGACCAATGATCATTCTGTAAATTCCACATATCCACTTGAAGTATGGAAGCATGGCGTATTCCATGTGCTTCATTGAGGTCATATCAGCAAAAATCTTTAAATTTTCAAGCAATGCATCAAAGTGCAAGGTTACAAGAGTCCGAAGTTTCATATCAAACACGATCGGATGGCCTTGGATCATTCCTAATGATCGAGGAGATGTCTCTGATTGTTGCGCGTGATACAATTACAAAAATAGGAAGGAGAAAAAGAAGGTTCATATGGCTATAAATTCAAAGGACAACAAAAAAGCGATACAAGTGAACAAGTCGTTTGTTGTTCACGGGAAAACGCTGCAGGAACTTACACAAGGTAGTGAATGAGAGCGACGTCATTTCCCTTTCGTCCAACAATGCATGCGCCAAGCGGTCGCCACTCTTGGACGAGTTTTCGTTCATCGTCTGCTTCTCAGCGTTCTCAAGTAGTGAATCTAAGGAGGTCATCTTCTAATGTGTATGAGTTTTTAAGTGTTATGCTGAAATTGTAAGTAGTCAGTCGTTTTCAATGGGTTACTGTATTCGCGCATGAAAGTAGGTTCTCTATGCGGATACTGTGCCCAATTGCCAGTGATTTGCTAATTCAGCAAAACCGGATTGCGCCACACATTTCGAGTTGATTTTTTTCGGATTGAAATGACATATTCTTAGAAGAATGGGTATTCTCATGTTGTCGGTGGAATGCGCCATGCATCCCACTTGGCCTCAGTGTTTAAAAGGGTATACAGGGTTCGCACAAGTTGGTAGGTGAGTGGTTGGTGCTACATGTCCATTTCTATTTTGAAGGTTCCCTGCGGAGTTGAATTGACCTGTAAGGGTGGACGGGCAGGCAGTTCTTAGGAGACGAACTTTTGGACGGTGATGATCGATCTGGAAGTGGATCTCAGTGTAGCCACATTATTAGGTTTACAAGTTTCATTAAAAAAACATAATCAAAAATAGATAATACTTCATGAAACCAAGGAAAAACCAAGCCAAAAATCCTAAAATCGTCGGCGTAAATGCCGAAGGGCTTAGGCCCGACCATTCCGAGTCTCTAGATCACCTCTTCGGCTATGATCCTATCAGGAAAAACGAAAAGACCATCCAACAGCCGTGAAATTCATCATGTACTCAGAGCAATCTTTGCCCGTACTCGGAGTGGCCTCTGTCTTCCATGACACTCTTACCTTGAGGTTTCGCTGAGAAGTCGCTTTCAATAGGAGCTGGTTGACACTCACCTTGCCACTACTGAGCGGAAAATTCAAAAAAAAAACTCGTTTTTACGACGAGTTGACGATAGAGTGTGACAACTGAAGTGTTGAAGTGTCGAGGTGTATAAGAGTTACTGACACCTTGAGGGGCACCGGCCTGGCTGCCGACCTTGACGGCCCCATGTCGACAAATTTCTCTGGCATTCAAATTTCACAATGGATTGTTATGCATTCATATGGGGGGTGGGGATTATGAAACGACGTCCTGGCACGACCCCGGCAGCTGTTTTTCACACCGCATAGATTGAGGTTTGTGTTTATTGGATTGAATACGACAACGTCTGCGTGCGTGGGTGGGTGGATGAAGTCTCTTGAGAGATGTCGGTCGACATCGGATGAGTATCATCGAGGTAAATTGGATGATATGCGAAGGGAGCGCTGTTCATTTTGTTGGGAAGCTATTTCATCTCCTTCACCCTTGTCAGCTTTGAGCGGGACTACGGTAGCAGGGTCGAAGTCCTTTACTTTCCTAGAAAATACCCATTTTTATTCGGATTTATCACTTTTTCTAGCTGCATGCAGGGGATACGGTGAACTGTAGCACTTTTTGACTTTGGAAAACTGGTCCGAAGCCTACGATGAAAGGGATCTTGCTCCAGATCTCACTGCATAGCCCAGAAACCAGTCGTCCCTTTCTGAAACAAAAGGTCTCGGAAGTTATGAATCATTCGAAGCTTTTTCTCTGTTGTAAATTTTTTCCCTTTTTGGTATGCTTTCCTTCACTACATAGAGTACCTGTGGAGCCTCCAGAGCTCATTTTCAATACATATTTCATGAAGCTATGAAGGTAGTACTGACCCCTACTACTTGGCGTTGAACAGTCCCTCTTTAGATGCTCACAGGTGCTTCCATTCGAGATCATCGTGGCTTGCTGAATGCGTATGTGGCCTATAGTATGACTTGCAATGACCAGCCCTTGAACAAGTAAGTCAGTGCTTTTATCCTCCCAACCAACTCTAGTTCCAATTGACCGAACCTGGAGGGATGGAATGCTTGGTAGGTCTGGGCAGATATCTATCCCAGAGCATTCGTATTCGAATCACAGAGCATGGGTACGTGATAGTGCACCACTTGCCACTACACCACCTCTGCATCAAAAACCGCGGCTCATTTGAAAAGCAATTTTGATCATGGACTATATTGAGAGATTATAATCGATTTGACTTTTACTGAGAAGGCTAGCCAACTTTCATAGTTGGCGAGGCTTCTGAGAGAGAGTTAAGCCTTATAGTTGATCACTCGACTAATTTTTTTGTTTTCTCAGTAATTCTACTTTACTTTGATTGATCTTTGTATGAGTAGGTACGTGAGCAGCCAGTAGTAGGCTGCTTCAGCTGCGTAGTGAAACTTCGCCTCGGATAAACTGCAGACTTTGTTGTTTACCTCTAAAAGTTGCTTTGTGGCTATCATATATCATATCATGTGCTCACGTTTACCTATTCATAGCAGTAAACACTGAGATAAGTGTTATGAACTAGAAACAGACCTTTGTTTTTGTGAGAACTATTTCCAGAAAGCTATAGTAAAGGGGAAAATAGCGAAAAAGTCAGCAGGCCAATCACACCTCGAGCATACGTCTATTCTGGGTATGCTCAGTCCTCACTGAACAACCTGCTCCACCTACTTTCCCCATAAAATAGTTTTGTTCAGTTCTTGTCAATGTATCCCTGGCATTTAGATATTCAATAGAGGTGGAGACCTACGCTGGTTCGAGACAATTCGTGACTGTGGGTAAAAACCGGGTACGGTTTGGGTGGTAGGGTAAGATATCGTATGTTCTGTTGATCGAATCTCTAATCGTGCCTCCTGGATAGAATCCCTTCCATTCCCTCGTGCTCGATTATCTGGTATCAGTCCTGTCTAAGATGGCGAAAATACTGATTAATACGTCTGCTGGCCCTTCCTGCCTTGCAAACAGCTTTCAAACGACTCCACGATTCTGAATAAACTGCGGATGCGTGGGAGCATCCCATTATTCAGACACTTCATCATTGCGAACACCAAAGCACTTTCTTGGAGTTGGCAGTTGTACTGATAACAGTTTTTCAAGCAGTATCCTGTTGTTTACCCCTTCTTCACTATGAAATTAACATAAATTAGTAATAATAAATTAATAAATAAACTAAATCCGGCCAATTTCCTCTGAATGTACCATTCAAATGCTCCATTTTACGATATTGTACAGACTGAGCGGCTACAAAACACAGCTTATGGAAAACATCCAGGCTTTAACCAAGATCCGACTCGCTCCTTTCAAAGCTTCTTATCATTAGAATCCTTGAAAATCCTTTTTATCGCCTTCTCAGGATGCGGAAAAATTGATGAAATTGAAAAATTTTGCAGATTTCGATTATCCTTATTCGTTCTGAATTCTGACTCAGCGGGATGTTGACAGGTAGCATATTCATAGGATTGTCGCTTCGGTTATTTTTGGATGTTTTCCATAGTCGTTATGAGCTGGCCAACTTGTTGCAACAATGAAATCCGAGGAGATCTCATCAAGCGAATTGAAATTGGAGCAGAATCTGTTGCAATGACGTCCTCCTCTTCAACACCGCCATAAATTTCCATGGAATGCACCTCATCAGCCACAAAGCCCTCATTTGAAGTTATATGGGCTCGACTGCTCGGCTGCAGCTGCTTTCTGCCACTTCTTCTGCTCCTCTTTCAATTGGGGTGGTCTGTCCAGTCGACGTTTGACCCATTCATTGAGATCTCATTGTCTATCATTCTCCTAGTTGTCTTTTATTCTCTATTGTTTTCATTTTTTATCGTTTTGGAGAGTCCTCTGTGAAATTGTGCAGTTAATTCGACACGTTGTCTTTTTTTGCTGCTAGGGACCCTTGGAAGCTCTTACCAATGGTATACCGACTCTTGGTAATACCAGCGATAGAGGAAGGTCTTGGATGAACGAATTTCAGTTCTTTCCAGCCAGCAAATCGACCCTATCAATTCGCTCACAGGCGTCCAGGCCTGCCCTAATTGGCACCAGACTTGTCAGCAAGAAAAATCGCGAAATTTCCTCTTTTCCCCGAGATTACTGGCAAATAGCCCTCTCTTTTGTGGCTGTCTTTGAAATCGTCATAGCTCCTACACGATCTAAAGCAAAGGTAAAAAGAACAATGAGGTGACGCCGCTCATTGCTCATTCCTGCTCAATTTCCTACCGGGTCCGGTGGATGCGACTTGAGTGAGAGCTTTTCTTGTTCTGAAGTACATAGAGCTCCGAGTCTGTTCGCAGCTCAGCACTTTTCAGTCCGCATCCGACGACCTTGGGACTTATCTTTCCCTTGAATTTTTCGAAAAATATAGTAACAAGGGTAATCAAAGCTACTCGAACCAGACTTCGAATACCAAATTCATAAGGCCCCACGGAATCTGATATAGAACCTGATATTCGTCGTTGAGTAAGTGACTGTACGGTAGTCCAAAATTGAGAGCCGCAAAAATATTGGAGCGCGAGTGTTATAAATGTCTCGTCCGAATGGATAAACTTCAATCGGAGGTGTTTGTTGAAATGAAATGCGAGCCTCAAGCTGGACAAGTGTGGGTGGACCCCACTCACTCTTCAGGATAAGCACCGCTGCCATGACCCAAATCTGCCCTTATCCACTTTCAGGCCAGATCATATTCTTAGAAAAAGACCGACTCATATTCCATCGTTACTCCTAGTTTTCATGGTATCTGAATAATTCATCCTCTATGCCCACTTCTACTCACAAATGTTCCGAGCTTCCAAGTGCTTCAGCACTTCAGTAGGAAACTTCCAGGATCGGGAGCTCACCATGGCTCACATGAGTCGTAGTCCTTGGCTTCTCATAGAATATTTTATTATTCTCTTTAACCCTCAGTTTCTACGAGCTGTTATTAATGAGAAGTATCATCTATTTCCGCAGTATGCAGCATTCATATTGATATTATTATTGATATTATTTTATTTTATTTCTTTATTCACTTATATTCATAGTATAGAATTTCACAGGTGTAACACACACTATTTGTTTATTTATTTTGTTCCTTCGGGCCTTAATATTTAGGATACTGTCTCACGTAAGGTACTGAGAAACTGGACAAGTAAATAAACGAGTAAATAAATGAATAAATAAATAAATAAATTAATAAATAAATGTTAATCTATAAAGTAATAAGCTACTGACGCATTCTATACTCTAAAAATTCAGAGATCACATGTATCGTACTCTAGTGCCGGCTGAAGAATCGAACCTAAAGTTCATTTCCCTTTTTCACAACCTAGGAATTTACCAGAAGGGTTCGTGTGCTGATCATTGGGTAAGCTAGGCAAAGTTTGTTGCAGTCACAAATGCCGTCCATTTCATCAGGTCATGTTCAATGGACCCGGTCATTTTTGGCCCACTCAGACATTGAGAAATGGTTGTAGAATTCTGAAAAAAATAAAACTAAACAACACGTAATCAAAAAAAAAAAGGAATCGAACCTGTAAGATTCCTTGCCGGCCCTATCACAGCTGGCTTCAAAGGGTTCAACTCCAACGAGCCCCCTATTCTTGTCAGCATAACTCCCTATGGGTTTCTCAAATTTCTTGCAAATTTTCTTCATTGTTCATGATGTTTTAAGTGATGTTATCGATAACAACAGACAGATTGATGACTGTCAGTTCCTCTTGACGTCTCTCCACTCAACCCAGTGTCACATTGTGAACCGCCTACTCATCACTGCCAGCTTTAGCAAGTGTCTGCCAAGCACTCTGTGGAAAAGGATATGTTTCGACGAAAATGAGGGTGACGGAAGTGGGGGTCAGCGTCTCTTCCAGTGTTATCTAGTAATGTTATTCGGAAGTTTGTCGATTTTCTCACTTTCTTCTGCTTCCCAGACCAGAATCCTGATGGGGACGATTCCTTTGAGCTGATCTTCCAATTCTGGAAATTTATATTCGACAGCATACCAAACAATTTGTACCGGTATGCATTTGTTTTTCTTGAGCTTCAGCTTTTTTTGGAATTTGTTGAGAATCATTGAAGGGAAGCCTTAATGTTCTTTCTGTTCTCTGGTGGTTTGGTCGCATAGTCTAGGCATACCAATGTACTTGCCGGTCCCATGTGGGTAGCTGGTATGTGTTTCGATGTCTCGGAGTGTGCCTATGAGAAAGTTATTGCCATTGAAGGGCGCTTTTGCTGGCTGGTGTAGGTATATGCTCTTGAGTCTGCTGTATGTAATTATCTTAACTTGACTCCGTTCCTCCCCTTCCTCGCGGAAAAACTTTACCCGACCCTTTTCGTGGGCGCAGTATCAGTTGGCTGTCTGAGTCCGTTTCTTTAGACCTTCTCTTCCCCTCTCTTGCTAATTTCGAGAAGGGCCCCTATGTTTTAGGCTCCCTTTTCAATCGTGTTGACAAACCGCTTATTTCTTTTTTAAAACAAACATCTACAAGGTGCGGACGTTCTAGACGGCTTTGGCCCCCGTTCGTTTTCTGCTGTTAAACGCAGACTCAAACAAAGAAGCCCTATGACCAACACCTGAAGGCAAACGCTAGATCTACCTGGAAACCGGTGCCTCAAAGGGTTTATATCGACTTATACGATCAGGTATCTAAGAAGTTTATGCTGATGCTAAGTCTGAACTTTGAATGTGGCGGCTCCACATACTGCCTAATCCTCCAATTACAGTATTGCAGCAATGGGGGTACATTTGACGGTGTTTTTGATAAGGTGGAGGGAAATCGCAATGTGAATAGGTCTTATTTCATTTTATTGTCATATTTCATCCACAGGGCGGAGGTGGTGTAGTGGCAAGTGGCGCACTACATCACACGCACGGTCAGGGGTTCGAATCCCGGATCGATGCCCGCCTAGGCCAACCAAGCCTTCCATCCCTCCGGGGTCGGTGAATTGGTACCAGACTTATCTGGGAGGATAAAAGCACTGACTTGTACATCGCCTGGCCACCGCAAGTCATTGTATAGGCCACATACGCACTCATTACGCCACTACGATTCTGAATGGAAGTCGAGTGCGAGGGCGCATCCCTCAGACGGGATTGATTAACGCCAAAAACTTTATCCTTTATCCTTTATTTCATCCACAAGTTTCTATCCATCAAATTGGCAATTTAATATGGTGGTAGAAAAGTGGAGGGAAGAGGGGGTGGGGGGGGAAGGGAGTGAGGGTGGCCATAACGCAGCTCGTATGCTCGTATCCTATGATACTTTTGGCACTCACTGCCTACTGATGTGCTAGGTATCTGAATCGTTCTACTCAGATATCAAAAATTACTTGTATATCTCGTTTCACTTTTATTTTGTAACCCATATACTGGGTGCCCGAGAGAGAAAAAAAATGTCTTGGAATAGCGATTACTCAGTTGAAGACACTATTCATGAGAAAAATAGTTCCTGAACCTTTTCCCTAATATGACTGGGTCCCAACAAGAACATTCCTGTAGCAATGTTCGGTAAAAAACGACTCCGACAGAGTTTTTATAAGGGCCCCAAAACCGGTTTGAGCAACGTCTACACTCAAACGTGGCCGTCTTACGGCGACCTTGATGAGCTTGTACAATCCACACTGAAGGGAACGCCGACGAATAGTACGCTTATGTGGGAGTTACCTAGACGGTTAGAGGCGCATAACCCGTCCAACCCCTCCTCTTACTACTTTTTGAAGCCTTTTATTTAGTTCTTGGAATTCTTTCCTTTCTTCCTCTATTCACTATTTTCGCAGTATTCTGCACCAGAAACTTCCATTAATACATTTGAGCTGGGTACCTCAAAATTATTATGAAGCCCTCGAGAGCATCCTCAGAGGAGACCAAGCGAAGAGGAACTCAAGAAAATTGCTATTTTGGCTGAATTTGTATTTACAGAGGTAAAGCGGGGGTAGTGATATGGATACTTCACCCTTTCGTTTACCAGATTGTGTCTGGGAATAGTATGGGAATGAGATGCTTTCTCCCGCATTTATGGTTTTCATCATAGGAGTTCTTTCTATTATTCACTTCAGGACCTTCGTCACATCAAAAAATCTATCTCAATAGAAATTGAAAGTAAAATTAGGTGTTGCATGTGATGGAAACTCCAAATAAATCAAGCCTGTCCTCTTCGACGTCCTAAACGGCGTGGGTGAAGGGCGGTCTTGTTTAATCATCGCTTCTAGGCACTTCAGTTTGATTACGAATTCGCTTTTCCAGCCCACACAGGAGAGCTCAGTTTGCTTTTTTTGGAAAATTCGCCAGGCAGTCCTTTTTTCCTTTTCTACGATTATTTGCTGATCGCCCACTTATACATCGTTTCTTCGATTTGGCATTCTGCCAAGAAGAAGCTATTCATTGGGATTACCTAATTAGCAGGGTTTACTCCAAAGACAATGAAGATGCTCAGACGGGCATATTTGGGTATTAGTCAGTTGTCTGTGAAGATATCGGGTGGCCAATCTATCGGACACAATTTTCAGACTATTATCGCTTTTTCTGTGAATGCCCTCGAGTGGAAATCTGATTAGTTCTGAACACGAAGCCAGAACATCCACAGATGGACTCCACGCCACTGAAAAATGTGTTCTTTCTTTCTTTAGTCTGACATTTCTGTCATTCACAGCCATTTCAATTCCAACTAAACTGACAACTTTCCCCATTGGTACAAGTTCAAACTTTGTCGCTTTCGGCTTCAATCGGTGCTATAACCTTTAAAGACAATAAATGGGGGTAATTTTCCGGAAGTATCAGTACAATGTCTCTGCCCATATTTTTAATTGCCCAATTCCCTCGACTTACTCGTAAAACTCCGCTTAATTGTAATTCAATAACCCTCACTGAGTTTTTTAAATTTTCAATTAGAACCGCTTAGCTCCGAGGACTTACTGCTCATCGGTGGTAGCTATTGTGACATTAATTTGGAAACATTACTAAAAAACAAGGTATGAAGTGCTATCGCTTGGTTTGCGCCATGTAATCGGATCTCAGTCAATATTGTGAGGCACTTGAAAGCTAACCGGACTATCGAAAATTGACTCCTTCGAGAAGAATGCTTACTACCTCCATTAATTCCTTTCTCTATTGTTTTCTTTATCATTTTCTTTGTTATCAAAGGTGTTCGAAGGTAAAAATATGGGGGGGGGGGGCGTACCAATGGGGATTGACACTTTCTTCATTTGAGATGTGAGCTATTTCACTCGACCACTGATCCACCCAACCTTGTCAGATTTCCGTTCCTCTTCGATAAGCTACATATGAGCTAGAGAGATGACGTCCCAAGCTTTACTTTTCGACAAAAACTGCAGGGATCACTTTTAATTTCCATTAATCACCACATGCATCGACAGAGTTCTATCGCAGATCGATATTTGCCCTGACTAACCGAATTCAACAATCTTTTGGAGTCCGATACTCGGTGGAAAATTCGTCCGGGAGGATAAAAGCATTGACTTGTATGTACAGACGCTATTACGATTCTGAACAGAACTCGTATGCAGGGCGCATCCCAAACGGCAAAGGTTCTACCCTTTAAAGAACAAATCAGTATCTGTATTTTTTCTTCCTTATTTCAAATTCAATAGTTGCTTTTTCAGAACGATTCTGCTGACTTACATATTCCATCGTAATTCGTTCTGCATATGCATATCTGTATAGCCATGTAATTCATCATAAACTAAGCTGCAGGGTCTTAAAGGCTTGTGAAGGACGAAGATCTCAGATTAGATCGCTTGGAAAGCTCTCAGCTAATTTGTCAATGTAATACTGAGCATAGGCGAGTCACATTGCTTGAATCAATCTTCTTCACAGATATGGATGTTCAGGAACTATGGTCGAGAAGAGAGGGGTTAGGAGGGTAGGGTCTACTGATGGACCATAGTGTGAATAGTTTGACCGTAACCGACATGAAAAATGTCTTTCAGGGTCGCATAAGTCCTCATTCAGATTCATTTTAGTATTCAGCATTCCAAAAAATCGTAAAAGCATAGGAATTCAGATTATCTATGAAAAATTGCGATTCACCGATGTGTCGGTATTTACGCAGTTAAGGGCCTACGCTGGATTGAAGGCACAGTTGAAGATAAAAATGGTTTCTGGGATCCCCTCACAGGATGAATTTGAGGCCCCCGCGTATACCATATCTGTCACTACGAGGTCGGAAGACGGCCTAGTTAAAGAGTTGAAAAAACTCAAAGATTGGCCCGTGTGTATCCTCGGACGAGTTTCACCGGCAATGTAGAGGCTGCACCATCCACAAGGGAACCCATGTAGGGAGTTTAAACAGCTCCTCATGAACCATGGCGACAGTGAAAGACAGTTCTGCACAGTTCTGACTTGATGTTGTCGGCTCTTCGCCCAGTTGTAGCAACTGAAATCTCATGCAAATCCCTTCCATGTCATTCAGGTCATGGTAACTCGTACAACCTCTATAGTCACTAGTCTTAAGAAGCCTTATTTTTTACAAAAGCGGCGATGCTTTTCAACTCGAAAGAGGTACCTCAAAATTATCGTGAACTATGACTTAAAGTATAAGTACAATCTAATGGTTTGGTCCGGCTGTCTGGAACAGCATATTCACAGGTACAGCAATTGGCTGAACAAATATTTGGTCCTCTTGGAATTCCTAAAAGCCCACTTGAACGAAATCAATGACTTGTCACAGCTTTGCTACCATTTTCTTTTTTCCAATCAGCAAATATAAAAGTTTATGATGGTAATATCCTCGTGTCTAACGAGGTATTCAGTTAGAATTACTTGCCTATTGATTTCACCGGCCTAACTTTTCTAACCTGAGAAAATACGAGCACTTTTGATTCTATTTTTATGTGAACCACTACCAAATGCTCACATTCATCCTTTTAGAGACAAAATTCAGTTCAGAGATAATCTATGATGGATCCATCTACGAGAAGAAGTGGTCGGCTTCATAAATGATAGCTGCTTCTCTGCGAAATAAATTACTCAGTTTTCTCCTAATGAGAAATATCAGTCACCTTCTTTTGCTGAAATTGGATCCATGAAATTTTTCTCCGATTACTATTACTTTCTACTTTTCGCCAGAAGTTCTAGTTAATCAAAGCTGACTCGTTATTCAACAGGGCTCCTGACATAGAGGCATTTGTTGAAGAGCGTTTTTACTTCCAGCCGGGAAAGTCGGAGTCGGCCCTAACTGCAATAGGCTTACTTACTAGGCTTAATAATTAACATAGACCGATTGATGAACACAAAAAGGTTACCTATTGCCTCTTGTGGGACATTTCCACAGACATGTTGATACAGTCGTGTTCCTCAAAGATCTTGTCTAGCACCACGATCACGTCTTGAAAAAGAAACTTCTTAGACTCCAATAGCTGATTGCTAAGGATTAGGTTAGGCATCCCTCTTTTGGTAGGATTGGCCTGTTAGCCAACAATGAGAGGACTTGGACATAACTAGCCATCAATGTCTTCGTTTTATCGGAGAATACCCATAACTCAGCCTGTTCTACTTTTGAAAGGCATTCATTCAATAATATGCTTGTCTAGGGGGGTCTCAGGCCGGGTTGACACCGTTACGCCCAAGGAAGAAAACTAAGTTGCTTTCTCAGTTTCGAAACGTTGAAATCTCTGGATGAGGGGTACATCCTCAGAGACGATTAGTCAGGGCTGAATATTTTCAACGTTCAGAACTCATAAAATTACATATTCATTGAGGAACACCGCATTCCCAGTAGGCTCAACAGAATTAAGAATGCATTCGACTTCTTCAGCAAACCTGCCTAGACCATAATTTACTATCAAGAGACCAGAATTTTTCGATCTGAAAAGGCTTTTGCAAAGGCAGTAATTTGAACTGCCAGAAAATGTCATTCAATGTGGAACTGGAAGGTTTTATTGGAGCTTGAAGCTATGGATAGTGTACCTCTGTACTCGAGAGCGAATCACCGCTTAAGTCGGCTGTACCCACTAATTCTCCCGAACGATTTATCTGATATTGTCACCTATATCACCGATCGTAAAGTGCAGTGATTTACTAAGGAGAACCAGTAACATTTCCACATAACTATCGCGCATCACTGTAGCCCAAGGGATCCTCCTCCCTCGGGGAACACGAAGCAATGCATTCATCTCGTAAGTCCCTGAAGAAATCCGGCCATGTGGAGTCATCCTAGTGTCCTCCTTATGTCATGGGAAATGCACGCAGTGGGTACCTACATGCAAAAAACAGTAATCCGATAACATAACCAACCCAAAAACAAGAACTTTGAATACCAGTATCTTACTCGAAAAGCCTTTTTTATTGCAGGTCCCAGAATAGATTTCTGATGAGCAGCTTACCATATTTGGATGGTTTACTTACAGTTTACCTTCTTATTAAGGAAGCTTTCTATGGAAAAGTGCTTCTACTGAAGTTAGAAGTGTAAAGCCTGTCGCTCGTATACATAAAAATAAATTTTAATGAGTTTAATAGGTTATGCTGGAAATTAATGTGTGTTACCTAGGTAATAATCAATGGAGCCTGACTTCAAAAGAGCTGAATTTCGCTTTCCCAGCCGTAGTTCAAATTAGTGATTGAAGAGCGCGTTCCCACCTAGTTTGCAACCAAGAGGAATAGAGGGTAAGCTGATGTTCAGAGGCATTTTGTCTCTGATACCATTCTCTGGACTGCGCCACGCTTCCGAATCATGGCCTGAATGGCTGTATCAGCCGAATGTGGGCCCGGTGTCAGCGCCTAAGAGATCCGATTCTGAGGACATGAGGAGTTCCCCTGGTGGGACTCAATGAAGCTATAGCTCATAGAGTTCCTGGAAGATGCTAAGTGCTTTTGCGGTTTTATTCACTTTTTTTCCGACTTCACTGTTTTTTTTTTGTTGCTTCTCTTCTTATTTGCCTCTCTTTGACTAGGAAATGCAATTTTTCTGCCTTAAAGCTCCCAAGCGAGGTTAACTATTCTTCCGCTTGATCCCCAACAATAAATATCAGGGGAGCGTGAAGCTCTTCTCAGATTTCTTAAATTTAAGTGGTTTCCAATGAAAATTATTCTGTCTCTTACTAGGGTTGGGTCGAAATAGACCCTTTTCATTGACCATGGAAGGAGGTGGTGCAAGCGATGAAAATGACATTCAACTTTTTCAAATCCCTCTCCGTTCCCGAGCACTTTCAAGCCAATTGCAGAAATGGCCGGCAATAAGCAATGATATGGCCTTTGAATAGTCGATTGCATTCCTTGAACCCTATTTGCTCACTGAGGACGGAATTGTTCGAGTATTCAGTGTCCCCATGAACGCCCTAAACAATCTCAGTTGAATACCTATTTGTTTGGCATTCTTTGTGACCTTGGCAGTATCAACAACGTAATTGTTCACAATGCCCTACCAACCAGCTAACATGACGTACCCACTCAGCACACTTGGTCATCGGCACCTCAGCATGTGGGCTGCGACATTGCTAATCTTCGATCGTCAAAGCGGTTGGAACACCGGATACTTTTGCTCGATTGCGTGAGCGGAGCACCTTCGACTTTTTCAATTGTTCAATGAAAAGCACTGATAGCTTCGTCGCAACCAGTTTCTAACCTCCGGTTTGTCCCCAGAAGTCTGCGGCTCATTCGATTTTATTATTTGACTGTGTTTCATCCGAATGCCTATCATTTATAAAGCAAAACAGTGACGTTTCCTCATGTTGACCAAGCCAAGTTTTTAAAATGCGCCCTGAACTCGTGTCCCATTCAAAATCGTAGAGAAGTTTTGAATGCGTATGGTGCCACCACAATGATAGGTGATAGCCTGAAAATGTAGATGCCAATGCTTTTACCCTCCCAGACGAGTCCTGTGACAGGTAGCCGACCCGGGACTAGTGGATATTGGTCAGTCTAGATGGATATTGATTCGGAATCACTATGCATATCCTTATGTCGGTGAACTTATGGATCTGAAACTGGTCGTTATCTCCGTCCTTTGTGAAAACTGCCTGCTATCAAAGAGCTTACAATTACATGAAGTTCGATGGCAGTAATGAAAATTGTTAGCAGGGCAAGCCAGATCTATAATTACGCTGTCACAAACAGCTGTTTGACATTAAAAATCAACTTGTCAGACTCTTCATGAGAAGTGGAGCTCACTAGCACAGGACGAATCGGCCTTCAAAATTACTGTCATCGCTGACAATTAATTTTCCCTTTAGCTCCCTAAGTCGAGCAGAAAAAAGAGTTATCCCATTGACCAGGCTAGATTTTGCTCATCTGAGGAAATTCACGTCCTGGGACCACCTAGGGAAATTGCCTAAAAGTCCGATCTCTTAGAATGACCCGGGAGCTGATCTTCCGGCGCAAGTGCGAGCCCATTCTTAACCCTTTAGTAATCGTCTGATTGGCCCTGTTGGGATTAGGTCCATGGTCGAACAACGATTGTGGGTAGCGCCTTTCCCTTTGGTTCCTGCACTGCACCCGCACCCGTGTTTGCCCATATATCCAGTTAGCCTAGCTTTGAAGTCGCTTCGAAAGGACTGAGAGAGACCTTCTCCGTAGAGCTCATTAGGACCGTTTTTCATCAGTTTGAAAGCTAATACATGTCCGCTCAGCTCAAGGTCGATGGCTATGTTTTGCGGTAGGCCCAGGAGAACCATTCGCTTTTCATAAATTGTTTACTTATTGTCGTGGGATAGCATGTCCAAGTATTGGGCCAGGGCCACGCTACTCTTGGGTATTTCTTTTGTCGAAAACAGCAACTTGGATGGACGAGTTCGCTAGCCGGTATGTGCCTAGCCAAGCAAGCCGCATTTGGATCTATGTCTGATACAGAAACTGCCTGAAACAATTTTCAACTTTTGTTCGTTTTTATTTTTACTCTTTTAGCGATTTCCTAGATTTCGATGATTGTCCCTTCCCTGAACTGCTCCTCCAGGCTCTTGATTCTGTCCAAAGCTTGAGCACTTGTTTTCGATCCTCCGTCTTGCCATTGGTACCACATCGCTTAACTCTGAATACCTACAATTACGCATTATCGCCTCGAAGTCCTTTGACCGTTGTGTTTTTTCCGGTTTTTGCCTTAAATGGTGGCCTGATTTCAGACGTACGTCAGTGGCTCAGTGACGATCAGTCATTGTCTGGGAACTAGCACGATGAGTTTCGAACAGAAAACTCTCTGCTGTACGGTCAACATAGCCGTGATAGTGATGTGTTCACTGGAGATGACTGCAATCATTGTCGGCTATCTTACAAGTATGACTTTTACTTTTATCATTTGCTTTGTTAACTGATTTTCTATATTTTTCATTTTCTCGAGATGGAATTTTCTCCCAATCATGACTGGTGGGAGCAGAAAAGAGCGATTGTAGAGAGTAGCTGCAGCTGACCAGGGTTTCTGGATATCCCAATAGCTCCGTGGGAAGAATCCGTTCCCTGGTTCTAAAGAAAGCGAAGGAGTCGAGACGTCATTCGAGGAAAGAAATCGTCGAAAATCTCTCTCAGGAAAACTCACGGAAAGAAAGTCGCATTTTAAGAAAGTTGCTGTTTCAACTTTTAAAGATAAAACCGAGGACTCCCTCTCTTTGTTGTACCGATCACAACAACACCAGAAAAGGCTGAGCTTGAGTTCACTTCCCTTACGGGTGCGCTTCGTTGCGCGCGTCCGTCGAAACTAGGTCATGCCGCAGCCGTCGCATGCGGCGAGTCAGCCCGCGATACTTGACAGACGTCGCAGCTGTCAGTGAGGCATACGATTTGCGCTTGGTCCATGGCAGTCAACCAAAGAGAAGATAACACGAACAAATGCAAATGGTTCGCTCCACTGACACTTAGTGGTACTGTAATGTCATCTCGAGACCTCAGTGGGATGCGCCGCGCGCGAAGTGGGAGGGGTGACCTACCTTCGACGGACGCGCGCAACGGACCTTCTCCTCTCTTTACTTCCATCATTTTATTTGTGACCATGGTTTATACCATACTCAATCAGACTGCCATAATATCAAATAGTCAATTCGTGCCAAACAATTTGTATATTAATCGTGAAGAGGTGTAGTAGCACTCCAAGCCAGTTGTTTGGCAATCTTATACTATTCTGTATATTCTCTGAAGATTACTCCCAAATGGTTCAGAGTTCTTGAAAACTCGAACTTCGTAAAAGTAATTGCTTAACCCTTTGAGAACTATGGCACCCACCGGTGGGTGCCACTATGACTGGTGCGTGGGACCATGGCACCCAATGTTGGGTGCCACCATGTTTTTTTTCCTTTATTTGCACATTTAAAACTCATTTAATATTTTTATATCTTTTAACGTACCCCATGGTATTTATACTCAACATGGTCTACGCTCATGTTTTATAGGAGCTTTTCTTCTATTTTATTTTTTACCTAGTTGATGACCGATTTGCTCAAGTGGGCGCTATTAGCGTCTGCAATTTTTCCTGTGTCCCGAGCCAGACTAGTCCAGTGGGTCGACCTCGCTCCAGGGACACGAGGCACAGTATTCCTTTCGTTCAGATCTCGACTGGCTTAGGCTTCCCTCCAGGTAATCGCTTGGTATCCCCTAGGGTCCCACCATCAGAGGTTCGATTTTTTATAAACTGGAGATTTTCCCTGTTTCAATTTTACTATATAAGGCAAGGAAAAACTAAGTTGCGCTTCGGCGTGCTGGAAACTGATGACATGTCTTGAACTGGATAATTCTTGAGGGGAGGAGGGGCATTAGATTATACTTCTCGCTTTCCATGATAGTTATGAATCCAATTCTGTATCGGGAAGTTTAGGGCAGTTCTAAAATAAAGGGGCAAATATGATGAGACGGCAAAATTGCAATTAAATGGAGTAAGCGAGATGATCCTGGGCAATTCACAAACCAACTTTGCTCAAGTGGATCTACCAAAACCGTGAGGGCAAAAGTACATTCCTTGGATCGGTTCTCCAGCTGAGCGCGCCCAGACGACAACCTACTCTACCAAAAAATTGCTGCTATGAACGATGCGGATCGGAATGCTCCTCTAAACCTGAAAGATTGTCTCACCAAGCATGTTCAACAAAAAGCTCATCGCCCTTCACGAGGAGCTGGTGTTTCTGAAAGAACTGCTCGACCGGCTTGGTCGGAACGGTTGCTTTACATGGTGCAGTGAGCGAACATCGAACGAAAACTGTAGAGAGTCTCCATTAGAGACAGATGATTTGCAGCAAACAGTCAGCATCAAAGACACTGCTCACGAAAAAATGGTTTCGGAGATTTGCACATATTTTGAATTCGACGCCTCCTCTGATACCATTTGTGCAGGAATGAGGTCGGAAAACGGTCTGGATAGGGCACAATAAGGGGCTGGAGAGTGAGCCACGGTCGCCCTCCTCCCCTCGCTAGGCTGACTACGAAATCTAATTGCCGTTCACCACTTTCGCATTGGAGCGAAGTTGGTGAAAAATCAATAAGCAGGTTGGCAAATTGCCGGAGTCTGCCAGTCAGATTGACAGGCAAGTTGGGTGTGTTGTCTGCTATTGCAGTCATTGCGTCGCCTTCGCGCACTCGCCCGACCACTCCCTTAACCGCCGTTCTTCCAATGTGAAACTCGTCCAACCCCCTTTTCAGCTCTTTTTTGACCCTTTCTATTTCTTTTTGTTCATCGTTTTTTGCGTTTTTTTTCGTTGTTATCGCTTTATTCTAGAGTAGTTCTATCGATTCCCGTCAAGAAAGGGTACCCTAAATTCATCGTAAACGGTGCCTTTGAGTTCTGATGACGCAAGCCTATGCCTCTTGATTTTCCCTGTATCAAATATAAATATATTCACCTATATTAAACTAGCTGCAATGGAGTGTCAGAGTCATTACATCAATGTTCATGCCATATATATAAACTTAATGTCAATTCGAATGGAACTTCCAAGACATGTATGTCTATTTTCGCTGGCTGGGCCGGCAGCCCTAATTCACTAATCTTGTCAATGAACATCTAATGGGAAGCAGGTGTGTAAAAAATGGTCCACTGAGAAACATACGCATATCGAGTTAGTCGGAACATCTCCAGCATTTCCAGATTCCAGTTGCCACAAAAGAGTCAACACATTTGGACCCGATCCTCCATTGAAGCAGAAACATGGTAGAGAGTGGAGGGGGAGGGGGGGGGGGTATGATGATCTGATCTGCGAGTTCGAACATGAAGCACTTCGAAGGTGAAATGAAGCAGTTATTGGCAACAAAGACTGGAATGGCCTGTAACATCTATTTTGCAGGCTCTTTTCTTGAGTGGCCAAGATTCAATACTAGTATACCTTATGGTGGGGTACTGGAAAGTCGACGAATTGCGGATGCAAAGGCAAAGAAAGTGTAAGGAAAGTGTTGATCTGGGAATTAGGGAAACGGATACTGATCGATAGTATCTGATCCTTTTCGCTGAATTCTATTTATATTCACTTTTCTAGCTGGTAATGAACACTGAACGTCTTCCTTCGTCATACTTGCGAGCCAGAGTAGTTCAGTGGATTATCCTCGAGCACCAGGCTTGATACTTCTGACGCCATTTGTTTTGTTGAACTTCGAACCAGTCTCATCTACAAACCAGCTGTAGGCCGAGTAAAGTTTAGAGGGGTCTTTACCCGTCCGATGACCTGATCTCCGATTTCTCCGGTTGTGAGGGAGTCTTCTTGATCCTTGATCATGAACGAGCTTTGGAACTCCGGGGATTCCATGGCATAGTAGAGTATCAAGTATCATACGTGAGTTTTTCCTTTTCTCAAGAGACTTTATGAGATTGGATCAAGTTCAGAGATAAAAACTGAATGAGGCATTCGAGCTTTTTATCATTACTGGTGATTTCAAGCTTGAATGGAGCCAAAAAATATATGTACGAATTATTTATTATGTAAAGGATTATATTGCTGAATTAAGCAGCCAAAATTTTCTCAAGTATCTCTGATTAGCCATGAATTTGAGGAATCATTGAATTTGCAAGTGGAGCGTTGAAATTCAAAACTGGCAAGAAGACGAGCTAACAGACTCACAATGAGCTGAAATCGATCTAGACTACAGTTCAGCTGCAGTACATCCCATTCTCCTTCCTTTCCATTGCCTCACTCCTTGGAGGGGCTACATTCCAGAAATATTTCGTCCATTAACGTTTTCGCAGCTTTTGGTTATTGCTCGATTAGTTGGTTAAAGGCACAGTTCACGATAATTTTGGGTAGTCTAGATTATGATGAAAAGTGGAAGACAAGATCGAAAATAGTGTGATGAAGGTGGAGAAACTGCGTGAATCGGTGTTTCCAAACTGAAAAAAAAGCTTCGAAAAACCGTTAAACAGGGGGCTGGACGAGAATGAGACCGGAAAGATGAAGAAGAGTGGGGCGTTTTGACGAGCTATACAGTGTGTTTCACTGCGCGCGTGTGGGTCCTGGTGCGAATAAAAGACAATGGTAACAAAAATTCATTCACTTATAAGCATACGTGAACGAAAAAACCCTTGTAACAGCAAAAGCTGCTCACCTTTTTCAGTCTCTTGGGGTAGGAAATTGAATAAGGGATCGCGGCAGCAAGAAGAATAGCAGGGGAAAAAAGAATGGGAGAAAAACATCGCCTCATAACTCGGCGACAGCCGATTGTGTGTGGGTTCTAGAACGAAAATTTGCAATCTGTATCGTCTCGACACTCGTCTCTGACGTCTGGCGTGACATCGGTCGAGAGGCGGGAAGGTCATTGACGTCCCCGCCCATTGAATTATTGTGAACTGTGCCTTTAATAATGATGATTTCGATACTCATCTTTATCTAACAAGTTCAAAAAAAAAACAAGCTACCTAGAATTTTCTCAATCCGTGACAGTATAAGCTGCAGGTCCATGAGAGTCTAAGCTGTCGCACGTATGGGTAGTCAAGCCCGTATGCTAGAGCAATCTATAAGAAATTTTTGCCTTCCCTTTATTCTTTTCAAGGAGGGCTTTGTACTATAACTAGCTGAAAGAGCGATCTTATCATCTATGATACCGTGTTCAGACTTCGAGCACCCGTTGATGCGATGTCGATCGTACAACGTTTCCGTTGGAGGCCCAGAACATTCGACAGTGACCACTCAGAAACGACTCTGCACTACAAATGGTCCCCTGTTGGCTTGGTTGATCGCCCATTTGTTCATCAATCTTGCAGCTTTGGTAAGTCTTTGTAATTGGCGATGTGATGAGATAAAGTTAAGTCAAACGCAGCGAAAGGCAAATCCACGCGACACACCGTATGGCTCGGTAACCTATCACTAGGATTTTCTGTAGGGCAGATAGGAAACAGTACAGAGTGGAAAAAGATACATAGCAAGGATCTGGGCCAGATTCGAAGGAGGAGTCAGTCAAATGAAACCCATTTCGGGACCAAATATGATTTTAGTGTTTCCCATTTGGGTGATTCAGCTATCAAGCTAGGTCGCCACTCCGTACGAGAGTTGACCAAATCATTGTATATCCGGATACGTCTGTACGTAAGCTGAATCGCTATTAACCTCTACGGTTATAGAAGGTAGAACGACGCTCAATATGCCTGCCCCTGCGTGGATGCGGAATCGCAGATTATAAACACTGCTGATAGCTTCCATTTACAGATTGCCATTCAGACGTCCAGATATCGTGCCATCATACCGTATATCAGTGCCGCTGTTGTGGATCTCCTGATGGCATCTGCGTATTTTGTTGTACTTCTTGTTCAAATGATTCGTGGAGAACAGATCGATCCTGTATGCAATCACCTTAGTACCTACCGCAACCCTCTTTCAGTTACAGTAATCATTCCTTATTCAGGTTCTGGTGGTGTTCATCGTGGTCGTTGTGATATTCAAATCGTATAGTGTCTATTGTTCTCGTAGACTTTACTGGATACTTCAATCGGTATTTGATCGCCGTTACTCTACCCGTACAATGATCGTCAAGGACGACTCGGTCTTTCAATTTTGACGACACGTCTGTATAAATGCGTGAAGGGCTCTGTCGTCTGGTATTTACTCTGCGTCTCTGCACATTGTCTTATGGTTCTGATAGGATAGTTGATGTATATTTATTTAATTTTTATCGTGTATAATGACTTACCAGTTTTGTATTTTCTCATATCCAGGGAACTGTGACTGTTTATCAGTTAGGTGAGGAATCCTTACATGGTACCTCTTTCTCTGAGTACAATATCAAGGAAAACGTGTAGAATCATTGTAAATCTTGGCCTTCTCGGCAAGTCTAAGATATAATCGTGTAGTTTTAGTCTGTTTGTCGGTAAATTTGATGACCTGGGGATCTCTGAGCTCAGATCTCCTTATCGTGCCCCTTTTCAAGCTGTAGTATGTTCTCGAAGGAATGAAGATTCGATATGAGTTGATCACTCGAAACCCATAACTTTTGCTGAGCTTCTGAGAATTGGATCACAATGAGCGCGGCGTACGCTATGCACCTGCAGTTTAACTGGAATTCCATAGCAGTTTGATGGTCTACAACAATTACACACATGGAATGACCATTTTGAATAAAGACCATCGCGCATTTCCAATCCAGTAATTCATATGGGAGGGAAAGACAAGAACAAAAGAAGAGGATAAGTAAAATATAGGTGAACCAGCCAGACAACGAAAAGGTCGCTTCAATGCAGCAATAGTACTGTTGTAATTATAAGGGATTCAGTTGTCAATGTATGTGAGGCCCCATGTCAGTGTCGCTGCCCCGCCCCTGGGAATCTGCGTGGGAGGTGTTTAAGCAAGTGGAACACCCATCGATAGCTCTTCCGTTCACGCCTTTGGGTTCCTTGGCTACCCAAACTTTGCCCAATCCACTAACAATACGCAGCACTTCTAGCTAGTTGTCTCGCCAAGATAGTTGCTAGTTGTCTCGCCACTTGCACTAGATACTTGTCTCGTGCGCGTCATTTTGCCCTAGTACGGCGCTCAACGCCTCAACTTATACATCGTTGAGAACCAGCTGCTGGAAGTGGCGCTCCACTTTACAAACTTTTGTCAAATTCTGATGAAATGTTACTGGGGAGGAGGGGCACGCGTTCGGCACCCCTGTCTGCACTCCTATTGACCGATTCCCCTTCAGTTCCACTTTCTGCTCTTCCCGATCATAAACACAGCTAAAAAGCTACATTCACAACACTCTTCTAGGCTAATATTCATTGTGAGCAAAAAAAATCGAAATTGTGAGGCTTTGCCTTTCAATTACAGTCCATCGCTGTTTTTCTTCTTTCTGCTCTCGATCTTCTTCGCTGGCAGACCTCCTAGAGAAGCCCATGGATCAACGACACTAGGCGATCCGGACATAGCGCTCAGTGTAGTGCCTAAAGGGAAGGTTTTCAATTAAATTAATAGTTAATAAAAAATTTGATTTGATAAAAATGAATGGGTTAAATTCTGATCTCTCAAGCTCCAAACACAATACGCCGAGCACCCGTTTGTGTTTGGCAACTGATGAATTGATTGACTCCGAACAAATCCTGACTGGAGATTATTCATAGATCTAATTGAACATGCCTTTTTCTTCCGTACTTGTCTCCGACGATGTCGTCTGTGTAGCGTATGGTCCAGTTGTTTGGGTAGACATTGTTGCTGGCTGGCCATAACCTGACGATGCGATAAACGTGGTACCAGCGGTGGGTAGAACAGCGTTTTGCTGACGTTGTGGTTGAATGACTGAAATTGGTACTCGTTTAGAGGGCTTGTGCCCTCAGAGCCAGCGAAAAATTTTTCGAAGTCTGCTACGGGAAAGTTGTCCTCTCGTGAACTCCTCGTGAGCTCAGCATCTATTCGGAGCCCTTAACGATTGGGGCATTGACCCACATCATAACCCGTTGGAAAGTTTCCTTTCTCCATAGTAAAATAAGGAGACCCATAAACCCAGTTTTCCATGCTCTTCCGAATGAAGGGCTGTGATAACCCCAGGAATCGGACTACGACTCCTGAAACAAGCATCTGAATGGATGGCAACTTACTCATTCCTTGGGGATAATTCAGGAAAACTTGATTCGGCATTGCATGACGTTCATACAGCTGGTATGGATTCTGATTCATCTGTTGTGGTGTATTGGAGTACATACTGTAGCTCACCGGCATGCCCACTTGCTGTACGCCTACGCCAGCAGACCCTGAGTGTTGGACGAGCTGTTGTGGCATTGGCTGGAACTGCTGCTGTACAACCTGAGGTACAGCAACCACCTGATTCGACGAATATGGTGCACCATAGGGTGCTGAAGCAGGGGCAATAGAGGCCGGTGGTGGTGCACCGTAGCCTTCAGCACGAATTGAAACCACGAACGCCAATAACAGTATGAAGAACAACATCCTGAAAGAATCTGAAGTTAGTGTGAAGTCACCCCCCTACAGAAACCACTGAATACAATCTTTGCTTCACTGTTTTCCGATTTTTTTTTTTACTCGGTCCTCTTTTTCATATTTTTGTATGGGCACAAAACATCACAGCAACGGAAGATCTAATGGGTTTACTGATTCTCGGGGAAAAGGTCCTCTAAAGGACAAAGCTCGATGGTCCCATGGCTATCCTCAAGGGTGCAGATCGATCATGAAAGGGATAAAATATGGACTTTGCCTAAAAATAGTGTGCAATCCTTTTCAGGATGAGTTCACCCTCTTCCACTGGAAATCGCAAAAGAAAATAATTCGACTGGTTGAGCGATATATGGTCTCGACTGCGCTCGCAAAAAGACTCAATTTTTCAATTGATGAAGATGTAAGTATCAGTTCTAGTAATGTTGAAATATTAAGACACAAAGTTTTGGGGATGACAATATGATAGTCTCGGAGTCTCTGTGAAGGAATGAATGGAATCAACGATAGGTAGCGAAATCGCGATGTTGTCAGTATTGGAGGGGGTACAAGTAGACATAGTTGACCCTATTTGACTTGTATTTTGAAAAATTGTTTGAAAATATGTGATAGATATGAAATGGCCGATTGGATTGATGGAAGTGAAGTTACTGGTAGCGTGGAAGTCGTTTTATACACCGCCGATGGAACCGGGTTTGCACCTCAGCTGCCTGAAGTGGATTATCCTCTGGTAGCCTATTGTGCCAGCTGTGACTTTTCGAAGCGATTTGCTGCCGATTTTTCCCTGAGGCGATTTCCTTCATTTTGACAAGTAAGCTGAACCGGCTCTGCTTCCAGAACTGGTCACGACCGTAGTGAAGCGAATCGCGTCAGTTTCGGATCAAGCAGAAAAGGAAGGAAGTAGCTAGACTTTTGGAACGAGGTATAAACTATTGTGCATTTCCTATACATATACATAACTCTGCCTTTCGAGATGGTTCGTGGAAGTGTTATAAATAAAATTCACTTATGTATTCCTTATAGTTTGACGGCCATTTCAGAGGAATTGGAATGGCCACTACCCAATCAGTGGAAGCCGGAATCAGAGGCAAACCTACGGAAGAAAACTCTTTTGGAAAGCGATAGTGACTAACCTTAACTGCTGTTTTTCCTTTCGCTAACAAGTCGATGGATTGAAAGTCCAGGCAAACCATAAGCTGCAGCCTCGGAGAGTCTACCACCTATGTGCGAATGCCGGTAATCATCCCGATTCATGTGGAGGAAAGATTCGTGGATACGTCTCTGTCCTAGGGGCATCGAGTACCAGGGGACCATCTTCAGAGCAATACAAGGGAGTTTCCGTTATAAAACTCTGAAGTCAACATCCACTTCCCTGCAGGTCATGTCTAGGGATGTAGGTTGCCAGTGATATCACAGGGATTTATATTTTGGAGCAGAAGACTTCGGGCAAACGCTCACTATATTCTTAACTTTAACTGCATCGGCCTGTTCATTTCCTTGACGAAACGATTGCTTTCCTCCCTTACTAATACTATTTTGTCTCCGAAAATAGGGTATTCAACGAATTTCAAGGAAATATTATACATATGAGCTAAATCCCATAGCTCGTTCCACGTCGAGCCCCATACAAGACCTTCAAAGATTGACGTTCACCTAATAATATGCATATTCATAAGTAGATTACTGTATGAAGTTCTTCTGGAAAGCAGCATTGGCAAGTTTGTTTTTGTTGATGTTTTGTTTATTTATTTCGAGGCCATCTTTCCGAAGTTTTTCGGTTATTCTTCAATAAAAACGAGGCTTCCCATTTTTCATTCAGAAATAACTAAGCACTCTTCTGTTGTTTGACCCGGCACTCAGTAGTCATCAAACATCATCTGTATTGAATACTTGCAATGGTATTTATATTTATGGCATGTTTTTCCAATTGTAGTAAAATGTAGCTGATAACTTTATCAATCAATCACAAAACACCGTAAACAATATTGATCGGACCAAAGTTTGTAATAGCGATGGGAATACTGGATTCACTCTCAAAAGTACGGTACAGCTCAACTCTTTTTCACTGGAACTAACATATAGCGAACTCTGTGGACATGTACATGTGGTGCCGTATCGGCGACATGTTGCGCCGTATCAACGACCTCGTAAACGGGGGCCGAATGGCGGACAATGACAGTTGGAGCTGATTCACGAATGATCGTCGTTGCCGGTTGAGCATAGGTGTACTGTACTGCTGCTGGATAGCTGTATTGATACGATGGATACGAGTATGCTGGATAGGAATAGGCAGGATAGGAGTACGATGGATAGGAATAATAGGAATAGCATGGAGCGAATGGCCAACATGGCCAGAATGTCTGTTCAGAGTCATGGAAGGTCAGTGCCTGGAAAAATCGTTTGATTCAAATTTGGGTTCATGTTTCACAGTTCTTTGACTGCTATTCAAAGAAGACTACAAAGATTTGAAAGAAAAACGTCTAAAAGGAGGGAACCTGTTGTCGGAGAAGGCCAGATTTCTTGCTTTCAGTGCTTACATGGCTGATTGAAGGGCTTCATTTGGGTTGGCCCATAGAGCAAAATGCGCATCGAAGCGGCCAGATCTCTTGAAGGGTAGACGAGCAAGAGATTTTAGTACTGTTGACCGGATGCACTACTTGGATTCGCCTCAAGAGCTCACTAAATTACTGGCTGGCTTGGAGTCGGTCTAGTGCTTCACTAAGGATTCTGTCTATCGAGATCTGAGTGCAGGTACTAGGGCACCGTTTTATTAGTACGTACAAATCCGAAGTAACTTGGCTTTTCCTTCCTCCGGGGTTGGTTAGTTGGTACCAGAATTGTTTTGGGGCTGAAAGCACTGACGTGTGCATTGGTTAATCCCGGCGGCGGAGGTGGTGTAGTGACAAGTGGCGCACTATATCACATGCACGGTCAGGGATTCGAATCCCGCCCTGACCAACCAAGCTTTCCATCCCTCCGGGGTCGGTGAATAGGTACCAGACTCGTCTGGGAGAATAAAAGCACTGACTTGTACATCGGCTGGCCACCGCAATTCATTGTATAGGCCAAATACGCACTCATTACGCCACTACGATCCTGAATGGAAGTCGAGTGCGAGGAAGCATCCCTCAGACGGGATTGATTAACGCAAAAATTTTATCCTGAGACATATAACACCATACAATCTCGGTCTATAAATTTCAAATGTCCTATCGAACCAAATATAGACGGACCATCTTACGGTGGCATGTTCTCGATCTTATAGCTAGGGAGCAGCACCTTTGAATCGGTCCAAAATATCTACTCAATGCTTCAATATAATTCATTTGCTGAAACTTACCAAAATGAGAAGACAGCCAAGTGACGTGACCCGCATCGTATTGTCAGGAGCTGCTCTGAGGAGTTTGGAAAACAACACTGTCACCTTCGTTCACTGCTTTCTCATGATGCAAAAGAACCTGTTCTGGTTATTTTCTACTAAAACTGTAGGAAGACTAATCAAGTTGCACTACCGGTAAGACTGACACCCCAAATTAGAAGCGTCATACGATCCACTAAGCGCATTGGAGGTGATTCCCAGGCTTCGCACGATTTCGTCTACAGGCTGCTTATCGCTTAGTGGCGCAACTGAAGGGGTAGATGTCGTTTTCCGCGGTTTCTGGGACGTCCTTAGGTCTGGGCATCCCTGTTCCAAATTCTGAACTTCTGAGGGCATAGATTACCTATTTATTTGATTTTTATTTATTTATTTATTTACCTATTTATTTATTATACACAATGATACTGGTATGTATACCACTAGAAAATTATCACCAATGGTGATAATTTTCCTGTAGGGTAGTGGCGTAGGGTAAGGTGGCACTGTCACACTTACGTAGTCCTTTTTTGCAAGTGTTCCAGCGGTGCATGAGGAATACCTTCAAACCCCACAAATCCAAAAATATTCTAGATTACTGTAAGTTAGCATTTCTTAGTTTGTTTTTCATGGTATTTCCGTAGAAAGCGTTGCAAGCACTCCGTTGCGGAAGTAATCAACTGGAAAATGTTTTCGCAGCCAACCGATTGGCTTTCATTCTAGGAATTCTCGGACTCTGTTCGACATGTACCAGCGTTTTCTGGAAAACCTATTAGCAATGGTAATTACCAGTCTGAGACATTTGTTTCAGCTGTGTTCAGCATTGCATCCAAGCCACTAACGCTTCGTTTCGTGTCGCCTTAATTCAATTCTTTTCTGCGAATCAGTTTTGCTCGCCCCTGGGTGAGGTTTGCTTCTGTAATCAGTTCTGGCTTAGCAGATATTGTAAGATCACTTTACAGCAGTGTTTGACTTTTCTGTCAGTAATGCCTTCGCCCTCCTTCTAGGTTGCCCCTTCAGGGTCGGAAGTGCTGAAAAAGAAAAAAAAAGAGCTAGAGCTAGCAAGCCATATCCTGTAAATACCTCGTGCATGGCGCATTCTGAAAGGATTTGACATCTCGCGGGCTTTTCTTCCATTTCATTGACCTTATTGGATAATAAAATGCTGTTAGACTAAAAAGACTTCTAGAATTCTGGGCGGATCAGCCCCTGACTCCCCAATACCCTACCCCTATGGGCATGTGTGGGATAAAAGACTGACTACTTTTTGTTTTATACCGCCATTTATTTTTTTACTGTAAAAAAAACTGCAGCTGGTAGGTATAATTAATCAACATCGACTTGTAAGTCTGCAGAAAAAACAGAAGGCCCTTTCTGAGCGAAACAAATGTATGCAGAGTGCATAGCAATTTTCCCAATTTCGAGAATTGTTTCCAAGTACCCCTTATTTATTCCTTAATTAACTCCCAATCACGGTTCTCTATGCCTACATAGCTGCGTCATTTGACATCAGTAGCGCTATGTCGATCTCATTGAGTAATCTCTATTAAATTATGCGGAAACAAGCTGCTATGTGTCGATCCGTCCATCAAGATATAGTGCATATGAAGTATTTCCCCCATGGGAAGTCTTCGTGGTCCCTCAGATTTGCTAATTTACTCCCTTTCTTCTAGTAAACCATTTTTACTTAAAGATTGTTCTGCAGGAGGAGGGAGTTGCAAGCACTGCCCTACACGAAGGATCCCCGGAACGGATCCCAGATCGAGGCTCGTTCCTACCAGCCAGGCTTTCCAATCCTGCGGGGTCGATTAATGGGTATCAGACTCATATGGGAGGATAAAATCACTGGAGAATGTAGATGGCTGGCCACTGCAAGTCGTCGTACCTATATGTAGACCATATACACATCCAAAACGCCCTGTGATCCTAAACAGGAGTTGAATGCATAGGGCGTCCCAGAAATAAAATTAGTCAAAGCCAAGGACCTCATTCAACAACGGACTAACCCTAATTGCTTTACAGTCGGAGCCAAGAAAAGGGGAGAGGAAAATGGTGACGGCAGTAAAACCCCTCAAGCATTCTTCTCCATGTGACTCCCATACCTAACAAACTCCCCAGAAAGAGTAGGGATTGTGCAGAGAGTGGAGGTGCGAGTAGCGAAAGTGAAGGAAAATTTTCATGAAGACTCAAAAATAGGATCCCTGGGAGCTCAACGCCATCGACTATAGGAGCTTAATATCGACATGAACTTATCTCGGTTCCCCTTCCCATATTAAACCGGCGACCTATCGTCCCCATCCTGCTTTCCAGATTGTGGATTTAGTGACAAAAGCTCGACACAAGTATGGATCTCGCGCAGTGAGCTGCATGATGATTCCCAGACCATGCCGTTGGTAGTTCACCCACCTATCGGAAAGAATAAGAAAAGAGAAGGAATATCAAAAAGTATGGGATGATATGTAAGGGACATTTCGTGACTTATTAATATTATTCTGTCGTTGCTAAAGACCATTCACGAAGTTTTCATCTCTCAGAAACAACCCCCAACCTACCCAGTCGAGCTATAGTAATACCCGCTTTTGACCTGGCCCGTCCCTATTTCTGACAAAGTGCCGGACTCTTCGTCGGAAGCCCGGACATTGAAAGGCAGGGTGCAGTTTTTTTCTATAACCGGCCCTCAACCACCTCAATTCTTTCCCTTCGCCCTTCGTTGTAGAACACCTAACTCCAAATTCTAAAAGAACTACTTCGGATGTTAATCGCCGTTTTTATGGGCGGTACCATGGTAGTGCATGCCGCCGTTGAACTCAAAATAGCTGTCCGGGATTGTTTCAGGTAGTAGCCCATTGGAGTCTAATTGCTCTGCCTAACATAAGATCCCTCCACCCTTCAGCTTCACGCTTCAATTCTCACAGATTTTTTTGAGTCTGTCCTTTTTTCTACTACTCAATTGGCTTCCCTTCATGAGTACGAAGAAATGAATCACCGACGAAGCTAATAATATAACAACCTTACCCATTAACGACTTTTTATACAAACCATTAGCTGTGAACAAAGAAAATGTAAGCTGAAGCTCATTGAAATGAATTATTCAACTTCAGGGATATGATAGGTGTTCGTAATGAGTCTAGTAATGCGATGACATATTCCCACCAAAGATCCGTCTTGCTAATCGGGGATTGACACATTCTCATAGCAGAGGGAGTGCAGGGCTTCTGAATCTCTCAAGAGCGGGTTTCAATGCAAACCCTGCTCCATCACCCACCCCCCTCCCTCCTTCCCCCCTCCACACCCCATCCTATTCTTGCTTCCATATCTTGCTCACCCCTCCGGTTCTAGCTACTGCGAACAAGGACTGAAGGGAGATGAGGCAATTGCACGACGTAAGAAAGGCAAAGACAAGTTCCAACCCTAGTTGAGGACTTTTCGGCATTCCTAAGTGGGGAGGGTTGCAGACTTTCACTATTCCAGAAGAGCAAAACAGTGCTTACGGGTAGTGAAGGTTGGAAGCGCTAGGGATTGACCGATGATCACCATGATGTTCCCACGCCTTCGTCTCCGTTCGAATTCGTTTGCGTGTGTATTCGGTGTTTATGATGACGAGCAAGGATCATTCTAATTTAGGGTTCCATCTCCCTAGGCGAATCTGGCGCTAGAGCAATGAAAAACTTGGTTGACCTAGACTAGAATCGAGGCGGAATTTGATCTTTGCACCATACCAATGGAAGAGACGACACTCAACGTGGTACTCACCTCTCCCACCTCTCACCCTTTATATGTTTTGGAAATCAGATTCCCAAGGGGCTTTTCTGGACAGATTTTGTTTCTGATGAACGATTTCAATGGACATCGCATTCTTGAATGTGTTATACAGGTCAATGATCTGTTGTGTACATTCGAGGAGAGGTTGGTCTCAGGGCCATCTCCATAATCGTAACCGATTCCAGTCGATCGAAACTCAGCCATTACATTTGTAGAGCGAGATTATTTAATTACTAACTTACTTTCTCACAACTGTTCCCCAGTTGACTTCCGAGTTTTTTTCTTTCTCTACTCTTCGTTTTGCGGTTATGCATATTCCGATACTGTTGATCCGAATCGCTATCCATCTATGCTTGACTTTATCTGTAAGGGAAAGATCACTTATCGAAGTTTCCTAGCATATCAGTTGCATATGAGTTGGTTTGTTTGATCAAAATTGTACTCCCTCCCCTTTCCAACCACGAATTTTTCAACCAGGAGGTCTTAAAGCCTGACTGGTATCCTATTCGAGTTCAATTCATCGGGCCGCCCTTGGAGCCCACTTTTCAGCGAAATCCACAAAAATCCAACCCATGCTAGTCAGATTTTGAAGAAACAGATCAGCTCAAATCTTAAAAATGCGATCAAAATGGGTAGATAGTGCCGAAGTGCTCATAAAAATTCATGAGTGAGTAAACAGAACTATCATAGCATATTTTTAAAGGAAGTAATTATACGGAAGGGATATGGCAAAATATGGTTGCAATGAGTTCCGACAGCAACGATAACAACCACCATTTTATGGCGGTACCCATGGGAAAAAGAATATTTCTCTGAAATTGTTCTTTCCTTGTTTTCACCGAATCGATCTTGTCGTTCGATTGAGCTCACCGCCCTGACCAGGTGCTATGATAATGGGATTTTTCGCCAGATACGCTATCATTCTGATTGATTCGGCTTTTCAGCCTCTAAAGCCAAGGCTTTCATTCGGATATGCTCAGAATCCAAGCCAGATTTCTCGGAATTTATGAATCCAAGTTATTTTGAGCATATCATGAAAAAAACAGGAAAAATTGCTGAAGTCATCAGATTTGATTTGTAACTCAACTTCATTTTGAGTACTAATTTTGGGGAGCCTGCAAGTGACGTAAATGCAAATTTCATTTGAGATCAGGCGTCCTTAGCACGTAAGTTGAGGCCCACGCGGTGAAATCCCAAGAGCCGCTGTATGGCGTTTGATTGTTGATGAGGTAAAAAATTGGATTTATGCAGCTAATACTGACTAAAATAACTCGGGAACATCATGGGAACTTCTTGTAGCTTCGTTTTTTCCCAGACACCAACCGGGCTTCCTTCGAAATACATTGGGACAAAAAATGAAAGGCTTTATAGGGTAGGGATTGTAGTAATAATCCCTACACTATCCAGTCTTTCATTTTACAACATAAGTATCTTACATGTTCACCTATAAATGGTCCGTTTGTTAAGAAATCTTCCCAAATGGGAGTAAGAGGTCATGCCATGCCATCGTTGGATTCTCCTTGAGACTGATTAACCCTGTCTTTTATATTAATCTTTTTGAAGATCGTTTCCTCCTGTATCTTCCTGGATGAATTTGATGTTTCCCAATAAATTTTGGGTTTCCCCTCTTGAGGTGAAATTCTTCCCAGTTGCCTCTGATCAGACATACGCCAACATCTTTTGTGAGTGATTGCCAGTGTACTAATTAGATGACTCAACTAGTTTAAAGTAGCAGCAAGGTGTAATCGCCATCATAACATTCAGCCGGACCAAAGAGCAAAGATAGCACAAAAGCAGTAGGCTTACATGACCCTTATAGATCTATTCCAAGCTGAAAAGGAACTCAGCCAAGCTGACTAAGCAGTCTCTCACTTAACTAGAACTCCAGAGACCAACAAGATCAGATAAGAAAGTGAAAGAGCTAATTAAACGGGAATCGAGTTATGATCCAACTATGCGGCATTCATCAGAATCCCGTTTATTTGACGCTATGCGACGGCTGCTATAAGGGAATATAATGAGCCATTTATCCTCGAATTCCTTTCGATGAAGTTAATGGCATTTAATCATCGCCCTTTCACTTACAGTTCAGTTAACCTACATAGACCACACCGAAGAATCAAAGTTTAGCTTTCTGGAAGAATATTTTCGCTAAAGGGGAACCCTACAGCCCCTTTAGTACTCGTTGAACTCTGACCTCGGGGCCTCAGTAACATCATCAGATGAAAGCCTTCTATTCATTTATGAGATAACAGGAGGACAAATTAACCTCAATTTGAGAGTCTGGGTTCGGTTCAACCCAAGAAATGCAGAATGAAAGTCGTCATTTGGTGTTGATGCCCTTGCAATTGGATCCAGCATCTTATAGGGAAGTCAAGAGCGCACTCTGAAAAGTGGACAAAAGCACAAGAGCCATATACCTTGTCTATTTTATAAGCCACTCTCACTGAAAGGTGCGAAAACGACAAAATGAGGACCCTTTCTGATATTGTCGAAACTGTAGTGTCACAGGTATTTATCGGTAATTTTTTCCATCTCCTTCAGGGTATCGTTCATGGTAGCCCCTTCTATTGGCAGCTCTTCTGCCCATGCTGCAGCTCGATCATGCTCTGTTCCATGAGGGAATAGGCGTAGGTAGAATGGGTTTGGAAAGGAACGTAATCAGTCCTATGTGGCACCGAAGCTAGCGTTTTGCAATTCGCTCAGACAACCTACTCTTAAGACCATCAGATGGAGTTGATGATTAACCACTAGGACATTACTTCATCGAATTTCCAGGTGAGGTATTTAGTCCTTGGCTATCCTTTGTTCACCCAAATTGACCTGGACATTTGTTGAGATACATATGTTTGACTGATAGGGGAAGAATAGTGGGTGACAGTGGCCATTCAAAATGAGATGTAAACCCATATGTGTTTCCGGGAGCTTATGTCAAATCCATATCCCAAATCTACGAAACTATTCTGGGAGCAGAGATACCAAGCGTCAATCGCAACGCACCAATACTGAAGCCATTCTTCAATGTGAAACAGGACTTTGTCATGAATCTAAGGAGAGTATCTTCACCTGGACCCTGTTGTCCTTCCTTCTTGGGAGTGTGATGGTGAGATAGTTATGTACCTGATTGTGTGGAGGGACAATAAGCAGTTTTCCTTTGTTTGAAAGATTAATTCGCTTCTGATAATTTCAGTTCTCGTTCGCTCATGACTTGCTCCAGAGTTTCTTAGTTTCGTTGCACCTTCTTCTGAGGAAGTACCAGTCGATTTTTCATTGTTTTTACTGGCCGCGTTGGCACGCCACGGTTGTCGGAGAAACACATGTTTCTGTGAAGAATCACTCCCGCTACTGACAGCCATATGTCAACGTTTACAATCGTCAGTTGTCTACACGATTATTGTTGTGTATAGTGGCGGAATGGCATTGGTCATTTATTTAATTAATTACATGTACTTTCTTCGTGTGATTCGCAGTGATGTGAAGATATCTTTCATTCTTACCAGCAGATAACCCTCTTCCTGAGCATTTGCACGTTTGAGTCTCACCATCAGCTCTCAGATTTATAGGATATCATCTTTATCCTTGAATACGTTCCCTTGCAAACGATTGGCCAGCCTCAGCAAGTTTGATTTTGGCCATCACCTAAGAGGATTCCTATTTTGCTACTCAAAATGTTTGGTGTTGTATCGTGCGTGTTCTTGTTCCCCTATTTTGCTGGGAACGAGTGCCACGTGGGCAGGGTTTGGGAGATACTTCAGGGGGTCTTGTCTTGTAACCTAATAGGAACTGGATAATATTTCAAGTGTGTGGAGGACTGATCGATGAATTTTCTTCTTTTTTCCGTAGTCAATCGATATCGATTCGGAATGGAGTTGAGCAAAGGAGTTTCATTCGGAATTCGTAGTGCGTCATACCTGTCCCATGAAATCGCCATTGAATGCTACATGATATTCAAGTGAAGTTCCCCATTTCCCAGAAGATTCCGATTGGGATCAACCCGCTGGTGGGAGTATACTTCTACACCATGTCCGTCGTCAAATTCACAGGGAGTCGCTCGAGTGCGGTGCAGTTTCAGGGGAGTTCCCGAAAAGCCTATCCGGAAAAGTGAGAAACATTCATCATCGGGTCACTGGATCAGAATACATTTCCAGAATGCATCTTCCGATTGAATTTGTATTCTTTCTATCCATAAAACCTTTATCCTTCATTAGACCCAATTGAATACTAAGCTACATTCGAGTGATGCATTGGAGAGTGCCCACACACACGCGTAAGTGGATTTGTAGCCGAAAAAAGGGCGGACTTCAGAGTAAAAAATTCACTCTATTCGATTCTGACTTAAATCCGTGTAGGAAGGAGATCGATAGCTTCCCTGTCATCCGGAAACGTCATTGCATCACAAATTTCAGCAGCAGAATTCTCCTGAGAATGGGCCGAAGAAAGGCGGAGCAGTGACAATCAGACCTACTGAATTTCCCATTCCTCCAGGGCCGGCTAATTGGTACCAGATTGTCTGGGCCGCAAAAAGCACCGACTTTGGCTGGACCTCACAAAACGCTGTGCAGATTGAAGGAAGACTCCCAAGCTGCTACGAAAAGGGCCAACAAGTTCTAAGGGGGAACGTCTTCGGAATCCATACTTCATGCCAATTTTACGACCTGATTTATGGATAGGGCAAACTATTCTGGTGATGGGATAAACCGACTTTTTCCGCTTTTCAGACGCTGTTTTTATCTATTACACTACTGAGAACTGACGCCTCGACATGTAATCGCTCCATAACGGCTATTAGATTGTGTTCGATATTCTCAGAACGTGGCAGACGTTTTTGACTCAGCTAAGCCTTCGACAGCAGCGAATCTACTTACTACGTTCTGAGGGGAAAGCAGTAAATAGTTAACAAAGCACTGATAATTTTCTATGTCTGATCCAAAACAGTCAGTTTCACTTCGCATGGCGCATCCAGTTCCTTTCCTCCAGGCTGGAAACGAGGATTTAGTTTCTTGTCCTCATCTAAGCGACATTCAGACGAGTCGCCTTCGCAGATGATCGGAACTCATTTTTTTGCTGAAACTCCTACTAGTCATCAACTTCCTTGGGCGTGGGCCATATTCGTTGTGTGTCTTCGTCAGCATATCCGGTCGAAAATGTAGCTGTCAACGAATCTCGTCGACATGGCCGTCGTCGGACCGCCCTTCTCCTTCTCCTCCTCTGGCCGTTGCGCTGCAACGAGTTCGAAGCTTCGACCACATTTCACTCGTTAATGAATGACAGCAGATTGAATTTCGCCGCCCCCCTTAGGATTCTGCCACTGCCTGAGGCCAGCTTCGGGCGGCTCAGCATGCTATCATACCCGTTTAGTAGTGTCCATGCCGACAGTGATTAGGTCGCCAATCGGGCTAGTCACACCAAAATCTCATTAGGAGGGCCAATGCCGAGCACTGAAACACCCAAACCGTTTCCGTCCGTCTTTTTTCATTGCATTATATTATCAAATCATTCTTCCTATCGCTCTTCTTTTACCTTGCTCTTTTCATATGGTTGGTATTGGTTAACTAAGCAACTTGAAAGGACTCAAACCAGCACATTTGCTCTTAGGGAACACCTAGTGAGTGAGCTACGGGGATATCAACATCTACCGAAGTTCCAGTGGCGCACACAACAGTCTAATCTGAGCTCATAGCTACGGTATAGCATTTTTCTGACAACTTCCAAACTTCTTTTTCGAAAATCGATGTGATAGAAACCAGAAAAGAATATTTTTCATTTTCCTACACCACTATTTGTGAGGAAACCGCCACTGACACTCTACTTGGAACGATTTTTGCTGGAGTAGCGGAGTCTTTCCTAGTATACTTCTGATATGCACATAGCAAGTCTTCAGATCACGTGAAAATAGCCAACGTTGTCAGAATGCATGGCGCATCTCGGCTTTGTCTAATCAAAGCTATTCCCACCTAGCATGTAGTCACAGACCAACTGGTTTCTCATTAATGCGAACTGTCTCGATGCATGGCGTAACTTGTATGACTTGGTTCGAGTTCTGTGTTCTTCCCTGATCTGTTCAATTTTGTGCAGAAAATCCAAGTTTACGGATATTCCCCTATTCCATTTTGTACTCTTGAAATTATGGAAAGTAGCAAAGGACGGGGCGAGGTGGTTTAGCGGTAAGTGGCACACTGTCATACACCTTTGATCCGGGAACGAATCCCGGAAAGAACCCCGAATGCTGTTCGCCCGAGCTAACGGCTGTCATTCCGCGGTCACTTTGTGGGTACTAGACTCGTCTGGGAGGGTAAAGACCCCGACTTGTACATAGTTTGGCCACTGCAAATCATTGTATAGGTCACATTCGCATTCAAAACGCCACTACCAATTTGAATGGAAGTCGGATGAGGGGCGTATTCCCATCCTTTATCATTTTATTTATACGTTTATACATGTACATTACCCCTTTATCCCTAGCCCTACCCTTATGAAAGAGCTGAAAGCATAGCTATACGGAAGGCAGACGTTCTTTGTGCAGAACATCCGTTCTTGACTCGTTACATGCCACCTGTTGGTAATGTTTTTCGGAGTTCCGAATGTCTCTTCAATCGTTTCTGTGATATATACTAGGATATAAAGAGACAGGCTCAATTCGATAAGAAATCGAGTGACAAATGGGTTCCCATAAAACGTTTTCATTTATAGCTTGTTTTTATTGATCTTGGCATGGAAGATATATGATCGCATTTTTCTCTGTGGAGTTTTACAGTCGACTTTTAGCTTGTTTTTGTTGAATCTCTTCACATGAACGACTTATCTTTGCTCTAGAACGAGAAAAAGACTTATGGGAAACATCGGCCTTGTTGGCCACCACACCAACACCACCAACACCAAGTCTCCTTTCAATATCCGATTAGTCCTGTTAGTTAATATTAGGCTAGTTTGAGGGGATTAAAGGATTAATTTCGATGTCGGCAACACTCACCACCCCCCCCCCCCCCCTTACATACCCACCCACAATTCTTATGGTCTTTTGAATTGGGTGATTTTGCAAAACAAAAACATAAAACATGTATAATTTTAATTTATGTGTAATTTTTTCCAACTTTTAAATAATTTCATTAAATTGGGAACTACGAATGGGAGAATGCTTTTTTGCTCGGGTTTTTAATAAAATAGTCGTAAATAGCAAAATCCAATCAAAATGGGATGCCCTAAGCTTTCACTCCATAGAGGTATTCTGGGAATCACCACAGAGCCGAGACGATTCCTAGTTTAGGCAACTGGTTGTCCGCTAGGTGCAGAACTCTCAGATAAATGCAGATTCTCGTTTGGTATTCAAGTTTTACTTATCCAACTGGATGACAGCGACGATTCCCTCGTGGTTTCCCATGTATGGTGCCATGAGGAACTGCTCTTTTTCATCAAGAAATTACCAATACAGAAGTCTGTACCAAGAAGTCTTCTGAGGTGTATAGTGTATGGTGGCATTGTCGTTTCGCTTTGAGAAATGGCATCCATGAATAGAGGATTAAAGGTAAGGGAAGTGGCTGTAGGTGGTTGCTGGAGCTGAGACCGCTGAAGAGATTTTACAGGTTTTCATAAATGTAATCAACTCGGTGAAATTCCGATTAGGCTGAGGTAGGTAACCTTCGATTTATCTGCATTTAGTGCCCGAATTATTTATTTTCCACTTTTTTGAAACGTTTCCAATTACCAATTACCTATAAATTCTAAGAGGAAGGGGGGGGGGGGGAGGGAGGGAGTGGATGGAAAAAGTTTCAGAGAAAAGTGCACTCATTCAAACACTCTCCGACCTCCGAACTCAATCAAGGGGCCTGAGTTTTGAGTAGAACAGCATTCGAATCTTGACTACACTTTGGAAAAGTGAATTCTTCCGTAATTCATCGTCATCGCCAGAAAAGTGAATTAAAAGACATTCTTTATTCTAAGATGAGCCGTGTTATCAAACTTCTTTTAAATCGTCGGCATTCGGTTTTACATTTGATTCGCCTCAGCTGCTGCCGGTACTTCGTTGGCTAGTTCGAACTTTTGTTAGCCCACATTTAACAAACTTTTCTGGGATTCTTCGGGATCCATTTTTGTGGAAGCAAACCCATTCGAGTCTATCCCTTCCGTCGATCCGTTTTCCTCGTATTGCCACCCTTAGTTTCCCTCCACCCATCACACATTCTTTCGAAAGTAAGTTGATTCTAGCAGACTGGGTGGCGAATTAAATCGGTAAGTACGTAGTTGAATAAATAAACAACAAACAAACGTAATTCTTTAAGTTAGGTTTCTGTGATCCCTTCACAATTTTGAAGAGGTGGTTCAACGAGATCGAGAAAAATTCCCGCAACGGCCAGCTAATCCATGAATTCCATGACGCAGCGATCTGCCCTATGCGGCCAGGATCTAAAACTCATAAATAATTTCACATGTCATAGGGTCAGATTTATTGCTGTAAGCTCAGAACACGACAACCCTTAGCCCTTCTTGCCGTGAACTAATCCCGAGGACACGAAACATGGCGTATTGGGTGGTTGCTTGACCACTCAATGGATTTTTCCGTCGCTTCGACGACATCGACGGCAACGAAAGCTATCGACGTGGTCCCATAGGTACGACGATTCCATTAGCTTCTTGCTAGACCCGCCGAACATCCTAAATAGCTCTCAGACAATCGGACGCACCGATTTAATGATGCCAGTGTATGCGAGCCAATTGGTGAATCCGTACCCCACTCCGTTCGAGTTTAGAATTTCATAATCAGTGCTGCCATCTCAGAAAGGCTTTGTGATGAGGGCAAACTATTAAGCATGAGTACATGTATGGGCAGTTCTCGTATTTCAGTGTCAGACAGCAATAACTAAAACATGAGGCTGTCGGTATTGTGGCCGTCTAGAGGCAGAAGGGTCACAAAGCACTTGAGCATTGGCTATGCTGAGCCTCGGGCATTGATCTGACAACCGTCCTTTGAATTCTGACACCTCGCTTTTCATAAGCAGCATATTTCCCTCTGACGGAATCCTTTCTCTGTTCCTTCTATTTCTATAATCTCATTTTCTTTTTTTTTCTTTTTCTTGACAGCAAGGGAGAAAGGGAAACGCAAAGAATAATAACATTTGAAAAGATACAGGAAGAATTGCATTTGTTAAAGGAAAACATAATGCCCTGTTGCTGGCCTGCAAAATGCGACAGCTCCAATTGGCAATTGTGTAAGGAACTGGTCTTCCTTCTCCTCGGAAAAATTGTCTGGAGGTTGCCCTTGTGCAAGTATATAGGTGCAGATGTCATTTTTAATATGTATTTAGAAAAATTTTTTGCTTATCGATTGCTGAGAAAACTGGTAGAAGATGATCCCCAAGGACTGATCTGATTTCGGGAGTATGAAAGAAAGATTGGGTCCTAGTTGGGTCCCACGAACATTCATCCTATTGGGTTTTTAGGTAAGATTCGTCTTAGAACCCTCTGATTCAACTAGATGTCGAGTGCAGGGCGCATAGTGAAACGAATCGATAGGCCCTGAAGCTTGATCGACTATTCAAGCCTGCCCAGCCAACAACAACTAAACAAGTTTGCTATAAAATTGAATTTCTCCATAGATACCACTTCGTAGACACCATAACATCATTTACTCACTGAAACTCACTACCATAATCGCATTTTCCCAAAATAGAAACAGGTTTCAGGGAGGAGGAAGGGAACTTCCTTCTCTCGATGTAGTCCTTGGCTTCCTGAATAGGGCTGAGATTGGATTATGGATACTTATTCGCCTTAACATATGTACCACGTCGACAACATTATCTTCCAATAAGTTTGAAAAAAAGTATTTTTTGGGTTTTTCTCGAATAAATTTATCTAAAAAAGTTTTTTATTTGATTTCTTTTTGAGAAAAGTTCTGGATTCTCCTACCGTAACTTTTGTCCTATCTCCTTAAACTTGAATTGTTCTGCTTTTTCTTGTCTTCCTTTGATTGTCACGAACCTAATGGAGCACTAAGCGGAATTGCAGCGGACCTCTAGTTCTGTTGGAGAATGTAGCCTTCGGATGTACCGCTGAGGGGATAGAACCGATTTTCATGAAATTGTAGATGAACTCATCAATTGAAATCCTGGAATCCCAACTTCAGAGTGAGTGCATGGCGCATTCCCTACAGCAAAAGTTCCATGTATCCTGGGAGAGTCAATAACCTTTGAGGATCCCATAACTCAGATAATAGTTCGAATGGAAAACGTTCATGGCATCCCCTTTCCCTTCCATCCCACTTTTTGCTCAGACTTTCATTGTTTCAAGAGGCTTTCATTGTTTTAAGAGGCCGGTTAGCTCTGAGAACCGTTTCAATGACCGATTTTCTGGGAAGGTCTTGGGTATTCTGTCGTGGGAATTGGTTGAAGGCCATGGCGTGTTGTGATGGAAAGCCAAAGTTTTTCCATGCCAGCAATGGCGTCACATTGAATATGACAGGTTGCCGCCAATATCTATTGCCTTCTTGATGTATGGCTATTAAATTTTTCTGAATTTTCTTTCTGGACCCTTTGAAGTCTTCGTGATTCTCAAATCTTTCAATGTTTAACAAAATTGATCCTACGATTCGCTTGAAGGGAAACTGAGAGGCCCCAAATAGTTTTTCTATGCGTTTTCTCTGGGTTTCCCTGAAACGTCGCTTCGTCAAACTCTACAGAAAAGAAAATTGAAGGGAGGAGAATGGATTTTTTTTGATTCGAATCCGATTACCCTCCTTCCATGCTACAATCAAGCTCACAGATTCAGAGTCCCAAGAGCTCTGAGACTGTCCGTGAGATGCGATGGGAGTCTCCCTGATCAAGAAGAGTCTACGCTCCAATAGGAGCCTCATACGCTAGGTGCCCGTAGGCTACATTCAAGTCAACAAATCGAAATGAAATAGTTGAAAAGGTGTGGGGACATAACACCTAAGTTACTCACAAGTAGGATCATAGGGATCATGGCCCTATCCGAATTTTTCTAGAGGAAAGAGACCGAGTCGGGTTGGGAAAAATACAGCTCGTCTGCAAAGGGAATCAACCGAGTCTGTTTGTTCGATTTGATCTGAGAGCTTAGAAGTAATGTCAGTGATGTTGACCTGAACGGGACCAGAAGCCCACGACCATTGTATTAGCTTCAACAACCTGATATAATTAGAATCGGGCCAAGGCTTTTGCCATGAGTTCGACCCGTGAACAAAGGGAAAGCTATGCCTTCGACAGCTTCGGAGTGTCAGGGGCAAGCTAGATCATCAAAACTCATTTAGATGGTTCATTTGGGCCTAAAGATTCTTAGATAAGAAAAAGAATATCCCTGGCGTGATCTGACTAAAGCCCTCGTCCCATGGGAGCACATTCTCCTTACCCATATTGAAGATTTTCTTCAGAATCTTCGGGAATTTCTGTCAAAATGACAGCAGGTGTTTATGTAATAAATGAAAAACATTCGTCTTTGTTCCCATGTATTCGATTAGCATCTGTTAGAGAAAAAAACTACAGGCCGGCTTAAAAACGTCGAGCGTTAATTGAATTTATTCGTTGGCTCGTCATGGTCGTCAGGGTTTGTTTGGAGGATGCCAAATGGGGCGGCAACTCAGCTGCCAGCTACCGCCACTGTGGCTAGTGTCGTTTCCAGTCCACAGCGTCATATAGCCAACCGGAAAATGTGTTAGCAGGCGGCTCAGTTTGGCTGAACACTGAATGGTGTTCTTTCTGCCTTCACTCCTTTCTGTTCCGCCAGAGCGATTGTTAATTTCTGATTTCCGAACTTTTTTGTAAGAACATTTTGGAGGAACTCGATCCAATGGGCACAGTCATAGCGTTTTTGCAAGAGCCGTATTGGGCAGCGACACTGTCGTCATTTCAATTGCCATTATTGAATTCAGTTTCTCTTCGATTTTCTTCATCATAACCTGCCTAAGATCCATTTATCCCCTCCCAGAACCCTAACCAATAAGGTGAAGTTGGCCTCATCATAAGAATTTCATAGCTGAGAGCCTATGAGGGATTCGGGATAAGTAAGAGATTGGAATCTTTTTTCATGATCTCTGAGGATTGATGGGACATGGATACCTCTCCCCCTATCCCCGTTCGACCTTCTTTATTTGGGACCTTGCAAGGGCAGGTACTGCTCACAGTACCAATATTGATGGATTTCATTTTGGGAAAAGATAATAAAAAAATTATAATCCATGAATAATCTCCATCCTGAAGTTGGAATCAAATGTCGGTCTGGACGGTTGGGTAGCTTTGCGGAAAGGCTCCGATTCGGGCTTTCACATTCAGACCGTAGGGATGAAAGCAGCTCTAATTGGCATTTTCCTGGAAGGAAATTCATGAAAGCAACAATTGTTCCTTTTCGCAATGCATTGTCGTTCATTCGAACCAGTCAATGGAATTGGTTTTTTCGCCATTTTCTCTCTCAAAAGCAAATTTTCTCACATTCATTCCTCTTCGGATTTCAAGATTTTCATGAAATAAAATTTCCTGGAAGATTTTCATGAAATGAAATTTCCTGGGATTTCCAGTGAACTCAGTGTATTCAGAAACATTTGCCAAGCTCTCTTTCTGAATGTGCTGGTGTAAGTAAGTTCAACCTGTGAAAACCAGCTTTCCCATGAAATCCGATAATTTTCAGGTGAAGCGTCATTCTAAGATAGTACAAAGTGAAGGAGCTCTAAAAACATTTGAAAGAAAAGTTACGTGATGGTTAGCGATAATTCCTTGTAATGGAGGATACTTTGTATTTCAAAGCGGAGTTGGACGTTTTTTAGGTCCAATAGATTGATTCCATCCGACCGAAATAGCTTAAAAACCCTTTTAAGTTGATTAGCTCACATCAGACATGAGGGAAAAGCGAAAAATTTGGGCAGTTATCGACAGTCTCTCTCGGTTGAAAAACAGACATCATTAAGAATTATGAACTGCATATCAAAACCTTTCAAAACCTTTGATTGAATGTCACATGTGTGGCGCATCCTTGCCAATTGATCGAGGAATGAGCATTTCATCTTTCCCTTAACACTTTGCTCTTTTCTCGAGAAAGAACTCTCTGCCAGTCCAAAATTCATGGAATATGCGTTTCCGAGCCGCTTCCGCTCTCCCGAACCCATAGGAGAGCCATATGCCTATCACTGTCACGCCTCTATCCACCCCGTCGTACCTTTAGGCTTGTTACTTTATTCTCCTCTAGTGGTTTTCTTGGCTCAGGCAATGTCCTTTAAAACTACCGTAATTTTATTGAGGGATAATTGGGTTCGAGCACGGAAACCACGGGGCTCTTAACAGTTTTGTGAACTCAGTCGAGGGCACTTGCCCTCCGATGTTTTTGAGCACGAAAGTAGCACACGAAAAGTTCGCCCTCTTTCCATTCTGCCTCGATTATTCTGGCATGCATATTTGAGACGCCACGTTTCCCTCACCACATCCACGCTCTTGGCAGCAGCAGTCAGTTTTAACGGACAAATGCTGACGACGGCCTGGGTTGCTAGGGCAAGCGATATTCGACCACTGCGGCCAATTCAGTCAGACAGCCAGCATTTGACTTCAATTGAATTTCGTCAATTGTCGCTCTGACTACTTTGCTTTTGGGGCGTTGTTCTTTGTTCGGCTGAATCTGAATGGCTGCCGGCTCTGTTTTCACGCTGAAAAGGCGCCCATTCACATGGAAAATCTGTTGAGCATGTGAGCCACATAACTGAGCATCTAGTCTAGCTTGAAAGCGTTGATATGGAATTAATTCCTTCCCATTCTCGAGCCCAGAGCCTTTCAGATTCTTCTCAGGCTCTCTATACATTGAGAACTTACCTCTAACTCGGACTAATGAATTTTCACTGAGTCGCTAGATCATGAAGGTCACTCCCTTTATAGCTATCTATGTAGAGCTATCAAATGCCACCATTATCATTCATTATCGGCAAATATCATCATCAATATCCATTCGATAAATTTGACGTATGAGTTTTTTTGCAAGTTTTATCAGGATCACTTTCTTGATAGCCACTCGGAATTATCAGTGGTTGCCATTATCATTTATTATCATTCATTATCATTACAAGTCACTACCAGTTAACTTTCACCTACAAGTTGAACGTCCAAGGAAGAAAGTATATTGATATTTTAAAATAAAAGTGATATTAATTGAGAGGACTTGAATAGAAATAAATTCTTTCCTTCTATTTATAAATGTGAGCCTTTTGAAGAGACTTCAGTGAAGAAGCCGGTTGGAGAGATGTGAATAAGGACGAAACATGCTTCAGCCAATGATGTACATACATAGTGAGCATGGTGACCTGTTTCGATTTCCAATGTAAACCGAACCTATAGCCCTCTTTTGGGATGAACTCCAGATGGCCATGCCTTTTTTTGCTAATGATTGATTACTTCAATAATTCAAATTACCCAAATTGAACATCCGGGCAGAAAATATATCAAAAATACTTTGGGAGAATGGATGGTCATGAAGAACTTATCTCACCATATCGACATCTGTACTTGGTAATTAAAATGTACACAAAGATTTTTTTAATCGGAGTGACCCACAGGGAGAACTTTTCTTGAAAGGTAATTACCCAGAAATCCATAGCTCTCACGCTATGCGAAACTGGAATTCCGAAACTACAAAAAGAAAATGTCAGTCCTTGCTTATCGATCATGTTGAGCATTAAATTTCCCTGAATCTGCTCCTACTTCTGTTTCAGAATGGTTTCCTATTTAATAAATTATAAACCGACTCGATGGACATGAAAGGATACAGGAAAAGTTTTTCGGCGTTTATCAGTCCCGTCTGAGGATTGCCTCTCCCCATATGACTTCCCTACAGAATCGTAGCTGCGTATTGAATGCGTATGTGACCTGCACAATGAGTTGCGGTGCTCAGCTGATGTACAAGTCAGTACCTTTATCCTCCCAGACAGGTCTGGTACCAATTAACTGATCCCTGTGGGATGGAAAGCTTAGTTGGCCTATGCGGGCATCGATCCGGGATTCGAACCCCAGACCGTGCGTGTGACAGAGTGCGCCACTTGCCACTACACCATTCCGCCCTACTTGATCGACATATGCTGATCAGCAGGATGTCCCACGGAAATTGTCATGTACTGGAAAGTCGATTCAATTAATTTAGCATTCTTCACAATTTTTCTCCCTTATTTTTCTGTCGCACTATATCGCACGCACGGTCAGGGGTTCGAATCCCGGATCGATGCCCGCCTGGGCCAACCAAGCCTATCATCCCCCGGGGTCGGTGAATTAGTACCAGACTCATCTGAGGGGATAAAAGCACTGACTCGTCTATGGGCTGGCCGCCGCAAGTCATTGTTTAGGCCACATACGCACTCATTACGCCACTACGATTCTGAATGGAAGTCGAGTGCGGGGGTGCATCCCTCAGACGGGATTGATTAACGCCAAGAACTTTATCCTTTATTTTTCTGTCGATCCTGTTTGACTCGGTATTATCCTGAAGGACAATCATTTTATGTAAACACATTTGTTCTGGTCGTCGGATTTCATATGCATTTCGCGCTTTGAATGCTAAAATAGACGGGCCTTCAAATTGCCTACATCGACGAAATGCCACTAACAGCCTGGACGGGGATTTTTATCTTTCCATTTCACTAACGACTAGCTATAGTGTTTCTACGAATGCCGCATTGGGCAGCTGCATTTTTGTCTTTCCATTTACCATCAGGGACTCAGTTTCGTCTCAGCTTTTTCGCTACTAAGGGATGAATTTTCATAGAAAATCGGGTGCCCCGACCTGATCGATGAACTTTTCCGCTTACCGCTCTTTGAGCTGTAAAACGGATCTTGTCTTGTCACAGGTATAGGCAATTGTAAAAATGTCAGGAAGAACAGGTGCCTTTCAATCCGGTTCTAATTAGTTGTGAAGAGAAATTTAGAATTCTACGATAAAGGGCAAGTTATCGCTCTCCTTATGGCATAGCGGCATATGGTGTTGTAATTTACCCCTAACCAGATCGTCTGGGGTGCTGTCTCAAAGTCAGCACTATGGAGCGCTTGGTAATTCCTGTTTTCAAGTAACCTCCCGAGGAAAAGGTAGAGTAGAATCTGGAGAATTGCAATACACCAAGGGATTCGTATTCCTAGGACAGTTAGTCTTCCCATGCTTACATCGCTCAGCTTTTCAAACCCGTCTCAGATTGCCCTCCCCCCCCCCCACTGGACTTCTATTTGTAATCATAAGAGATTTCTGATTTTCGTCCATGGTCTACATAGTAATATACGGGGTGGCCAGTCAGTGTAGGAGTCAGCGCTTTCATCCTCCCAGACGAATTGGTAAAAAGTAGCTGTCCTGTATAGATCGAAGCCCGGCTGATCTGAGCTGATGTCGAGCCGGGGTTCGATCTCTGGACAAAGCGTGTGTTCACCACTTGGCATCACTCCGAAGCCCTCTGAATATGATCCCTATCCCCAAACGTTAGATCTTAAAGGAGTTGAATTCTCGATCGAATTTCAAAGAGACTCGTTATTTCGATAGATCGTTGGAATCTATTGCTACATGAGTAGGTCTGAAATCTCGCTCTCCCATCCTCCTCATACTCCCCAGAGAAGTTCAAGGTTTTCTCTCCTGCTAGCAAGCCATAGAAGCGGAATAGTACTTGTCCAGCTTAGAATTGCTGGCAGTTCGTCATTGATCTAATTGGTTCTTTGAAGGGAGACCGCGGGTTGCCCTTTCTTATTATGCATGGATGAAAACCAGGCTGGAAACACGTACCGGCAGGCAACCATAGATTTGACATAGCCAACCGCTAGTTCTCCTTAAGACACCTACTCATTAAAAAACGCCCGGGTAGCGGTTCCGCCTCTATCGCACGTAGGATGCTCGGTAGGAATCGCTAGGCTCCAAAGGGCCAGACCCGCAGGTAATTTCTACCGAGCATCATTCCGATGTCCTTTCTCTTGGGTGTTGCGTTGCACTTACCAGAACCGCCACGATTTCTTATGAAAACCTAAGACGTGGCTTATTCCGAGGAAGAATCGCTCAGCATCGAATGACTTGTCTCAGTTCCCTTTACAGCCCACTCCAGGTGTAACTGACTGGCCGCATTTTCTCACCGAAATTCCTTTTTTTCTTCCAGCGATAAGTATCTTACCAAATCGGGGCCTAGTCAGGTGTCCTCTGCTTGCTCATTCTTGCTGTCTTGGCAATTGTTTCTTCAATGTCTTGAATAGATAGGCCAGATGGGATCAAATTACCCTGTTTGGCTAGACTTCATCAGTCACGACCCCTCAATTTGCTTTGTGCCCGTTACTCGATACGCCTAAAACACTTTCAACGATCCACTTTGTTTGCTTTACGTCCAGCGATTCAAAGCTGGTCCTCCGCGTAAGCATGATAGCTCGAATTCTATTCAAGCTTGATCTTTAGAAGGATAGATTGCTTTTTCCGCTAACTTCTCGCTACTTTCTTTCCCCTATAAATTTTTGGAGATCCTTTTTCCATTTTTGATCATTATACATTGTATTTACTACACTAATATGTGGCGATTGTCGTTGCATTCAACTTTATTTTTTTATTATTTATTCACTTTGGGGCGGAGGTGATGTAGTGGCAAGTGGCGCACTATATCACACGCACGGTCAGGGGTTCCAATCGCGGATCGATGCCCGCCTAGGCCAACAAAGCCTTCAATCCCTCCGAGGTCGGTTAATCGGTACCAGACTTGTCTGGGAGAATAAAAGCACTGACTTTTACATCGGCTGGCCACCGCAAGTCATTGTATAGGCCACAGACACATTTAATACGCCATAGTGAATGGAAGTCGGTTGCGGGGCGCATCCCTCATACGGGATTGATTAACGCCAAAAACTTTATCCTTTTCATCCTTTATTCACTTTATGTCATTTTATTAATTTCTTATTTTTCAAACTTCAAACTGTCCCGAAAATTAACAGTTGAACAGAAACCATTCACACCGGTTTTATTTTTGTTGATCCTTTCTCCGTATGGTTTTTCCTTGAGCTCAAGTTGAAGTATAGACCGAATTCACTTGTTGATTTCTATTTTACTTAGTTTTTTCTTTATTTTACTCAAATACACCTCCAAAGTTTCCCCATTAATTACAGAGTAAAAAAGAATTTAGGGTCGTAGTTGGCCTATATGTCTAAAAAGTCTTGGGGGGAGGGGGTTAATCCATTCCGTCTGAGGAATGCGCCCACTAATCGACTTTCATTGAGAATCGTAGTGGCGTATTGGATGCGTTTTTGGCCTATACAATGAGTTGCTGTGGCCAGCCGATGTCTAAGCCAGCGTTTTTATACTCCCAAACGAGTATGAAGGGGTGGGAGACTTGGTTGGCATAGGCGCATTTCGTTACGAACGAATTGGTGATTCTATTTCTGTATAATCCAATTGACTTTTTCGTTTTTATGCAACATTTGCATATTCATTTCAGTAGCGCCGACAAAGGCGCAGTCTCCGCTCAGAAGGTTCGGAAAGTATGAGTTGAGAAGGTTGACCAAGCCCCAAGGTTCCATATCCTTCATGAGTTGGCTCTTACCTAACAAAGCTTCCTTCATTCGAATCGTGGGACCATTCAGATCCTAGTTATGGCTTAAAGGCACAGTTCACGACAAATATGGTTTCTGAAATTTCCCCATAGAATGAATTCGAGGCTCCTTCTGATACTCTACGGGCTGATGTCAGCTCGAGAAGCGTCCAGAGTTCACAATAATGGGCCAGACACTGCTTCGTGTGAATGCCACACCCACAGCGGACGAGTCTCAACGGTGCTGTAGAGGCTGCACTACCTCAAGGAACTCCCATGTTGGAAGTTCAAACAACTTTTCATGATCCCTGGCGGCAGTGGAAGGCGATTTTAGACAATTTCGGCTTGATGTAGTCTACTCTTTGCGCAACTGCAACATGAAATCTCGTCCAAATACTCCTCCCATGCAATTTCCGTCTTGGTGATCTCGAACGACTTCTATTTCCATTACTTTTGGAAAACCTTATTTTTCGTTCAGATGGGTACCTCAAAATTAACGTAAATTGTGCCTTCAACTAGGCCTACTCTGAATTTTCTTTCCTACATGCCTTCAGTGAAGACTTTTTTCAATGCCGAAATATTTATTCAATCTCATCAGGCATTCCACAAAAGGTAGTTTTTCCCTTCCCAGAAGAAGGAAGCTTTGCAAGGATTCTGGTAGTGAATCGATAGCCGGCAGAAGGACGTCGTCATATGAAGGGGCTTTTCGCCTTTACATCACAAAGCGCGGATTTGATTGGCTTAGACCTAATGGAGCAGCATTGCCTCTAGGGACTGTAGGGCATAAAATTCATTCCTTTTCGGACGTCATTGCCCTCATACATCATCGGACTTCATTTTCATTGATGAAGATTCATGCTCTGCCTCAATGGGCGTCACCCGGCCTACAATCGTAGTCTGTTCAACTCAGCTCAGCTTTCCTAACAGCACCTTCTTTTCTGGCTACCATACTACGGATGAGATACCAAGCTGTTTTCCATTCGTGGTCAAAATTCTTCAAGAACATCAATCGGGACGATTTTGCAATGATTCACTTAATCCATATAATTTAGTACATATATACTTGTAATAGTAAAAAAAAAGAGGATAGAGTCTTCGGTGTCAATCAGTCTTGCTTTTGGGATGCGCCCAGCATTCAAGCTCAGGTTCAAATCGTAGTTGTGTTTTTGAAGGTGTATACGACCTGTACAACGACTGAGGTGATCAGCCCCTTAACCTATAAGTGTTCGAATGCTCAGTGAAGAATCTGATAGCAATTAGCCTACCCTGGAAGGATGGAAGGCTCGGTTGGGAAAGGAGGGAAACGATCTGGGATACGTTTTTTGTCAGGACTATGTGTGGAGCCACTTGCCACCACACGATCTCCGCTCTAATACTAATATTAATAATAATAAAGACACTACTTATAATAATTTTTAGTAGTGATGTATTTTGACTGCTGTTTTTAAGTGCCGGGTACACTCGAAATCTCCCTAGGTCTCGAATTCGGACAAAGCTTTAGCTTCGGACAGGACCCGACCCATACTCGAGCACCGTGCTCTTTATCCTTTAAGCGACCGAGTAACAACACCAGTATAGTAGTTGGCGTATATATGCAATAATTTAATGATATATAATTAATGTAATGTACTGAATTCATCGACGGGGGTAGAGATGTCGAAGGAAAAGCTCTCACACCACTCATTTTCTAAGCCATTTTCTCACTGCTCTCAATTCATGGTTGTTTATTGTAGATTCATCAGATGAACACCTTTGAATGAATAATCTTGGCATGCCTATGATTCGGGAATAAAAGGATTCTCCTTCCGAACTAAAGGCAGCTTTGCTGTTGTGCTCTTTGACCACCCAGGAGCAGCTTTTGGTTCATAACTGCCAGCAAGTGAGCAATGAAATAAATCTTGCTTTGAATTTTATTCATGTGAAATTGGACGGTCACCAAGGGAATAGGGAACCCACGTCATCATTTTCCGGTTGTGTTTTCCTCAGTCCTACTCCTTGCCCTCATCGTAGCACTCCGTCTGAGAAACGGGAGCCGACAGGCTAGTCAGCATAACCTTTCAAAAGCCTCTGGGGTAGATACTAAAAGGCTTGCGTATCAGTCTCTACGGCTCTTGTAGATTCAGTTTTCTGGTATGCGCCAGACCACTCGACTCCTATCCAAGATCACAGTAATGTTTGAATTGGTAATCGGCCTGCACAAAGACCTGGAGAGCCATGCACGTGCCAGTGCTTCCGATCCTTTCAGACTAGTCGGGTATCATGACCAGATCCCATGAAATGAACCTGGCCGATATCGATCGGTATCGATCTTTCCTTACTTTGGTAGCGCGTTATGTGGTTCATGAAGGTATCCCATTTCGGTCTGATTCAACCGGGAATATTTTTGGAAATCAGCAGACTCAACAGTTTTATATATTCTAGAGTTATAATTGTGCTTCCAGAGCACCCTACCTATCCATCACTACTCCGACACTCCTAGGTGCATTTATTCCACCTGCAGATCGTGGTTCTGGAGAAAGCTTTCGTTTTTTTTTCGTTTTACGAATCATTTTTTAGATTTTTTTTCGAAATCGTCTATTTTGCCCTATTCACAATGCCCTGATGCATTGGCATGTGCAATGCATTGAATAGCGTTGTACCAAGTGTTATGTGGCTTGCAGATGTCAAGTTAGTGTCTTTGTCCTTCAAAAGCTCGAAAACCAACGCTTTCCTCTTTCTCTTCCCAAGAATTGGATCAGGAAGGCCTTTTTGTGTAAGGTGACAAAGCGATAGCGAGTTATCACCGTGCCTGGGCAGAGCTCGTGAGGTGCCGTGCTGCCCTCTATCACCCGCATGATAGCTTGATACCTGCCTATAGGCCAAAAGGAGCCTTGCATCCCTCCGGGTCTTCTAACTAGCGTAACACTTGTATGGGAGGATAAAAGTGCTGATTCGGACATCGTGCCACCCCAAGTCTGCATTCATCTGCCGACACCCTGAGACTTTGTCCTTATTTTTCCTAGCTGAAGCACCCAGGCTGGAATATCCCGTCGTACGCAGCCAGCGAACCCCAAAGTGTCGTTGCCCTGACAAATAACACAATAAATCGAATTTATGGGTTTTTCCTATCATTAATCACTTGAGGCCTTTTGAGTGCACTTAGTTTTATGGCACGTTCTCGTACGTCATGAGCGGCAAAATCTTTCCTTATCTGCTATAAAGATCCCATTTCCCCGGTCGTCTTGCTGAACGAAATCTAGTTTTTCCCCTTTTTTCGTTCTCCAAATGATAGTGAGCCAAACGAGGCAACGAAAGTGGGGTCCACAGTTACCAGTCCTTCCAGAGAGGGAGAACAGGGAATCAGGAGATTTCTTGGGTAGAGACCTCAACTCTTTGAGGAGACGGGCTTCATCGCCTTGCCTTCGGAATACTCCCCTAGTCCTTCGCTGAAGCGTCTCATAGTCATAGGTATCGGATGATTTGTGCTAATTACCAAATCCGCGTTGGGAATGAGAAGCGGTGGTGATTGACGTCTATGCATTAGATCTAAAACGCCTCCAGCTTGATGCTCAGTCATTTAACTTCGAGCCATTGTGTGAAGAAAATGGTTATGGGCAGCATTGGTCTCGTTGTTCTCTCCACAATGGCTTCGTGATGCTCACACCCACCCACCCACCCATGCACCCACCATCTTTCTTTGTCTTCATATTTATTGAACCGTTGAAGAATAATTTGTGATAACTTGATGTTCTCTTAAGTACTGTTACTTCTCCGCGGTAGACGATACGAAGGTCGCACAAGGTTGGCGAGCTGTGGACAAAATTCCTGCCTCGGACGGGACTCGAACGCGTACTTCGCTATGTGCCTCGCCAACCTTATAGAACTTTAATAAATCGTGAATATTTATGAGGACCAAACATTTCATTTTGTCCCTTTTCAGACGTAATGTGACCAGGAGATGAGGTCGCCTTGGATGTATTTTCTCTTACTGGTCCTAACCAGAATACAGTACGCATTTGCTATCAGATGTTACTCGTGTGCCAATGAGTTTATTGTTTGGGTAAGTCACTTCCTACAATTCCTTATTTTGACCGTAACACTAAATTTACCTTTTTGAGGCCATATTGAAAGTATAAGCAAATTATTTATGTGGAAAGTACCAGTGAATCGCCTAGACCATCCCTCGAGATTTCGCACAAGATTTTCATGTCCCCGTTTGGGAACAAGCGAGTCTTATTGATTGCTCGCTGAAAATTTGCATCTCTTGGGTCGTATGTGTGGTCGGTACACGATGGCTATGTGCAAGTTTTATTAGGCAAGCACCAGATGGTCGTATCAGCGGTGTACGGGTATTTATACCCAGCTCATAGGGGTGGTAAATATAATGGTAAATATTATCAAAATGTCAAACGGTCACAATCATTCTATGGGGCTATCAACTGTCGAAGGGGTACACTGTGGGCTTATCACGGTTGAAGGGTCGTGCAGAGCGAGACACTCCACGCGCCCCCTTGGCATGTGAAGTATAGGCATCAGAAAGGACACAATCATGGTAAAGTAAAAAATGCTTCAGTAAACATCAGGTTTCCATCGGTTAATAGTACGAGTAACGCCATGTAAACAATAAATTGGTTGAAAAGTAGTGAAATTTGGTTAGTAGGGAATCATATAATCGCAGCTGTTGAATATCTTCTTGTTTGGCGTGTCGTGATGATCGTTTCGTGCCCATCGAGAAGGGAGCCGAGTGGAAAATGAAGCTTTAATGTTTTCTTCTTTCAATAGCAATTTTCGAATAAGCCCTAGTTGGGCACAGAAGAAAGTTGCGCTGCATCCCGCATAGCCGATGCACCAGAAGTTGTCCCCATTTGGGAGCAAGCGAGTCTTATTGGTTGCTCGCTGAAAATTTACTCCTTCTCGGGTCGGTACACGATGGCTATGAGTAAGTTTTATTAGGCAAGCACCAGAAGCTTCGTATCAGCGGTGTACGGGTATTTATACCCAGCTGATACGTGTGCTAGATATAATGGCATTATCAAAAGGTGAAAGGCTGCTTTCATAGTCCACGTCCGGTCGCCGGTCGCTAGCGGCTGGTCGTTCGACCGGTCGCTCGACGGACTGCGCGATCTGCTCGGGACCGTCCTCGGCGGCACCCATAACTAGCGCAGGCTCCTCGACCGATCGAGCGACCGGTGGCGCGATCAGTCGAGCGATCAGTCGCTCGCGAGATGGATCCGCGACCGGCCGCGCGACTGGTCGCTCACAAAATCGTGGACTATGAAAGATGCCAAACGGTCTCAATTGATCTATGGAGCTATCAATGGTGAAAGGGGGTGGTGAATAGCGTGGACCTATCAAGATTGAAGGGTCGCGCAGAGCGAGGCACTCCATGTTCACCCTGCTCTTCGATATTTAACAATTAATATTAATGGGACTAAAGCATTTCCTCCAAAAAATTAGTCAACTGATTGTGAGTTTTTTCTTGACTTTTTATCGCTAACTGCGAGGGGAGGCATATTTTCTGAGATAAGTGATCCAAGTACCGAAAGGCTGAGAAAAGACGCGAAATAGGGCCATGCTGGCTCTGCGTGGACACTCTTTTAGCAGAAGGTCGTATATGTGAGCCATTTTCTTCTAGACTATTTCGGATCCTGTGCATAACAGCCCCTTCCGAATTTAACAAATAAGAACGGCACGCATATTTGTTTACATTAGCGTTTGTTTTTATTTACCATAACTGAGCCTTCTTCAGTCGGTTTTCTGGAAACGTAAGCTTTCTCGAGCGACTAATAGCAATCTACTCAGAAAGCTCTGTTTCCCCGTGAATCACCTAGAAAAAATGTAAGTGCTACCATAAACCTATTACTCTACGATAGACCAAAGTAGATGAAATTACCGCCATACATACACATTTATGCTTAACTACAGTGCAAATTGGTTTCTATTGAGTTTCTCCATGGCGACCCGAACGGCCGACAATGAGCTTTATGAAAAATGATTTTATTGGGGAATAATATCATGCTATTAGTCACAAGCATACGATACCACGAAAGAATTCATTGGGGGGGGGGGGACCATTGAACATAGGAATTGCGAATTCCAATTAGTCAGGGCTTTATCGGTTTCAATTTCTCTATATGAGGACCACCTATGAGGGCGACTCTGATAAATACTGGCGAGCGGTTATCAAAAGGCATGACTGCAGAAAACGTGCCACCCTAGTCTGCAAAGGTGGGGTTGTGTTCAGAAGCACAGCTACCACCCACACGTGTTGCCCACTTGGTACCCAAGTCATCCAGGACTTCAATCTCTCGTTACCGGCTTACGGGCGATAAATGCTTTGGACTACTGCTTTCCCTAACATTTTCGCTTTGTTTTTCACCAAATTATTCTCAGATTACCTCTTTTCCCAAATAACCCCATTGCCACCGAAAACATCACCATGAAATACTTCGATGGCCAACGTAAGGAACCAAACTCACCGGATATTGGGTGGCGTGCTAACAAAATTTAAAAATGGACGAAATAAACAGTTGCTCTCACTAAAATTTGTTAGCTACCGTTCAGTAATTCCTTTTCCAGCAATGGCGGCACTTTTTTCTCAAACGTAACTACGCCCTAGCATCAAGTGATCAAGAATGTGTTCGCAGGTGCGTGAATTGTTTCTATTTTTCTCTAAACTCGATTTTTCAGTAAAACTTGCTTTTTAGGGATTATACTCCTGAATCGACACAAGGTTGCCACACAACTTGCTTTATTTTCTCGTTAAATGGAACAAATAGAGAAACGGGTCAAACCAGAACCTTAGGTATGAGTTTGTCTTTTCCGAAAAGACATATAGGCCCCCTGTTAGTCGAAGGCTTATCATGAGGTCCTGAGAGGACCAGCACAGCTTCCATTCCAATGCAACCATCATGGAATGGATTGGCATACAGAAAAATGATTAGGAGCAAATCAAGGGAAGGTACCATGAATAAATGGAACTCGGGTTTTTCTAGACTTCTCCTTGGTTATGGGAGACGAGCAGTCGAATTGGTTTCATGTAGTCCGCTCGCCGCACGCGACAGTCGCGGACGACTTGCTCTGTCATTGCAGCTCTGCGTTCTCCATGCAGCTTGGTCGATATGCTATTATTATTTTTGGCATGATTCTATACTTTTGCTTCATTGGTGCCTGTATTCCTTGCTCGCTCCGCTGCATCTGCTTCGGTCTGCTACGATCCTTCGTGCGCGACGTCGCTCTCACCACGACACGACCGTTCCGATTTAACTGCACCACACCCGTGGTTACAGGCGTACCAAGTACATTGCCATGACATACATGAGCAAAAGACATGAGGCAATTACTGCTACCGGGCACTGTTTCACTCTACGAGAGCTGCTAGAATGATCTTTCCCTAATTCAGATGCGGACTTGCAAAAATACCATGACCTTTCATTTTCTATGGCTTTCACTGGATCAATTTTGATCCTTTTGATTGAAGACAAAGCTTCTGTGTATCAGACGACTTTACTACCTTACTTTACCTTCTATATCGTATGTATAGATGGCCTTAAACCCAATCGTTTAGGAGTGGGTCGAGGCTGCTCCAGTCAATTCCTAACCGACGACCAACACATGCATCTGGGACTTGGTACTCATACAAAGCTGTCTGAAGTCGGTACATACTTGCCAGCGGATTTTGACAAGGTAGTCGATGAACAGTGAATTTTGCTAAACTAAGCTTTCAACTTGAATTCAATCTGATTCGTATTCAGCTGGAAATCTTCGAACACTGGTGTTTCTGTGCCACTGATTACTGTAACACACAAGTATGCTATAGTCGACCATTTGGTAGCAGTGAATTTGCAAACTCCTATATTGGCAAACGATTACAGTACTCTTCTTACAATTCCGATTGGAGGTACCGTAACTGTTCTAGTGGTTCATTTGTTTTGTTTTTACTTCTGTTATTGCCTTTGTCACTGTTTGACAGCTGATGTCCCTTGAAAATCATTACATTTGTATTAATCAAAGCCTGAATCCACTTGAAATCATTGAAAGCCGCAGAGCCGTTATGAAAAACTTGCTCCTTGAGGTAATACTACGTTCGAAGAAATACAAATCCCTACATTATTTTGTTAAGTGGCCTTCATGACAGTTACATGTTCGAGAAGTGACTCCTGACGACCTTATGCACTAAGTTACAGTTCTTACAAAAACAGTGATGGTTCTGTCGGAACGATGAATGTGTAGAGTGATCTGTTCGGTATTTTGGGATTTTCTGTTCTGATAGAAGCCAACCATGGGAGGTCGAATATGTATGCCTCAGAGCACGAGTTCTGTTTTTATTTTTAACCCCCAACTGTGTTCTGATTGGCGATGGTTGGAAGTCCCGGAAGGCATGGCAAGCGAGAAAGCATCTAGCTGAAGCTATCGGGGTCTCTTCAACCCATGAATTCCAATTTGGTTCAGTAGTAAAGGACCTGTTAAGGAGGATTATACGCATTCAACCACGCCCAAGGTAGTTTTCGCAGATCATTCCAAAGGTTCATACAAACGCATTTACATACAACAGTGAATGGGTAATGTAGCGGTAGCGCATCCCAAAAAAGGTTGTTCCGAGTCGAAGACGATATGCTTTGTTATTGTGCTCAGAGCCACTGAATATCATTAACTTTTCAACCGAAAATTTTCAATCAGTTTCCATCATCAAAAGAATCACATCAATGTTTTTCATTGTTGGATGCACCAATTTGTAATTACAGTGTACCTCTGTTTCTTATTGTTTGTACAGTTTCGGGTGTTGTTCGCAGTTAACAATAAAAATTTGATCGCTTATCCTTATTTTCTTTTATGTCTCTTTGAACTGGCTTTTGGAGGGGCAGCTGTTTTTCAGAGAAAGTAGGATGGGCCATTTGATGCATAAAATGCCATTGTTCTAAATGGACAATGTGCTGATTCCAGACAAATTTCTGGGTGATCCATCTTTCACGCACATTAACCCAAATGGGCAAAACAATCGAAAAAGCCTGCAGTCAAATAAAGATGGTCAACACTGCCTCTACTTCTCGGTTTTCTAGAGCTGGTATTTGGTCGTGGCTTCCATGTGGGTGTAAAACTCGGTCAAATAGAGGAAGGGAGATTGCGTTGATGAAATGAAACGCAATTGAGAATGTTGTGTAGATGTTAGGTATTACTCAGCTCGATAGTGGAATTCAAACACGTGGGTTCAACCTGAAACGAGGCTTATTAGTACCGCAAACGATATTAAAGCAGTTTTCAGATAGGATGTAGGACACTGGTCATGGGCGAAGGGGACCGGCTAGCCAGTTGTTCAGGACATTGTTGCCGACATGAAGATTTCCATACAAGTAAGACCTGTATCCTGAGAAGACTCGTCTGAACTGTTTACCCGATTGTTTATGTTAACTGCTGATGGGAAGCTCTCACAAGGTTGGTGATGGGCAAAACCCCGCTATCGGATGGAATTCGAAGTCCTTCCCGGACGCTGTGCTGCTTATCCTTACGCTACCGGCGCGAGTGTATCACGCGGTAACCTCACTAGGCTGACTAGTAGAGAGTAGTTTACCGCAGGAAAGTCACCTAGGGCGAGCAACTAGCACTTTGACGTTTCAGACGATTTCAATCTCCTCATATTTCCAGCTTCAACCACCTCCGGGCTGGGGACGTTCCCTAGATTAGGTTTTTGGTTTGGATTAAGAACTTGAAGATAAAGCAATGTGTGATTTTCAAAAATTTTTCTGTAATCTGTTTCAGTGTCGCAATCGTAAGAATTCCATATTAGTAAAGATATATTGATAAAAATTTGTAAGTGAAACAACGTTGAAATGTAACCGACTGGCGAGCAATATGAATCAAAACGTAATTCAACACAAACAAGAGGAGAACCACGAAAAAAATGCACATTCGGGAAGAAAAATCACATGAAGAAAATCGTTCGATCGATATGTTTGTCACTATGGCGTCATCGTATGTTACATGCGGTAGTCTACAGTATTGATAATCACATATGATGAACTAGGTTCAGTGATAGGAATCTCTACAACGTTTTTGCCATATTGAAACGTCCGTTCTTCGGATAGGTAGGCTACCAGGGTAATCCACAGACATGTCGACGTTGTGAACGATTTCCAACTTCCCGAATTGGCTGCTTTCATAGTCCGCCGGCCGACCGGCGTGCCACGAAGCAGTGCTAGGGGGGAGGAGGGTGGCAGACGGTCGGTCAGCCCCTCGAAGGGCTGTAAGCAAGGAGAGACAAGATCAAAAACCTTTTGTACAAGCCCCGGGTTGTTTGGTTTTTGATCTCGTTTTTCTTTGTTTTCAGCCCTTCGACTGACCGTCTGCCTCCCTCCTCCCCCCTAGCGCTGCCTCATGGCACGCCGGCCGGCCGGCGGACTATGAAAGCAGCCATTTCCAGCTTTGATTTCCTCCGTCTGAGGACTTCCCGGATCGGGCTTTTGGTTTGGAATCTTGGAAAAATTTTACATTTGCTCGTAAATTTTACCACCACCAGCTTTTCATTTCGGAAGATCGGAGCCCACAAAGTCGCACGTCAAATCACAGGTAGGATCACATGGATTGGTATTGCACTATGATCAGTGGGAATCAATCTAGAAATAAGACAGAAACCCGCCTAGGCCAACCAAACCTTATATAGGCATTAGGTCGACTAGCTGCTGCCAGACTCGTCTGAGAGGATAAATACACAGGCTTCGTATAGCCTAATCTGTCATAGTGAGAACTTGATGACAGCCAGCATGACCATAGCCTGGGCTCTAGAATAAGGTTAGGTTGGGTGAAGGCAGACATCCAAGTTGTTTCTCCATGATTAACGAGAAAGTGGGATCCCTTTGCTTTAAAGGGCAGGATTACGGAACATAGGCTCACAGAGCCCAATAGCCCCCTGATTGAATCGGATGCAGGAATAGACCTTCCAGCTTCCTGTCCGAATTCACCTATGCAAGTTCTGTCATCGTGCCCACGACGGTTTACACAAGTACTCCCAGGTACCGTATCGAAAAGATGGCTCACTCTGGTAACCTGACCTAACCAAAGAGGCACTAACCATGAAGCTTTTTGTCATTGATGAGCAACGGTTGACCATTTTAAGTGGAGGATTATGCATGTGCTAGAGCCATATCGCGTAGTAGTATATGCCTGAGATTCATATGAATTTACAGCCTAATATAAGTGAACGCAATATGAACGCAATGCGTACGCCCGCAACGGCAACATCGAATTCGAGAGAATTCTTTGAAGACATGAAACAGAGGTGCATGAGCAATCTACATGGACATGGACAAATCAGATCCGCCGCCGATCGGGTGCACGATGGATGGCTCGAGTCGTGCTGTCATCATCGACTTGAATCACCGGTACACCAGATGGACTGTCGTCACTGTTCCATTCGACGTTCTTCAGTTCGTCCAATGGAGGTACTGGCCTGAATTCGACTGTCTTCTTTACTGAAGGAAACTATACCGTACTTCTACAGTATTTCAGAAAAAGGTAAAAACAAATGTTCTCAAACAATGAAAACAGGGTTTCCAACTATAATATTTAGAAAAAAAAGAGGGTAATACTATATTATGTAAAGGAGAGATTGCAAAAAAGAGGATTTGAAGACGGGAATGAAAGAACTCTAAACGAATTAAAACGAATAGGAATGGTCTCATAGTTTGACCCAAAAACCGCAGTTAACGGGGCGACGGCTCAGCATTACACAGTGACGCAATTGCCTAGGCATATTCTCCCAAAGGAAGGGAGACTCACAGTGGGAAAAGGTAAGAATAGTAAAGTTAATGATCTGTGTGGAAGCTCCCGAAATCTCTGGGTATAACTCAAGACCCACAAGGTCACACCACTATGCGTATCGCTTCTTAGGAAGGAAATTGATGAGCACTCAACCCCGACTAACAACAAGCGCTGTGCCAACGCTCCTTCAGGGAAGTGAGGGAATTATAAATTCATACCAACCTCCAAGTCTCATCCTGATTCCATGATACACTTCGTGCCACGAAATTGCCAGGACTTTCCAGATGACTACCGCTTGTCTCATTCAAGACCATCATGGAAGTGGCCGGCATTGTAGATGGTGTGTGACCTAAACAAGTAAGTGAGGTGACGACCTAACGTCTTCTATGCTCTGACAAGCCTTAGGAGCAATGCTCAAGCAATATGAAAATAGAGTCACGAAAAACAGTCTCTTTTCGAGTCCTATTCTATTCAGGCTATTCTAGGCGCCAGGCGTATTATGTGAAGTGATCATAAGTTTCTGTTCCCCCTTACCCTACTGAAGAGCACGAAGGGAGAGTATTTCAAAGTTCGGCTCCCGTCTAGGGCACGTGCGAAACGGGAGTTGAACTACTTCTTTGATTTGTTACCCCCTTATAATTTTTGATACTTTGTCATGATACTATCGTTCGTACTAATTTATTTACTAGTGCTCCTTCTTTCGCCGACTTGGCCTTTTGATAGGTCCTTCGTTTCCCTATCAAGAACAGCCTTCAAATACCGTCTTGTTGTTTCTAGTTTACCTTTGAAGTTTAGATTTTCTCGAAATCAACTCAGAAAGGTTCAACATACCTCCTCGATTCTGCATGAACTGCATCAGCAATCGTTCCATATTTTGAAGCCGTGAATTGATCTGATCGACCATCCCGAGACGATCGTGAATCACCTCGAATTTGGACCTCATCTCTGATCGAATGTTATTCAACGAAACCCAATCCTGAAAGCAATACCCATCCTACGATATCCTTCACTACTAGCCAAGACCTGCTCAGAGCCTATACTTCTTTGAAGTATCAAAACAAACCGTATGTGGCTGTCCTTCAGATCATATCATTGTGCTACCACGTGCTACCACAAACATGTGAAAGGATCTGATAATCTACTTATGTCGCCGGGCCCTTTTTTCATGACTATGACTGCTCACGCCCGATCATTTGGATCGCACTCGCCCCCACCGACACGACCACTTAGCCCTACCGATATCTTAAACTCATTTAATATGATACTGGGGAAATCAAGCTCAAAAGCTAGGTGGCATCTTCCAGCAACCCATTTTCCATCATTTCAGCCCACCTACTTTTGAGTTTTGCCACTTAGGCGCATGGGATTGAAGGCAATCCGGTGGGACGACCTCAGGCACTACCGGTTGCAAACTCACCAATTTGTAAAACTGTTGATATCCCGGCCTTCAAATCTTTACTGCCACATTCTTTTAAGCTCCCCAAATGGAACGCCTCGAAAAGTTTGGGTATTTGGCCAATATTCTTCGCTTACCTTATCCTTATGCTTTAAGTCCCCAGGCGTAACTCCCCAACTCGTTCGCGAGAATGCATCTTCGTCAACAGTCTGGCGCTTCTAAAAGAAGGTTTTACCCTCGCGTAGCCATTCTTCCCGAAGACACAGGTAAATTGGATATTCTCACTCACGAGCAATGGCGGCCGCTTGTTTTTCTGGCCATTCCGCGGTGATCGAGACGGATAACTTGATGAGAGCAAATTGGACGTTTCGTCAACCATCGAATGTACTGATGAAACTCGATTCATCTCCGTTGTTGTTGGATGCTTTTTCATGCCCTTAAGATCAACAATGAGTAGTACTGAATCAATTTCACCCAAGAAAATGCTTTCATTCCCAAACAACCTTTTTGGGTAGAAGTGAGGTGGGACTTGTTGGTGCCTACTCCCCACGCTTTGTCTAGAGAACCATACCGAAGAGGCACGTGTCCGGGACACTGAGCCTTCCTGCCAAACGAGTGGCCCTATTGGTGCCAGTCTCGTCCAACAGTGTGGGAAACCCCTTTCCTATCACGTCGGTTCCCTTCCGTAAGAAGTTACTAGACGGGGGTAATACGTAGTTCTAGCGCTTGGAACCCCATTTCGTATTCAGCTATCCCCTTTGCCGACGAAGGTGATATTTTTAGAAATCGGCTAGGTAACTAAATCCTGTAAAGCACCTTCTCTATATCAGCGAACATCGGACTGGGGAATATTCGTGGTCCATGACGTTCTCGCATTCGGAAGAGCAGTTTCCGTACGGGATGATCAGGTGGCAAGGTGAGCTTCTCGTTCTTCCGCCGAGCGTCAAGTTCTTTTTCTCTTTTCACGTCGACCACCTGAATGAATGAATAAGACAAGTTACAATTGAATTGAATCTACTTTTGCAATTTGATGAAGTGAATGTTCTGGAAATGAAAGTAGATGAAGGAATTGGAACGATTACCTTCCGGAATTTCAAGCGATGCGTCAAATTGTAGGTGAGGACGAGATTCCTGGCGAATGAATTGGCGAACGCTTTGTAGAAATTCAATACCTAAAAAGTTACTTTTCAAGTACACCAGCAGTTCAATCAATGAATATCATAACAACTGTTATTTATATTTGGATACAATTTACCCAAAAACTTCACGACTATCTTATCTTTTTCTGTTTTTCCTATTTTTTTATTTATGTTTTTTTCTACGCTATTTTCCCAATCCTGGAACTGTTAGAGAATCCTTTGATAAAAAAGAATCATTTGAAGACCCATTAGAGCAAATAAGGTAGAACTAATAAGTATTTTAATAAGTATAAACTAATAAGTATTCCAACATTCTGGAAGTAAACCTATCTGACCAATTTAAGTCCTTTCATACTTTTCCTCACCTACGGTGTTGCATTACCGCACCTACGATTTTATTTATAATTGGAATGCTACAGATGAATTGTAGGTAAAAAATAATGCGTATTCCTATAAATTCTACTCACGAGCAGGTGTAAGTTTTGTAAGTTTGAAAATTGCCAAAATAAAAAAAAAAACTTACCTCCATCAACTTATCCTTCTTGATCATATGTAAATCGGTGTAAGTGAGCGCCCGCACATTAGCTGCCGACTGACCCGTTGAACCGTTGTTTTTCCAGAATTCATCGCCAAACACGTCACCTTTACCTGTAACATTCTAGACTCATTCCGAGATATGTAAAACTCCTACCAATGCAACTTTTTTGTCGATATCAACAAGGATGCAGAGCTTTTAGCAAAACGCAACGATCTGGAGGGAACTTTAACCCACACGTGTGCGGGTTTGAGGCTAGTGCGCTCTTTACTTCAACCGGATCAGTTTTTCTCGTCCAGTTGCGCTACTGGATAGAGATCCAGCTAGGTTATACTACCAGTGAGTGCCGATACGTAGACAAACCGATGAGAGCTCCCATGAGAGCACGACGGGTGCGGCTGTGAAATGGGTAGACATGTCTCACAGACAAACAGGCCGTGCGTTTGATCCTTGTCTAACTTTCTCAGAAGATCTCTGTGCTTCCCTATAGCTTAACATTACTGCCTGCTTAAAAGTTCACTTGATCATTGACTATGCTCAAACTTGACTAAATTACAGTAAAGCAGGTAGAGGCATTGGCTCGCCCTGTGAGTAGCAATTGAAAAGCGAGCAGAAAACTGACCTAAAATAGCCACTACTTCCTCGTCTTGAATCACCTCCAACGATCCACTGACGACGAACCATAATGCATCCACAGATTCACCGGTATGATAGAGGAGATCACCAGGGGCAGCATGATTGGACTAAATTCAGTATTTGTTATCATATACAACCACTAGACTCAGTTGAGAGAGGGCTTACCTCAAGATACATAGCCAGCGAACGAAGACAGCCATCTGATGCCAAACGGAAACATGAATGCTCATTGAACACTTTTCGATTCAGATGTACACAGATATCAGCCTTCATATCTTTTGGACAATAGCCGAGTACCTGAAATTCTTTTATGATTACCAGTAGTATTTAACAATAAAGACCTAGTAGCGAAGAGGTCTATTGCGTGGGATATCCCAGAGGAATCTGCAAGATACGAAGAGGTGTATAGGACCTCAAAGAGCAGTCAAAACTCGTCACCCTTAATTAGCAGTGAAGCACCACTTTCTTGCGAATTTCAGCCCTGTTCCATTCTGATTACCCAGCTATTTTTACCATGTACTTTATGTCAACGGCCCTGCTTACGCAGTAATGATTCTCAACGGAATGAGAGCGTAAGCAAATTACGCAGCACCTTCTGCGTGTCGATGCCTTTCGTCATCGCCCACGTCGAGACCACATAGTCCATGACACGTTCGGCAAGTTCTTTGGGAACTTCTTGAAGTTTGATAAACTCTCGCACGTTGCTGATCATATCGTGGTACCTGGAAGAAACGAAATATTTACGGGAGATATACGCATGATGCAGATTTTGTCTGGAGATTTCTCGAGTTCCATTTGCTGAGTTTTAGTGGGTTTTCGTTTATTTTTTTCTACCTTTGTTTTCTTTTTGTACCTGTTGCTGGAAAATTACTGATTGAATTGTGATGGGAATATTTACCTAACAGTTGCCGAGGTCATCTGTTGAATGATCGTCGTCATGTGACCGAAAATGGCAGCGTAAAGCAAAGCCGAGATGATCATCATGCAGACTCCAAACACCTGAAGTAAAGGGTACTTGCTTACAGAATCGAGTAATTATGTGTAATTTTATTTATTTATTTGGGGCACGCTTAGGTGCGCCGACTACAACTTCATGATCACATTAATTCAACAAACTGCCGTCCAATAAAAATAAATCATTGTTCAGAACAAAAGGTAGGAAGATATCCAGTCAGATGTGTAGAAATAAAAAAAATGAATCGAAGCAGAAGTGCACTACAGGAAGGTTGGATAGGTACTAAAAGCTATATGATGGTTGAAAAGCATCCACATTTGATTTCAGTAACCGGTTAGCATACCTGTGGAATCGGAGACCTAGTTTTCGGATGTTAGGTATCTTCTACCCCCAACAATTCAGCCTCCGACCCGCCATTACGATTATCACAGCCTTAGAAGAATCATCCGGCTATGAACTTTGAATATGTAGTGAAATGAGAAAATCCAGTTTTAATGCAAGGCTCTCATGAATAATCCTAATAATTTTCCTCACTGAAGGCTTACTACCTGTTGAAAAGAATCAGGTACAACTGCAATAGATCACTTAAACACAAACCTTTTCGTTGTCCGTTGTACTGGCAATGTTTCCAAAACCGACGGTTGACATGCAACTCATCGTGAAATATAGAGCTAAAAACCAATATTCATTCTCTCTTCGGATCTTCGAGTGGCTTTTAATTTTATATTTTCACCTATTTGTCAATTACCAGTCAACTGGGAGACAGAAGCATTTTCTGCGAAGAAGCTCTTTCGGAAGCTGGTTTCCTTCAAGTATTTCCAAAAGAGGAGCTTGAGAAGCTCATAGATGAGACCCGTCTCAGATCTCACAGCCCAATACATTTAGATCAACAAAAGCTTTCTGGAGCATTAATATCGGTTGAAGTGCACGATGTCTGTCTTAGAAGAAAAAGCCACTCCTCGGTAATTTGTACTGTAGGAGCCTAGCCCTCATCGAAAGTCACTACAGTACTCTATGAAGGCCAAGTGCGTAGCGTATTTCACAGGGTAAACAGCGAGCGATGGCACTCTTTATCAAGAGCTTTGGGAATTTTAGTGTTTACCATGATCTAGGTTATAGTATGTATTAGGTTGATCATAAAGTCTTGGTAGGATTTTTTGAGAAGGGCGGGACTCGGTCAGGACGCCCCCATGCCGTCGACGACTCCGTCATTCTCGACACAGTCAAAAAGGATCTGCAAGTTAACACCCGCATCTTGCGACGAGATTTGGGTGTACCCATTCAACAGTCGTCGGTTGCTTTCAGGCCCTCGGTTACAGAAAAGTGGTGACTCGATAGATATGTCATGTATTGACCGGCAGCACTCGGTACACCTGGCTATCCATTTGTCAGTCTCCGTCTCTCCTTCTCCGCCCACATCGCCAGCACTACCAGAGAACCTAAATACTGGAGTTAAACGGCCTCTCTCTCAAGATGTTTCTCGTTTGCTGCTTCTGGGATTCAAAGAGAATGCTCTACTACAAACTGCTCGAGCAAGGCCACACCGTCACTGCGCTCTAGTCCGCTGGCCAGCAGCAGAAACTTGCGGAAGTCGTTCGAGAAAAACGGCCAAGACGAACTTTTGTGCACATTCTCCATGACAACGCTATGCCTCACATAGGTAAAGAGACCCGCACAAAATTGGAAGAGCTAAGGTAGGACACGGTCTCACATCCACCCTATTCACCTGATATTGCCTCCTCAGATTGCTACTCGTTCCAGCCCCTCAATTCTTCCCTAGCAAAAAAAAACAATACGACAACTCGACCACCTTGACTGAGGGGAATCGCTGACCCGTCCGTTAGGTGGGACAATGTTATAGCTAACGATGGTCGCTATATTGTTGATTAGTTTGCATTTTTGGCTCAGTTGCAAAATAAAACAGAAAGAATCTCTACCCTATTGAATTTTTTTGATCAACCTAATACAAAGAATTAAAAACCAAAATCTTAACAAAGTTTAATTTTCAACCAGAACTCTGTGATGAAGTTGATGGGGTTCAGTCACGAAACCAGAAGGAAACCTCACATGATATATATGAGCTCGTCCTTGATGGCCCTCCAACCAACCGTGTCCTATTTGATAGGTTGATATTATATGGTGATTTGAGGTCGTTCGCTAGTCGGAACAGCCAACCATCCGGCAACAGTGGATTATCCATCTAAACTAATCCGTTCATGACGGCAACTGATTCATAATAGCATAAAATGTACGAGTATCATGTACGAGTTGTCCTGACAAAGCCATTTTGGCACCGCCCACATGCAACCAACCTTTATTCGAACTTCATACTCTCCTATGCTGAACCATATACACGCCAACCAATGAGCTACCAAAACATACGCGCACAGCAACAACAAAAGTGTTGCTGCTCCGTATTCTAAATAGTTGTCCAATTTCCGTGCTACTCGTCCTAATCGTAACAATCGGACGACTTTTAGTGCCGAAAATAGGCTACCGATCCTCTGAAATTTTGTGATCAGTACTGGAGAGCAGCGAATTTTGACAATTTTCTTCGAGAAAAAGCTGAACAATTACCAGGCGCAATGCAAATCCTAAGAAAAACGAAAATTATTGGGTTGTAACATAAGTTCGTAGAGTTTTGCGTAAGAGTTATATTGCACTCTACAAAACTGTTTTATCTGTTTTTTTGGGGACTTTAATTGTTCGTCTTTTTTCTGGCTCAGAAATGGACTATCTAGGAGGAAAAATCAGCATCTTCGAAGTCTGCTTTTCTTGCCGAAACAGCTCGGGAGATATGCAGTGTGTACAGGGAAGGTGTCTTACATAAGTGTGTCTACTTGAGAAAAATGGTTCGAAAAACTCGAAATAGGCGACTTTGAACTTGAAGACACGCCTCGAAGCGGACGACCTGCAGAATTCGACCAAGAGCGTCTGAAGGCACTATTGAAGGAAGATGGTCGCCACACAATTCGTGTATTGGGTGATTATTATAATAACTTATTTAATAATTTATTATTGCAATTATTGCATTTTGTTCAGAGAAATCTTTGTGAAAAACTCTACGAACTTATGTTACAACCTAATAAAAGGAAAAAAAATAAAATCAACCTCGTCATCACGTTTGAACATATAAAATATATCGTAAGGCAGGCACGATAAGAGATCGATAAGGAACCACGATTTGAAGTAGTTTTGTCGAATTATCGAGGGATCTATGACAACCTGAAAAAAGGGTTCAATTTTTGAAGTGAAAGCTGGTACTTCACGGCTTTTTCCCCTTACTCTTTGGAGTTCCCCTGAGGCATATTTGATACCAACCTGCGGGAGAAGCTGACACTGAGTGAAGTTTTTGTCAGCGTGCAGAGATGCTGTTAGGTGCTTGTAATTTAGTTTATGAAACAAGCCATGTATCATTAAAGGCACAGTTCACGATAATTTTGGGTAACCCAGATGATGATGAAAAATGGAAGATAAGATGGAAAACAGTGCGATTAAAAAGGAGAAACTGCGTGGATCGTTGTTTCCTAACTGAAAAAAGGCTTCGAAAAACCGTTAAATAGGGGGCTTGACGAGAATGAGACCAGAAAAATGAAGAAGAGTGGGGCTTGAGATGAGCTATACAATATGTCTCACTGCGTACGTGTGGGTCCCGGTGCGAATCAAAGACAATGGTAGGCGAAAATTCATTCACTCATAAGCATAAGTAAACAAAAAAACCATAGTAACAGCAGAAACTGCTCACTTTTTTTCAGCCTCAAGGAGTAGGAAAATAAATAAGGGATCAAGGCAGCAAAAAGAATATCAAATGAAAAAAGAATAGGAGAAAAACATCGCCTGATCACTCGGCGATCAGCACATTGTGTGTGGTTCCTAGAACGAATATTTGCAATCTGTATTGTCTCGACACTCGTCTGACCGTCTGACGTGACATTGGTCGAAACGCGGAAAGGCCGTTGAGGTTCCCGCCCATTGAATTATCGTGAACTGTGTATTAAACCCTCTACCGCTGTACAACAAGGCAAACATCGTAGTAAATCAGTGGAAAAGAGCGGAACAGCAGATGTGTAGGCTTCCAATAAATTCTGTTGGAAACCTGAGATGGCATTCTTTTTCCTGTACTTCTCCGCTTGTCTTTTTCCTACTAGACAATCCCAATTTCAGTTTGTTCCTTTTATTCTTTCAAATTCAAACTCTCTAAGTTTTCATCAATTGCCTGTTTGCCAAACAATCCGTACTTATTTGGTTACTTATTTAGTCAGACTGCACTTCGGTGCACCCGAACAATCAGAACTTGTCTTAGTCAAAACAAAGCGAGGGAAGAAACAACAACATATAGCAATAATTGAATAAAGTCAAATATGAACATATGTATTGATGTCGGGAGACAAGGGTACCGGAACTTCTCCCCGATTGCGGTATTCTCCCTTGCGGCATGCAACAAATTTCACTGCAATTACCGTACTCACCCCGCCTCCCCGCCAATCGATGTAACGCAATATTTTTCGTTGACTGCTTTCCTTTTTAATTAGATTTGATCGTTTTCTGCCTGTTTCTTTTTCATTGTTACGTTTATTAGACTTGATTAATTAGTATGACTCCTCCTATATTATCGGTGATCAAGACCGCAATGGAATCGAAGAGAACGGCCAGCCAATTCAAATTATTAAAGGACTCAGTGCCCCACACAATGCGCGCTCCAATCTTCCATCGCAATCCTACGATACGCGGCGGGTGCGGCGTGCGCGACGCCCCTTTCGGGGAGAAGAATCCGGACCCGTGAGACAACGACCAGAAGACAACAACCCCCTACCCGGATCATCTGTAAACAAATTCAACTTCTTTCTCTCTAATTACCTTCGATTTACTCGAGCTATTATCCAACAGTATCCATCTTTTCCTCAAGATTTTCAACTTTTTTACCTTTTTTGAATTAACATCGAAAAAAGTAGTAGTCTGACCAATGTCGGACTTAATTAATTAACGGTCGAAAAAACTCACCTCGCCACCCGGACCGACAAACGTGGTGTGGAAATTTAGTAAAATATCAGCAAAAAATATGACATCGACAATCGAGTCCATAAGGGCTACGGAATCGATGCCACCACCCGGATATTCCCTAAAAAAATTTGATTAAACATTCAAAAATGCAAATTCGTTAATCAGGATAGGGATCAGTCATGCTTTTAGTCACATTTGTCCTTGAAATAACTTTATAAAAACTCTGCAGCGGATAAATATTTTACTCTGGAAAGAGGTACTACTGAGCTCTAAAGATTTATCGAGAAAATCTTTCTCTAATTATTCCTTCGACAGAATTTTTCACTCGAACAGAAATCGTGCACACGATATCAACGAAGGAGTAAGCTCTCATGCACATTGTTATATAGACAGATAATCAGTTGTCTAGCATAATACTGTTAGAAGTTTATACACTTGGGATCGAACTCTTAAGATTGATTGACGGAGCACAAACGTAAAAGCAGAACTTAGTTGAACCAAAATATAAAACACCGCAAACTTTACCTGAACGGTTGCATGAAAAATGGTTTAAGGCTAAAATATAAGCTAATAATCTTTGATTTTTCAGGCTTTTTCAAAATCAAAACTAATGAGATTACGTGTTTGACAGGGATAGCATTCTGAAAATGCGTAATTTTCTGGTCGCCTAGACAGTGTTACAATCATAAAAGCACGCTCGATCAAATTTAAGACTATAAAACCATGCTTGTCGAATGGGCAGTTAGCTATAAGCAAAAGGTGCCTTCTCGCTTTGGATGGAATATAGACTAGCTGTGCACTTGTGGAAATAATCAATCTAGTGTTTGAAAAACATATAGCTCCTATTCTTGACCCGAAGCGAAGGAATGGCCTATAGATCATCATTTTTAAAATATTATATTATTCACCTTCCGAACTGCGACGAAGATAGCTTAAACAAAACAGAATGAACATCAAATTCTTATTTCAAGCAATCTTGTTGTTACATAGATTTAGGTTAGGTTCCCATTACCAATCATAACAGCACCTGGATTTGAGATACCTATATGACCTGAGATGAGCTCTGCAAATAATGGCGCAAAAGCTCAAATTGATCTGGGCTCTCATTATCCGAAAAAAAATTCAAAAGGCTAGAACGGGTTACTGGTAGTATCATTTCATGCACTCTGTCCCATTTTCTGGGGACCTTGGTACATGGCGCGTGAGTAGCGGTCCTGTCGAGAAGATGACCATATGCCTACAGCCGACAGCTACTTATACGACGGTAGGAAATGTCACGTGGCGATCAATCACTTCGACACCTCGGTAATCATAATTGTGCTATCGTAGAGGATTTCTACCTCTGCCTGCTTTCTCCCATTATTATCCGCTTCTGTCCACATCTATACATGTGCCTCACTGTTCTTCAAACTTCGACTGCTATGGGACGTCTCCACGCAGAACGACAACAATTAAGCAGTAGCCGAGGAGGAGTGGGCATGGATGCTTCTGCTTCGTAGAGGTTTTTGGAAGATTTTAAGTTCATCGCTCATCGAGATTGGGAGACTATTCTTCAAGCCGTCCTATTCCAGAAACAATTATTTCTTTGGATCTCTTCCTCGAAGAGTACCCTTACATTCATTCTGGGTCACACTCCCATCGCCACGGGAGTGGAGATCACTCCCGTGACACCTAATTAAATTGAACAGGAAACAAACGAAGAAATTGTGCCCGATTGCCCCTCGGGGAATCGGAATATCTGCGAGCATCAAATCACATACCTCCCTATTCCCATTATGGAACAATTTCCTTCTCTTCATATTTCTGTGAATAATAGTCATACAATCTGTTCAAATGTCAGAGGTGTGATCTATATAGAAAGGAATAATCATGTTAACCATTGACCTGTCTTCATAAATTATCGACTGATTTCGAGAGACTAATAAATTGCCTGAAAACCACTGTATTGACCACAGCAAATACAGTGTATGAAAACACTATACATCTTTAGGATTGCTCTGTACTACTCTGCGGCTGTAAATATAATTTCATCTATCAGAACAAATCAACATCTATCATGAGGATTACCAAATCATACGAAAAATTCCAGCAAAGTGAAAATCATTGGAAACGAATGAGCAGTGCATCTGTGGCGCCTATGGAGAAAACCTACTTGAATGAGCGACGATTGGGCCTTGTCGCGGATGCGACGGTGGTCGCCGGGCGCACCGCGCGCGCTCCGGCCCATCTTTGCTCGGCCGCCACAACGCGGCGCGTATGTGCGCGCGGCTGTTGGTCGGTATAGCCGGGCAACGCTGTGATGTTGCCTCTAAGGCAACGGAGCGCCAGTGTAATCCCGACCACTATCCGAGCACCCCTCTCCGAGGGCGTGCAGTTGTCACCTGTAGGATACTAAGGAGGAAGGAAGGCAAGAAGATCGCCGAGGCCAATGGGGGCCTGGAATGGACAGCTGAAGGAGCTCGCCTTGAAGGAAGACTGAAGATCGAGGGATAGGTGAGTGTCGTGCTTTGTATATATGCTGTATATATATATATATATATATATTGCGTCATTGCCATGCTTTATTCATGCTAATCACTCTATACTCTTGTGATACTCTTTGGCTCTGACCCACATGTCGATCCTCATAGTGAAGTTCCCTATTTGGTATTCTGTAGTTATAGTGTAGTTCGTAGTTAGCATGATAAACCAGTTTTCCTTACTTTTGTACTTGTCTCGGGGAAGTATGTACGGTAGGACACTCTGGTTGGTCGCGACGGGAGAAGTAGGTTATGTCGCCGCGTTCAGTCAGCTGGTCCCTGTGTCGGGGGCAGGGATCCCGTCGCGAGGTACTAGGCTGAGGTCGCTCGGCAAGGCGATGGCCTTCCCAGCCGACACCACTTGGTCCTCGGGGGGTTGGTCCGCCCTCCTGTCTCGGGGCACAGGTAGGGCGTGGTGGTCCGGTGACGAGTAGGTTTGAGGTGCTCGTACCGAAGATGCGGATCGCGCTCCAAAGGGTGGCCATCAACTTGCGAGAGGCCTTCTAGCCTACGAAACAAAGCGTCTTAACGGGTGGGCAATTTTGTAGAATGAACTATGAAACGACAATAATCATGTACTCAAGGTGACCTTAGTGAAACTAGATGATTCTGAAACGTACCTGTTTTTGAAGGCAATATTGAATGGAACCATAAACGCAGTATAGAACGTTAAAGCAAGTATCGACCAGTCCCAGATCGTTTTGAACGTCGAATAGTGAAGAATGATATGCGGTGAAGTCTTCGGTGTTTCTTGCCGGTACTGTGGCAACATATCGCCGCCGAGATTCATCACCTAAACTCCGTTCTACTTTCTTATCAACAATGGCAAAAGCTTTGGACCCTGTCGCTAAGATATTTCCGCATCTCACGGCTGAGGAGCGCATACTGTAAAAGAACATTTAATGCAGTTACGGTATCGGTTCTGACGTTCACAAGCTGCTTATTGATTTTTGGAACACAATTTAGGGAAAAGAATCTAGATTCTGGTTTCGCGAAATCAGTGCTGGTGCGCCTCCTGAGAGAAACCCATAGTCTTTCTATGCAGAATTTTTATTTCAAGAATATCGGGAGATAACAAAATAAGAAGCAATTTTGAAAACGTCTGGTCAACCTCCACGGACCGAATTCACTATACTGTATGGTATGCTCTACGCAACAGCGAAATATGGAAATTAGGCTGTATATCGGATCACGGATCACGGCTTTGCAGCAACAGATCTGTTCACTTCAATACCTCAGTTAGATTTAGAAGGTAGAACAGGAGAAATGGCAGTGGAGAAGGCTTATAGAGCCATGTGCCGAAAACTACAGCTTTGTGCTGAAGGCTGTGCAGAGAAAAGTGCTTTACTAATATAAGGCAGACAGTTGTGGATGGTGGTCGAATGGTGACTGGCATACGTTTATAGTTAGGGATGATTTTAGTGTGCACGAAAATTGCTGGAATGTTTTTTATTAAGAGTTGTATCTAGAAAAGTTCTTATCATACGAAGCTCACTTTAACGCCAAGCGATGGTGTGTGAATGTGTGTAGGGAAGATTTTGGTGGTTTACTTTCACAACAGACTCAAGAGAAATCACAGAAAACGATTAAGAAAACAGAAAGGAAATAGCACTAGTAATGGCCTTCCTGCAAATAATCGGGGGTGAGTAAATTTCGTAATTCCCATTTGACTATTTTGTCTCTTACCATGCTGCGATCATACTTGCCAGCGTTTGGGGTAACGCGGATACTCTAGTGTTCAGCATCGTCATATACTATTTGGTTGGCAAGAAAGTCTCTTCCGAGTGTATTTCCCTGGCAGTCAAAACATGAGTAAACAAAGCACATAGGCTTCAGCATTACCGCCAATGAATGGACGCACCCGATTTGCACCACCACTTCTACTAGGCATTGCAGGGGGAAAATGCAAACTTAGTGGCTCAAATTATCAGTAACTTTTTGGATGCTAGTACTGACCACCGCTAACGGCGAACTATAACTGGATCGCTTCAATGGAAGAGACGCTAGCCTTCAGAGTAACGCAAGCATCGTACCATAGTTTTCTGCGGTGTGAAAGGACCCATCCACTATGGGTTGCTAAGCGCAGACTATGTAGATAATTACAGCTCTCCCTTATCCCTGTCAACCCAAGCTATTGGCCATGCGATAAGAAATAACGTCTAAAACCTTATTTTTAGTCCCTATACAAGGACAGCGCACGTCGAAATTTCGCTGTGGACTTTAGTCAAAACTTTAGCGGACTCGCTTTGCTCCAGGTTCCAGGTTGTTCATCAGTCGTACACCCGGAACGTTTTCCCTTTTCACTACCATGTGCTAGCCTTAACAGGCGCCCAAAAGTTCGTAAATTAGCTTGATCTGGAAACAGCATTCATGATTTCTCTTAGTCACAGCTTTTTGACTTCTGAGTAAGGGAACGGAGGAGAACAGGCTATATCATTTATATAGTTCTGGAATCCGCTTTATGTATAAGTACCCAAAAAGTCGAAAGTGCCACCAAATTGGCCTAAAGTTTTCAGTTTTTCTTTAGTTCACTTATATTCACTTATATCAGACACGTATTAATAAATGGTACAAGAAAATTCTAACTACAAAAAAAGGGAAATGGATTTGTCAGAGTGTCTCAAGTATGAAGACTGTACTTTCAGATTTTTAGATAATTTTACAACTTTGAGAACTTGTCAGCCAGGAGAGTGGTTTCTTTTTTTTCTGGTTTCTAGAAAAACCTCCGTCAGGCTTAGTCCCCATGGTAATTCAGACCAACTGAATCCAACTGTAGGTTCTTGACAAGGAGAAAGTATGACAAATCTAGATATTGTGACATAAAGATTCTACAACGCCTTAGCAGTCACCTGTACTATTTGCCATGCCAATAGACGAATAGGACTCCGAGAAGCCGCCACATTCACGTTTACCTTCATCCCTATAGCGTGTCGCAAGGAACTAATGAACTTTTCTATGTAGATTGCATGGCCCGAATGCTTGATACTATGATAGTTTTTCGGACGAGCTCCCTGGAGACAAGCTCGGGTCGTATGCAGTTTTCTGTCGAATCGATAAGCCTTGGCCTAGCCAGGTTTGAAGATGAATTAGTGCGATCTGAGCCTGCCGAGAACCAAAGGATACTATTAAACAAACAGATGCCCGCTGCCTGGTCTTCCCAATCGGATGGTCAATGTACCTGCGTGGGCGGAGTATAATAGTGTGGATCGTAGGCAGTCAAACATTCGGGAGAACTGTTAGACTCGAGTTATTCCGTCTACATCCAATTAACGCGCAGGATCGATGTATGGGTTTCGCCATTGTCTGGTAATAGAAATAGGGGTGCGCTTTGTTGCGCGCGTCGTCAGAACTAGAGCCGTCGCATGCGGCGGGTCATCCCGCGACAGATGACGGATGTCGCAGTTGTCAGTGGGGCAAACGACTTGCGCATGCTCCACGGCAGTCCGCCAAAGAGAAGATAACACGGACACATGCAAACTCATTCGCTCCACTGACATGGTACTGTAACGTCATCTCGAGACTTGAGTGGGGTGCACCGCGCGCGAAGTGGGCGGGGTGACCTACTTTCGACAGACGCGCGCAACGGACGCTTTCCCAGAAATAATCCTTTATGTGGACCACTACCCGTGAGAAGGAGCTTAAATGAAAACAGAGAATAGTATAGATGCTGTACAGTTCGAGCACGAACAAATCTAAACTCACTATGCGGCCGTTGGCCTCGTAACACTAAAAACAAACGATTGTTAGTGAACTTTGTGAAAAGCAATCTCTGTGGACTAGTTGTAAGTTACTTATTGCAGCGGTATCTGATCGACTCGTAAGGAACATAACGAATCGAGGCAGAACCGGCAACAACACGATATTAGATGTGTTCACGCACATAATAAAGATTCTCTATGTGCACTACAAGAGCAGAAATTGCTTCTATACTTCCAGTATGTTCAGTGAAAATGTGCTGCTAGTAGGATATTTCTCACAGAACAAAGAAGAATCGAGAAGAATCACAAAATCGATTCAAGCCGTTGATAAATCAGAAACTATTAGAGTCCAAGCTCACCTGGGTGAAGTTGGACGAAGCGGACGTCGTTGTTTTATGCAGATCCTTCGTCTCGATCTGATTGAATTGCTGTTTGGATTTTGCAATCCGAGCAATTTGGAGAATTCGAGACAGACCTGCAGTATATAGGTTTTGAACTTACGAAAATGGCAAAAAGAAATAAAAAATGTTATGGCACGAACTGTTCAATACTTCTGATGCGACTTGCTATTAGCGCAAATGCTGTAAGTCAAAGATTGATCTTCCAAAAATTCGAGCCTAGCAAGGTCCTCGGAGATTCACATTTCCGTGATCATTTTGTAGATGGTATTCAAACCTTTTAACGATTACCCAAATTCCAGATAAACGATGAGCCACACACTTGAACCCATCGACGACCAGGCAGTCCACAAGTGACTGCAGTTTTATTTTTTGTTTTATTCATCTTAATTTCCACATTCTTTCAATTCTTCTTCTAAAATCATTACATCAGGCCCCAAATGAAACTACATACAGCGTGGTCCAAGGAAATCTTGAAATTTTGCAACTGTAAGGGTATTTTTCGCGAAGATGTACATTACCTTGGTGAATTTTTCGTTCGTTGAACAACTTCAAAAAATGAGATATTTTGGAAAGACGGTCGTCATTAGCATTTTCGAATGCAAAGGTCGTTAAAATTCCCCGAAACGATTTCTGGTAATTATTAACCCACTGGCGACCGCGCCTTTTACATTGTCCCTACATTAAGTTTTAATTTTTCTTATAACTGTTGTTGGAAGTGAGTGATTCCTGGACCACGATGCCTCAAGATTTTCTAGAAGACTGTGAGCTCAGCTGATACTTAAATAATATAAATACTACAGGAGCACGATATGGTGTGGCCCGCCGGCGGGCCACGCGGTCGTCAATGGGTTAAAAACATTGCATAGGTAAAGTAGGGCTCAGCCAAAATTTGGAAGATGGAGCTATGCGAAAATTAAACGAGGTTTCGCTTACACGTTTACTGTATATTGATTGGGTAGGGTTTTGCATTCCCCTGAACCCGAAATTGGAACGTGTAAGGCTTTATAAACCTTTGCATTCTAATTCCTACCCTATAAAAACTACTCTATAAAAATCACCCCTCAAGTATGCGAGCGAAGTTTCAAGATAAGGCCTTCAGTACTCGGCCATTGCAACTGCGCATGCCCTATCTGCGCCTTTGCCAATGAAAATTGGCAAAGGCGCAGATAGGGCATGCAAATGGAAAAATATAATTGTTTTAAAAGCAGTGATACAATGCCAATCTCACACACCTTTGTTATTCTCATCGTCCAACGGTTGTTTGAGAGGAGTGATATCTTTGAACTGGCAAAGATATAGAACCACCGAGTCCTTGTCATTTTTGATTGGTGCCAAATGAACAAGCAGCCAGATGGGTGTCTCTAAAACCACTTCATTTCTGAAACAATCTACCTCTTTACAAATGAACTTATCCAGTTCTGAAATACCACTCATGAACTTGTTGTTGTTTAGAGAGATGATGGTCAGTGCTCCTACGATCCTTCAGTCGGAAAATGTATAATAACTCACAAGAGAAGGTTCCAGGTAATTTGAAATAAGAAATAAAAATAAAAAAATACTGCCGAACGTATTTCCGAGAGCTGATTCCGAGATTGCTTTCAAATTTCAAAAAAATGATCACTTCGTTAGGAGTTGTTTCGAGAGGGCGCCTCTCTTAGCGGTGGTTTGGAGCAACAGTTAGCGTGACGCTGCTTATGTAAGAGACTGTAAGGGACAGTTTTTCCTGCGAGATTTTCGCTCGAGAGCTAGAAACCCTTTGAATGTTGGCTTCACTGCCTCCAGCAACCTTTCTAACTCGTGAGATGGTTCGGTTCCTACCCAAGCAAGATAATATGGCTGCAATATCGCCACAACGCGATCACGTCGTCTTACAGATAACTGTTTGAAAAGGAGATCCTGTACGCTCTGGACGCTCTTCAGCCACGTCTATAGTACCATACGAACAACCCATAAAAGTGCTTGATGCTTCCTCTTCATTATCGGGTCCCCACAGTGGATCAACCTCCTCGCCGTCAACCACGCAGTCTTCTTCGCAATCAATACCGAGTTTTTCATAGACAGCGTTTTTTGAGCTGGAGAAGAGACTGTCTATTATCTTCGGTTCTTCCTTGGTTTGGGCATCATAACGATTCATAACACAGCATTCATAATAAGAATCGGAGCTTTTCTGCGCGATACTACCAGCTCTGGACAGAACATATTATTGCGCATTATCTCACCAAATTTTATTTAAAGAAACATTATAAATATCGACAAAAACATAATCAAATAATTGCTCCGGAACGTATCCACTATCCACGTCGAGCTCTGCTTCCCGTTTGCTTGGCGGTCGAATTCCACAAGCGAAAGGTTTCGATTCTTTGAGGCGATCCACACCTTGATACCGGCCATCAATTCATCAATTGCTTTGTGAGTTCTGTTCGGTGGTCAATTTTCCAACGAAAGATTGACGTGATAATCCATATAGGAGTTCCGGGCGGTGAGTATATCAGATATAGGAGCAGATCCCTTTCCTCTCTCAGCTTTGGGTATGTATCTGTTCCATCGCCGAAAAGTTCGTTGAGATCGCGAAATGGCTCCGTCAGTTTCTAGCCTTTCTCGAAGTGGTAAAGCATAGTGCGACGAATGTGAAGATGACGTTCCAGCGCATTATTGTTGAAGGAGTTAAGATGATTATTTCTATGAAAACCTTGAATTGACTACTCAAGTTGTATCGAGAGAAAAGAAGTCGCGAAAAAATCCGCAATAATTACGCATCAATCTGATACTGATTGTTCTATGGCCTTTCATCTTCCTATCTTGATCGCTGATCAGTTCACAGACAAGATCAGTTCTTATGAACCGAATGAACTGATCAACTTCGATGAACTATGAACTTCTATATTTCCCTTCATGGCCTCGAGATAAAGAGTACGTACATATATAATATTATATATATAATAATATATAGTCTATAAAAGGTATAAAAGGCAGATAATTTCAGAGTTTTGCTGAGAAACGTACTGTTCTTTTTACAGAGCCCGATTTCGGCCTGATCAGTTCGACCATTGTCGAGGGCTTCTTGAATCCGAACGAAATTCGATGCTTCACCATGATCGCCGTGCAAAAATGCCAGTCTGGAAATTCGTATTGATTCTAAGTGTTCGCTTCAAACTGTTCTGAAGAAGAAAAGTTGTTCAAACAAGCTAGTGAGCCACTCGAAGTAATCGAGCAGCATCAGCAGAAAAACTCTTTTTTGAGCAAAGACTTTCCTTCTGTCTAGAAAATTAGAGCCACGTTTATGGGGACCTCCAGGTCGAAAAATCGTAAAACATAAACAAATTAGTGATGCGAAATGGTGGGGAGTGATGGAGGAACTTTCATCACTCCCACCCATCCAAAAAGAACCAATAAGCTATCCACCTGCTGAAAGGGTACATGTTATTTTCAAACCAGTTGAGTTTTTAGAAAGCCTTCGGGAAAGTCAAGGCACTTCTTGTCGTTGAATGTTCACATGACGGCTGAACTCTAATAATTCTTTGTTCATCGAGCTCATAGATTCTTATAGGCTTCTCCATAGGTATATATTAATTGCTAGCCTCATAAGTGCTCATGGAGATTCGCACCCATTGCCCGACTATTGCCCATATGTACAGCGGAATAATTAGATTTCTCCAACCTCGACTACTAAGAAGATAAGTTGAACAAAAGACAGGCTTCAATAAAGACTGTCTGCGTTGTTAACGTATGAAGGGTTTGGGAGATTCAAGCAGGGAGAACCCGTTTCATACCCTTCTTGCTATGATCATCCATCAAGATTCATATGTAAAAAGGAACCCTAAAACGATTCCTTCAATAAGTTCTTTTGATCTAATTGTTGTCAGCATAACGAATTTCATTAACTTGTTCATGAACATATATTGGGTTGTAACATAAGTTTGTAGAGTTTTTTCACAAAGAATTACTTGAGCAAAAAACAATAACTATAATAATAAATTATTAAGTAGATCATTGTAATAATCAGCCGATTCACTTGTTTGACGACCATCTTCCATCAATAGTGCCTTCAGATGCACTTCGTCGAATTCTGCACGTCTTCCGCTTCGAGGCGTGTCTTCAAGGTCAAAGTCGCCATTTTAAACTTTCCGAACCACTTTTGTGCAGTAGACACACCTAAGACACCTTCTCCGTATTCACTGCTTATGTCCTGAGTGGCTTCGGCTGCTTTTTGACTTCGATGAGAAACAAAGAAAAGCAGTTGTCGAAAATGCTAATTTCTCCGCTGGATATTCCATTTCTGAGCCAGAAAAAAAGATAAACAATTGAATTATTCGAAAAAACAAATGGAACAGTTTTGTGGAGGAGAAAGAGCTCTTTCGATGAATGTATACACTTTGCTAAAAAACAAAACAATTTGTTGTGAAATAACTCTAGCGCAAAACTCTACGAACTTATGTTACAACCCAATAGTAGTAATGGTGGAGATAAATACTGCCAACTATGCACTACCATGGGACGATTAGGATAACCTATAGTGGGTCAATATTCGCCCGGCTAACCAGGTGTTCCCAACGAGGAAAACTTCATGTTGCGTATGTTCCACTCAAACAGCACGACAACCTTGAATGATAGTCAAATGAGTGTACACATCCCAATTGGAATTGGTCAATGTTGAAAACTTTCACTCTGTAATGAGTGCCGCGGATCTAATATTTTCGAAAAAATAGTCTCGTTGCTTACACTGTTACAATTTCATTAGAATTTCAATCAAATTTAGGAACATTCTAGCAGTGACTTACGAGCAAGGCTTTTGCATGATCTCCGCCCGTGAATAGCCAACAAGTTTTGAGAAACCGTCATTACAGTAGACAATCGGATAGTCGACCACTTGTGCATTGGCGAGAATGAATGATGTGTCTGGAAATGAATAAATAGAAGTAAAAACCTAAATGCAATCTCTATTTTGACAAAGAAAAGCTTTGTGATGATACGGATTCAATCGAATGATATAAAAGTGCCGACAGGATCGCGAGACTTCTCGGCTTGGGTGCAGGACTTTAGATGTCCTTGTTTTTCATCTCGCAGAAGCAGTATAGGAGCTATCCCTCGACCTAATATCAGAACCTGCAGTCAAACGTGGAACTTCTTGACAGGATTGCTAGTTGCGGTAGTTGCGGTAGCGCGAGCGGGTGACCCGGTCTGATGATACATGTACAGGTTGTCCCGAAGTCAAGGGCGATAAAATGCAGTAACTTCTAGGATAAACGATCATCATGATAATCAGGTCAATGATCTTTTAATATCATCAAATACACTTCATCAGCTAATAATCAGCTGTATAAGAAGATCTGCTTGCAATGTGCATGGTTATTGAGGTAAAATTCTCAGTATCATTTTGATGACCGAGGCTCATTCAACGCCACTCGCAATCATTGGCATGCGAGAAGCTAAGGGCAATATGAAATTCGTTGTGATTCCTATATAATGAGAACAGAAGTCTATCAAACGACACAGAGAAGAAGATTCAATCGAACCGCAACCAGAAAGGGGTAGAAAGACCAGTTTTTAAAAAGTTAGGAATATTAAACTGATCCGTTCGCGAGCCAATCGTGATCTGGGTGGCCCGTCAGAAAGACGGCAAGTGAGTAGGACTAATCGAGGTTGTCGATGGAGCGGATTGTCAAGGACAAGCTCCATTGTGATTCCAATCTTATGCAGACATACCGCTTCGTTTCTAAGCTCAACAGACAGTAAGGGGTCAATAAATGCAAAAAGTTGCTAACTCACTCGGGTGGAGACACTCAACCCCTAATCGTTTTCTCTAGCTGAAACATTTTAACGAAAAACTCATTCCTCAAGAAATAAAACGATCACGTTCTGGATATAAACGTCGAACGTCGAACGGGCCTGTACTCAGGAGGCACTGATGGCACTGATGGTGGTGTAAGAATCCACTGATTCGACTCCACTTCCTAAAAGGCCTCGCAGTCCTTCCAGCAGGACGGTGCTCCCACAGCCCACTGAGCTATGATTGCCCGGTAGTGGTGCTGGTATGCTAGCAGGGCTTCATTGGGAAAGGGAATGACTATCCTACTTTCCAATCTTTACTCACTTGACTCCTCTATATGGTCCCTGACTAGAAGAGGATCTATCGGTTTTGTAGTCCCCGTTTGGAGTCCTAGAAAGCAGGACTGAAGAACGGCATGGAAGAGATGGGGAAGATTCCTGGGAGCAACAAGCGAGTAGTTCGGAAGCAAACTTTGGGCCTCCATCCTTGCCCATGTGGGATATTTTGAATGGTGATTGTAGCATGTTGTAGTACATGATGTCAGAAAAGTAGCGCATGGCCTCTATCGTCATTCTCAGCTAAGAACTTTAAATACATTGACATGAATTGGCGCCCATAACTTTGGGACACCCTGTACATAGATGACAGAGATGCTTCAGAGCGCTGCAGCCCCCGGGTTATCATGGATCGTACCCAAATAGATGCTAACGCTCGGATTTGCTATTAAATATTGTCCAGATTCTCTTTGTTCTCGGTATCAAGTAACCCTACCTTGGAATCCCTGAGAGTTGTAAGCTTATTCGAAGTATGTCCAACCTCGACTTGTGTTTCAATCTTTACAGAACATGTCACTTGATTTCCTTGAATACTTCCCTTGACAAACCCCTACGTATATGAGAGAAGGTTGTCATGATCGATAGCTTTTCCCACCCTCTCCCTTTGTAAAATTTGATTTGGCTCCCTTGACGTGACAGGTTACGCAGTTATCGATAACTGCTTGGCAAAAAAAGCAATCAGCATATCTACTTATTACTGAGTAAAGTCAACCTACAATTAATCAACTCTTTTCACCCTGTTCAATTCTATGGTGGTGAGGGTTGAGTCGGGGGAAGGTAACTCCAGAACCTTAATACTTTCCTATACCCCTATAATGTTGATCGGTATGGGCACAGAGGATTTAGAGTAAGGGCAGGATACCCAATTCGGTATCCAGGTTACCAAGTAAATCTCGATAGAGATGATCATCTCAAGAACGTCCGCGTGGTTAATCCCAGATTTTGAAGAGACCTGTCTGAGCCAGCCTCGATCTATCTTCTTCAGGACTGCAATCGACTAAGTGAATGGCAATCAGCCTTAATGATTAGCGTTCGAAGAGGAACGGAAGGAATTAAAGTAGAGGTTCACTGAATTTAAGTGGATCTATTTTCATCCTCCATCATCTGATAATCTTAAAGTGGAGGATAGCTTAATGGCGGTGAAGGCCCATAGATTCCATATTTAGCTAAACGCCATTCAAAACAGCGGCTTTAGTAGAGCTAGAACTTTCTCTGCCGCTTCTTCTCAGACTCTTGAGTTCAGCTGGGTGCGGGTATGCCGTGGAGAGGCTCCCTAACTGCCACTGCTGTTTCGTAAGAGTCACTTGTAGGAGAGGTAGTCGGTATACCTGAGCTGGAGATTTGAAGAATTTTCTATCACCCAATATAGGAAGCATCAGACAGTTTTAGCGATAGAATGTAGAATATTATCAAGCCGACGAAGGGTAGTTCTTAAGCCCTTCCTGGTTATGCTTCATTGAACGCTGAAAATGGGTGCACCAGGAATTCTATAACCCCCTACTGCTTCTATAACTCCCAGGAGCCCTCGAACTACTTCTTACTTCTCTGCTCTAGATTCCTCACTTTATTTACTTATTTACTTATAAATGCATACTACAGAGTGTGCCATCAAACAAAAACACATTCATCACAAAATGGTTTGATGCTGCAAGAGATATGGTGGTGGTTTTAGCCGGGAAATATGTGATTTGCTTAATTGACAGCTGATTTGCGTCATGTTTCTGACCTTTCCCAATCCCTCGTTTTTCTGTTAATTTTTGCTTCGTCTAGCACTAACGTCATTAACGATTCGTTCATCCGTAGCTACGCATAGCAACACTAAGCTTCCTTTGTGTTAGTTCGGAATTCTTCGCCTCATTCTGGCTATTTTGCCACTTCAACATCACATACTTCAAGAATAAACTGCGTGGAATCTTCAAAGAATACAATCAAATGCCATTGGCATTGAATTTATTAAGATTGAGGGGTTGGGGAAGTTTTCTGGAAGAGATAAGGAGGGTATGGATTGTCTGCATGGTCTGAAAGAAAAGAAAAAGACAAATGCTTTAGCCCACGCCTATCAATGTCCAAAAGTCCCCAAACGGAAATTTGGGGCAGATCAATTTTCTTCGTTTTATTAATAGCATGCTTGTTATTCTGCAATCTGCACATAGCCATACATGTCTGGCATGGCGTCACAAAGGCTGTACCCAAGCTAGAATTAGGGCAATTCACCGAATGCTACATTGTTATGTTTGAATTACCTTACTTGTGAATTTCCTTTACCCATTAGTTAGCGTCAACAAAAAGGTAAACGAAATTTTGACAGCATTTAGTGGAAATCAGAAAAAAAATCCTACCTGGACGGAAATTTGTAGCTAGGATCAAGGAAAGATGTGCAGAAATATCAAAAAATGCGAATAAAATTAAGCCAGTCAATCTTCCGAACCCGATATGAAAGAAGCTCATTTGGAAAGGTTACGGTGTCACGGTTACGGTATTCTTTTGCGGTCAGACACGCAGAGAACAGCTGTGGCTCTGCTTCTCATGCATTGCTGTTTTTACGGAAAACTCGTACCAAAAATATAAGTGAAACGAACCTGCATTATTGCATCGTCTGATGACGTTCTCTAGGAAGGTGTTCTGTGGGGCGACGAGACCGCGTTTAGCGACGGGCATTCTCTCATCACATAGAACGTGTGCGACTAAATGTGAAGCATGTTGGAACATTCTGGTGGATAACTGTAGGAATGTACACGTACGATCGGGGGTCGCAATTCGGAAACAATGCGACCAATAGGGCGTGGACGGTCCGCCCCGATGGGCGGCACCCACGTCTGATAGCTAGCTATAGGCGGATAAGTTTCCTGCTGCATAGTTCACAAACAAAGAACGATCGACAACTACGTAGGCAACAAAAAAACAACGACATTTACATAAAAATGGAATGATATGCATTATGGTATTCATAGAAAATGTGTAAACTCCTGAAAGACAAGGTCCTAGCACGAAAAGGCTGTGTGGAATCCATCGGAAACTTCATGAATATTGAAGTCGACACGTGCAAACAGTACATGTGGAGGTGGCTATAGACCGGAAAGTGTCCTGAGTTATAAGTTCCCCTTCCGAAAGTCAATTCTTACTGCATACAGGAATGATTCATTAGTAGCTCCTTTCAAGAATACGCCCCACACCCGACTTCTTCCCAGGTTCGTGAAGTGTTCCTATGCCGATGAAATTTAGCGAGTTTGTTTATTATTTTACATTTCTATTTGTTTACTTAGTCTTCATACAAGCTGTGGAAGCAGGACGATAAATGTGTTAGGGTGTTTATCCTAATAAATAAGGAGGAAAAGGTCAGGGAATGAGGCACAATCTAAGCCCCAGTCCTGCAGGTGGAGGAATGACGCCAATGAAGCTAAGGCTTGGTCCCCAAGTTGAAGTAGTGATGCCATACTATCCGTTTGCCTTTTGTTCAGAGGAAAACTCGAGACTGGAGTAATCGCTGAAGGTGGTTAATGACACTCGCACAGCCAAAGTATACGAAGGACAGCATAATCAGGCTATCCATTCATCTAAGCAAATTCGCTGAATCGGCAACAATTACTATGAGAGGGTTCAAGGAATATGTTGCATAGATTAAATACCCGCGATACCGAATTGCAGTGACATACATGGCATCCACTGACGTAACGGTTCTGAGAGCGATAGTGCCCAGTACTCAGAGCTCCAGCCTGTCTCATCGATAAATACCTTACAACACGTAAATTTAGAAAGTATCAGGAAACTGAAATTCATATAAGGATAAGGGATAAAAAGGATAAAGGTTTTGGCGTTAATCAATCCCGTCTGAGGGATGCGCCACCGCACTCGACTTCCATTCAGAATCATAGTGGCGTAATGAGTGCGTATGTGGCCTATACAATGACTTGCGGTGGCCAACCGATGCACAAATCAGTACTTTTATCCTCCCGGACGAGTCTGGTTTCATTTCACCGACCCCGGAGGAATGGAAGGCTTGGTTGCCTTAGGCAGGCATCGATTCGGGATTCGAACCCCTGACCGTGCGTGTGATATAGTGCGCCACTTGCCACTTCTGCCCGAAAAAAACAAAGAAATCCTGGAAAAATTTCAGGTAACGGGAAAAGAAAAAGGAGAAAAGTGGACCTGACAATGAACCATGGGTAGCCGAGATCTGTGGAGTAGAGGGGAGAAGACGGTGATTTACGAGAGCATGTGCAGCTGGTAATTTTCATGTCTAGCACATACTGGAAGATCCTCAGAAGGCATGTAATTACTGGAGCAATGACAAATTACGCTTTCCTGGACATTTTAGACTGAGCGTTTTGATTTACTAAAGTAACTACGCAGTGAATTTATAGTTATCTTGATGAACAGCCAGATAAGTGGCCTGAAGGTGTCACCTAAAGTTACTGTATATCAGACTGTTGAAGGCGTTACTGTCGGAAATTTTCGATCAAAAGATACTGTGAAATTTGGGTAGCATAGTGAGTACGTAAGGTACAGAGAGAAAGCGAAAATGGGTTGGATTTATGGCCGGACCCTAAAACTCCCAAAACCCAGAAACACTGCAAATCTAGCCCTTCTCTTTTCCTCCCAAGCGTCGACCCAAACGTTGATCCAGCTCAGTCGTAGAATTCGCCGTTCACGCTACGTCGTCGTCACTCTCATTCTATCTGCGGTATATTCTGCGACTGCCTTGGCTTTGGGAAGGTCCATCGCGGTCACAGTAGTACCCGACACCCAACAAAAGGAGGCAATAAGTAAATAAGGCTTAGTTAGTAACGGGTAATCCTAGCTGGGGTAATAACCACGAAAAGAGAATGAAGATAAGATTGGAGGTTAAATGAGTCGGCATAGCCAAATTGAAATACAAGAAATGAACCCGAAATTTGTATATTTACCAACGGAAATTTCTGGTTACGGTAGAGTACCGTGCATAAGTAAAGATAATGGAATAATTGCTATTTCCGTAAGTAAAAGCGTCATTTGATAGGTCGTTTGAAAAATCTTCGCAAGAAAAGGGCATAGATATGTTTGACCGATAGGAAACGGATGCTAGAAAAGGGCAAAAATGAGAAAAGAGAAAGCCAGGGCCGAAATGAATGGTTATAAATGGAGAACTGTTGAAGAAGCAGCAAGGATGCAAAAATTTGCAAGATCTATCATCCAATATGTTCATATGTGACTAATGACACAACTGCACGATTATTGATTGCTATTATTGATTACTTGTATGGGTTTTACTGCCGAAAGTCCAAATCATGGTATACCAGTGGGGGGGGGGGGATTTGAGAGGATAGAAAAAGTGAAATAGATGTAAGTACAACGTTGACTTTTTCAGACGGTGTAAGTAGAGGTTAGGGAAAGGTGAGCGATGGAGTTAGGAAATCGAATGGGTTTTTGCCCTAACAAGAGAACAAGAACCTACTTTTTGCAAATGCAGGAGGTGTAATGACCATAATAATAGTAATCAAACGAGTTCAGACCTCAAAGTTCTATATTGTTAGTTCAGTAGCTGAGCCAGAGGTATGGTAGGCAGCTTCCTGTGATGCTGTAATCATAATGTGATCATGGGACCCATTTCCATATCGATTCCTGCTCCTGTCACCTGAGTTTCTCCTGAGTCTGGGCTGGAACAGAGGTCGTTATGCCATTGACATGATCATTACATCGCATTTCACAACCAACCACACGTTCCTACTCCATTTCCCTTGGGAGATCAATCCAAGGTGATCCAGACACCTACTAACGATCAGAGTTCTCAAGGGCTTTAATAAGCATTATCAGAATTGTGCAATAGAGTAACTGGTAGACCTCAAAAATGACCAGCAATCAGTCGTTTTTCTTCCATATTCCATGAATCAACTAATATTTTACCTACTATCGTAATAGTAGCTCGAATTAGGAAGCCTCATTAGGCGGTAGAGAATGTCAGAATATCTCTAGAAAGATCCCTTTGATATTGAACAATAATGTGGTTTTCCCTTTACGGCTTCTCACGGCATTGGAATTTCATCAAAGAATTCCCCTAAGTAAAATAATTACTGGAGATATGTTCCTATGGTAACTGCGACAAGTAATCATAGATAGAATAGGTTTTTGTTTGGGAAATTTCCTCTTGGGACGGAACCGGGAAGGATATTCAACTAGTACAAAACCTGTTGAAGGCCGATGAACCATTGAAATACAAAAGTTCGTGGGACATAGGATACCCGAAGTATAGCTGAACGGCTATGCTTCAAGCATCTTTCTTCGGGGGTCAAGAATACGGAGTCAGTGGATGACCTTCACATTGCCCTTTGTACACGACCAGTCATGGAAACTGCCTTTAGGGGTAAGCTTCCCCATTACAGATTCTTGGGTGAAGCCCCAAGAAAAAGGTTTCCTCTACCCTCCAATAAAGAGGCCGGTGAGGTTCGAAAGGACACCCTCCACTCCCTTGCTCTTGTGGAACACCCCGGAGAGTGGAGGGCGTCTGTACTTGTTTACAGAACATAATTTGATGGTCATATAAATTTCTTCCTGAGATACCAATTTACGGCCTTCCGATGAGGGTTTATCACCGCTCTTTGGATCTTAAAGTGGAGACTAGGAGGAACAACAAAGGCTATGTTATATGACTATCCCCTATTTCTCCTTCCAGGGCTTCAGTTGAAGGTTCCAATTCAGGTATACAGCTTCCCGGAGCTTTGATTCTTGGCTTTTTTCAATTTCAACAGAATCTCAAAAAGAAGGCGCAGAGAGCAAGTCATGTTACAAAGAGTTGGGAAAAATTCTTATTTTGAAAGCAGCTGGTAGATTGATAATGGTCATTGCAGTAGCAACGGAAGAGCCGCACTGGCGATCTTTGCGTCTAATCCAAGATCGATACCTGCCCGGTATAATTTCCAGTGAGAGTAGGATCATTGCCTTCTAAAGCGTTTTCTGAAAGACGGGAAATGGATGCAGCCCTCGAGAATGCGATGCGATGGCTTCCAGTGGCCATTGTAGAGTGCTTATAAATCTCCGTCTTTTCCGAATCGTTTAGGAGATTGAGCTTCTTCCGGACATGAAGTGTGAACCGGAAGTTCTGTGAAGGGAAAGATGGAGAGATCTTTGCAATCTCAAAGTATCCGTTTCTCAGGAGCTAAGCAGCTCCCCGTGAACCTGCCATCTTTCATGAGATACAATATTTGGGCAGGTCTTCAATCGAGTCCTACACTTAGCTAGGAGATCCTCAACTTTCTTCCACAAGTAATAAAATACCCGTGTAGGAGCTTAACGAAAGACGTGTACCGACTAGTTCCACAACCTTCGAATAGGTGAAATAGGAATTGAGGTGTCACCGGAGTTATGAAGGTAAGGAGACATGTAAGACACCTACACCTACCACCTAGACATACTCCGAACGGACGCTGAAGTCGAAAATTCAAAATTTTAATGAAAAATTATATACAAAAACGTCCAAGTTATGCAATTTTTTGGATTCATAGTTCAAAAAGAAGTACAACGAGAATGGGAGGATGTGGATCAACTCAGGTAACTATCGACCAACCCGAGCAAAAAAATATGAACATTCTGAGAAACAAATAACATCACAACAAAGAAAGACTTTCAAGCACAGTATTGAAAATATAATACTTTTGGGTAAAGAAGCCCATAGAGGGTATATATCGATTTGAAAAATTCAGGAATTGAGGAATCAGCAAATTTGAGACCATAACGGAGGCCTTTTTGAGGTCATGATGTAGATCGTGGCCTAGGAGTCACGTATGGGCGCCCGTAAAACCCTCGTGGCACGAAGACCTAACCCAGTTGACACCGGCCGGTTGCTACATCAACTGCTGGCTGGTTCCAGAGAATCCAGAATGTCACGGCAAGTGGCCTTCCTTTGAATCTTATGCGTGTTCTGGGAGTCTCAAGCTCTACCGGGGCAGTGGAGATGTTTGATCGGATAGTCACTTGTTATGATCCTTTCAGACTCGGGCTTAATTCCGCCGAAACGTCAGCCCGATAAAGCTTACATACAAATCTCGTGAACGGCTCAAGAAAACAACTAAATAATGAAACTGTGGATCGGGAACGAAAATCAAAAGATGATGCAAAAAGTAAGTAGACAGAAGTTGAAAGCTGATAACCTTCTGCCATTCTTTTACTGCTCAAAGGAAAAGTTCAACGGAAAGCATTTTTTAGAGGTTTTGACCTTTTTTCAGAAATCGGACCTCCAAGTGCATCTCATTTGAGGTATTCTACGATCCATGAATTCTCAAGCATCTCCGAGGACTGATAGAAGCCTAAGTACAGTCGAGATACATATTTTTCCGGACAAAAGTACTAGTAACCTGAAAGCTTCAATGGCTTCATACGGATTGATGACGAAAGTTACGAAGCTATGTAAGTAATTTCATATTCCTACTATGATTTTCGAAGATTAACGTGATGTTGTTTCGCTTTGAACTCTCACGAGGCTGTAATTAAAAGTTCAGCGAGTCCAACGATTAAGATCAGGTCTTCCAAACACATCCGGGCTGTATTTTACTTATTACAGATAGGAAATAGGAAAGTGAGTAACTAAAAGTGGAAGGAAATTAAATAAATCCAGGAATATATCAAAAGAAAATTCGGATCGCTTATAAGTCGAGAAAGTCACGCAACTTTGTAAAACCCTTCTTTTACAAGCCCTAGTTACCCATGAAAACGGGTATTTAGGAAAGTGCTCCTATTTGGAAGTACTAGAAGGGAATAGTCTTCGGTATTTTGTAGAAATCATTCGAAGTAAACGCCACTCCTTTCATACCATTTGAGAATCCGAATGGATGGACTAGTTGGTTGACTAGGGCAGATTCCCATAGGGTAGATAATCATTGAGCCCCAACTGCTCCTCTCTTAGTAAACCTATTCGAAGCAGCAGTTCTAGACCATGTCCAGTATGTAGGCCCTACTACTGGTCAAATATTTTGTTCCTATTTGTCAATAAAAGCGTTCCATCACTACTCTATATATTTTATTACAGTAACTACTCACAGTTACAGTAAACCTTATACTGATGCCAAGATATCTAAACGGTAGGTCGCATTCACGAGTATCTCATGAAGGATGAAAACCTTCTTCCTTGACGGTAGAGTATTACCACCGGCCTGTGGAGGGGTAGGTCATCAAGACGTCTAGATGGGTCTGACGGTGAGAACCCTTCACCCAGCAGCTCCTAGCAGCGGGTGTTATGAGTGAAAAAGAGCGTCTTTTTCGATAAATCCCAACGGAATGGCGAGATATTCAAATATTTACATGAATATTTACTTATTGTTTACTGTTTGCGTAGATGCCTTCTAACAGATAGAGTAAAAAAGGATCCCAGACGAGATAAACAGCTGACACAACCTGAACAAGAGTGGTAAGGTGCTCCTTATACTTACCGAAGAGTAAGATACTCTCCTTCTGGGGTACTCATAAATAGAAAACACCAATATTCGAGATTTAGGCCCTTGGAATGCTCAGGCAAGTAACACTTTACCCTAATGCTTTGACAAGGTAGTAACAAGTGCTCAGTAAGGTAATAGCTCTCGTGGTCCTCCAATTCGTGCTAATAACATCCCCATGATAACCTCAATGTGAGAGACATCGCTTGAAAAATGGACGTGCTCATGATGAATGGTCCCCAGACACCAGAAAAGTGGAAGAAATTGCCATGAAAACCATAAATCCAGGTCCCTCCTTTTGAGGATCGATTTTCAAGGGTGAACCGAATAAAATATGAAAATGCCGAAGAGTAACGGTAGCCATAACTTTTGAAGGAAGCGATGCTTAACTTCAAAATGGAGTGATGAACGGTGAGCTGTTGAGCTGGAAAAAGAGCTGCGCTCCAGCAATTCAGATGATTCCAACTGTTTCGGAGCGATCATCTGTGACATTCAGTGAAACACAAAGGTATAGGGCTATAGGAAGAAATCGTTTTCTAGTTTTGATTAAATGGATTGTACTGAATATACTTCCCAAGGCAGACGGCAAAAGGCAAAAAACTGAAGTCTGGGAGATCTCGAAAAGAAATGACGAGCAGGACGGCTCAATGATGTGCTCTCATTGCGAGCATTCAGCCTTTTTTCGCCTTTCGAAGGCTCCTCAAAAAACAGACGTCCGAAGACGTCATTATGGCCATTGAAAAAATGTCAGCCCTGTATTCGATATGGGTGAATGACTTCTTCTCTTGGAAAAAAGGTGTTGAGTTAGAGGCAAAACACTTGATCTTAGCTGAATCCTAACCTGAATCTGAGCTTTCTTAGCAATGTGCTGTGCAAGCTCTCACACTTTAAAGCATCCCGCTTTCGCTTCCCACTCATTCCCGTTCCCAATCCCACTGTGACGTTCTGAATGCGTACGGGGCCTATACAATAAGTTGCGGCCAGCCGATGTACAAATCAGCGTTTTTGCCCTCTGAGGGAGTCTATTACCAATTGACCGGCCCAGGAAAGGTAGAATGTCTGGTTGAACTCGATGGGTATCGATCCTAAACCCTGGATTGCATCGCCGGACCGCGCTGTAGAATAATGCGCCGCTCCAGGTACCGCTACACCCCTCATCCACAGCACCAATGAATGATATGATGTGATAATGGATGATCATCGAACAGTGCAACATTGCAAACAATAGGCTACATTTAAAACTGGTTTGCAAAACGAAGAAATAAGTAATGTGTCATAAAATATTGACGCTGAATTATTATTATGACTATACTTAATTATACTGCCTCAGCCCTTTTCATATATGACTACTTTTTACCTTTTTACATAAAATTATATTAATTGGCAGTGACATAATGAGCAAAAGTTAATTTTGCGTTCGGGTTCCATGCCACGGGGAGGGGGGGGGGGGAAGTGGTAAGGGAGGAGAGGAGTCCTTGCTATTGGATTCCATTCTGAATCGTGGTGATCGCGCAGCGTATGGGGCCTGGAGAATGACTTGCCGTGACCGCCAATGTATAAGTCAAGGCTTCAATCCTCCCAGACGAGTCTCGCACCAACTAACGACCCACCCCGGAACGATGGAAGACTTGGTAGGTCTGGGCGAGTACCTATCAGAGCAATACACCATTAACTGCATTTATCTAATTTTCGCAAGAATAATTACTCATAAAAAAGAAGAAAAACGGCTTGCAAAGAATCGATTGACTCGAAAAGTCCATGAAAAATGAATGATCCAGTATTTCCAATGTCAGCAGCTACACATTTCGAAGAATCACCCTGCTCATCAGGGAAGTTCGACAGGGACAAACTAGTAATCAATAATCTAAAACCATTATGACCCTTTTTTCCCCTGTTCACTGCTCATATGACATTACATCCGTCCCACTCATTTACGAAGCAAGAAAGCTCCCAACTTTTGTCTTTGAGAATTGTAAGTCCTAGTTGGAGCCACATCATTCCGATGAACTATAGGGTTCCATAGAACGCTGTTTGTGGCTAAAGTAGATGAGATTCTCAGAGCCATGCATTTGGAAGACAAATGGGTCTGGGCGAGGAAGAGGTGAAAATGGTTACGTTGGAGATGCCGGAAATAGGTGTATAAGGGCTAGGTTGGATTGACATGAACCATTCTTCAAGCCTTAGCAGCTACATCGTCTCCTTCAGAACCGATCGATTACACGGATGAAAAAAGTTCTTCGAAAGAAAGGATTTCGGCAGTTTTAAGTGTTAAGCTGTGAATAACCTGATTGCTTAAGGGAAGTGAAGCTGTACTGCTGTCAGGTTTCCTTCTAAAGTCACAAAAAAGAAATTCCCTTGAGCAAATTTTCTAAAGGAGAAATTCGATTGCTTTGAGAGGAGACTCACGAGAAACGGCTTGGCTCATCGACGGGCCCACTAGCCGAGCAAGAACGATTCGAACTGAGTTTTCGGATGGAACTTGAAGACCCCTCTAATGGGAGAAGAAGTCTGAGGCTGTGTGGGCACACTGACTATCATCAAAATACCACTTTGTCAGTGGAAAGGAAGCTGTCCACAGAGCATAGTGGCCACAGCGGTCTTCGGGAAGTCCTCTTACTATTTGAAAGTAGTACTATTTTTTTCCACGATCCACCACAAAGCATACGCAATAGGAAAAACATCCATGGATAAGAGTGAAAATTAGTTGAGTTGGCAAAAATTGGCACCTGACAGGCTTTGGTGAGAATACGGTAAAATAGGAAGATCCTTTAGAGTTTTCAGAAAGAGGCCAGCTGGTTGACAGCTGCATAGGTATAGTGGAAACCACTAATTGTCAAGCTAATTAACCGAAAACACTAGGGTAGAGCGTAGTCGGCGCGGGAAGATCCCGAGGGGGATCGTCTCCACCTGATGAGGTTAGCCGTCGCAAGGCCGTCCCCCAACAATGAGTCGCCGTCTTGTCGAATTCGTTTTAGAGTTTCTGAGGGAAAAAGAAAAGGAGCGATAACATCGAGGGATTGGGGAAGTCTGATGATATATTGATTGGTTTTCTAGGAGTAAGCCAAGCTTCCTGATAACCTTTAGTAAGATCAAGCATCTGTTTGGATCAAAAGTAACGATGAAAATGAAGGTAGAAGTATTTGCTGGGTATAAAAGAATGAAATAATGAAGTAGTTGTTGGGTATCAGCGTCTTCAGGGTGTTCTACGCTCCGAAACCTTCACTCAGGTGTGTAGAGGGAACGGCAAATTAGCAAATCCAATGTGTTTGGGTGTTGGTTATGGGTTGAGACCTGGAAGTGTGAGCATGCGTTTCACAGAAAAATGATAGCCATCCGAAGTTTGAGCTTATCCTTCCATTTAAAAGACGGATTCAGTTCCCTAACCTCAAAAACCGGGCAGAGGCTTTTATGCGGCTTTTCTATCGGACCAAATAGTTATCGCACAGATTCTAGAAGAGGGCCCGACCTGGAAGACCCAGGAGAAGGCGAGGATACATATATTCTGAGACCCTAAGCGTACGATTCAGGACTCCCCAAGACAAATCGATTTCTAAGTATAATAGAACCCTACTAAAGCCTGCGTTCAGTGAGCATGGAAAACTACACGTAGAACGATGAAATGATATCATTTTCTTTGGACGGAAGTAAACGGAAAGATTTTCTAGGAAGTTTGCCAAAAAGCAATTTGAAACCTACGGCGTCAGAGCCCGTAATCCCAAGGTTTATTCCATTTCCGTAGTCTTACCTATAATCCTTCACAGTGGTGAGATAATAGGAACGAGGTTTAAAGTGCTACATAGTTACGGACGATCTACGGAAAACATAGGAGCTCAGTCAGGGTAAATCCGTCGATTTTTTCCGACGGTGAGGCGATTTCAGAGGTAATTTCAAAACGAATTCTTCCCATTCGTGCTGGTCGGCCATGATATTGAGGTCGACAAACCGCCTATTTGCGGATCAGGGCTAGATGAACAACTTCGGATCAACCTCGGCACAACAGTTTGCAATAATCGAGACAGTTACTTCCTTGTATTGGTTGTACTGCTTCCTATTCTTTAGTAGCGCCCACCCGGGTCGATTCGTAGACGGTCAGGAGCGTCGATTAGGTGAAGGCGTCAGTTCCTGCACATAAATGCCGTTTGCAAGGATTTTTTCTGCAGCCAACTATTACAGCTGTATATATCTACCCTGCTTCTGCATGAGTACCTTCCCAATAGGTTTCTCCAAGATCAGGATTCGTCTAGGTCCCCAAGTAACCCCACTTATTTTATGGGAAATATTTATGAAACATTTTTTGAAGCTATCGAATCCCTGTTCAGGCAATTGGGCAAGAAGTCTCATTGGTGAGAGTATCTCTGACGGCGGTGAAGGAGGAAACCAAATTGTGTTGCTTTATACTGGATGAGATTCATTCGAATCCATTAGCTATCCTAGAACTCATCGAAAACAACCATCCTTCAGCAGTTCCTTCCCATTTCTCAAGAGCACCCAAAAATGTCAATACACTCATTTGGAACCCAGTGGAATAATCGGTGCTGTAGCATCGAAAAAACTTAGAGCAATAGCTATGGAAGGAAGGAAAACCATACAGTCAATGAAATAGAGAACGAATACTTTGATAAGGAAGGAGCCGACTTGTGAAGCACTGGAAAAGGGAAGGGGTCGAGCAATGGGCCCAAATTAACCGTATGGTCTCCCTCAGTGTCAAGGTAATCCTGAGCAGGGACGCCCACCAGATGCGGTAACTCTAAAACTCATCCTATAATTGGCGCGTTGCTTCAGCCTGATGGTCAACTAACCAAACCGAGAATAATTCACCCTAGTAATCTGTCGAACACCTCGGGGAGGGTGACAAAGGACTTTGTTTTAGTTTACTTATTCAATAAAGTATGGATAGCTGAGCGGCTAGGAGTGTAGGCTGTTAAAATCCTTGCCAAGTTCGCCCACTCTAAATTGGACTGTTCCCCAACACCTAAGAAATCTGAGCCCTTTACTCGCCTGGTATTGACCAAGCGGAACCTTCTCGTGTCCTTGGCTGCCCTAGAAAGTGGTAAGCTACTCCAAAGAATAAGTAAGCAGCCAAACGGTATTATGAGTATGAGGCATGGCCTAACGCAGGGAGACCAAACCGAATTCAAAAAAATAGGTGGTTACAAAGAGCATAAAATGGAAAACGGAAAAAAGCAAAACAAGAACTTATCATAAAAGTAAAACGGAATGGAATCAAAAAGAAATGAAGGCGAAGCGAGCCTCACCTACGTGAGCTGGCCAAATGGGTGGGAGGCTGGGACTTAATGAGCTGAACGATGTTCACCCCAGCTCCAGCTCCAACCTCCCAAAAGTCCCCCAAAGCCATGAGATTTTCTTGAAATAAAGGAGCTCTTACTCCAGACAGTTGCTCCCATTTTGAAAGTTGCCTATTTGAGGCCCCCTTACTCAAGATGATGTCGATAGGTATTGTTCAAGTTATAGGATGGGAGCACGGCCATCATCCCGAGTCTCAGAACTGAGCTCCATAATCTGGATATCACGAAAATTGCTGCTTATAAATTAGAAAACTATAAATTACTGATGCAGAGTATTACTATACTTACTGATTACTTTTAGGCGTATCACCCATAACCCAATAGCCAAATCAATGCTCAGTCACACACCAGAATAACAAAAAATCCCGTCTTTACTTCCCTAATCATGAGAAATCCCGATCCGGTAAGCCTCACGCACGGACTTCCTGATTCCCTTACGTAACTTCCGTTTTGATTTGTTTCCCCCAGGGAACATCTCCTTATTTCCTTTGCTGTGAAAAGCCCCAGTTTTGCTGATCTGTTTTAGAAGCACGAAAGGAAAGAGTGCTTTTCTATAAACAGAAGCCAGGATGAAAGGCTGTTTTTAAACAATATGGGACATTTAACACCCGTCAGCCATGCGTTCAGGGCCATTATGTTTAAAGCTGGTGTTAACCGGGGAATGTCCATTAGAGAAAACTACCGGCATCAAAATCTGAATGAACGATCCTCGCCTTGCACCCATTGGATTTGACGTTAAAATCACCTTATGCGATCCCAGCTTTACTTTTTTCTTACTTTTCGATCGGAAAAATTGGAAATTTGGGAGGTTGCTAATGGTGAGTAAGAAGAGGTAGTGACCCAAGCTAAGGGAGGTGATAATTCAATGGGAGAGAAAGGTTGAAGAAGGAAAATGTGAGCGATCAAGGGGAAGGAAGTAGAAAAATGTCCCTAGTAGGCATGAATTGAAGGGAAGAACCTGAATATTCACAATAAATAAAATCCTCATTTTGCTAGCAGTTTGAATTGGTTGGTAAGGTTGTTAAAAGGTTCAGAATACTTAATTTGCTACTAGGAGTAAGAATAAAAAATTAGGAGGCAGTAAGAGAGAGATAGACGGAGGAGACCCAGGCGTGGAGGTCGACCGATGGTAAGTGACACTGCTCCTCCGCCAGCTGCCTCTTATGCGTATCTCCGCAAACCAGTGCTTAAAACCCGGATGCAGGTGAGGGAGGGCATAGCTAAATCCTTTGAATGGTGGTCAGAGCAGAAGGGGGATTGGTGGCTACAAAGGCCATATATGGATAAGGCAGGTTACAACGGTACAGCTCATGCGGCGCTCATTAGGTACTCTTTAGGGTCTCAGCGGACTATGAGTCGGTCATATCACACCATTCCATATCTTATCGCATCTCGAGTGTATACTTTTCTCTTTGCGCTCAATAACTAGTTCATCAATAGGGCAATTAGATCTGGATAGCTACAGTACAGTACAGCAATCGGACCACTACCTCCTGGGATTGTCATCTCGGTGCGTTCTTCTAAGAAGTTACTTCCGAAATAAAGACTAAAGAACTCAGAACGGATGTCGATAGATTGGGCCGTGGTGGTGTGGCCCTTGGTATTGCAAATGTTCTGGAGATAGAGTTAAGGCATGATATCTACCCAGGCCGGACTGGCACCAGAGTAGGCCATTCAGGGCACCATGCTCATCGAAAAGAATAGAAGCAATGAGTTGACCGTTGACTGGCCCCTGCAAGTCATCGCGTAGGTAACAGACGGATTCAAATCACTACTACAAGTCCAAATGGAAGTCAATTGCGATGGTGCATCCCGAGAGGGAAATGACCAGTGCTGCCAACCTCTACATTCCTTGACTTTGTCGGTAGAACGCGCGTAAAATCAATACTCTTACTAAAAGGCGAGTCTGCAAGATGATGGACAAGTGAGTTCTCAGTTCTGAAGAAGCCATAATTAACTAAAAAAATTCAGTAGGTATAAACACAGTAAGCAAGGAAAAGGAATAGGCGAAACGTAGCAAGGACTGAAATATGGACAAAAAAATAGTAGTCAAAAATATTAGTGTTGGTTAATACTGTCGAGGGCGAATCCACCCTACTCGAGAGCACTTGATCTCGTCCTATACCCTTGCCTATAGATTATAAGGTTTATAGGGTGAGCGCCCATCAAATTTTATTCCACCAGAAGGAACCGGGAAGGAAATCGATCCTGAAGCTGAGAAAAAACTTGGTCGATTTGGGCGGATTTCGATTGGAAATTTGACAGTGGGCCAACAATCTGATAGTAGCGGCACCTTGTACCAGCACATTTTCGCTTCAAAGTCAAATAATTGTTTGGAACTTTGCCACGCAAACGAGTTCCATTCAGTGTCGGCTATGCATACGAAATGGGTAGAGTCGCAATTACACACAAGTAGCCAGGGGATCAGATGTGGGAAGTAAATGGTTCCACAACTCTTCTATTCCCCCGAGTAGGATGCTACATTAGTCCAAGTACAAGGAAGGAAGAATATAGAGGGAATGAACATTGGGGGCCTTCTTGAAGCTCTTGTTGAGGCTAGCAATCACTCGTACCCCACTAGGATTTCAAGCAAAGAATGCGCGCCACGGCGCATCCATCCACCTCTGTAGGAAACTAGCTTCATGGGACCTACCGGGAGGAAGCGAGTCTCTCATTAGTTCAAGAAAAAGTTGGTCTATGGGACTGTGTAGGCGAGACTGAAATAGAACTAGCCATTGGATCCTTTTTATCATCAAAGAACATAGGAACTCATAAATGAGCTATTGCCTGGTAACATAAGAACTAGCCCAGATCCCATAGCCCATTCTAAACGACTTTGTTATGGGATAGGTTATACCCATTGTTAAAAAGTATGTGAATAAACGGCTGTCAGACATTGATGTCGGTATGGAAATGCTCATTTGCTGGTTCCCAAAAGGTGACAGCTTGCTACATGGAGTGATGTCTGATGACGTATTCCATCTAGGAAAAAACGCCAGGAATTGCCTAATTCGGGCGTAAAGGGCTCAATTCCAACGTCGTCGTGTCTGCCCATGCCCACGCCTGCAACACCCACGCCTCTTGTTGCCATTGTTAGTTTCTGCAATAATTTGCAATTTTATGGGTTTGCGAAGGCGGTGCTTGTTAGAGTGGGGGGGATGAAGCAACGAAAGACGTGTCGTTACTCTTTTTTTTACTTTCCAATTTAAAGTGCTTGCAAGTAGTGGGGCAGTAAGTAGGCTTCAACGCAAAACTCCAGAGTACTAACTGCTGCTAAACTGCTGACTCATGACAAGCTTCATTGAAAGGGAACACTACTGACTAAAACATTAGCTAGCTCCCGACAAATCCCCCCTTTTCACATAACAAGCGTTCACCAACTGGAAAATTTCGCAGAATAGAGAATGCAGTCAAAAAAACTCGAAAACGATTTAGAGAGGAGCTTGAGTTCATGGCTCACCCCTGAGGAATTCCGCGGATTCATTGCCTTCGTTTATTCATTTCCCACTTCCGACTTGATTTTCAACCAAATTATAAGGTAATAAGAGCTGCTATAATATTAGGTCATCTCATTCAAAAGTTCGCAAGCTTTTATTCGAATAAAACGACCAGCAAACAAGATAAAAAGCTAATATTCTAGTGTTCTGTCGGGTGGGCTCCATCATTGTTGACGACCCTCTCCCAGCGTCCAGATGGCACCTGGACACCCACTAGCTTCTTTCCTTCAACATGTGCAGATAAAATGCTGTTGACGTCCATTTCGGCGATCGACCAGTTGTCAAAGCGTTTGCCACTGCGACGTACCTTCATTTGACCGAACCGGTTGAAGTCGCAAGGCTGGAGCTCGAGAGAATAGGGCGGTTGAATCTAGGTTTCAATATTCTTCTCTTCAAAAAACTGCTGCGCAATTCGAGATGGGTGGGGCTTAGCACTGTCATGAGCGATAATTGCCCTCTTGAAGTTGTGTGCTGCCATCCAATTGTCGGTTTTATCGTCGAGAAACTGGCAATACACTTCAAAAGTGACGGTCATTTTTTCAGGACAAAGTCGCCAGAACGCCACGCCTTGGAAATCCATTGCCATGATGAGCGTCCACTTGGAACCACGTGACTCTTTATGAACCAATTCGGGCGGTTCCTCATCGGCGTCCATCCAAACCCGACGCTTGTGACTTTCGGGCTCAGTGTTAAACCCACCCATGTTTCATCTATAGCCAACTTTCGTTTCGTGGGTCGTGGGTGACGTCGGTGGCGGAGAAGATTGTTTCTACAAGCATCAATTCGGTTTTGGACCTGTGCTTCTGTAAGTAAATGAGGTACCCATACACACATCTTCTTGACCATCTTCGAATGTTTGGACACAACTCGGCCAACGGAAGTAGCAGAGATGCCGGTCTCGCGGGCAAGTTCGGCAATGATGCAGTCTCTGCGCTCAGCCATTCGACGCTTGATTTCAGCTACTCGTTCTTCGTGTGCGGAGTGAACATTGTGAGCACCACCTCGGCCTTCACTTGTCTCCGTTCTTCCTTCTTTGAACATTCTCACCCATTTCTGCACATTACGCTTGAAGAACTCCGTCCCGTCCATTTGTTGATTGTGCTCACAACGAATTTGAGCTTCGGATTCTCTTTGTATAGCGCCCCATTTGGTAATTTCGCGTTGATCCTGTTCGGTGATACTTCTTTTCAAATTGTCAATATCTTCTGCTGCAGCCATGATGTCGAAATCGGGCAGTGTCGTAGCTCACGGTCCGCGCTTCTGATCTAAACACTGTGGATGGTGACAGCCTCCTTCATAATCCCGCCATCCCTCTGGATGTCTGCGAACTTTTGAATGAGATGACCTAATATATTTTAATACATAGTGATAACGATAAAGTCCTGGACGAACCCGTATTTGGGATGCGCCCTGTATTACCCCTTCATTGAGAATCGAAGTGACTGTTTGAATGCATGTGTGGCCTATACAATGACTTCCAGTGACCTGCCGAGATACGGGCCAGTGCCGTTCTCCTCCAGACGAGTCTGTTACCGATCCAGCGGCTCGGAGGGATGGAAGCCTTGTTTGGTCTAGGCGGATATCTATCCGTAATTCGATCCAGAAACTATGCGTGTGTGATAGCGCCCCTTTCGTCACTACACCACCTCCATCCATCCAACATGGGCTATAAAAGTGGAAATTATATTTAGAATCGTTTTCCAGGGCTCCTTTCCTTATGGTTTCCGGGAATAGGTACTTCATAACAGCTGTACACTAATTTTACAATTTTTCACAGTCCTGCATTCTGTCCATAGTTTTAAGCTATGAAAATTGAAAAGCTACTGAAAAATTCATGGCATAGCTGAATCAGCACTGGGGTTTATGAGGTAGTAAAGAGGCAGGTTGTACCTGCTGACGTAGTCTTCAATTTTAAAGTCATTAAAGAAAGTCGAGCGCCAACAGTCAGTCCGAGGTAGATAGTAATAAATATTATTGCTTGGCATAGGAGGATCCCGTCCAAGGTGCGCCACGAACTCGATTTTTGCGCAGAATCACCCCTACTTCCGTTCCTTCACCCGGGCAACCATTTAGTTTTGAAATTGGTATTTAATATTTACTCTGAGTCAGACTGGAATGTGAATTTGCTAAGAGAAAAAAGTTAATTTGATAGGCCATTCATCAGACAAACCAGTAGCATCCTATTTTTGTGGGGGCTTGACACCAGTTAATTGACTCCAGAGGGAGAAAGGCTCAAGTGAGGCCTATACCACCTACGTCCAGGGAAATAATAAAAAGAGAAGCGAAAGCTAATCAACCAAAAATAGAACTCCCTGCTCTCTTTGGGTTCCTACAGTAGGGCGTGGGATGAAAAACGAAGGGAATACGAACCTCCATCCTTCATCCTGCATAAGTGTGCCCGCAGCTCAATTTTTGTTAGAGCTTCAAAAGAGGCGATTCTGCCGAGACATCGGCCGATAAATTTGTTATCAGTCCCGAAGGCTTGGTTCGAAAAACACACGGGAAACTACCTTCATCCATCTTTTCGAATATGCCGATGGATATTTTTCAAACTTATGCCATGCAAAGAAGCAAAGAAAAATGGCATTTCATAAAAGACGGAATGGATTCTTCGGACAGAAGAAGGTACTTTTACAACGAGAAGGGACAGGAGAAATGCGAAAAGCTTTGGACACCAGACAGAACTCGGAAATAAAATAGATTGAGCTCCGGGCCAATAAATGAAAATAACAGACGAGTTCTTGAAAAAGCATTGACTGAATAAGCCCAGACGGGCTTGAGCTTCGTTCAGTGACGTCGTCGTAACGGACGGAACGAGGAGGCAACGATTCCCCCATCAAGGTGAAAAACGGTTCCGAATCGCCTCACCAACGCAATTTATCGACGAAATTTCCAATGGACAGCTGAATGCGAATGAAATCGAATAGTTAGACAAAGCCTAGCCTGAAAAGGGCTGGCTGCTTGCGGACTCCGCCTCCTGGGAACATGTCTGAAATCAATCCCACTTGTTGTACGTCGAAAAGGTGACTACTGCTCTAGGGATGGTCAACGTCGTCCAGTCTGCCCTCCCAACTTGCCAATGAAATCAGTAAACGAGATCAATTGGCTGATATAACTGCCCGTCCTGAGCTCAGTCTTCTGATTGGACCTGCCAGCCATACTGAGCTTCTAAGCCCCTCTGATATGGCCTGACCTTCCAAATCAGCTGTTGTTCTGCTACAGCCTGCTGTCTAGCCATCCTACTGCTCTATGCAGTAGACTTCCAGGAAATATGTACAACTGCCGGCGCTTTTCAGTCTGAGCACAAAGTGGAGCGAATTAAAAGAAAACTTAATAGCTCTCAAAAGCTCATTGTAAAGGCTGGCCCATTCCGACATTGCAGCAACAGCCCTGTTGCAGAGGCGGTGGCCGAAATGAATCGAGTACGACAGAAAATTTCAAATTCAAGGATTTCTGAGTTCATCCTCGACTCCCATAAAGCCGGTTGTACTTAATCACAGGATAGGCGAACCGTAATGCGCCACGAATCTCTCTACGCTCTATTATTTTCGGTACAATTCATTGAGGCAGTACTCTTCGCAGTCCTGCGAAGGTCTTCAGCAATTTCTTGAATTGGTCCCTTCGTTCCTTAGAGAGGTCATCACCCACCTCCCAATTGGTGAACAGTGATCAGTCAGTAGGCTGAAATCGGCCCAAGGTGACATTCTGTTCATGTCAACATTGTAACACGGTAAGTGCTACTCGACGGAATCGATGGCCCTTCAGATGTGCGCCTTTTTCGCCTACGCATCGTGCCCAGTTAAGTACATCTTGAAGTTTTCGAGCTCGTTTATCTTTTGCATACGTCAGTCTTAAATTATGGCCGGATCTGTGGGTGGCTATTTCAGGCTGAAACCTAGCCATTAACATGAATGGGTGACATTTGAAAACGAGGTACGAACTTCCACAGCCCTCCAAAAAACGAATCGGAAGATCTGTCACATTAAGGGAACCAAATGTTTGCCACGCTTCGGCCCTCCTTGGTGAAAGCCGTTGGAATGACCCAAACGAAAAATCCCACTTAAATAGCAGATAGGACGACCGGGCTTAAAAATGTATTCTCTGCTTTGTAATGTAATTTAAGTAAAAGGTAAACTTCACGATCAATCACTATTTTCTAACTAAAATATTTTTTCGTGGAATCAATTTTGAAAGCTGACAAAAAAGGGCAAAACTCTTAAAAACGATCAACCAAAAGGGCAAAAACTCATATGCTGTGAAGATGAAGCTAAAAACTGAACTACTTTCCATTGAGGCACCAGGAATAAAGGATTGTATGGAGGGGAAATTCTGTGGGTTACAAAAGGCGGAATACGGTAATTGTATTATATTCAGCTTCGGTGTAAACATGAAACAAACAGTAAACAACACAAACATAATATTAATAACTATGGAGACAGGATAATGGTGGCTTTTCCTCTCGTTCATGAAAATCCTACAGTAACATTCATGTCTGGTAAAGGAGCTAAAGAGGTCGTTCGAGGGAGTGGAGAGGAGGAGTGGGGAGGGGGAACTGGTCGACCTGATGGGATTGAATCAAAAAGGCTACCCAGCAACCTCAACTATGCAAAAAAAGTTATTAAAAACATGTCCAACTGTAAAAAGTCGTAACCCGGATACGACGGCATCTAAACTTTTATTTAACAGTCTACGAAATTGAGCTACCGAAAAGAAGGATTGAGAAATAAGTTCTGATGGAAATGGAGGATAGAGAGGATTGAGGCTTCTATGGCATAAGATTAATTGGATTAATTGCTTTTCAAGGAAGCAGCTCTCATGTCTGAGAAACCACTGAAAAGTTATTCGGGTTAATGGCCAACACCGAGCGAATAGAGCTGTGGGTGCATGGGAAGAAGGGGAACGTTCGAGGGCGAAATTCTCATTCCCTAGTCGTTGGCTGAGCTGTTTTTTTCGGAGCAAATGGAAGTGGATTTCAACGACTTTTCTCAAAGAACGTCATTACCTAGGAACATTTGGTAGGTTTAACAGGTGAACCTAGGTTGCGGTGGGTAAAACTCAGTTATCGATCGAAGTTGTCGAGTTTTTTAATGAACTCAAAGTGAATAGCGTTTTAGGGTGGACACAAAACAAACTGGCTTGTCGATGGGAAACAGTGAATTTCAGATGAACGCCAGGTGAGGATGCCGGCTGGTTAGTACTTGTGGAATGGAGAAGTGGACGGGATGGAGGGAGGGAGGAAGGGAAGGCGATGGGAGATGTGAGGAGGAGAATAAGATTTTGCAAATTGCTAGCCGCTCATCACATACTTCAAGGTATGACAAGAGTTGCGAAATCCGTTACTTCTTACTCGGAGGTATCGATTACCGCTGAAGTTTGGGTAAAGTAGGAGTAGCTAAAAGGTACAATCACTTTTCGGGTTGATAGGTATGAATAATATACACTCTTGAACCTTTCAGTGCCCGATTGAAGACCGACCGGAGCCGAAATCCAATAGCTTTCTGGAATTGCTTGGGTAATATTACTGAACCCCATCAGATGATAGCAGAAAAATCAGCGCAAAGACCATCGTCCTTCCACGAGACCCGACGGGTAGTGGTCCGTAAAGGAGTAAAGTGACAAGTGAAGAATAACAGATCCCACCCTGGTACACAGCTTGGATGTCTCTGTTTGCTGCACCTATACCAGCTTGCATGCAAAGAGACATAGTCACTGGGACTGAGAGCCCTTTTAGCAATCCGGATAGGGAAAGGGAGAAGTCGTATTAAATGAGCAATTTCTTGGCATCATTAATTTCAAATAATTAGGGTACTTCCGCTGTGCGGTAGGTTTTTCATTATTAATTATTCAGTATAGAATCTGATTTTTCCTACTTTCGTTTCCTTGACAAGACGGAGAAGGACAGGGTGAAAATCGCCTCTTGGTTATGGCAGGCCCACCTACCCCGAGTAGTTTCGCCCGAAACAAATCGAAGCTGGGGAATCTGCAAAAAATCCCCCACTGATTTTCTCAGATGCTCAGAAGATAGTTCAGCTACAAAAAAAATCAGCTCCCCGTTGGTATTGATCCAGTTCAGTATGCGCCATGCATTCTTTTTCTAGACAGGCTCGTATTATCAGTTCAGAGGGTATCTTAATGAGGCGTTTCAAACAAGCACCACTCTGCGCATAGAGTACTCTTTGAAATATTTTGAAGGAGTTGTTTGCTAGTTCATAAATCCTGGAAGAGGGAGAGCTACTGCAGGGAAGGAAATGACCCGTTTTGGAATAGTACCTTTTAGATTGATTTGAGCATACCATTCAGAGATACCATGAAGGAAGGTATCTGAACAATTGAATACGGGTTTAGAAAGACAATGTTGTCAAACTGGGCTTGCCCTAATGGAAAAAATGTCAACGTGCATGTCTGGGACTCCTCCCGTAGTCAGCATCTTTCTCAACAGTTTATCGCAGGGATTACATGCGGTTCCAATAATACACATCGCCTCCTGCCATAAGGCTATGACGTCGTCGTTGAATGCTCTCGGAGGCTACAAACCTTCTCAATAGGCATTTGTACCTGTGCAATAGAAATTCGTTCAAAAATCATCGTGCTTACAGTGGAGGATGGTCTCCGAGATCCTTTAAGTAAGAAGGAAGTTTAAAAAAATTTTATGCAACAACAAAAATAATAAGTAAGAGAAAACAAAAGAATGATTTGTTTTGAGAATTCAACTAGAACTTCTACATTTAACAGTAGAGCTTACTCTGTTCTAAACAGATTCCATTTATTAGGGTCACTTCGAGAACGGTCGAGTTTTCAGAGAGCATTGAAATAACTCCATTCAAGATCCCATCGTCTCAGAGAAAGAAGTGAACCCCGTTTTTAAGTGGTCACCTTTAAAGTACTAACAAAATAAAAAGTGGGAGATGGCAAAAACTTCGTCGGCCCCACTTTAATTGTGGAAAAAACCTTCAGGTGGCAAGTTTTCTATATCGTCCACTCATCTCCTTCTGGATCGCTTCAGATTGAGCCAGTCAACGCCAAAAAATTAAGTTTAACGAAACTGATTGAATCCTGAAGTACAGTAGCGGTGCAGCCTAGTACATCGCGCAGGGAACCCATAAGATCGAAATGTAATGGCTAATGGCACTTCACTGCGTTCTCGTTGGACTCCTTCTAGGTAAGTGGACCCCCCTATCTATCAAGCAACAATGAGTATGCACAGTGTAAGCTGGATTTACAGCAAGTGTTGCTTCATGCAGTGACAATCGTCCAATCCTATTGCTTTAGAGTTCTGGAGATAGAGTTGATCATGTGGCGCACACCAGAAAGGTCCACCTCCCCACCGTCCTACTTTGAGTTCAATAGGACCAATTTAGCGTAATTTTTTGACAAAAGGCTTTTGACGAAAGGTAACACGACCATATTGTCGAGATAGAGAGCCGTCTAGGGCAGACTAAGGGCATATGCGCACTCATGGTAGAGTTTTGTCAACATCAGCAGAGGATACTAGAATATGCGAAAGCTGAAGGGGAATTTAATCAGCGGAAAACCCCCAAAAGTATGTGTTTGCATTATGTCGTGTATTCATATTTTAGTACATAATCGATTACATGTATAACAATGGAAATCGGTAAAGGTTACAGTTCGTCCTGGGAAATGGAGTAATCCCACCTTGAATACCCAGGCTTTCTGGGAATGTTTATTAAACTCCCAAAAAAGAATATTCAAGAAAGACCCATATGAACTTTTCGTGGCTCCAAATGTGTAAATTAAGAGTTTAATAGTTTGTTTATTTACTTTTTGTTTATTTGAAAACGGGAGCTCAAGATGTTTGTGAAGAGAGAGGAAAACAACATTAGTTCTGAGATAAACCCTTACCCTAACCGGTACAGAACGGTAAAAATAGGGATAACAGATAAAAGATGGTCTCCTTTGGCTGCGGTCGATCCCATTTCTGGAATGAGCCTAGCATTCGACTTCTATTCAGAATCGTAGTGGCGCTTCGATTGAGTTTGTAGCCCATACAACGATATGAAGTGGCCAGCCAATGTACAATTCAGTGTTTTGCCCTCCTAGACGAGCCTGGTACCGACTGACCAAGCCCGGAGGGATGACGGAGAGAAAGTCCTGGTTGGCTAAGGCGGGTATCGGCCCGGGATTTAGAACCCGGGCTGTTTGCGTAGGATAGTACACGACTTGTCACTGCACCACCTCCACCCACGGAAGACAGAAGTAATTCTCGTGAACTTGTGTGAACGGTACTGAGAATACCGGAGGACCGTCCGTCAAGAAAGGCAATGAAATTCGAGGCTCGAGGTGAGCCAATTCGAAAAGCCCTAAAGTGGTGGCTGAACTTCAAGATGGCCTCGTTGGCGGAGACCAAGGTGGCAGAGAAGGAGACTGTAGGTACAACGAAATGGCGATGAATGACAGGTGTGGTGACCCGATTGCGAGGAATTAACGCTAGGAGATGGTGAAAGAGAAAATGACTGAATCGTGATCTGGTTCTGATAGGGAGCTCCTAGACTGCAGACGTAGTTTATGATTTTCTCCCATCGGCCAGGATAATTTTCAACAGTACTATTAACAAAATTGAGTTCAAGTTGTTACAATTGAATTTTTATAGGTATAAGTACTAAGAGAAACTAATTCTCTATCAAAGCTCACAAAATGCGATTACCATACGACTTGGTTATTTAATTTATCCTGAGGGTGTACAATTTACGCAGAATATACGAAAAATATTATTAAATTTCTACAAACATAACCTACTTGTTCTGAGGGTGTACTATCAACATAAAGAAAGACCGAATAGCGAAGCTGAAATCTCAACAACCTGTATCTGAACGTTGGAGATGTTGTGGGTAGAAGCTCAAGATGTCCCCAGGAATAACAGGGAGGTTTGAATGGGTGCTGGTTGTCGACAATACTTTCCAAAGACCGGCCGAATTGTAAATGGGCCAGCCCATTGTCAATGATTCTGGTTCCTGACACCTGGAAAAGGAAGACTCTCGGTAGGCCTAGTCTGAACTTGTCCCTGGCCTTTCTCCCGTAACTAGATCCCTATCAACGACACCACTTAGCCTTACTTTACCAGCTCCTCATCGTCGGCAGTGGTCCAAAATGTTTGATTCGTTCCTGGCCCAGGTCTTCGGCTAGGTAGGTATCATACCAGGAAGATCCTAGGATGGATGGAGCCTCCTGCATCTCAAAAGGGTGATAGCTTCTGGGAACAGAATGAGGTCGTTGAGCAAAAAGCACGAAAGTGCTCCATTTCGTTGAGCTCCACAGTTTTTCTTTATGAGAGCTATACCGTACTGTTCCTGTTCCAAAGCCAACATCGGGAACTTCGAATGAGCCGTTTCTTTGTCCGTGTCCGTGAACTTTTTTTCAAAACAACTTCCATTTTCAGGTTTTTTGTCTTTCTCGTCGAAAATTGGATGTCAACCCATTGAATAATTCTGAAGCGGCCCGCTCAGTCATCATGAGAAATGCTTTCCAGCTAGTACAGCAGAGACAAAGGGGGGGGGGTAGGGTTAATGGCTGCTGAACATGCATTATTGTTAGACAAAAATCAGTAAAGCAGTAATGCTAAAGTCAATAAAAGATTTCCTGTCATCATTCCGAAATTGGGCTATGACCGAGTGCCATTAGAAAGATGAATGGTTAGTGGCCTTAAACAGGAGAAGAGTTTTCGGAAAGATGTGGGAGGGAAGGAGCCAGTGGGTTCAGAGGAGCATTGGCTTCAATTGCAATTTTTGGGGATCATCCAATGTTTAACACAATATATTCAGTGCCCGAAACGAATCTGAAGTGATTAGGCGAATCCTGCAGGATGGAGAATTCGATTAGCTCAGGCTTCAGCTCATCCCGTGATTCGTGCAAGGGCCATCTGGTGCTTCTAACGATTGCCTACTTAACTTTACTGGTACTTTAGCCTTCTGCGGATACAAAAGAAGAAGCATCCAAGTTTGGAAAAAAATCTCACTCGGGTGAGCCAGTATTCGAGAAAGAGGAGCAGTGGAAAGGATTTGTGCAGTTTCGTATTGAGAGAAGGACAAAGGAAAACGAGGAGAGTGGAGGAGTGAAACTGAAGGAAGGAGATACTTCCGACGACAAGAAACGACTCCCATAAAACGCCGCCCTTCTTTGAGCTGGAAAAAAAAACCAATTCTGAAATGAATTACTAGGTCATCTCATTTGAAGTGCACAGACGCTTGAAGGGGTATTTAAAGGGGTGGGAAGAGGATCAGTGCTCAACCCGCTGACGTTGTTTTGACCGGAAGCTAGTACAGTGAGTTACGTCACTGCCCCACTTCGTCATCATGGCTTCGGAAGAAATCAGTCAAAAGCTGAAAAAGGAGGGGTCCGAATCAAAGAAGGGGAAACCCGCCGCTCAAATTCGTTCTGAGCTGAATCATCATTTGAAGGTACTTCGTTCTTCAAGCCTCATGACGAAAATCGGGTGATAATGTTCAGGGAAAAAGGAGGTGGTCTCACAATGTTTTCCCTGTCCACGACTAGCGGGTAGATGAAGTGACTAAGCCAATGTCGAACTTCTTCATGAGAACGGTATGTGATGGTCAGTTGGGACCGCCTGCCGAATTGTTTCCGAAGGAATAAAGACGGTCAGAGCCAGTTCATTTTCCCGGAAGTCCAAAATCAAAATGATAGCGATCTTACAAAATGCACCGTGCCACTTCAAATGTTCTGGTCAGCTGAAGACATGGGCCGGGGGCTTTCGCTTCGACAACTGATCGCTCCCCACAAGAGACGTGAACAGTATCTTATCCTCACCTATTGAGGAAAGTTAGCTGATCGACACTAATTGGTAAGTCATTTGAGAATGAGCTGTAGGTCAGAAAAGGAGCCGGAGCAATGCTAAGTGATTCCGTTACCCCTCGTATGATGCAGGGATCAGAACCCGGGTTACCGAACGAAAAATTCCTATTTCCCAACCCTCCGGTGGAAGGAATTGAGTTCAACACCGATAAACCCTGCAAACATACCATCACGGCACAGGCCAGAGATGCTTCCAGAAGGAACCAACGATCCTAAGATAGGGTGTAGCTGTTGGGACAACTTGAGAAATTGGTTAAAGCTGGGTTCGTTGGGTTGAAGTCAAACGATCACTGCTCCTTTTATTCTTTGAAGCTCTCTACTGCTTTCCTTTTGGGTAATTTAGGAGAGTTAGAAGGTCAGCAGGATAGGTTCCCTAAAAGGCCACCTGGATAGGTTTTCCTACAAAAAAAGGAAACCGGGTCGTTGAAAATTGAAATATGTTCTCAGAAATTACCCTAACCACTACCAATTTTTCATATAATTTTTACACATTCGTACATACATTCATCATGTGATTTATAAATAGGGAGAAATGTCGGGTACACGGAGAATGGGCAGACGATATGCTTGAGCACAGCGAATTTTGCTGAGCTACTGTTTTTACTGCTTAACAGACTCTTCCAGAAAAAGTGGAATTGCCCTTTTATCACGCGAAACATTGGAAGCGGATTGAAGGCCAGTGGCAGGCAAACTTTCTAGGCTTTGCTGGTAAAGTGCAGAGGAACTGAGAAATTTGAAAATTTTTGATCTTCTAAAAAGCTTATTCTCGATGTTTTTAAAAAAAGCTGCTAGCTATTCTAGTCAACCAGTCATACAATAAGTAATCAAATAAATAAACCGAGGATTGAATCCCGAAATGATATTCGCTGAAGTCAACCGAGCCTTCCATCTCTCCGGGGTCGGTTAATTGATATCAGACTCGTCTGGGAGCATGAAGCACTGACTTGTACATCGACTGGCCACCGCAACTCATTGTAGCGGCCACACACCCAATCAAACGCCACTATGATTATGAATGGAAGTGAGTACAAGGCGCACTGAACGGGACTGTCCCATGCCAAGATTTTATCCTTTAATGTAAACAATAACAAGATGTTATTGGATGCCCTATGTGGTTATGAACTATCCTAAGAAAGGAAAACAGCAGTTCCCATTCTATTTGTTACCGCCGACTGGGCTTCTCCCGAATACTGCTCCCCAGGAAAGGCAGTGCTCGAAGCAGCTTCCCCACTCCACCAATCTACAGTTACCACGGCAGTCGTCGGAAGCCCATGTCTCCTGAAAGGGCTTGGCCACGTAGTCCGGGTTTGGAAGACCTGTCCCTCTTTTCCGCTGATCAATCACATGGTAAAACAACCTCTGTATGCAAGAATATCTATTGAGATGCCCTTTACGTTGTTTATATTCTCTTAATATCGATACTAAGTTACATTAATATTATTAAAGTCTATCTCTAATTAATAAAGAAAAGAGCAATTGTGGCGGAAAGTCAAGTTTCTGGGTAATGCCAAGCACCGATAGATGCCTAGGGAAGGAAAACCTAGTGGGAAATCTATAAGGTGTGAAGTGAACTTCTAAAAAATGTGCTTTTTAATTCATATTTAAAAATATATACTCAAATGCGAATACTGTGAAATCGAGGGAGAAGAAAAAATACGAAATGCTGCTGCATTTATGGCGACGTAAGTAGAAGAGAGGTTTTTTGTTGGATTTTTGAGCATTCAAATAGCAAAACCCCCTTTAGTTATTTCACAGAAGGGCATGGCTTTTTGTGTGAAAAGAAAAATGCCATGTGAATAAAGCTTTGTTCATTCTTTGAGTTCCTTGACTACTACCTTTACTTTTGTCCATGCAAAATAGGTATTCATAACTAGTAAAAGCTCAAACACATAAGCAAAAGTTACGTCAGAATTCTACCTGAATACCAGGTAGAAGGGATGGGAAGGTACCCAGTGGTAAACGGGTAAATCGGTAAGTTCCCCAAAGAAAGGCATAGGTAAGGGGCCCGTATGCCCTACCTAACCTACCCCATACTACCAGCTTTAAGCAAAAGCATATCTCCCCAAGGAAGAATTTCATCGTTTCGAGAAACCTAGAATGGTCCAGGACCAGGAATTGGTAAATTCCTCAATGAACTCATAGATAAGGAGGTCCGGATGACCTACCTACGCTCCCAAATTCTACCAAGTAAGAAATGAGTTGCTTGTGTGCAATGTTGGAACGGAAAATTAGGCCATTACACTATTTATTTGTTTGTTTATTTACTTATTATTAGTGATAATCGCTCATCATTAATTTCAAGTTGTTTATTTATTTATTTCCAATTTTTAAAAGCCATTCCGCCTTCAACGAGTACGACTAATGAAGATTCTGATCACAAACAAGCATTTATTCGAAAAGTCGCCAAAAATTCGGAGGGATCGAAGATCGAGCATTAAGACAATCTCTCAAATTCACCTACCACAGCCTGGGAAACCTGGGAGCAAAAACTTGTTCGGGAATATATAACCAGCACTCTAGACCCTATCGATTTACCTACATACGTATGTCTCCATTCAATATTCCATGGTAGCTGGAAACCCATCCCTGATGGGGCGATTTGAGGAGAATCCTTCACACTACAAAAAAAGGCTATAGATTGCAGATCATGCCATAACTACGGCCATTACCTGGTTTTTAGGTTGTTAAATGTAATAAGGTCATGAAACAATTTTTAAAAATCACTTAATGTTTAGTGAGTGGGTACAGCTGTACTTTAACTGGCCATAGTCGACCTAAATCTAGAAGTATCACCTAAAACAAGGAAGATTATCGGTGATAATGATTGTTTGTAATAGAATGACAACATAATGGTTATCAAAAAACCGTATTTGAAGTAAAAAGTAAACTGGGTGCTATAATGGAGTAAGCAAAACTATATCCGTTTGGCCTGAGGTGGCTTGGAGGAGGAGAGATTGAGACCAGACGGGATCGAATGCAAGCCAGATGTGCTAGCCACGGATATCGCTCGGATTTATATGTGGCATCGACGGAGACGAACAAAAAACTGTGACGTTGATAGGTTAGTAACAAATGCAGAATTATGTAATACCGGAAATTGAGGACGACTAGTGGACGAGTTTTCCTGGACAGGTCCATTTCCCTTATACCATGCCCGAAAGATAGGCTTTGAAAGAGGAAGTGGACGAGAGATGTAGGTTTGTTGGGTAGGAGAAGCTGAAAAACAACCGAAAACAGTAAGTAAAAGGTTGGAGAGAATGAGTTAGGAAGGCAAATTGGCTAGCGGAACCAATTGTTTTGTTCTCCTAACGAAATCCACTTTTCGAATTCCTCAGAGGGGGTGAGGGGATATGGGCCTCTGGAACGTCTCGACTTTCCTCTCCCCCAAGTTCCACAAGGAAATGTCCCTGGAAAAGGGAAAGGAAGAAGGAAATGGGATATTTTCCGCTGTGATTATTGCCTTCATAGTACAAGTAAGCTGGTGAAAGGTTATGACGAAATGAGAACAAACAGAGAAGAGGTCCTGTCCTTGTTGAGGTCGTGTCGACATCCATATGTCAGTGAGTATAAGAGTGTGTATGGGTGTGAGGATAGTTACATTAGTGAAGGTGTAGAGGGTGTTAGACGTGGAAAGGAAACGAGGGATTTCTCCTATGGTTGCCATGTGACGGCTGCTTATATGTGGCGGCGGCGTCAGGGCGAACCCCCTCTTGGCTACTAACTGACTGCACACACACACCTCCAAGCTAAGCGATCGGTGTTAGCAACGACGCGTTCTTGGAGTGAGGATAATCACGCCATCATCGCCATCGACACTGGGCGATCATCTGGATACTGCCAATCAACCCTCTGTCGGGCCTCCTCGAAGAAATTATGCCCTCGGAACAAACTCAGTCAGCCAATGAGCAATCTTCCTGGATAAGTCACAGATTTGACATTTTCTCGAAAATTCTAGTGGAATTGAGTTCCCAGAAGGACATGCTGAGGACAGTTTTACGTTCCTGCTTTTCACACATGTCTGACACCAATTAGTCTACTACGAGTCGGGGATTTACGGCTTAGACGTTGATCCTGCTGACCGAGCAATTGTGAAAGGGCAGCTCATGTCGTGGCGCTACGGCAATCACCTATATAGAGTAAAGTGCACAACGTCTCCCTTGAAATGCTGGTTATACCTCTTGAAATCGGAATTTCCAAGGGACCAGCTTTCAGGTGATACTGGACGACAGGGTCTGAACACATTCCCCCGTGAAATACCCAAGGAACGAACATGGTGATGATCATCCCGTGTGGAGGGTGTCATAAATTTTACTTGCCCTGGGATCAGTTGAGTTATATGGAGCCCCTACATTGATAGTCAGCCTAGAGGTTTTCTACTCACGGAGACATCAGTTGTCCGACAAAGATAGCGTGCTATGGAGGGATTTAAGTCTCAAGAATTGATCCTGCTGTCCGAGGAATCGTAGTGGCATGGCGACCTCACTTGCCACGCTGCTACGACCGTGATACCTATGAAACTTGTCGTACTGCTTTCAAATGGGGAAGATCCGCTTATTGAGCCAACCATGGAAAATCTGAATATCTTCCCAACTCCTGAATAACTGAACCCGTGAAACTGGTCCAATCAGTAAAATGAGGAGATCGAGGTTGTGGATTGCGTAGTTCTGTGATGGAAGGCGGTCGAGGCCATAACGGGAGCTTTTTCAGACTGTCCCACGTCAACTCTGGACCTTTTCCCCTTCTCTTTGTCTCTTCAGGGCTAGCTTCACACGGAAGACTGACCTGACTCACCAACTTGATTATCTTTTTGAAAGGACTCCCTGTTCTGCCAAATTCTTCCAGTGGTGGACGACAGTTAAGCTCCTTTTTTCGAAGTCATAACTGAGTTCTCTCATTTTCTGACCGATTAGCATCGTCAAGCTAGTGATTCCTTCCGCATATCAATCAACTACGTTTTCCGGGTGCCACATTGTTGACAGCAAAGATTCTGTAGGAATAAATCAATCATCAAACGACGATGACTCCTACATGGCCATGTTTTTTATAGGGCAGTACCCGTCGTGAGGTTACAAAGGTCGAACACATGTATCATTATGGCAATGGCTATTCCTTGACATCTTTTTGATGAGATTTTGAAAAACGGCCACGCGAGAAAGGCAACGGAAAAAGGATGTGATAGAGGAAAGCTATCGAGGAAGGTCTCAAAGTTCACAAGAGAACACTCTGTTAGTTATCATTCGAAGAAGCCCGTAAAAGAGCTCATTTAGACTCATCCCCATATCCGAATAAGCCATGCGTTAAAATTCCATTAAAATAGGACAGTAAGGAGCCACGTGACTTCAAAGATGCACTTATAACAGTTCTCTGGGTGAAATCTGAGAGCGATAGGCATTCAAACCCCTTACAATCTGCTGTGGAAAACGAGTACACGGCTTATCCAAGATACTCTCGCCAATGCGGACTACTTTTCCCAGTTTTAATATGCAATTCAACTAAGTTTGATGGCTAGCTCCAAGGCTATGTCCCAAGTTGGATTCAGTACTTCACGTATGAAGTCTAGACAGAAGGTCGATTCCATGATTCACCTGGGACAGAACTTTTTGGATATTCAGCTTCTTTCCCTTTACTCTCACCTAAATTGGGCATGTCCTTGCCAGCAGTACAATTTTTTCGTTGCTTGCCGTTTGTTTGCCCCAAGGGCAGCTTTCCAGAGCGATAAACAAATAAACAAATGAATTCTGTAGGCAGCGAAGGTCTTATTATAGCCCACCTACCGCCAACGCGTTATGCGAAGACGTCATCAGGGGCGGCACTACCTTGGTGACGATATCTCTGAGTAAACTTAGAGAAAGAAATTGCTTAAGTCATTACTGGCCCACCTTTGGGCGGAGGAGGACCCACGCGATGAACGCCCACAGACCACCACAAATAAGTCGAAATCAGTTGACATCATTTTCTTTACGGTTTGTCTTCTTCTTTTTCTCAAATGAGAACCAATCAATTATCGATTAAAAATTATTATACACACAAAAACTAGCAATCATCGATTAACAATTTTTTCAGTCATTTTCATGTATTTGAAAATCTGTCGCAGTTGGTTACTTTGCCCACTTGGGAATTTTCCTCAAAAACTACTGTTTTGTGGTTTGTGGTGGTTTGTGGACCTCTTTTCTAGAGGGTAAACAATCAAATTCTAAGAGTTAAAAATACCAAAACAGGTGTTCCTCGAGATCCCTTTTGGAAGTGTACGGCAGACATGAATGGGAGTTCCTGCTGGCGAACATGCCATCATTAACTCGGATAGAGTTACCAGACGCACTAACAGGAAACGAATCTGGCATTTGGCCTACGCCCAACAGCTCAACAAGGCCTCTCCTGCTGGCGATGCTATGGGGGGTGTAAGTGACTTGCTTCTGGTCTTATCGAAGAAAACCGAAAACAACTAGTTCATGTATAGCCATTCTGAATCAGTGAGCTGTCTATATGCGATTCATACTGAGCGTTGAGGCTAGCAGGGTCGAACTACCTCCACTTACGGGCTGTGCTGTCAAGCTACCTTTTTTTGGCTCAAGTTCTTCTTTACCCACTATCTTTAAGCAGCTGACGACACGTCCCATAAATGCAATAAATAATAGCAAACATTTAACCCAACCCTAAAAATCAGTGGGTAGGAAATCGAAATGAATCGAATTCTCAGATTTTCCAAGAAGGATAGTGTTGCTAGGCTTCCGTTGTGAAATTGTGGTCGATCCATTAATGTACCAACTACATATGTACCACTGAAGAACTGATGGCTTCGGGAAAATATACATAGTCACCATAACAATACAACTGGTCTCGATATTACAGGAGTGGAGAAAAAATGTGAATGCTCAAATGGGAAAATGGGTTCTGGGATTGACCACGAACTCATCTTCTGGACAGGAAGAAAGAGCTGTTTGATTACTTATTAAACTAACACTTGGCCTTATAATAGCCAGAAGAGCTACAGAGTAGCTTATATGCCGCAGTCGAAGTCGTGTTCGGAGCCACTGCACCAACTTCCCTCTAGCTGGAATTATTGAATAGAGAAGTGATAAAGACCACAAATTACTCTAGAGAATCATTCGAAAGAAAGAAAAACTTGCATGAAAATATTCAACCTGTCCACTGAAAAGAAACTGTTAAAAGAAGAATGATTATGATTTTGAGCATTCCGAAAAAGTTCTTATCATCCTACCGTGACCGCTACGAGGAGGGAAAGATAAAGTCTTCAGAAACCTTGGATAAGGCAGCATTCACCACCTTACAGTACTGGGTTCTTGACAATTAGACTAGATAACCAGATATGTCGGGGTTTTAGTGGCCGTCTTTGAAGAGTTGATATCTAGCGGGTTCCTGGAGTACCACGAACATCCGAACGATCCCTTAAAATTCATGCTCAAAAGTCAGATCAAACAACGTGAAAGTATAAATCTAATCTAACAGCGCAATAGGAAGGGCACATCCGCAGTTGCTAGATAGTCTATGGTATATGTGCCAAGATGAGCGATTCAAGATCTATTTTGATGAGAGCGCAGTAATACAGATGATAGTGATCACGGTGAACTACAGTCATTCGGCTTCAGGGTATAGACAAAATGCTGACGTTCTGAGGAAAACAAGTACCAGATAAAAATGCAACAAGTCGCTTTCGGTCGTTTTCCTGGCAGCTACTGAGTTCAAGCGATGATCTTCGGATTACCGTTCGACAGAGCCATGTTTATATCATTTTTCTATTCAATAATTGCTATTTTCGATTTAATGTGTTGATACTTTCGACATTACCTCCCATAAACCCCACTATTATAACCATTCTACTTTCTTTCACATTTTCCCAAGGATCACTAGCCTCTTTTGACCCTGCGAACAGTCCGTCCAAGTTCTACTGCGTTGAAGATGTAGGAACATGAAGAAAGCTGCTCCAGAAATAGAACTATCAACTAGGCTATAGAAGGATTAGGGGAATGCTCAATCAGCAAAATTTATATCAGTAACAAGTGTTTTTGAAGGGACAACAATGGTAAACCTTCTGTAGAACGAAATGTTCAAGCGGTGGGCCTGTTTAATCAGGCGATAGGCAAGCAGCTTGCGAGCTCATTTTTCGTTCTCATCTCTGATTTCTATGAAAACAAGCAAAATCTTAATGTTTACACAGGCGGTATCTCGATACCAACAGGGAGAAGCTTATCCAAAGCCAACTCGATCGGGGGATTTTTCATCTCGTTATTCTTGGCAATACTTATGGCCTTGAAAAAGGGAAAGTCGTTCAGTTGAAATTAGTCCTGAATGGCAATATCCGATTATCAGGAGAAAATGGAAAGATCTCGGGGAATTCTAAGACTCGACGAAATCAAGGCCAGAACGCTAAAGCTAGCTTTGACGTCAATCTTGTATAGTGCTCCTCAAGAAGAGGAAGTTGCTTCCTTTAATAGTAATTGCAATAAGTTAGCGCAGAAGGGGCAGAGTCAGAGGCCTGGTGCAGACTTATCCTTTCACAGTAAGCAGCGCATCTTACTATCGATGAAAATCGTGGAACTCATTGAATTCGCCATGTCTTGCTCAGCGACCTCAAAGGAGGTTGATAATCGTGTCCGGATATCCAATTCGTGGACTAGCTGAAACTGGCACCATACTCATTACTTTAGACGAACTTCAGGTTTTAGGTGGCTCTACTCTGGTCCTGAGGTTGTAATAAATAGCCTTAACTCCATGTCATCATCATGTAGGACCTTTGATTTACCTCTCTAGTTTGATTCCGGTTACAAAAACAGCGAGCACAGTTGTGACCAGGTTTTCCGGAGACGCTTAAAGGCACAGCTCACGATAATTTTGGGTAATCCAGATTATGATGAAAAATGGAAGCTAAGATCGAAAGAGAGCGATGAAGGTGAAGAAACTGCGGGAACTCCAAAGTGAAAAAAGGCCTGGAAAACCCGTTAAAAAGGGGGTTGGACGAGAATGAGACCAGAAAAATGAAGAAGAGTGGGGCGTTTGGACGAGCTATACAATGTGTCTCACTGCGTACGTGTGGGTCCTGGTGCGAATAACAGACAATGGTAAGCGATAATTCGTTCACTTATAAGCATAAGTAAACAAAAAATCCTAGTTGCAGCAGAAGTAGCTTACCTTTTTCAGCCTCTAGGAGTAGGAAATTAAATAAGGGATCGCGGCAGCAAGAAGAATAGCAGAGGAAAAAAGAATGGGAGAAAAACATCGCCTCATCACTCGGCGACAGCTGATTGTGTGTGGGTCCTAGAACGAAAATCTGCAATCTGTATTGTCTCAACACTCGTCTGACCGTCTGACGTGACTTCGATCGAGAGGCGGGAAGGCCATTGACGTCCCCGCCCATTGAATTATCGTGAACTGTGCCTTTAAGGCAATCCTAGGAAGAAGGCAAGCATGACTACTGTGCTTTTAAGTCAGCCTCTCTGGGTGGAGAGCTCTAGAGAAAGGGATTCCGTCGGAAAAGTTGGTCGCATCTGAGAAAGGTACATGGAGTCTAGTGAAAACGAGGAGCAGGAAGACTTGTCTTATTTCTCGTGGATATCGAAATGTGACAGAATAAGTAAAGAGAACACCAGAAACAGAAAGTAACTTAGCAGGTTTATTTCTGACGTGGAATCATCCCAGGTGGGGCATTCTGCCCAAGAAGTTGGAAAGTTGTTGATTCCATGTGCGGTCGCAATAGCCCATATACTGGGTTCTCCTTTGTGAAAATATTCTATGAGATAGCACAAACAGAATGGAATTCTGGTGCAGGCATCTGATTTCGTCGGATGCTTCAATGCTCCTGAATATGTTGTGTGAGTGAGGCGTTGGATCCACAACAACATACATGCTGAGCAGGGAATTTCAGTTCCTATTCAAGGATTCCCGCTTAAATGGAGGCATTTTGAGACAGAAGTCCAATTACTAAGTAAGCGCCCTTCCTTTTTCTTCATATATTTCATTAGTGAAAGATTTCCATGGAGCATGTGGCCAAAAACGTGCAGCACTCGAAGTGCATCCGTGGTTACGAACGAGAATAAGGTTCTCGGTTCATTTCTGAAAGACCTCTAAAGATTTTCTGATGTCCAGGTCATCTTCCTTGGCCGAATAGGTAGTTTTGGTAATAATTTATAGATGCCGGCGGCCCAGAATACTCAAGTAACTAGGAAAGACTTTCGATCTTCTGGTTCCATGATTGGGACAACCCCTCCTCCTATACATTTCTTCAAAATTGATACATTTTGCGTTTTGCGCCACTAGCCAGATTTCCATTTAAAATCGTGGTGAAGACTGAATGCTCTTGACCCTATTCTCCATTCCTATGACAATCCTCTGACAAACGGAGAAGAAGAGATGCGGTGAAGGTTGGAGGGGTTGGGAGAGGGAGGGGAGTTCATTCCTACGGATACGAACAAGTAAATGTGGTTGACTAGTGGAAAGTTCAGATGCCTCACGCGCACTGAACCATTCTACTTTAGTGGAACTTCACGATACTGGTGAGCAGACTCTTTTTGCTGATGCTCCAAAGAAATCATCTTTCCCAGGAATGGAAAACACCCACAATCAATGGGTACTATGTACCGAGTCAAACTCGGTTCAGTGGAAGATCCTGGAGCTATTGAACCTCCAATAACTTGAGATGAATTCTACCTTCACCTATTATGTAAGAGCCCGGGACGACCATGATGAGTCGACTTCCACCTTAAGTTCTTCAGCCTCCTGTTCTCAGTATCTCATTCTCACCAAGGGGGAATCGAAAAAAACCAATGTGTTTAGTATATAAAGCCTTTATATGAACATGTAAGAAATTTAAGAGTTACCAGCCGTTTAGGAATAGTCAAAATGGAGAAGATGAGTCTAAAGTTCATGGGTGATGGGGAGCATCTGGCTAAATAAGCTCAAGATCCAAACGAGGAAGTCGTGACTCTAATTTATTCATGGGATAAAACATGCAAACAACTGGTGATGACTGCGACTGCTCTTTCAAGGATCATATTGCACGAACCGCATTAAAAGGAGACTTTGAACACATGAACGACTTTTGAACGAAGTTTTTAAAAAGTATTGTCCACTTTGTTATAATAATAAACAGCAGTTGTCTGAAAAAACCTGAAAGGAACCTCTCAGACAAGGTTTCTATGAACCGCGATGTAACACCGTTCAATGGAACTTCACGATACTTGTGGGCAAACTGTTTTTGCTGAGGTTCCAGAGAAATCGTCTTCCCAGGAATGGAAAACACCCACAATCAATGGGTACCATGTACCGAGACAAGCTCGATCAGTGGAAGATACTGGAGCTATTGAATCTCCATTAACTTGAGATGAATTCTACCTTCACCTATTATGTAAGAGCCCGGGACGACCATGATTAGTCGACTTCCACCCTAAGTTCTTCAGCCTCCTGTCCTCAGTAGGCTTCTCGGGTTATGCAAAATTCTAATAGACTACTCCGGAGTTTTGTGGTCACCCTTTTCTGAGAAGTAGTTCCGAACAATCCCATTATTAGGGCTCAATAGGTACTCGTACTGGCCAAATCAGTATTCGTCCACATACCTGGTGCGGCTACGGCCCTAATTTCCTGTTCCTGTTCCATTTTGGGCCTCATATCTCCCATACCGTATGCTCATATGCGTCTAGTACGGCGAAATTGACATGGCCAACACAAGAGTATCTCTTCAAAATCGTTGGGCGATCGTTTCTAGGCTAAACCGATTGACGAGAATGTTATTCGTAGTGCGAACATAAGCTAGATATAGCCGCTTAAGGGATGAACGTCATAGCGTCACAAAGCTGGAACAACAGTATCGACATGGCAAGGAGGGGACTTCCGCTAGACTTTACGATTTTCCCTGTGGCACACATCAAGGAAAAAAAATGAAAAATCGCAACGTAGTCAAAAGGTTGCTCTATGCGCTCCAATTCCATCCAGGAATAACGACCTTCAAGAACATATTTCATTCTGATCGTAGTGACCGAGCTGTTTCACAACCTAGCATGTCTGAGCACCAGCCAGCTATGATGCTTTTGAATCAACCCACGGTTTCTTCTGGCCCGAGCAAGTCCGGGAGACGGGCGTTAGGAACGATTTTGGGTAATCGTTTCGCCGCACGCGGCTGTCGCGGACCACTCATTCGCCGTTATTACAGCTCTAGCGTTCCTGCAGCCAGTCCGAAACACTAGAGGGGCATGGATGTTATACTGATTGTACTGATAAGGCCCTTTCTAACTTTGATTCTTGCCACAGAGGAATTTCTACATGCACAGAGACAGACTGCAATGGTTTTAGCACTGGGCGGTGTTATCTGCGCAGTTTTCAGTAGTCCAACTGGTAATCGATATTGATACAAACAGTCGATTAGTTTGATATTTCCGACGTCATTACATTTTTTTGAGACAGAAAATGCGAAAATCACATGAGTAAGTACTGGTTCGAATGGATCGCCATCCTTCATAGCTCAAATTTCTCCAGAGGAGGCAGGAAGGCGGAACAGTCATAATGTAGTATGACGACGGAGAAGAATCAGAAAACTCCTATTCAGATAAAAAGTTTATGCTCACAAAGTAGGATTTGCGGTCATTCGACAGTAAAGTAGCAGAAAACGGCCCTCAATCTTCTCTTATAAACGTCAGGTGCCTCATCTTCCTTTAGGGACACCAACTTTTGCATAAAGGGCAGGAAGTTGGTAAGAGTGGTAGGCGAAAGGAAGCTGATATGGCTAGGAATGGGTACCGGTGTCGAGGTCAGGCCTACATCAATAAAGGTAAATTGAAGTGATTTAACTCATAACGTCAGCGAGTTTATGGCTTATGACATGGTTAACTGGGCTCTACTGCAGTATTTTGGAAGGGAATTAAGTCCAGCCTGACTACCTCGTTACTCAGAATGTGATGGACCTCTCTATGACAACTACTTGACGAACACGACGTAGAGGCGTAGATGTTATATGCACACATCAGCAGTGCTTCTGAACGACACTAGGTTTCACCCAAATCTGTTTCAAAAGGTCTGAAATCCGTTTCAAAAGCCCCTGAGGCCGATACCTGCCCAAGTCATCATGGGTATCAAAAATGTCATGAAAACAGGCGATTGGATGAAGCCTCATCCGATATTCCTCTCACACCCCATTACCCAGACCTACCCATATAATCGTGGGAGCTCAATGTGTCCCATTTGGAATGATATGGATTTTTATGTTGATAATCTTGAGTTCAGCTACAGCTACAGCATTCGAAAAGCAACTGAATTATGAAACATCCAGCATTCAGTATGGCCGGCCGATTCAAGCTCTAAAGTAAACACAAGATCAGCGAATAATGCCGCACACAAAGGGTGTGTTGTAGGATTGGGTTCTGCTGTTGAGTCAGGGGGCAGGAGGCGGGATGCCCATGGACGGGAAGCCATGCACCACTACAGATCATCGAAAATTCCCATTTTAGGACGTCTCAGAAGGCACAAATCACGATGAAAATGGTTTATGAGATTCCCCTCGGGGTGGACCTGTAGCTAACGAGGTAGGACATTGCCGGGTCGGAAAAGACTTCGATAGGGCATTGTGAGGGCTGCAAAATGTACAGACTCAAAAGTGACCGTACTGTGACGGCCTTTCTGAGGCTATGCCATTCACAATGGGACGTTAAGATGTCGACGAATAGAACCCTTATGTGGAAGACACACAGTTGGGAGTCCGGTACCTTCCCCCCGAACAGCCCGTCGCGTTTGCTGCACCTGCTGCGTATGGCAGGAGTGCGACGCAGAACCCCTTCACCAAATAGGTTTCGTGAGCCATCGTACTGAGGTATTGCTCGTCCTGTTGACAACACACATTTTTAAAAAATGGTTTTTTATTTTGTCACGATGGGTGTTAAACGTCGTAACAAACAAAAGTTATGGAGTTCGATGATTCAAATAACAATATAATATACTTATAAAAATTACAGCATCACGCATGGTCGCGCTCTCCTTCATGAAGAACTCAGTGCACGAACTTTCTGTAAAAAACGCATGTTAGATATTATTCGGATATTTAGGAACACAAAAGGGTGAAAAAATTATGCAACGCGACTAAGATACATCGTCAGGCCCGGCTGAATTGAAGAAACTGTCTGATTCTACTGAACAGTACCATTTACTAAACTGGCTGGGAATTTGAGCTTTAGCAACTTTCTCTTCAGCTTTTGACCCCATCGGATCGGGATGTCCTCCGGGCGGAGAACTTCCGTTACGCGCGTCCGTCGAAAGTAGGTCATCCCGCCCACTTCGCGCGCGGCGCACCCCACTGAGGTCCCAAGATGACATTACAGCCCCATCAGTGTCAGTGGAGCAGACGATTTGTATTCGTCCGTGCTATCTTCTCTTTGGCTGACTGCCGTGGACCGAGCACAATTCGTATGCCCCACTAACAACTGCGACGTTTGTCAAAGATCGCGGGCTGACACGCCGCGTGCGACGGCTGCGACGTGACCTAGTTTCGACGAACGCGAGCAACGAAGCGCTCCCCTCCGGGTTTTCTCGAATGTGGTCACATGTCCCATGCAAATGTCAGGGTGTGGTACCAGAACCCCGTAGTGGGACCGATTTTCGTTGCGACAAGGCGACTTTCTCCTTCCGAGATCCTAACGCTAGTGCCATCCATCAGCATTTCCGTGCGGCCTATGTCATTTTCAACCAAGGGAAGGATAATTGGTCGCAGTGGCCATTCAAGATGAGATGTATACCCCCGTAGGTGGTTTCGAACGCTGATCTCAAATCTGTATTCCAAATCTGCGAAACGATTCTGGGAACAAAGTTACGGGCTCGGGGCCTCCCTGTGTTATACCACTGCGCTGAACGGATCACCGAGCCGAGCAAAACCCTTACCTGTGCAACGGTGGCCGGGGGGATGGTGTGGTGGATTGATAGGCATGACATCAAGGTTCGATTCCTTGATGCAAGGGAAGGGCTCGTTTTGCTTTTCCATAAAATGCGTCCTAAACGCTTGCAAAACGTTTTTGGGCTCAATGTTGGGCGTCTAGAGGGTTCCCTCACAATTTAGGACTCCGGAGAATAGTAATCCAATAAAATTTTTCTTACCGCTATTGGCCGAATATATGCATACGTATCTCTACCCTGAACAATCGAGATGGTGTTTTGAAATCTTCGGCAGCTCCCCGTACTTACGGTAGGCGGCGGTTGAATGACTCATCCGACCAGAGCCCTCTTTGGGAGAGATACGGCCCACAGATTCTAGGAATGGTGCCCGCGCTTTCGAAGGGGTGGTACAAGTTAATGTGCATTGTTGAAAAAATAGTGTAGAACAGTAGTTTATCTCTTTGTGTGCACATATGATTATCCGTTGATTCTATTCATGGGGTAAATGCCCTTTCAAGAGGCCCTCTCATTAGGTAAGCGTGGTGGAGCGGTGGGGCATGGTACCACGGCTGTCCCCAAAACCCTGTATCCACCTGTTAATTGTTCTGAATTTTTTCCCTATGAGCCTTCATTATTGATTTGAAGCGGTATCCAGTGGAAATAACTGTCGTGCAATGGGACTCTCTTATTGATTTTATGATAACTTATCCTTACAATTTATCCGCTAGTCTCCATAAGTAGGCAGACCGACTAGCTTGTTTTGCACCTGATAGTTGCGCCCACATAATATATCGTAAGTTGTCAATAACAGATTATTTCGAAAGCTCATGCTCTCTTAACTTCCGTAGACGACCCTTTGTCGTGATAATACAAGACGTGTTTCTCATGCTCGAGAAGGTGCAATCTTTTGCAACTCGAGCTTCAGAAGACTATAGACTCTTCCACCAGTGCCACAAAATTGGAGCTCATGGGCCAGACATGGGAGACTCAGATCACAAACATGAGGGCTACTTTTCACTTCGGAGCCTCTATATCCCCACAAACGTAAGAAGTTTCATTTGCGAAGCTACGGGTCCACCATCGCTGTTCTCATCAGGCGACTGGAGAGGATAATTGTGATCGTCTTTCACGAATTCGACTTCTTCGCAAAGGATAACGGGCTTTTCATAGTATCGATAAGTACGGCTCGAAACCACTTCATTACCGCCTCTTGGATAGTGTTGGTGTCTACTTCATGCTACAAGAAAGAACTTCCTCCACCAAATATGTTGATCCCACATTCGTTCAGAAGATTCGCTGGTAACGTGTTGAAGAGCGTTTGACCCGATGAATCATTTTTGAAGCCTTTGAGGCTCATTTTAAGCAAATATTTAAAATTCCTCTTTTCTCGAATGGAGCTCCACCCTTAATCGGGCGGTGGGCGGCAAAAAAAAACTTGTCTTGTAATACCTCTCCAGTGTTCCTTATTTGTGAGGAAGCCCTGTAGATGCCCAACACTGGGCCCAAAAACGTTTTGCAAGCGTTTAGGACGCATTTTATGGAAAAGCAAAACGAGCCCATGCATCAAGGAATCGAACCTTGATGTCATGCCTATCAGTCCACCACACTATCCCCCAGGCCACCGTTGCACAGGTAAGAACTTCGCTCGGCTCGGTGATCAGTTCAGCGCAGTGGTATAACACAGGGAGGCCCCGGGCCCGTAACTTTGTTCCCAGAATCGTATCGCAGATTTGGAATACAGATTTGAGATCAGCGTTCGAAACCACCTACGGGGGTATACATCTCATCGTGAATGGCCACTACGACCAATTATCCTTCTCTTAGTTGCCTGTTGTTAAGGCAGGTCCGTTCTTTTTTCCTTCATTTTTTGGGCCTTTCCCTCTCCGCCAAAGAATTTATCCATTGTCCCCTGGGATACGTATGATCAACCAGCATGGCGAATTATGACTTCAAAAGTGAACCCTTACTCCAGGACCATCGTGTACAAATGAAATACAAGAAGTGTTGTCGCCGGCATGTTCAGCAGAATCTTCATAGCGGACCTTCTCGAAGTGTACCATGCCAGGCTGAAGAAATTCATGTCACCTATATCACCTGTCGTTCTGTTACTCATCGAGTTCAGGGTGAGTTCAATTATTTATAGTAAACAGTAGTAAATTATATGAGTGGAATAGATAGGAATGAAGGGAGTTTATTAGTTTCATTTAAAAAAATTATTCCTGCGCAATCTACAAGTCAAGACAGTCAGATCACCGAACTACTGTCATTATTAGAAAAATTTGGAGGATTTTCTATCAATTAGACTGGCTGGATAAGTTCAAAGGCGTGTCAAAAGTGTCCTCGTGCTGCACGCCTTATCATTGCAAAGTCTTTTCCATTCGCGGCCTTGAAAAGCACGGCTCACGATAACAAAAGGACACTGAGTTCTTCCTTTAGGAATACCCAGCACCCCCCATGAGTGATAGAAGGGACCCTCTCGCTCCCACAACCACGGCGCTTAGGGCACAGTGGAAGCCCTGTTGCTAGTCGGCTTTAACGCCTCTCGATCGATGTCGCGTTAGACGAGTGTCGAGACAATACAGATTGCAACTATTCGTTCTAGGACCCACGCACAATTAGCTAATCGCCGAGTGATGAGGCGATGTTTTTCTCCCATTCTTCTTTCCTCTGTTTTCCTTTTTGCTGCCGCGATCCCTTATTTAATTTCCTACTCCTAGAGGGTGAAGAAGGTGAGCTACTTTTGCTGTTACCGGGGTTTTTTGTTTATTTATACTTATAAGTGAATGAATTTTCGCTTACAGTAGTCTGTTATCCGCACCAGGACCCGCTCGCACGCAGTGAAACACATTGTATAGCTCGTCCGAACACCCCCCTCTTCCTCATTTTCTCTGGTCTCATTCTCGTCCAGCCCCCTTTTTAACGGTTTTTGAAGCCTTTTTTCACTTCGGAGGCACCGATTCACGCAGTTTTCTCATCCTTCATCGCACTATATCATAATACGGATTACCCAAAATTTTCGTGAACTGTGTCTTCAAGTCATATCGGCGTAGGGTAGTTTTTAGCGTTGTTGATTGCTTCTGAGCATGAATACTCTACCCAAACACAAACCGATCCCATGGGTAATTTAGGAGAACCTTGCCAAATCTTAGCTGTGCTCCACCCTTTCTGATCTCTGGTAAGTGGAGAACGAAGTCGGCTTTTGATTCAACTTCGACATTCTTTTCAAACAGGTCTTCATATTCGTCGGATACCCCCCCCCCCTCCCCATGGTTTTCTAACTGAAATGTTCTCCGTACAACTCGTCTAAAATTAATTTCTGTGACGAAGTGAAGCCCATCAAACGACTTCACATCTTCTATTCATCCTTCTAGTTGCCGCTTGGATAATGTCTCTCAAGCTCATTCCCTGTTCCTCCTTGAGTTAACGACATTGCTTACCGCTCTACTGTCAGCTGGTTTAACCCAGAGTTTTGCTGGACCCCTGACATGAAGACGACTGTCCAGTGCTGTGCGTGGGGCCACAAGAGTGATTTGAGTCCAACACCTGAACAATGACGTTTGTTAGAATACGCATGAGTGATAGATTTTCAATGTAAACATATACTGAGCACTGGGATGTATGTCCTAATACGTAATGGAATATTGATATCTTCTCGTTCTGTCAGCACTGAATTGGGGGCTTACCCAATAATTCCTATACGACCTTCGGGAACCTTCAACTGTTTCTCTCTGTTTAGGATTGTGCCACAACTTTCGAACGTTGTCCAGAAACTCTCCATGGTTATATCTTGTCTTCTGAAAAAAGGCGTAGAAAGGATGGAGTCTTCCCACCCTTCTCATTTTCAGAAGCGAGGACATAAGCAAAGAATTGCAACGGTCATAAAACCAGTATTCGTGGCTACTCGTCTTTGCAGAATTCAATTAGGATGGGTCAATTTAGTGGTCGCGAATTTGAAGGCCATAATGGGATCTAAAAGGTCCATGCTGAATGCACGAGCACGGTATCGGCTACATAGTCGTAAGGGTATGGGTGGCTCAGGTGAGCTAAGTTAACGATATGGCACTCGATTCCCGGACCAGGCATGCAGTAACTACGCCATCTGATTACTTCATCCCCTCCGCCAGTAGCAATGTATAACCATCCAATTGCTATGGTGTATCAAATATAACTCCACCACAGCAATCTATTTATAAGAGCCATATTTTCAGTAGATTCGTCAATATTGCCTGAGATCAGGGCGGAAACGGTACAGTGGCAAGTGACGCACTTTCACACTTACACGGTCCGGGAATCAAATCCCGGGATTCTGCCCAAGCCGATCGAGCCTTCCATTCCTCCAGGGGCGGTTAGTCGGTGCCAGACTCGTCTGAGAAGGTAGAAGCACTGACTTGTACATCGGCTGGCAACCGCAATTTATTGGATAGGCCACAGACACGCCACTACTATAGTGAATTGAAGTCGAGTGCGGGGCGTATCCCGAGATAATTTATCAGAAAGTCCCTTAGCGATGTGCACTGCCCCCTCATTAAGTTCCTACAGGTTACGGGAACAAATCGAACCGGATCGAAAAGGTGCAAGAGAATGCTCACTTTCTGTAGGAATGCCGAAGCTCAGTAATCAGTCGTGCAGCTTGTACTTTGTTACTGATTACAGTATAAATCGACGGTTCAACAGCTATGATATCGGCGATGGCTTTCTCGTTGATTTCAACCATTTCACAAAAAGTAGTTGTCTCATATCTGAAGAAAGCAGTCGTAAAAATGCCTACTACGGGATCTTCTGACAGGTTTAAGAGAAGACCTTAAATCTAGTCGAATAATTGCATACCGTCGTTTGGGCCACATCAGTGGCAATAACGGCCCCTTCCATTTCGTTTTTAGAATATTTCGTTCGCCAACGAAGGAACCCTGAGAGATGTGTATTTCGTGGTAATGACGACGGGCTTGGAGAGGTAGCCACTCTGTAATCCTGCAAGGGAACAGTTGAATCTCTCACGGGAGCATTTCAAATAAGCTGGTGAAATATGAAGAGAGGTATCAAAATGGGTAAAAATCGTTTTCTAACTTGCAGATCCCTTTTTTCAGGAACCATATCCTCCTACTGCCGATCTTGATGATCGTGCCACTTGTGAATCTTCGCACCTGTAACTTTTACTTTTCTATGATAAATTAACGACCAAGACTTTGGGCAACGTTAATTAGTCCCGCTCAAGGGATGCGCCCCGCGCTCGACTTCCATTCAGAATCTTAGTGGCGTAATGAATGCATATTTGGTCTATACAACGCCTTGCGGTGGCCAGTCGATAAACAAGTCTGGGCTTTTACCCTCTCAAACTAGTCTGGTACCAATTAAACGATCCCGGGAAGACGGAAGGCTTGCTTAGCCTATGCGGATGTCCACAATGAATTCGAACCCGTGACTATGCGAGTGTGATAGAGCGCCCCTTCCCACTACGCACACCCCACCATTTTTCTACGATGTATTGTCATAATATCGAAAGATCCCATTGGGTCAAATGAGCAAGTTGCCCACTGCCTCCAAAACGATGGGTAAGCCTTCGGTATGAATAATGTCCATTCGACTCCTCCCCTTGCCCGTTCAGCCTTCCCTGTATGTTGATGCTGCATGAAATTGTTGGCTCAATATTCTGCCATCCAACATAAACGGCCACCCAGACAGGGACTTAGGAGAACGCAGCAACCACCACGTCGTAAGCGGGAGAAGATCATCTTGAAATAGCTCAATCTCGAAACGTAAAGTCGTCTTCTAACAGAAGGGGTTGCTTATGGCGTGTGCACTAGATGATTTTTGGGTGAAGAATCTCAAAGGGAATCCAATTTATTTTATTTTAAAAGTTAGTAAAATACCTGTGCCACACTAAGCGCTTTTATCAACAGGTTGATCACAGTTTGTTTACTGCTTTCACGTAGTGAACGAATCCACCATACACCTTCCAAAGCGTCCCTGAAGAAGCACAAAAAAAGTAAAAGACAGGAGAAAGCAGACACTTGGGTGTTGTGGGCAACTACGGTCAACAACTAATCATCATAAAGAAATCTCTGAAGTAAACAATTGATCAGATACAATCACTTACTCGAACGACACTTGCGGTACCCATAGAATACCATCGGCGCTTTCACGCAACTCTGCAACTACTTCTCCCCACTTTTCTTTTGAATCGGGTGGCATGAAACCTTCTCTGGAAGTATGTATTCGTGACTTCTGCTCCAAGTATTTGGTTTTTTTCCAAATTTCTCCTGGGAATTGAGTTAGAAATTTGATGATAGTTGGTAGGCCTAGTGTGATGGAGAGAGCGTTTTTTCCCCGTTTATTGAGATTCAAGAAAAGCGTTTGTGTCGCTGTCTGGGTACAGCCTATGAAAGTGACAAAAAGCCCATTGAAATTCTTCCAGCGAAGTTTCCGTGCTCTTTAATGAGCCAGTATTGGTTGTGGTGAGACCAATAGATTCCTAAGGAAGTGTGTTCTCAGATTTAAAAGAAAGAGCTTGAGAATTCTGCGCCTTTTTTCGAGCCTGGTCTCAGGCAACTAATGCTGAGCTGTGAGAGTTGAAGCACTCCAACATGGTATGGTCTTCTCAAATTCACTTCCTGCGGTTAAGCAGTTGACCCGAGTTCATCTCCACCTGGCTTGGTGTTTGCTATGACTCCACGTGAAGATGACTTAGAGCTATCTGATGAATGGAGACTTTTATGACAAAAAGGTCTTACATTTTCAATACATTCAGTATGTTTTCTAACTGGTAACTCATCATTCGGACTGCTTGTCTGGTTTTGATTACAGGCACCACATCGATCTCAGCTGCGTTCTCTTTCAGTTCCAGACGCATGAGACCGTCGATTACCTGGAATTCGAACCAATCTATGAAGTTATGCATTCTATAGCTTCCAGGTTAGAACAAAGATAATCTCCCAAAGTGGCCAGTCGGAGCAGCAATAGCCTTAGTTTGCTGTAGAAGATTCAATTTAGTTTCCATGTCTGAATTATCTATATCCTCTTGAAATGTGATATCTGAAAACGCACCTTGTCGAAAGACATAGCTTCCCTTCGTGCGGTCTTATAAGCAGAGGAACAGAAGAGATCTGGTGATATCTTCAAGCTCGCTACGAGATGATGAAGAAAATGAAGAGCACTGAGACGAATCCGTGCTTGCATGAGCTGCAAAGCAAGATTACCCGTAGCGGTTATAGTTCGTAGTACGGTGAGTCAAGAGAATGGGATGTATCGTGGAAAGTATTTGTAAAATTCGTTTTATGCGGCAAAGGAGCACCTTTACGGTACTATGACACCGAAGAAGTATGTTCGACGAGGATCAAGCTGCGCTTGTGATAATGCGATGGGTCAATCCACCACAAACATGCCACTTCGAACAATCTCTAGAATGTGGTTTGACACGATCTTCTTGTCGCTGTGTGAAGCCAAAAGATGTTCGGGAAGGTGTTGAGCTTATACCGGGGGCCTTATCTTAGTTGCTGTTCGACGTGACACTGTCAAACTTTGTCTCCTGAAGGGGCCATAGATTCGTCCTAGACGTCAAAGTGCTTTTTGTCGTCAACTGTGTGGTTCACCACACATTGCACTGACTAGGGTATTAAGTGAAACGTCGAACGCAGTCCAAGGAACAAGGAAACACATCAACGAATCAAATAACGACAATAATAAACAAAAAACATAATGAAGGCATAAAAAGATCGTCAAAAACTGAAATGGTTGAAAAGAACGTATAGTTCTTACCTGTCTCTCGATACTGTACTCCCTTAGCATTACGATAAATAAAGGTGCCGCTATGGTCAGACTATAAAGCGTTGAAATGACGAGAAGCGCGAACGTGATAGATCTCAAACACTGGCACTTCACTGAAACATCACCGATTGATTTCAGATTGACTCCAAATCAATCGGTTCAGAAGCCGCAAACATCTACGCGGATGTGTCACCTGTGGAAGTTTCTACAACTAGCGCCACGCAAAGAAACTTAAACTTCACGCAAAAGCTTAATTAAATTGAAATTTTCTAATTTTCGGAGTTACATTTTTTGCAGTTCCGTAAAGTAAGATTCCTCTACTACCCATTTTTCCCATTCTAGATTTTTCGATTCCCTTAGCCTGTCCTAGCTTTAAAAGGGGATGAGATTCGAAAAGAAATAGCTTATATGTACTTAGTGATTGAGAGATCAATCTGTAAGAAACCGTCTTGCTGGATTACCATCCTTATTCCATAGCGGCTCCCATCAGTGACTAGAAGAAACATGGCAGGTAGCGGTGGTCGTTAAGACCATTTTAAGTTAGTGGTACAATCAAAAGATAAAGTTTGTATACAAAATTATTACCGCTATCAGATTTCTCTCCCCGGATACAGTATCCCTCGTTCAAAATGATAATACTGAGCACAAATGCACCACTCATAAGTAAGCACGAAATAATAGCGGGTAAGGTTTCTTTGGATAGCAGACGGTTCAGAAAACTGACATGATTTCGGTATTCCGCTGGTGAGACATCCTTAAGTTGAAGCGTTGTACTACAGAAACATTGTAAGAAAAGAAGAAATCTCCTCCGATAGGAAAGTGTTCCATGAGTTACTATCAAAACCAAATTAGTCTTTTACAAAAAGAAAACTGTAGCTTTATGATAAGGCAGTGCTTAATTGAATTGCTCCTTGAAAATGAGCCTTCCCTGAAATTCCCCTCATGGCCCCATGCTTTACGCTGGTATCAACATCCAGAAGCCCACAAAAATGGGATTGACCTTTCCAAGACTCAGAGGGAGGTCAAGGCTCCAACTTATGCTCAGCACATTGTGAGGCTGGAAGTCCAAACTCCTTGCCAGTCGCAGAGGCGGCCGACTTTAGGGGTGAGCGTTCTCATGAAAGCAGCCACATCTGCTCTTCAGAGCCCCCCACATCGATGAGGAACTAGTTCTGCCACCACAGGACACATGCCGACCCCATTTCGGAATATTCTTCTTTCCAGTAGAGTCTGTGGAGTCATGTCTTAGCGTGGATTGGGACTCTAGTCAAGACAGATTCTGATGGTGAGAATTTTCATGACCAGCATGGGGCGTTCCTTGATTTATACCAGCAGAACTAATAGGTTTTCCAAAGATTCGTTCCAAAAGTGAGTAGAGAAATAGCAAAAGGAAGCAGTGGCGTTTTACATTCTTAAAAAGAGAAGGAATAGATTAATTCACAAAAAATCAAATGCTCAGGAACTCTCACCTTTGTTAGAGAACTGCTGCTTGATGAACATTTTGATCGAATGCTGTTTTTATGAACGATATACAGGGTTTGGGTTACATTCATAATCCATATAGCCATTAGGAAAATGTAGACAATGGCTCGTGTCTTATCGGTAGCCTGATAGAAGAGTTACTTACAATTAGTCGGTTTCGAAACCCGTTTGTGTTGTTGTTGCTGCTGTTGTTGTTGTTTGTTACTTAATCTGTTGTTTATGTATGAAGGGAGGACAGAAATTGGAACTGCTGGGATTCAGGGAAGCTTACCTCATCGTAATTCACGTGAGCAATGAGAATGCAGTATAAGCACATGATACCCGTTTGGAACATCCACCACCTGCAAAAGTTATTCTTTCATGTAAACTGCCTCACAAAAAGAGACCACGAGATGGGCTCTTATAGGGGTTCTATTGACAAAGAAAATTCCTGGTCCACTAACTTCTCAAAAGGTCTTGAAGTCACATATTGTAGAGTGTCCGTTCTCTGCGATCTTAGTAGTGGACAGCTACCGATCTGAGCCAATCTATTGATACAAGACTCATAGCCGATCCACATCTACAACAAAAAAAGTTACAAAAAATATATGAAAAACCATTTTTGTTCGCTGATGTGCCTTGCTTGACAACTATAAATTTCAACTCTGTGAACTCGTTCCTCGAAGCATTTGAATAGCTACTATCGTGGTTTGCCATAACCTCGAGCGATCGTGCTCAAGAGCTGAGGTTGTGAAGAAGTCGAGTCGCTCACAGCATTCAAGACGGGTGCAACTGTCATTTAAACTAAGTCTGAGCTCAAGTTTTTGAGGGCAGGTTTTTTAGACTTAGCGCCAAACAACTGTGAGTTCTTGTTTTGTCTTCGCTCTATCCACCCGCTTCTCAGTCGTTTTCTGTCACTTGGCTGTACACCTTCAGTGCGATGACTGTATGAACGTTGAGCAGGAATAGATTTGTTTGCTACAGAGTTTGAGTCATAGTGTGTCCAATCTAAGATTCCTCTGAAGCCTCACTCAGAAATTCGCCCAGTGTAGCAGTGTCGTCATTAACGCCTTACCAGTCATCGTTGCCAGTCGACTCAGCACATCTTTTTGTCATCGTCACCAATTTCCCACTTAATCCGCCTCGGTCCAACTTCCGTCGAAGGAGCCGAGACTACCATATGTTGGGATTGAGCTGCTTGACCTCCAAGCAATTGGCATGCATGCGCAAGGTAATTCCACTCTTGGTCAGGTCCATGGTTTAACCACGGACGCGTATCCTCCTGCTCAAAGTCACAAACGGCTACAGCTACATGTTAGCTTCATTCGGGTAAAACAAATGCTCTTTGTGATGAGGATCGTTTCAGAAAAATATGCCTTAGCATTTTTGAGAGCCTAAGGGCAGTTAGATATTTCAGCCCTACTCTAGAGAAACAGTAAGGTCTTATAATAAAAGTAAGCATACCAGAAAGAGCATGCGTATTATTGAAATGACTGGGACAGTAGCCCAGTGATCCTGATCTCGTAGTCGACAACTTTTTTACACCTACTAGTCAATTAATAACTCACGAATAGATACTCCGAAACTTTGTACAGGACTATGTCAACCAGGCTCGGTTGTGAGACTTTAAGATGGTGTTCGATATCGCGAACGGTGATTTGACCCTCATCAATTCCATGTTCCAGGATTGCGATTATTATATGGGCGGTCGGTCCAGATAGGGCCCCATGGGACCACGAGTCGTGCACCTGAATTCGATCTAACTCAAATAACCCTGGTATTGAATTGCTTTAGACGTTTAGGTAGCGAAAAAAACTATTTCCTTCATATCAGATTAAGATTTTCCAATTTAAAGTAAATTCAATGGACCTATCTTTTATTACTAACACCAGCATCTCTGCGAGCCCAAGTTGATAAAGGCCTGATAAACCTGCGTGCTCAAAGGCATCATAGGCAGGGAAGGGGCAAAACAGCTCTACAACACATACAAATATGTATGAAATGGACCGCCCTTCATATCGGGATGGAGAAACCAGATCAGTGATATCGCTTGTTAGTAATCAGTGGTATCACCGAGGACGGATCATCAGCGGCTCTTGGAAGAAAACCTCCCAAAACCTGGGTTGTGGCAACTCGATACTGTATGCTAAAGGGAAGGCACACTGGTGGGACCTCGAAATCCCAAAGGGGTACCTCTCGTAAAGGCCATGGGTGGTGGAACTTTAGGCTGTTACTATGTCACACGTTTACGGACAGGAACGAAAATTCAGTCCGGCATACGGCTCTTACAGTAATCCGGCACGTGTTAACATGCAAATTTTTACCCGTCACATAGACGACGCGTCGAAAAGGGGGTTTGGACAAGGACACGGGCGTGGGTGGTAGGGTAAGCCAAGTGGTTACTGTAAGAGCCGAGTGCCGGACTGAATTTTCGTCTTAGTCGTTTACGGAACGTACGAATACCTTTACACTAAAGATCGAGCTCGGTAACTTGCTCTCAATACTTCTTACTGAGAAATGATTCCATGACCGCTGAAGTGCGGTGAATAGGATCCCTACAGTTGGCATAGAGCTTGAAGAAATGGTAGGAGAAGAATCTTTGCTATGCACGTACCCTTGCCAGCAGTATTCCATAGAATCCTATTCTTGTGTCGGTATCCTGTCTGTCCCCTTTACTCTCTTTATCAGAACCTTCTTCATCAGACGTTTCCAACAACTCGTCATCTTGCTGTTGTAACTGAAAGTGAGTTCGAAAATCAGCGAGAATTTGTCGATAAAAAAAGTGACTTTTGTCAAATTTACATTATCAACAGCAGAAAAAACTCTCCGCGATTGAGAGCAATGATACAAATTGTAAGGTATTTTTTATGAAAAAATTGTACTTTAATAAAATCGGCTCTACTGATTTCTTCCGACGTTTCCTGATTTCCCAAATAAAAAAAGTATTTACCATTTCCCGTTCCATGGCTGTTGTATGCTTGCCGAGACATTCTGATGTCTGTACTTTCACCACATTCCAGTTGGTCCCATTTAAATGAGAACTATAGTCCAACTCCATCACTCTGATCGCTTCTCGGACCTAATTTCAGGCAAAATCCTCTTCTTGATTTTACAAAATTAATCTCAGGATCCTCAACAGGTCCATAAATAGCACCCACTTTTACATCGAGAAAGCGACATAGCCGAACACATGTGTCTTTGACGTATTTGGACCTTTTCGTGGATCCTTCTCTAGTGGCAAAGCTCGAGAACGTCATGCCCTAGAATACAGAACCCACAATTACAGTACACCTACAGTACGCCTACGGTATGTCTAATCGTTTGTTGTCCTTGTCGTACCTGAAAGACCAGACAAACGAATGTTGTTGAACAGGTCAGCAACAGAATCTTCTTTGTTGGCTCCCCTCCCAACTGAAAATTACCGTAATCAATAATTCAAATGAAAATACCGTAATCTTCAGTCAGTAATTACTGTGAGCTTCTTTTCCTACCACATTCCGTAGCTCCATGGCCAATATCAATCCGAGTGCACCACGAAGACCAGCGTAAGCCAGAATGGTGAAATCGGTCCTTGGCGGGATTGGCTGAGAAGAGAGCAGGCCATAAAACTGCAATAGATCGATTATTGATTTTTATTGATTGCCGATTGATTTTACAACCTTGTAAAACAGATATATGGAAGCAATCCTGGCAAAAAGAGGTATAGGTGACAACAGCATTCCTTCGACAATCACCGCCATATCTTCCATGTCAATCTCGAAGTAATTACTTCCGTGTATCTAAACAATGATCGGAGGATTACTGTAGCAGAGATTACTGTAGGTGCAATTACCGTATTACCTGGCGGTATACGTTATGTTCGCTACGACTGAATATCTCCAATCCAACACTGAATCCAGCGAAGATGAAGATCACGTTGTTCGCCCAGTAGCCCATAGCGGCCCACAGCTCCAGAGCCATTTCTGTGGTCTCAGGGGCAAACATTTCTCTGGAAACTCTTTTGCTGAGACCTTTGTGTGATAGATGGGCTCTGTACCGGGATATCTGGGGTCATATCATTTGCTTCCTAGCTCATTATCCTCTCCAGGCACGAGTCCAAAAGGGCAGTGTACAGCAGCCTCAGAAACCTCACCCAAGGGTTTGGCTATGTCCTGCACATCTTTGCTTTTTGGCGTCTCTGACAAGGTCCTGTGGGCCAGACTAATCGCTGCATGAATTCAATGTTACCTGTATGAGCTAAGCATGACCCCAAAAACGACCAAGCCAAGAGCTGGTGAAGCGGAGCATGTTTCACATAACATGAACATACTGTAGACGGACACCAAAATGAATGCCTGAATGGGAACAGATTCACAGGAACAGCTTTGGCTATATTCCAACAAAAAACTTATAGCTGGACTGATGACCTGTCTCTTTTTATTCTGCTGAAGTTTCGAGATGATCCAGGCTACAACCCTTGCACCAGCCGCTCCCATTACTAGGGAACCAATGATACTCATAAACAGCACGAAAACGAGTTTTCGTATTTTCAAATACTTGGCAAATCCCAATTCGACCTAAATAGGGCATAATTCGGAGCTGAATGGATGGCGAAACGATAGAGTGGAGAACATGCTCAGCATCACTGTACCAGTACTCTATGGTCGATCTACCGCACTAGCTGATGGTGACAGAAAAATCGAATTCTGCCAGACTGTCTATGGACACACCTCCAGCAAACTTGCCAATACTCTGTAAGTGAATAAGGCTAGCCCATCGTTCAGTAACGATTCGCCTTCAATGAGAATCCGAAGTCGATGAGGAGCTCCATACTGCTCCAGAATCGATACGACAGCGACAGGATCAGTAGCCGCAATTATCGAGGAAAAAAGGAACACCTGAAAAAGCTTTCGAATGACCAATTCAGAGTTTCTAGAGTACTTGCTGATAAGGCGTAGGTCTTAACAACTACTGCTAGCAGACCCGGCAGGCTGATTAGGACTGTAACAAGCTCATGGTATTGGAGACTTACCCCAGATCTTTTCAGATGCACTGTTTGAGTTAACAGTGGTAGCATAATTGCACTAGCAATGAGTAGTGTACCGTAATACGCTACCACCGTCAAACTAGTGATGAGGTAAATTTTGGAGAAGAACAAATGTGAATTGATTTTGAATGAAGATTCAAATAGGAGCGGTGGAAGCAGTACCTAGAACAAATCAGAGAACTTTATAGGAAAAATAGAATTCGAAGTTTGGAAGCTATCACCATCAGGAGCGTTTCTGGATGAAGCGATGTCCACGAGTACTTATCGGTGAGCTCCACCAGAACTTTTGCAGGAAGGAATTTATGGATTGCAAAACTGAAATAGTCGTGTGTGATCATCCCATAGCTGATATTTTGTGCTGCGAAGCTCGAGGGGATGCCAACGTGGGCGATTTCTGGAGGATCAGAATCAAGGGTATATGGTCCGGATGAGAACAGGAGGAGAAAGGATAGGAGATGAGCAAGACGAAGGCCGGCGCCCAGGGTGAGAGCACGCGTGTGAAGTGAGTGAGAAGCCAGAGTAGGCTTTCACAATCCGCCCCTGTGAGCCTCCAGTGAACCGTACTGTTCCCGACAGGACCACGACAACCTTCATCACGTGCCACAAGAAAACGAAAAATAGAGAGTGAAATATCCATCCTTCAGCTTCTGTGCAGGCTTCTTTTCTTGAAATGGCATTACTCACCTTGCAAAAAGTGCTATGAGAAACTGTAGCACGCTGTCCGGGATGCCAAGAAAGCTTATCCGTTTATTCATTTCGTCGAGGATCAATCCCAGGATCAGCGCTAGGACTGGGAACACAAAGGCATGGAACTCTGTTTCAGTCTGAAAGAGAGTAACGGCAATTGCAAACTTCACAAATGCATTTTAAAGTCTTTCCGCTTGGAGAGATTAGGGCCAGCTGGCCACTAATTCCGTTTTTCGAAGTGTAAGCGATAGTGTGCTACCATACTGTTCCTACACAGAGCATCATTTTGGTCCCGAAAAGAAGGTTACTCGTCCTTCTCTATACTTTGGCGCCTGTTGTTCAAGAATAGGGGTATCCCTCACTCCCCATTACATTTCCAGCAGAAAAGTTCAGCGACCAACGCGTCATCAATAAAAAGTCTACTTTAAGTGCACTGTTAGGTTTCTCGGAGATGGTCTATCCCATTTTTAGTATGAACCTTCCATTAGAATCGCCCTGGTTTTTGAATGCGTATGCAGCCTATGCCGTGACTTGGGTTTGCTGACAGTTGTCCGAGTCAGTGTTTAGACAGTCACAGGCAAGTCTGGCACCAAATGCCCTGACCATAGAAGGATGGAGGGTTGGCTTTCTCAGCCTGAAATGATTTTGATCCAAAATGTGATCTCATGTCCGTGCTTACCTTTAGTCGAAGTTCCCTCCTCTACCCAACCTCCCCCCCCCCCCCCCCTCCCTCCCGTCCCATATCCTTCTGCCTCTACCTTGAAGTACTTTCATGAATTTTATAGGCTCGTCAAATAGCGTGTTCCGGCCGTAATGTTGCAGACAACCCACGTCAATTGACAAACAAACGTGAAATACTGGATCACTAGAGAAGCCAGCTCACGAGAAAACGTGTATGAACACGTGTTAATCTGTCAGGCGTGCGTGAAGTTGCCGCACGCGGTGAACTGGTTTTTCGGTGCGGCAGCTCCTGGCCCTCGTTTGAACTGTTCTCATATCCGACACATATGGCTCGGTTGGCTTATTTGCTTAGAAATCCTTCCAAACTAGTCCTAGAGAAGGGGTCCCAACCCTACCAGACTCTTCCATGTTATTTGTTTGTAGGAGATACCGAAGTGGACGATGGCAGTGCCCTTATGAACCCTTCCCTTGTACCTCTCATGAAGTAGGTTGCCTCTGAACTCAGAATGTCCAATCAGCAGAGCTCATGGGGGTTTGGTTCTGGGGAGGGGGAGGTAGTGAAGACGGGGCATGTTCAGACCCAAAGTTCCAATTTTGTCCCATGAATTTGGGATACTGTCGTTCCGATGACACAACTGGGCCCAATGATCCCTTCAGAAAGTCTGGAAGATCTCAAAAAGCTTCAAACATACCGCGTTTTGTTCTGCCATGCTTCCTAAAAATGAACCATACTCTAAGGTAAGCCATTGTCTTCTCTTGATATGCGCTATCGTAGCAAGAAAATCCGAGGAGATAGTGGAAAGCCCCACGTATTGCCATGAATGCAACATCCTTAGCTAGGTCATGCTTTATTGCGGCTTAGTGGAACCATGGAGTTTGCCATTAGCATAGTTCGATCTGAATCAATTGGTTCGGTACTTTCCTGAACGCTCAAGGAGAACTGGGAAGTGAAAGAAAAGAGACCCCACTCAGTAGACGGAAGAGGATTCCGTTTTTTCACGATGGGTTACCATAATTCTCTTGACCGTTTGCAAAACCTCGATAATAATTTGATGATTCTGTGATTCTGTGATTCCTCTGAAGGCACCGTTTCCGATAAATTTAGGGTACCCTTTTTTGACGGGAAACTGATAGAATTACTCTAGAATAAAGCGATAACAACGAAAAAAGCGCAAAAAACGATGAACAAAAAGAAATAGAAAGGGTCAAAAAAGAGCTGGAAAGGGGGATTGGACGAGATTCACATTGAAAGAACGGCGCTCAAGGGAGTGTTCGGGCGAGTGCACGAAGGCGACGCAATGTCTGCAATAGCAGACAACACACCCAACTTGCCTGACAATCTGACTGGCAGACTGTGGCAATTTGCCAACCAGCTTATCGATTTTTCACCAACTTCGCTCCTATGCGAAAGTGGTGAACGGCAATTAGATTTCGTAGTCAGCCTAGCGAGGGGCGGAGGGCGACCGTGGCTCACTCTCCGACCCCTTATTGTGCCCTATCCAGACCGTTTTCCGACCTCATTCCTGCACAAATGGTATCAGAGGGGGCGTCGAATTCAAACCATGTGCAAATCTCCGAAACCATTTTTTCGTGAACAGTGCCTTTAAGATCTCTCGACATCAGCTGTGCTACTTCTTGCATGACGAGATGAATTGAGCAGTAGATATGTTCGTCACTTTTGGCCATCTCTTTCTAGTGAAATCGACTATCTTTTCTGTTCCTACTGTTCCAATTTCAACTCTTGTAGAGTCGTTCTCTTCAAAATAGCAAGGTCACAACGACTCTGAAGCCCCTCCCATCTGGCATCCCTTCCTAGTCATTATGAAGGTTTCACTGCTAACACGAAGGGCAGAACTCGTTTAGTGACGCTTGACTTTTACCTCTTAAATCAGCTATTATCAGCTGTTATCACACTCTATCATCCCGTTCGCCTGAATCGTTCCAAATTTGTACACTCGCGATCCAGAGCTGAAGAAGTTATAGAGATACGGTACCTAGCAAGAGGTGTAAAGTTAAAGTGTAAAGTGAGTGCATGCAAAAACTGAAGGTCCTCAGGGGTTATGTTCTTTGGTCATTTTCTTTCTAAGCATCACTACTTATCGAAAAGGCTTCACTGTCAGAAATAGTGGTACCATCTTAGTGAAAAAATCTTATATTCAGTAAGTTTTTCCGGCATGTCATTGAAGTGTTTATCGGCAGAGAACAACATTTGCTAAATTGAGCAATAAAAATATTACAAATTCGAATCGATATGTACATCACGTTTGTGGGAAGAAAGCCATCGAATCATCGCTCGTAATGGTTCGATGTGATTGGGTACAATAGCGATAGATAATACGGTAAAGTAGTAATGGAAGGTTAGCGATGTCATCAATAGGCAGGTCCACCATATGACGAGTAGGCACCAACTCCACCGGGCTGAAAACAGAAAGTTTTTGGGGAAAGACTCGTCATTCTATATCAATGCAGGACATAAAACAAAGAAGATCGATGAATGTAAGCTCCTTCTTGATGCGTCATGCATGGTCTTTCTATTCTGAACCGATATGTACTCAAAGTGAATGATCGGCAAGCCGACTTTAACTTCAAGGAGCTTGCCTTTTTATAGGAGACTGGAGCCGAGAGGCTTCTGGAGAGTATGGGACGTGTTCTGGGTGGGACTGAGTCAAAAATCCCGACTCAACCAAAATCAAATATGCCGATGTGGTGTCTACCCGCACAGCTGTTTCTCATAATTATGTCATTATGAAGCACATCCTTCTTCTCCACCCAAAATGATTCTTACCAGGCAGATATGGTTCACTTAAAGGCACAATTCACCATAGAATCCCCCACAGGATGAATTTGAGGCTACCGCGTACACAATATCTGGTACTGTTAGGTCGGAAAACGACCTAGTTAGGGAGCTATAAAGACTCAAAGATTGGTTCGTGTGTATCCTCGGACGAGTTTCACCCGCATTGTAGAGGCTGCGCCGATCACTAGGAGACCCATGCAGGAAGTTCAAACAACTTGTCATGACTCATAGCGACACTGAAAGACAGTTCTGTACAGTTCTGGTTTGTAGTAGTCAGCTCTTTGTGCAATTGCAATAACTGAAAACTCGTCCGAATACCCCATCCATGTGTTTCCGTCATGGCAATCTCGTCCAGCCTCTATTTTCCCTACTTTTATGGAGCCTTATTTTTCTCAAAATTGATGATTTCTCTCGCTTTCTTCACTACTGATTAGTTATTCCCAATCTATATTTCCGCTTTTCGAATAAGAAAGGGCACACCAAAATCATCGTGAACTGTGCCTTTAAGTAGCGAGATAGGACATCTGATTAGACGGGACACTATTTGAAGTGAGCTTTTAGCTCCGTGGAAGCAGGACCCTTTGAAGCCAGAGGCAAGAGAGTATCAGTTTATAACCCATAAAAAAATTCAAATATTACTAACAACTACGCTATCAAATAGAAAATCCTAATCAAAATCAACACGCACAGTTTAAAACGAGCTGTTACTCATGAAAGGCCTTCCCTAATGAGAAATAAGCCTGTACTGTATTCATGTACGCAGAATTTCAAGAAAGGAATGGGGAACAGGTTAGTGGTCCTTCAACAGTGAAGTACTTTCCCAAAAGGTATTAGTGGGGATAAAGATATGCTTACCTGAGAACCAGCATAACCGTTATATTCGGTAGCTTCTCTTAGTTCTTTTCGTTGTTTGTTCTTGGATCGTTGATAGCACACGATCATCAGTACAGTACCCACGACGAATACCAGTAGTACAAAAGCCAAAAGTACATAGACACCGGCCATCCTGAAGCAATCAGCCGAGGGATTGTTCAAGTAGAAAATGCAATTGAATGGGAAACGGGAAGGACCATATGAGCGGCTTATTCAACAACATACCAATGCTGGTCCTTCGGGCAACATCCATGCTCACAACAGCCTTGGTCGCGTTCGCATCTAAAGATGGATAAATTTTCGCTGTCAAGGTGGTAAATACAGTATATTTTTGCATAGATCTAGTGAATGCTGTAGTGAGAGCCCAAAAAAACCATCGATTAGGGTAGTGACAAGCAATGCGGCAACCAGGTCCATGGTCTGGGGATAACATCCCCTCGTGTCTCTCGGACCATGGACATTTAGGCATTCAATTACTTCTACAGCAAAGTTCTCCACGGGGCACTGCAAAATTCCGAGGTATCATAGCAATTTCGAATAAAGGTGAGATTCGTGGCGCACTTTGGGAAGGAAATGGCACTTTCGCGATCTCTGTCACCAGTTCTTTGGATAGAGGAATTTTACAGAAGGAATTTCACGAGCACGTTCCCACTTTGAGAGACACGTGCGAGCGTTCGCATAGCGGTCTAGGTGGAGGAATACGATAGGCACTGGCTATTGCCTCGCTCTGCACTTGCATGCCACGTACTGAGAAAAGAGCCTGCAAAAGATAAATAGAAAACTCTGCAACCTACACTAAGGTAACAGTGTTATTGTTGACTCGTTTCGCTTTGTAGACACATCGAATGAAGCTCGAAAAACCACCTGAAAATCAATACGTATGAGATGTTCCGCGAATATCATGCAGATCAATATCAAACGAATCCTAATACATTCTACGATTTCTGGAATTGTTCAAGGGTATCCTTCACAAAGGAAATATGGAGGGCTATGGGTTACCCATAGGTGGAGCTAAGCACAATATTTCACAAAGTAATCAATTTCCAGCGTTTCCATAATATGTTGTCCTATTAGACGGAGGGGGTGTAGTGGCACGTGGTGCACTATCACACAGATGGTCACAAGAGGGCTCAAACGAGGATTATAAGCGCCGAAAGACTCAAAACTTCAAGATTGTCCTGCTTCAGTTTAGCCTTTACTTTGTAAAACGCACTGGATTTCACTACCCTCCCAAGTTTGGGGGCATGTCCTCTTGCGACCACCTTTTTTAGGTTTTTTTGGTGTAACATTTAAGCAGATTTTACTTGATTTTTCTATGTAAGTAACCAATCTTCAAATAACTCCCATAATTCATGAATTCATAGGTTCATACCTTCCAGCTCCTGCCGCAAAAATGTCCCTATTGTGCCATGTTGATAGACCTGAAATATGGTAATTTTACGCAGTACTCTCTAGAAATCTGAAAACTGCTTGCTAAGGGATGGCCAGACGCCAAAAATCATCACATTAATATTTATTGATTCAGTGCTGTATAACCCCATATTTCGATCCAACTTCATACCTGATTTCGGGGTGGGAAAACAAACTAACCTCATCAGGTCCAGCACCGGCTACGGACCCAACCGACTGTTGCTGTTGAATCTGTTGGATTGATGACGACATGTCGGCGGCGGCGTTTTGTCTACAAAATTGCTTTGTTTCTTGTGATATTAAGAGGAATTGTACAGGTTTAGAAAGAGGAAAGATATATACGATTGATGAGCAAGCGAGAATTCTTGAGCACAAACACCACGCGTTTTCCCGTTCCACAGCTGTTTTTTGGAACGCTCCGTCGTTTACACTCTGATGGTATGAATGATATTTTTTGGTAATTTCAAGTCAGATTCCGAGTCGAGAGGATTCTGAATGGACCTTCATGGATAGTGGCTACTACCGACTGCATGTTGGGAATTTCCCTATTTTTATCGGATGCAAAATTATGAAATCTATGAGTCCACCCAGAAAAAAAGCGACTTACTAGGTGGACCAATTATACCTTCCCATCAGTTTCGGTAAGGCTTCTGACCTCATAAATTAGGAACCACTCGGCAAGACCCTTCAGAGACTTGACTTGAAGTCAGAACGATCTACGGGCTAAGAAAATTGTCTGCATAGGTAGATCCTTTCCAAGTCCCACAAAAAGACGCTCCCAGATGCGAACTTTCAGAAAAAGAGCTACCGTGAAACTCGTGACTACAATGAACAGCTAAATACGAATCCATCTATTCATTACATATTCTCCCTTCTGAAATCATGTGTTATATTGACGGGATCATTTTCTGAGCACTGCGCGCTCTCTAGCCCCTCTCTCCTCCCTCAAGGACGATCTTTTGCTCTGGAGACCAAAGCGCAGCCGTTTTTGGAGCATTCCACGGAATTCTCCAGCTCTATTCGGTCCGTGTATCCACCCGTCCGTGGAAGCTAAGACCTGGCGCAACCACAATGTTTGCTGGTGCGTTCAGTGCGTCACGCTTCCAGCCGCTCCCACTCACTCAACGAGTGGGGAGCCCAAAGGCTTCAGCAGCCAAAGGACGAACGAACTAATCCCAATGACACAAAACAAACGTCGCAACACTTCTACACAACAGTATCTCGCTCACGGATAGTACGTCGGATTTGAGCGTATGTTCGACGGAAGAGTATCCCATCGACTCATCGTACCTGAAAAAAAAACCACTTGGGTGGAGGACAAAGTACTACAAAAGTGTCACGAAAAAAATGAAAATTCGCAGAAATTGTTTTTTTAGAAACAGAAGTCAATCGATGACTTGAAGGAGAGGACCCGGTTCCCGGAATGAGTTCATTTTTTGCATACATTTACGTTCAACTGGGTAAACAGATGTAAGGATTCCGTTCCCATGATATGAGGTGATTGTGGTGGGCTCTGGGTGGAAAAATCTGTCTTGAGCAGGTTACTGTAGAATCACGAACCTAGATGATGGTTGTAATATTGTAAACGTCGAAATAGAAAGGCCGTATAGATAGGCTAAGTTTCTTTCTGACATTCTTCACAGATTTTCGATACAGTAAGACTTCAAAAGCCTGAGGTCTTACTGTAGCGAGAATGGGCTGCAGTGAATGAAACTTAGAATCAAAATGTTCTTAAAAGATGAAGGAATCACTCATTCAAGCCGGAATGGAAGTTCGAAATACCTTGAGTGAAATAATAAAAAAGCAAAAAGAAAAAAGCTAAGGGCTTTAAGGGATGAAATTAAACAAATTAGTGGTAAATGATGTTAGCTGAACGTGAAGGTGCGTGTTGTTGAAGTCTGGTAAAGGCAGCATGAGTGCTCCGTTGACGAATTCCGGTCCGACCGGTCTCGCACACGCACACACCCGCATACACACCAAGTCGACGACGGCGGTGGGGGTTTTTCGCCTGAACACTCGTTCTGTGGCATAATCTGCTTTCCCAACCTCAACGTCGCCGTCGGCTACGAACTCTCCCTGCATTGGAGCATCTCTTGGTAAGCTTTTCACATTGTAGACTGATCAAAACTGTGCCTAGAAAGTAACCGCCTATTTTTGAAGTCCTGTGGAAGATAACTGAAAGTATTTTTGTGGACAGAGCTATTTAGGAGTTTTGTTTGGAGTAAGGCTTCACCTTGACGGGTTCGTTGCCTATACGGTACATTACGTCGGCTAGCCAGCGTATCGATGGTAATTTTGTCAGCTTTTTTGCCATAGTAACAATCAACTGATACTGTAGGGATGATAGCTCCGATCAATACTGCCAGGAATTGGAATTTGTAAGAGATAGGGGATCACTTACGATTGTAAGAGATAAGGGACTACTTACGACAAATCCAATGAAGAAACTCCTGAATTTTGGGGACGAAAAGCAACTTGAGCCTCTCAATTCATCACGTCTCTACTATATGATTTTGAGAGCTTCAAATGACAACAACGTCCTTCAGAATTCGTTTTCTTTGCCTCATGCCTGTTCAATAATTCTTTTGATACCTGACCTGGTTGTACCAGGAACGACAGAATTTCTGGAAAAAAAAAACTCACGACTCCGAAGCTAACAATAGATGAAGGCAGTAGAAGGAGCGAAGGAATCTGAAATGGAAATTAAAAAAAGTGGAAAGTAAGTAGAAGTGTCACAACGAAACACTCCAGGCATCATTAGAAACCAGAAGAGGAGCAAAGGAATTCAATGCAGTACAGGTCTATGACGACAGTAGAGAAGTGGAACAACTGTGATTCCAGCTTATTACAGAGGTAGTGAAGTTGGCAGCACAAGGAACAGTGGATTCATGCACAGAAATAACTGCCAATTCTTATAATTCTAAGAAAAGCTAAAAATCTGTAGTTACTCAATTAACTAGGTAACTGTGGAATTTTTGATCGCTTACGTGATCATTATTTTTGAATTATATTATCATGAATTACAAATGATGGTGATTCGCGAAGTCATTGGACTGAGATTGCTCCCAACACATTGTTCAACCTATCGAGAATACCTGTCCTCGACCCTTCCGTCAGAAAGGCCTGTAAGGAACCTCCTGGCCCGGGACGTTGCGGTTTTGAATGCGGTTAGAACCCAGGGCTTAGCGTAGAACAGAAATACGATGAGCTACTACAGAGTAAAAGCTCCCAGATGGGACACAATAAGCGGTTACTGCAACAATCGCTGAATCAACATCTGGTAAAAGGAAAGCTCCCTACTGCCAACTGTAACCATTCAATTTTGGAGTACGGACATGAGAGTAAAAAGAAAGTAAACAGAAAATCGAGTATTCCGGTTGGGAATATTTCGAGATTAAAACCTGCGAAGGAGGTATTTGCTCAGCAAAAGAACCTTTGACAGACTAAGGGAGAGCCATTTCCGGTTTGATCCGGGAGCCCGATGCTGTAGATGACACTGACTGAATTGTTCGAAAGTTCCTCCTACGATCATATTGAAATATTCGGATCATAGGTCATTCAATGAGGAACGAGTGGGACCTAGATGACTGTGGAAGGGGCTGCGACATTGCAAAACTCAGTTTCACTTGCCAAGTATTTCTTCAAACGGTTATGAGACGAGTTAAGGAAAAGGAAAAACCAATAAAAATTATCGAGTACTCAGGGGAAAAACCAATTAAATGCATCATAGGCGTTAACAACGAGCAGAGCTTGGGAGCCTCTGGGAGGGTTTTGTTACCCACAAGCTCTCAAGCTCTGCCATCTGTCCAACGCCTATGATTAAAAGGCATGAAATAAATTTACGCTGAAATGATTCATGCTCAGCTTTCTCACAAACCAAGAGACTGGTCCTAGAGGCAACTGTAGGCAGTGCCCACGACAGATCCGGAAACCTTTTATCGGCTTGGTAAGGACAGTGGAAGCCATGCGAAGCTCATGCAAAAGAAGAAAACCGTTGATTCTCTTATGAATCAGTCGCGAATGTCATTTACAGACAGATTTCTGAAACTGCTGTGACTTCAAATTGAAATTGATTGTAAATGAGTCACAGAAAAAGGACCGCGTCTACGGCACGTTAACTTTGGCCACATTCTATTAAAAATTATTGTCGAATTCCTCGAAACTCACCTAAAATTTTGTTGTGATTTCGGAAAGTGAAGAAATGGTGTTCAAGGCTATTCTTCTCTTCACTTTTAATGAAAAGCTTCGCCTAAACACTCATCCGAAAACTGTTCCTTTCATTCTTCTGGGTTCGAAAAGCATAAGTTTCTATTTTTAATTATTTTTGTCGATAATGTTTGCTACCTAAAAAGAATTGTTGACGTTGCTTGTTGCTGTTTAAGTTTTCTGGTAGGTAAACTCGTCCAAAGAACTCAACTTCCTAATGCCAAGCCAAAAAGGGAATTCCCTAACTGCTGCCTGTTTGTACCAAAATTAGACTCGGGCTCGATTTAGGTTCAGGCCCAATACGTAGGCTGTTAAATAGAACTGCAATCTGAACAGGGTTCATTTCGAGAAAGATTCAAGGTTTGGAAGAAAATTCCAAAAGCCTATTGCTTGCTGTTGCTATCCAAAAGGATAGGATATGAGATGTTCGCTCTCAAATTATGAGCGTGAGAAAATATCAAGGTGCTATGGAGCAATATCGGCGTAGCTGGTCCGAAGTATCCAAAACTGTTTCATTATGCAGCAACCTTTTTGGCTAACGATGTCGAATTATGAAGAAAATTTATACTTCAATTTGTTACAATTACAAGTGAAAGGCACATCAGTAAGGCAATCAAGGAGGCCGATAGGCAAAAAAAGTGGTACGATGGGTGAGGGATACGCCATCCCTCCACAAGCAGAAAAAAAAAGTAGAAAGTCAATTCACCTTCAGTAGTCATTAGGTTGTCAAGAGAGGGAATGGAATGATTACGGGGATAAGTGGAACGATTTCAAATGTTAGATATCACTTTTAGCAGGAATGGGCGAATGTTTGATAGCATTCACGCTAATACTTTAAGTTGCACATCGACCAGTTATTAAGGCCAACTTGAAAAGTGAAATCGAGTACGAAACATGCCTTCATGCAAACTACAAGCGAAAATGGATACAAGGGTCTTCTTGAAAGAGTTTAATTGTTTACTTGTTTATTTGTTTATAAGCTAAAAAAGGTAGACGCGCAAAATAAACAAAAAGTAGCACCTATAAAACCTCATACAACTATATAAAACTCAGAAATTCTTTCTTTACGAGCCGTTAAATGTGCACATAAGCAGGGGATCACTTGCGATCAAAGATATGAACATAGAGCCTGCTCTACAGTTGAAACTATGGAGCTTCAAGTTGGTTCGAGGCGTTGCGTATGAAATTTTCACGAGGCTGTCTCTCGCCCTTGAAACATTTCTAGTGAAGATCCTCGTCTCATCAACTATCCCAGCAGAATGATCCAAATGATCCATAATCCCTTAGCTGGTACGCCATCAAATGAATCTTAAATACAGACAGACAGACAGACAGACAGACAGACAGACAGACAGACAGACATGCAGACAGACAGACAGACAGACAGATAGACAGACAGACAGACAGACAGACAGACAGACAGACAGACAGACAGACAGACAGACAGACATCTGTACCATATAGACATCATATAACTTCCTTCGCGACTTTAAGCTATGAAGCTTAAACTTTTGGTATCTGGAGGCTGGGCGAGGCACATCAGATAGAACCTCCTGCCCTGCCCTAATGCATAACTTCCGGGTGTGATTATCCTGAACTTTTTCCAGTAAATCCGCGTCTTTCTTTTTCCAAAGGCCAGTAAATCCGCGTCTTTCTTTTTCCAAAGGCAAAAAACCGAAGCCGCGCTTTCAACAATGGGCCCAACATACATTTTGTAGGCCTCAATTGAGAGTATTTCATCCTTCACTGTCATCCCCTCAAAGATTTGATAGGTTCGAGGAGCATTCAAGATAAGGCTGACACGAGTTCTGATAATGAGACGAATCAGCAGACATCAGCCTCAAACTTCAGCTTCTTCCAACTTTGTCTATAGACAAATATTGAGACGACTACAAGCCCACGCAAGTGACGCAATGGCAATCGATGTGCGAACATTAAAGCTTCACCTATGTAGGCGACCAGCTGTTTTCGGAAACACTATCTATAGAGCCCATTGAATAGTTGAAGATAGTAAAGAGAGTTGCTGCGAGCGTCGTGTGGTCTCACCTCTTAAGAGTTCGATCCCCTCATAGACTTCTGGTCTTCTGTCAGGCTCTGGTGTTTTACTTTTATGTAGGAAATACGAAATTGCCAAAAGTAGATGAGAAAGGTACTAGCAATAGTTGTAGGAACTTATAGCGCGGAACCTATATGATGAACAGCCTTCGATACTGTCTAAATAATGCATCGAGATGGTAAAAAGTAGTTTCTTCAACATGGTATTGAAAGACTCGGTGATTGATGCAACTCCGATCTATGGGCCCGAAGCACTGTCGTACCTTATTTGCTCAAAAAATGAACCCTTGTCTACGCACAAGAACAAAGGAACAAGCAGACACTGCTGGGTACAGTGAACTCCTTGGATAAAAATCTCGTGGACTGAATACAAATTCAATTTTTACCAGTAAACATCTGATATTAGGGGCTGACTCAGGTCTTTAATACAGCTCGAGTCAGGCCGTAGTGATTGATCGGCATCGGATTTTTCTGGGAAATGGAGAAGCTGAAAAAATCAGTTCCTTCAGTGAATTCCCTTTTGAAAAGTAGTTAAAGTTTCCTCGATACTATTTACCATTATTGGACCCGGGCTGGGTTTAACTTTGACAAGTTGACCACTGGAGAAGACTGTAAACTCAATAGGAAACATTTCAAGGGAAGCTGAATTAGAAGCGAATTCCACGAGCCGGCTGCTGGACATGCCTCTCCAAGCTTTAAAGGCTCAGTAGCTTTAATCGCATACAAAAAATCGTTTCTGGTTTCTAGACCACCCATAAATCCTTTTCTCAACAAAATTACATCGCATCCCGAAAACACCCTAATTCCTCGTAGCGGATCGAATGAGCTTCTACTCACGATTGGAACAGCTTTAGTGGCTGAGCAAACAGTGCTCTCATGCAGAAGCACTCCGTCCCTCGGCCACTGAAGATGAGCCGTTCAGAGGGGCGACGATCGTAGCTATTTATAGTAGTTTTTACAGAGTGAACAAGTGATTGCCTTCGAAGGAACGATGTCGAAATCCATCAAATGATGACGATTCGTCGAGAAGGCTTTTGAATGTCCCTGCACAAGTGCAGCCTGAAAATGGAGTTGAATTTGAGCTTGAAGTTAAAAGCCTTGGTCTACTTCCCTTCAAAATAGCTCAAGTGGTGGTTTCAATGATGTTTCATGCTGAAGTGGTGGATTCAATGGCAGACATTTTCCTCAGGAATGCCTTCAACTGGATGGATTAAGGGTCCTACTGTGAGTGTTAATTTCACGGAACTCTTCATCTAACGGGTAATTCCTCCCTTCCATTCTTACTAATTGGACTAAATTCCAGTATGGGTCCACTAATGAAAATGAGGTCCTGTATGGCCCCTCAGAGTATTCCATTAGTTCATATAGTTCCCGTCAAACTAGTGCATTTTGGCAGCTTCTCGGAGAATTTGGTTTAGCGAAGTGTAACCCTTCCTGACGACGCCTTCCCATTTTTTTCTGATGTACCGCCTTCGATGGATTCCTTTCTGCATTGACGTCTAAGGCTTCTTTAATTGAGTGGCAATCTTCATTCCCCTAGAGGTGTTTGCGTCAGCATGAAAGAAAAGGCTTCAAGACTACCGAAACCTCCTTCAAGACATCTATGAAGAGTGTCTCATGCAGTGGAATCTATGAAGAGTGTCTCATGCAGTGAAACAAGTAATGTGATATTCCCGTGAAAGTAGTGCCCCTTCTAATTGCAATGAATATGTCTTCTGGAGATCCTCACCCAGCACTTCCCTGGACCCAAATGATCCATAAACCCTTAGCTGATACGCCATCCAATAAATGAAGAAATCAGGTTTACAAGGGCTCACTGGGATGAGAAAATGGCAAGACGTAGATTATGGGATTGCCATTCCGGGATCTGCCATGAATCCGATTCTATTTCATAGTCATGGAGGTATTCGATCAGGTACATATTCCAATCCTATGATGGCTAATCCTTCGAAAGTCGGGTAAACTGCCCTTGAATCGTGAACCGAGGAAGGCATGGAATACTGGTAGTGCGTAGGGGAAATGATCCTCGGCTTATAGAGATGAGAGCAGCCCCTCTTACCAAAACCATCGAAGAGCAAGACAGTTCCTGCCGTGTCCTCCCTGTACTTTTCCAATTGCCTCAACCACAAACTCTAACTAGTGTGATGACATGGTTAATATAAATTAATTTTATTAAAACAAAAAATTTTCAAAAATTTTCAAATAGAACAAAGAGCACTGTTGGTGATGATTCTCTAGAGCGATAAAGTACTGGAGCTAAAGTCGATCAGTAGTGAATCGAGTTGATAGATGGGATTTATTTGGACACAAAGAGGTGGTTATCGAGAAAATCGATAAAATGGCATGAAAAATCAATAGGAATATGTATTGGCGGATGTGCAAGAGGCTCTGATGGATGGGAGGTGGTACACTGAATGAACTGTCATCGAATACGGAAAATCGCGGAGCCCCATCGAAGAGCTGCGGCTCCCTGTGGTCGTCGTCAAAAGCAAATATTGCACCGAAAACACTCACCGGACCACCCACTCCACCAGGATATTATCTGCAATAGTGAAAAAGATGGGATTATTCATATTCTAGCCGGAATTGTATCTAGGGTCAATAAAAATTATTTGCACCTTTCCTTGGACCTCAGTTCAGATCCAGGTCTTAAAATTAGTTTCATACCAGTCTACAGTAGCGCTCAAAAGTATTCGGCGAACTTTAACTTGCCGTAACTTTTTTCCCACTGGAGCAAATCACATGAAATTTTGATATGTTTAGCTGAAGCATGTTTTACACTGTCCAACACTACTTGACTGCAGAACAGCCATATCTACATACTAATGGGGAGGCGTTTGTAGACTGTGCTGAAGCAAGTTTGTGACGTTTGCAGTCATTCCGACCTTATGTACGTCTTTCTTCTCATCTGGGTTCGACATTAGTGCTCGTACACTTAAGACATGGCAAAAGTGAAAGGACTCCTAGAAGGACCACCGTTCGCATTTCCGGTTGATTTTTTGTTCAAGCCCTTTTGGATATCTGGAACATGATCAGATTGCAGGTTAATAGTGGTAAATATTCACACTATACCCATGCTACACATATTGAAATTTCGCTTGATTAGGTCCAGTAGGAATGAAGTTACGACTGAAAATTACAACTGAAGAAGCATTTCGCCGAATACTTTTGAGCGCTACTGTATATGGAACTCGGAAATATGGTAAAATACGGTAATAACACAGTAAAAAACGGTAATGAAGGCAGACATAATACAGCAAAACGAGCGAAACATACAGAATAAATCGGGGAGAAAAAAACAACGTGAATATCCGAGCCGGGAGGGTGCAAGACAGTTCGGGCTCGGAGTCGTGCTCGTCGTTAAACAATAGCGCTAAATTGGATCTCACAGAGACACATCAAAAGAGAGCTTCTATTCTGAGACGATGATTTTTTGTGTTGTACCCCTGGCACTGCCTTTAATTGAGCCCCATGAGTCGGATTGAAGGGCATTCTCAGACGATATCCGCGTTCCGTGGCGTATTCCCGATCACCGTATCGATCGGCTCGAGATTTCCGGTTTCACACTCCTCCTCATCCCCGGGGAATAATGAATTGTAGTCCTCCATCAGGGGATCGCCTTCGGAATCTGAAAATCAAATTTTGCATTTTCACTTACAAATGTCAGTGGTGTGTTTATTTGTAGTAGTTGACTTTAGTAGAATAAACAGTGCGACTAAGGAGAAGAGAGCAGTATAGTCTGGGAAAAATCCCATGGTTTCTAGTGATTTCATAGATTCTTATTCCATCCTCCTAGTCTGAAGCTCTTACTGTTTAATAAGAGTACGAGCCTAGAGTTGAGACCTGATAAATGGCCCAATACCACTCATGGGAGCACTAGGTAGGGTGCCAACAAGGAAGAAAATCAAAATGAGCGCAAGGGGTGGTGGGCTTTTGAGAAGGATTGGCTGTCCGGTAGCTGCAAGGACTGGGGCTTTCCGAAATGTTGAAGCAGATTTCGAAGACAAACTTGGCCTCCTTTCGGCCTGGTTGGGACCTGTTGACATACCGTTACTTTGAGAAACACTTGGAATAAAATTCAGTCACACCCCTCCATGTTAACATGAACTTGAACCACCTTGAGCCTCATCCGCTCCCTCCTTCGAAGCGAATACTTCCTCTAATGAAGTAAGCTGACGAACTTGAACCACCTTGAGCCTCATCCGCTCCCTCCTTCGAAGCGAATACTTCCTCTAATGAAGTAAGCTGACGAGCTTATTTCTCACAGTTCCCTGAGCTCTATTAGTCAGCATCACCCATACAACTCAGTCTCCCTTCAAATCACAGCCAATCTAGCAATTCCGAATAGATTGTTGGCTCAATGCGTGCTTGCCCTAACGGCATGGTCTCATTACATGCTATTCACATAATCACCACCAGTTCCAATTAAAAAACTGCTAGAAGAATGCAGAATGCTGAAAGAATGCAAATTTGTCACACGCTCGTTTGCAAAAGTGGAAAACAAGCAGAAAAAAACGGCCCGAGCAGGGTGAAATCCATAGCTATGGAATAGAGAAGAAAAGAATTTTAACCCCTTTTTCCTTTTTTCCTTCTTTTTTCCACCTTCAAACTCTTTTTTCTTCCGCCCGCTCACTTAACCGTAGTAGGAAACGCGGACCATCTTCTGCGATACCATACCTTTGAGAAGGATCCCGCTGCTTCAAGCTGAGTACGGTACAATTTGCTTCCCCAACTCGGTTCAATACTAGTTTTGAGAGCAGTATGGGGAGGTGGAATTGAGGGTGTTCGTCCTTCTCTTTTGGGACCACTACTTACTACAGAGTCATGTGTTGCCGTCCTATTACGGGAGTGTGTTCTTAGGTCTGAACGCGATACATCCCCGTAAGGAGTGGGCCAGTGACCGGCGTGGGAGATAATCCTCGTCAGAGCGTGCCCGCTGAAAAACTGGACCACCCATCTACACAAAAAGTGACTTTGCCTCCCTCCAACCCCCATTAATAGGGGTCCGTTCTACGCCGTAGATGACATACCAAAGATGGAAATCACTCACCACAGTTCCACCAACAGTTGTTGGTAATGGTAACGAGTACGACGGCGATGATAGCAAACGCTAGAACGAACAACGATAGTACGGCAAATGCAAAGCCAAGGGCAGCGTGTTCCACGAACGACGACGACAGCATTACGTCATCTGAAAACCGTAGTAGTAGTGACTTTTACTTTTAAAAACCTCGCTATACTGCATGTGCTAGAAGAAAAGTCTCAAAGTGGCAATTGACTGCAAGACGATAGTGAACGAACGAGGAAATGAAATGAAGCAGAGTAGCTCGTTGACGACAAAATCACTAACGGACATGTGGGTGGCCGAGTAATCTTACACAAGCATTCAAAACTAAGTTACTTGGTCTGGATTGCTGTGAAAACTGCTAAAAATAGTTCTTGGGTAAAACTACATGAGCATAAGCCCTTGGTACTTCTTTAGGTTGCGCCATGCATTTGCCTTTCCTCGAGATTGGAAAAAAACTGTCAATAGCTCTTAGGAACTTTTCAATGGTATTACCTTTTTGGAGGCGTCTTCGAAGTAGGTGGATCAGTTCCCAGTGGTGTAATGTCTTGGACGACAAGCCTAGAGCCGACATGAAGACCCAACAAATCGTATTCAATCCTCATTTGAGCCTTTTTGTTATTGAACTCGGAACAAGAAAAGCCATTTTCCAGAAAATTCAGAAATGTCATTCACATTGCCATTCAGAAAATGTCAAAGGCGATTAATGTCGACGTGTTACCAGATACAATTTAACATTTCAAAGTAATAGTCGAAAGTTTTCCATAAACTAGAAGTAGTCATTTCTACAGATAACGCTTTTTAACCGCAGTATTAGGTTGCACGTACTGATGATAGAAAACTACATTGACGTAGGTAGATTACTATGAGAGTTACTAGACTACACTGTACCAGCACTATAAGTCGAAGTGGCGCTTGGAAACCGAGGTAACGCAACTGACTTCCATTGATGTTCTACCGTAATCACCTAGGTAGAAAGGATTAAGCCTTAGGGCTCTGATAAATCCCATCTGAGGGAGACGCCGTCGCATCCAACTTTGATTCAGATTCGTAGTGATGTATTGAATGCGTATGTGGCCTATACAATGACTCCAGGTAGCTAGTGTTCTTTTTTCCTCCCAGGCGAGTCCGAAACCAACTAACGGATCTCGGAGGGATGGAAGGCTCGGTTGTCTTCGGTAATATCCCGGGATTCCAACCCTCGACCATGAGTGTGTGATAGTACGCCATTTGCCTCTACACCAACCCAGCCCTTACCTAATTAGTATAGGTTACAATTCATAAAAGGTTTCCATAAGAGCTGCTTATTCACACCACATATAAAAAGGAGCTCCAAACATCACCATGATCAAGCATACGCCCAGGACCTACAGCAGAAGCATGGCCTCAGTTATCGGGAAGAAGGGAGTCATATCCTGGGCTAAGAGGTCTAGGAAGTGCTCTAAGCGATTGGGGGAGCTCCAGGGTAATTCAACTTGAATCGTTCCATATACTCTCTAGACTGATGCAAGGGTGGGAATTATTTTTTGGAAGAAAATTCGAAAGGACACTTTTTGAGGGAGCTATTTTAAGGCGCTGTGCGCGATCTTGATTACTGGTTGCGTACTTTCAGTGTAATAGATAAGCAGGTTCTACGAAGGTCATTTACTCAAAAACGTATCTCAGAAGAAGACGAGCGTTTTGCCCATGAGTAGGCGTTCTTATGATCTGAGTACGAAAGAATTTTTGGTCAATATAGCAGTATTTAAGCCCTAGTCATGACAGAGGTGGCAATTTGAGCTGCAGAAATAGGCTGCAAGGCGAGCTGAGTAATCAATTAGTTAGGGATTCAGATAGCATGAAGACTACCGATGTTGATGTAAATACATGAGCAAACCTACTTATTGCGAAGCTAATGAGAGATGTCTGATTTGGCATCCTCAGTTCATTTGGGTAGCCAATGGAGCAGACAGGTAAGTCACCGAGCGCTGGAATGCTCAAGCAGCACGCGACATGCTCATGCTCATGCTTGAACTTCTCCATAATTACTGGTGGATATGTGGTAATACTACTGCTCAAGATCGATCATTGCTGATGGAGCCTTGGTTGGGCCTCCAATCTGCCCCAGTAACTCACCAGATTTACGAAAAATTTCTCTATCTTTGAGGGGTAGTTCAGAAGCTCTCAAGGTCTTTTTTGGACCCTAATCTTCGAATTACTGAAGTGACCCCTGAATTGAACAAAACGACCAGCCAAGGCAAAGAACTTCTTCGATAAAATTGTTTACTACACAGTACTGCTAAAATAATATTTGGGTGAAGCGACTCAACTGTTCGAGCAACCCAGTAACGGAGTAATAAAGTAGTAACGCAGCCCATTCTTAGGTTAGGGGAGTGGTTCTTAGTTAGAAAAAGTCAAATCAAAGTTCCAAACAATCATGAATGCATGGCTGCCGGAAATACTAGGTTGCATCTATATTTTTCTATGAATTTGTGATAACCTCAAAGTGTCGTAGAGAAAGAAAAGTAGGACCCACAAACTAGAAGAATCGGAGGACCACTTTTGAGATGCAAAATTTTGATGTCATCAAAGGCTGTACAAACTACTCAGGCAACGTGAACCGGTTTGGCAACTATCGAAAGATTGCTATCAAGCCGATTTCAGTGTTGCCTGGTGATTGATTGCTACAGAAATGTAAGCTGTACCGTATAGATTAGGTGGAAAGCCCTAGCATTCATTAGTTGGGTGCTGTTAGCATAAATAGCTGGCTTTTGAATATTTTTGTTACGGAGAGATGAAGGATTTCTCCTAGAGGATAGAGGAATCAGAATGTCGTAGATGGTGTTATTAGCTGAGGTTTGTGAACAATTATATTCGTGGAATTCTATAACATTACGGAAGTGGGAGTCATGGCGCAATCTCGAATTCTCTTTGATCACATCGTCGCTTTTATCGGTCTATATTTTTACTTGACTTCTGTACCAACCTTTTCTTTCTTTAAGATCATTTCTTTCCCCTTTTCAAAACCAATTCAGAATTTTTGATTATTCTTCCCATTATCACAATCTTAAGGCGAGAATGTGTAGTAGGTCGAGGATCGAATCCCAGATCGATGCTAGCTCAGTGAAGAAAAGCCTTCCATCCCTCTTGGTTCACCTAGTTCGTACCAGACTCGTCTGGGAGGATAGCACTGACTGTACATCGGTTGACCACCGCAAGTCATTGTACAGGCCACATACGCACTCATTACGCCATTACGATTCTGAATGGAAGTTGAGTGCAGGGCGCATCCCTCAGACGGGATTGATTAACGCCAAGAACTTTATCCTTTATCCTTTTAAGGAATGTCATTCTGGTTAGCAGAGGACAAAAGCGATTCATGAAAAAATGACGAGCAAAACAAAATAGCAAAGGTACAAGAAAACACCAATGACGGCATGTTCACAAGGAAAAGGATTCCCTTCTTTCTGGATTCGTGGATTTTTTAGACAAAACTTAATTTTTCACTGACAGCGTTTATAGACTGGCAATAATGCTTTCATGGCGTTCCATACTTGGTTGGGAACAGCCAATTCGTTAACATTCAATTTTCGTAAGTGGATTAATTATTGCAGTCGGGTATAAGCCATAACTTTCTTATTGCCGTAATCTCAGCGAATCAGACTGATCAAATTGGCTAGCGGCTAAGATTGAACTACGGTTGTTTTGAGCTTATGCTTTCGAACTTAATCTTCCCGTGGCCTTGACTAACGGTAAGCAGTGGAAGTATGACGTTGGTGACATTCCCCTTGCTCATGCAAAGTGCCCAGTGATGTGTTGCCCCTAACAGTATTTATTTATTCCTAAAGTCCTTTAGAGGACAAGAAATGTGACGTTTCTAGTGCTATGTTAGTCTTAAACCCATTGACTAACCCCGAAGGAATAGGTAAGTTGGATGGCCTAGAGATTTGATCAGCTGATAGCCATAGGTCGATATCGCCCAAGCTTTGCACTACCCACTTACGCCCATACCCTGCACTGGTAGCGAACACAAATTTCGATATACCGCTGTATCGCTACAACGAATTCGTTGAAGTTTTCAGCCGAAACCTTAAAATCCTCCTAAAAGTTTGAAAACTTGGAAAAGTGGACTTTCCACTTCCCAAAATTCCTCTGATCGTTTTGTAATTTTCCATTAATTTTTCGTTGGCCATTTGTTTATTTAGTGCTACTTACCCTCTCCTAAACAGAGTATATGCGGCGCTACCGTAGTATGGATTCGATCATAAGACAGAAGTAATGGTACGGTAAGCCACCTCAAGCTCCCAGCAGAATTGATGGCTGGGAAAAGGAGGTCTTTAAGGTCTTGGAAAGTCAGAACGATTCCTGGCTAATTGATCGAATATCTATCTGATTGTGAGTAATTGGATTTTGAGGTCATTAAGATCATTTACCGTAAACCTGATCTTCGGTAACCACCTGGAGTCAGAATCGGGACTGAAGGTAATAACCGGTTGTAAAGTTTGTATAGACGAAGCCTTCAGCGAGTGTGGTGCACCCTTGAGGATATTTTTTGGGCAATTACTACAAATGTCGATCTTTCAATGAGTTAAAAATCTCAAAACATAAAGGCGGATAGTATCACCTGTATCACCTGTCGTCCCGTTGATCATCGACTTCCTCGAGCGGGCGCCAGTAACGTCTCCATTCGTCCCTGTCACGAGCCAGAGTGGTCCAGTGAATCGTTCTCGCTCCAGGGACACGAGGTTCAACATTCCTTTCGTTCAGAGCTTTCGTGAAGAAGTCTGACCATCTCGTTGGCGGCCGCCCTGGAGTTCGTTTGATGTCCCGAGGAATCCAGTCAGTAACCACCCTGGTCCAACGGTCATCACTATATCGCATAACGTGTCCGGCCCACCTGATCTTCGATTTCTTGGCGTAATCAACGGCATCCCTGATCTTCGTTCGGTGACGGAGCTCGGAACTCCGGATTCCCTTCTGCACTTGCGTGTATAGGGAAATTCCGAGCATCGCCCTTTCCAAAGCGCGTTGAGTAACGCTGACAGCATGCTCATCCTGCTTTCGTAGAGTCCAGGTCTCCGAGGCGTACGTCAAAGCAGGAAGGACAGCAGTGTCGAAAAGGTGAGCGCGGAGCCGGGTGTTCTTTGTCTTCTTCACTACTCCCTCGATATTCTTAAATGCTCCCCACGCGGCGCGTTTCCTTCTGCACAGCTCTGGAGCTAGGTCGTTCATCATGTTGACTTCCCGACCTAGATACACATAGCTAGAGCATTCGGAGATATTCGTTCCGTTTAACGTGAAAGGAGCATCAGGTACCAGTCCGTTTTTCATGAACATCGTCTTCGTTAGGTTCAGTCTCAAGCCGATCTTTCCACAAGCACTATCGAATTCGGCCAGCATTCGTTCCGCCTGCTCGATGTTCGGTGTTATAAGCACGATGTCGTCTGCAAAGCGGAGGTGATGTAGGAAGCGGCCGTCGACCTTCACTCCCAAGTCTTCCCATTCCAAATGACGCATGATATTCTCGAGGGCGGCGCTGAAAAGTTTGGGCGAAATAGTATCGCCTTGCCGGACACCTCTCTTCACGTTGACAATGACTTCCTTATAGAATGGTGAAATCCTGGTCGTGAAGCTGTCGTAGAGCTCACGAAGCATCCTTATATATTGCGTAGGAACACCCTGGTTGCCCAGGGCTTCAATTACCGCTTCTGTCTCAACGGTGTCAAAGGCTTTCTTCAAGTCGATAAACGTAAGACATAGCGGCATTTTGTACTCTCGCGATACTTCAATGAGCCTTGTTAGGGTGTGGATATGATCGATTGTACTGAACCCTCTCCGAAACCCTGCTTGCTCGCATGGCTGTCCTTCATCTAATATTCTGCCAACCCTGTTTAGGATGACACGAGTGAAAAGCTTGTAGATTACGGACAGCAGGCAGATTGGGCGATAATTGCCAATATCGTCTGGATCTCCCTTTTTGTACAACAACACAGTCTTGCTAGTTTTCCACGACGTGGGCACTTTGCATTCCGACAGGTACCGTGTGAAGAGCCTAGCCAGAGTTCAGATGTTCTGGTTGATCCTATCGGGACCGGGCGCTGTACAGTTCTTCATCGACGTGATGGCATGTCGTATTTCGGATGGGAGAACCGAAGGAGCGATATATTCGTCTTGCCTAAGATGGTGAGTAGGCAGGTAGACGTGGCTGTCGAAGAGATCCGAGTAGAAGTCGTAGATGACCTTCTCCATTGCCCTCCGGGATGCAGTAACGGTTCCGTCCGGACGACGAAGGGAGGTCATCTTGGTCTTGTAATTGGCGAAGCTCCGTCGGGCTTTGCGAATGCTCTTTCCGGCCTCGGCGGCTTCGTCCATGACTGCTGCTCTTCTCTCTTTCAGATCTTCCTTTATCGCTTCTCTGCATAGCTTCGCAAGTTCGGACGTTCGTTGATAATTGCCTGCAGCTCGCGCGATTCCACGCTGGCGTATCAGCTCGAGAGTCTCCGAAGAGAGTCGTCTCTTGGCTACTTGTAGACTCTCTGCTTTCGTAGCACTATCGTGAAGATGCTCGACGAGCCGGTTGTATTCTTCGTCGATGTTGTCGATAACGGAATCCTCCCATTTACTCGCAAGGGAAGCGAAGTTGTCCCAGTTGATGGAGGTCTTGGGGCTTCGTTTCCGAAACTTCATAGCTCTCTCCCCACGCACTGAGAAGCAGAATCTAGCGCGGAGGAGACGATGGTCCGATCCCGTGTAGAACTTCTGAACAACAGCGACGTCGGTCAGGCAAAATCTCCGATTGGAGATGATGTGGTCTATTTCATTATGGAACTGTCCACCAGGTGACTCCCATGTCCATCTTAAATGAGAGGGCTTCTGGAACTGCGAGTTACCATGGATGGTGTGGGTCGTCATGATAAACTCGGACAGCCTTTCACCCTGCTCATTCCATTCCACTCCGTGAGTCCCGATGTGAAGCTCTTCAGCCGTTCTTCTGGGGCCAATCTTGGCGTTAAAATCACCGACGATGACCTTGAAGAAAGTGTGGTCTTCTCTGTAGAGCCTCTCCAGATCCATATAAAACGCTTCCAACTCCTCTTCTTCGTAGCTCGATGTTGGTGCGTAAGCAACGAAGATGGTCAGAGCTGGGATTGAGCCACATCTTCTTAATCGCAAACGTCCGATTCGGGTTGTTAAGCTTTCGTACGAATCGATGTTCATGGCCAAGTGCGTATTGACGAGGACACCTACACCGCCGACGCCTCTACTGTCGCATGTTCCAAGGAACAGTTCTTCTCCAGTCTCAAATACAGCGTGCAGCGGGCGATGCCTCCTCGTCTCGGTCAGTCCGATGACGTCGTAGTTGATCTTCCTAGCTTGCATCATCAGGTCTTCTATACACGCTTCCGATGCAAGTGTCCGTGCGTTGAAAGTACAGATCGCCATCCTAGTCCTTCTCCTTTTGGGCAGCCTGTTTTGGCCCTGAGATTTTAGCAGCCTCTCCCGAGCGGTCCTACCCAACGCTGCCGTATTGGGGGCTCCCTCAGGTTCAGGGGAATGAGGCCCATTTTTATTACTGTTTTTGGCGGTGAAAGAAAGAAAACCCATCGTGTAGCTTGCCAGGCTCTGACGTGGGGGGTTGGACGAGGGGCTTTGTTTTTGGAGGCGGCCCCGAATCGCCTCCCGGATACTTCCCAGCGTGACTTGTTCGTCACTCGAATGCAAGCTTTTGGCCGAGTCGATGGGCAGGATACCAACTGCACCCACAGACTCTCCACACACGTATGCATGGATCACCTGCGAGAAACAGAGGGTATATCGACCCAGCACAGCAGAATCAAGGAGTCCATCCCCTGAATCCACCTGCGTCTCTGGGAAAGTACCGGTGACTTTTGGTCGGCGATTAGTTCCCCTATCCGCCACCTGGGGACGCCCTACGTAGCCTCGTCACTAACCGGCTGGGGATCCTTTAGTGAGAGAGAACCCTCAGTGAAGGAGATCCGTAGTAGTAAGGCGGATAGTAAAGGAGAAAAACAAATATCAAAGATTGTTAACAGAGTGATTTCATCATGAAATACGATTCTTGTAAAGTCATTCAAATAATATTAAGGTAATTATACTTAATAACTTCATTTTATAACTTCATTTGAAGAATAAACTTTGATATAAAAGTCGAATGGAGAAATCCAAAAACATTTATCAAGAATTGAAAGCGCATGAATTGAATAGAGCGATGCAAAGCCGAGATTTCCGTAAGTGATTCAGGCGAACTGACACTCCCTGCCCGCCTCTTCCTTCCCACCCTCTGCCGTCCCCCCTCCGCCTTCCCCTACTCTGTCGAGAAACAAGTGGCTGTGACTGCGTTAGTAACAGTGGGGCGAGACTACAGGATCGTGTGAGGGATCCATACGACAGAAAAACCTTGACAAAGTGTCATGACGAGTTGTCAAGATGTCAATCTCTGCGATTGAAGAGGTTCTACTTGTCATCGCTATAATAATTTACTTATTTCTTCAATTTTCTCAGAAAAGAGCTCTCAGAAAATTCATTCACAGGACGACTGTAGGAGAACATGGCGATGTATAAGCGGAGGTGGTGTAGTGGCAAGTGGCGCACAATTACAGACGCATGGCTCTGGTATCAAACTCAAAGCTAACCAAGCCATCTATCACTCTTGTGGAGGTGATTTAGTACGATAGTTGTCTGGGAAGATGAAAGCACTGATTTGTTCCTTTTCCGACTTGCCCCCCCCCCCAAATCATTGTGTAGGCTCATACGCGTTCGAACGCCACTACTCACTCCTTTACTCTGAATGGAAGTTGAATGCGTGGCGCATATCATGGGAATGAAGGAAGTTTTAGTCTCAGTACCTGTATCTGATTTTGTGAGTGGATAGAGGAAGGCGTCGACGGAAGAAAAGGCCGTAGAGAGATTGGGTAAAAAAGACTGATTGGGCAAAGCGACATTCTATTGGGGGGAAAAACCGAGATTGCGCCATAAATCACTTCCTCAATGGGAGAAGTAGAGTGCTTCAAATGAGCACTTGCCGTACAAGGTTGTTTACAAAGATATGTAGGTGACGCTGCTGGTCTTCATATTACATTTGGCAATGGTCAAGAGCATGTCCCCGTGGCTGAGAATCCCTTCCGCAGCTTCGAAGCGTGTCCTCCTAGATCTACAAGAATAGCAGATGGAACCAAGCGAATCTTTGGACTTTTAGATTGCACAAGCAAGGTTCGATCTCTGGCAGCGCTTGTTGATGTTGCGCTTCTTACCATTACTCTGTCATGGATGACTACCAAAGCAGTGCAGATGGCTAACGCTCGGCACAACACTTCTTGCTTTTTGAATGTTGAAGTTCCCCGTCAAGTAAAGTGTAACATCCAGTAGTGGGAGCTTAACTCGCATTTAAGCATTAGCACAACTTCTCAGAATTTCTGTGGAAGTAAATTCGCGGATGTGAGAGTATAATAAATATGTTTTCGTCATATCTACTCTGAGGGGCAAGCGTGGCACATAACGATCCCAGATGAAATTCTATTAATAATCCACTTTTTTTGGATAACTGCGTAAGCAAGTCGAAAAAGAGATCAACAAAGTTGAAAAACAGTTAATAAGTGGAATCTTCAAGCTCACTCTGAAGGACGACAAGTTCCAGACGTTGAAATATCACCGGGGATCAAACAGCAGAGGCGTTCTCCCATTAGGTTAAGCATCAATGACCATATTAGGCAAACATACTTATCACACGGATTATTGCTTCCGCCAAAGCTGTGATAATCTCGAAAATCGTCGTAAAACGCATTTATGAGGAAAAACTAAAAATAACCCTTAATTTGCGTTTCCAGAAATCATTCCCACTCGTATTAATCCTAATCCTGAATTCTTCGAAGCACCTGAACTCGGAAGATGTAAGCTCCGCCCATTCGAGAGTACGCTCCGCTCAAATTTCTCAGCTTCCTTCCGAAACTCACTCGTAGGACCGTAAGAGTCGACTGAAGTTTGCATATGAACAGGGTGTGGTATCTCAGAGCTGGGGCTCTCATTGGGTGTGTCATCAACCAACGTGTGACAACCTAACTATTCCGATTCTTGGTGGCTCGACTCAACCGAGATCAAACTTTATAATGCCTGGAAAGTCTGTAGAATTCTGGATTCTTGATTGGAGCGGTTGATTGATAACTATCGGTGGAGCTTCTCATTATCAAGAGGAAAGGAATGAGTCGCAGTCTAGGGAAGGCTTGATTGCAGCCATCCATTTCCAGATAAATGACGCCGGAATGAGAATAGACACTTATGACGGCATCTAGTGATATAAAATTTATTACAATGGTATTCAAGATGGGCAAAAAGAAGCTATTTTTCGGCTCTCTGCGACGAAAGCTTCTTTTCTGAAAGAGTGTAGATGAAGGCCCATAGGCAGCGTTTCTGAGAAAGGTCCTTCTCCTCATGTATAAATAACTTCAGACTTATGATGGCATTTTAGAAGAATCGCGTTGCCTTAATGAAGCGTTGCTCATCAGCATTCGTCTTGGTGAGACTTCCGGGAAGAAATGAATCTTGAGAGACGTCAAAAGCTTTTGACGAACGTTTTCCCCGCCTTAATCCCTCAGATTAACCTCCCGCCTATAGAAGGTGTTTTTGTTTTTGATGTTCTCACCACACATCATACGTCCCAGACATGTCGTGGGTAACAGCTCGAAATAAAGCTACGAAGCAATAGTGGCTTGAATATGCAAGAAAAAAGGAAGACGAAAAACAGCAAGAAAGAAGTTTGGAGTTCAGATTGAAGGGAGCATCATATCGTTCACCAGCTTTGGTGGTCCCATGTGAGCCGGTATTTCGACAAGGGTTATCTGAGCCTCATTCCTTGGATTAACCTCCTCGGCAACATCTTGAAGGCCCTACTGAAACCGCAACCCCCCCCCCCCGCGAGCCCTACTGTGATCTCAAAATTATCTCAAACGTATGGTGTGTACCTAGGAATTTTGAGAGCCGACTGTCTTTATTAGCTTCCTAAATAGTTCTTCCTGGGTGATCATTACCCTACAGACCATGGTGATGGTGGTGACTGCAACGGAATCTCCAACCACCTCGTTACCTCCACTGTTCCATTCCAGCGGGAATGCATTGCTCGGGAGCCATCAATACCTACTGAACTTCTGAGGCAGACTTCGGAAGCAAGCCTCGCCCATTTGGGTGAAGCAACTCCACGCATGTCAGTCGACTTTTGTTTGGAGGGAGTAGTATAATCGAAGAACTTTGTCAGAACCTAATCTAGGTAAAAGAGGTGTATCATCCTTCCCCTTCGCTGAAAAACGGTCGAGAAACGTGATTTTTCTGTAGAGATACACTTTCACCTATGTACAGATGGACAACTATTACACTCGTAGAAGAAAGACATCGTTTCCATTGAATCAAGTTTTACCAAGCAGAAAAAGGTAATTCGCAGTTTAGGAGAAATAGGTGGGTGGTTCCGCGATAGCCAGTTGGAATCAACACAAAGACGATCTGTTTTCTTTCAGAAACTTCCAACTATCGGAAAAAACCGTTCCTTTGCTGTGCAAAATGAACCGAACCGGCTATACTGCACCTCGGCGAGCAGCTCTGCACAAAAACCATTGCCACGATGAATTTCCTGAAGACACCCTATCGCCCCACTCGTATTTCTCACGACTTCTTCATCTTCGTCATAATGGGCGTTCTAAATCATCAGCTGTTCCAGAAGTATCAGATTTCACCAGAAGTTTTTGTTACCAGTAAAAACATTCAAGCAGCTGCGTACGGTGGCACGTCTTTGTAACATCTGACTGCGCTCTTCAGCGGACATACTCGAAGGACCATGAAAAGGAAGGGCTCTAATGACGACAGAGGGATCGGAATCGCAGTCAGAATGGTTAAGAACTAAGTTAGCTGGAAAGAGGAGGAAAATAAGTGTAATAGTTCAAAACAGCATTTAATTTGAAGAATCGTATAGAGAAATTGCTAGAGGAAGTCGACATTTGAAGCAAGTGTGAGTGACTTCAGAGGAAAAACTCAAAACAGCGGCATTCAAATGCCAGCTGTGGCTTCCCATCCGATCCGACCACTGCGTCAGCTCTCCAATTACCACCTCCTCCTCCTCCTCCCTAATTTTTGTTTTTAAGGATGGATCAGATAGAAAGTTGTTCGACACTAATCGTTGTAACCAGATCGGTCACACATCATTCGGCTCTCCAAGTGATTCGCAGATGGGACAGGCTTTGTCAATGGACCCCTTTTCTGGAGGGACAGAAGAATCCACTCTTATGTTAAGACATTTCATGAAAAAATTCGACCATCAGGCTGCCAACCGTATCGGTGTTCGTTCGATATTCTGAAAGATCGAGCCTGCAACACCCCGATCCAGCGGCCTTCGCAGAGTTGCATGACGAACCAGTGTCCCCTGAACTCCGAACCCTTGGCGTAAACAGCAACATCTTTGATCTTCGTTCGTTGACGGGACTCGAAACTCTGGATTCTCCTATGCACATTAGTATCGGGAGCATAAAAGAATTCTGTAAAATTCTGTAAAGCTGTACATGTAAATTGGGTATTCGAGCATTGTCCTCTCCACAGTGAACTGAGAGAACGCTCATCCTGCTGGCGCTAAGTCCAAATCCTTTAGGCTCACTGTGAAAAAAAGCACCGCAGGGCCAAGAAGGTAGCTCAGAGTCGAATAATCTTTGTCTTCTTCGCGACTCCCTCGATGTTTTCAAATCCAAAGCCGCTTGTTTCCTTCTGCTCAGGGCCGAAGCTTAGTCGCTCACACATTGACGTTTTGATAGGTTCTAATAGCCTGAGTGGACGATGATGTTCTATTGAGCGTAAGAGGAGTATCAAGGATCACTCTCATGAACACGTCTTCATTAGGTCCAATTTCAGGCCGTCCCTCCCATGAACGCTGGCAAACTCTCTAGAACTGCCTGGAAATTTCTCTCTAAGGATTACTATTCGTAGCGAATCGTTAGGGACGTAGATTCGACGAGTACTCATTGGCTGGTTTTCGCTCATTTGGCTCAGTTCCAAGGATTCAGCGGAGGTACCACGGCATCTGCTATCTTCCACGCTACCTTCTCTGTACAACTAGTTTCAAAGGAAAACGTTTCAGATAGATGTTCGTTGAAGAGTGGACTAAAGGCTCTCGATGGTTTTAAGAGGAGAAATATTATATTCCTGCAATGTATAAAAGTTCCGTGCATAAAAATACCAGAGTGAAGAGTTGTGGATAGGTATTACCTCCCCAGTACCATACCATAACTCTCTCGCAAGGCCACACATGAACGCCATTTTACTCCCTAATGATATCAAATGGGCGAATGGAAATGCGATCGTACAGGTCGCGGAGCATTGCGCCTTCGTCGGCAAAATATCGGGGAAAAATGTTGACCACCCGTCTAACTGGCTATCATTTTGCTTTTTTTCCGTTAGCACGAATGGTCATAATGACTGCCTTGTACGAAAAAGATACTGACAGGCCCAATTTTCGCCTATAAAACAGGTGGAGTGGGGTGGGGGGAAGGGGTCTGAGTGGCAACTGAATGGAACATTTTCCTTCTAGAAATGTCGGTGTAGGGCTTGCAACGTCTCCACAGGAACAGCATAGGCTAGAATCTGGAATTTAAAGATTCGAAGTATAAGGGCCTGCTGGAAAATGCCATCCCACTTTGGCCAAATCACCAAGGCATAAACAGTTGCTGAAAATGGCATAGTATAATTGAATTTGGAGCAACGCCTTTTCAGCACATACTCTTGCCCGGAATAGAGAAGATTTGGAAGTGCGATACAAGAATGCTCAAGCAAATTATACCGAAAATTTCCAAACCGAAGGGAGAGTTACCTATAGAACCCTTTTCTGAGAAGTGTTCGATATCCAATCCAGGGATGAAACAGCCCAGGGAATATCAAGAATGGATGCTGTGGAAAAACTGAATGGGTATGACATCTGCAGATAATTCCAAGCGTTCACATGGAAACCGTGGACGAACCAGTGATTGAAACGGGATTTGATGGGCTTCATCGGTATGGCAGAAGCTCGAGTTGTGAAAAACCAACAAATACAAGAGGGGCGATTACTTCTTCGTTTCTTCCTTGCCTCACGGGAAAGTCAACCAGCTTAATACAGCATTTAGACCAATAGACACGAATGGATGGCACGTTTCGAGTCCTGTCCGAGAACGAAGTTTTGCCAACAAATCGCTATCCCTGTGAGGCTCCCACTTACGATTCTCTGGGAGGGCATTCCTCATCTGTTTCTGACTCTCCAAGCCTTTTGACGGGGATGATGATCTCTAAAAGATAAGATTGACAAATACTAGACGACTGAAGTAGCCATTCATCCCGTCTTCCAAGTCAAGCTGTAAAAAAAGGGAATCTCCATCCACGAGAGGTCGTTAAATAAAGGGCAGTCTCAAAAGAGCAGAAAATTGGATAGTTTAAAGAAGCGAAAATAAATAAATAAATAGAAAAACACAAGTGAAAATGACCATCGGGATGCCCGCTCCATAAAAGGTATGCGGTATGGTTTCCTTCCAAAAGAAATGGCTCAAGTATTGAGCACGAAACGAACCGATGAGAGGGCAGGTCGTGCTGAACAGACACGACGTCTACGGATGAATGGGAGCCAAAATGCGAGTCATTCTCAGCACCGGATGTTGATGAGTAGTGCAACCGGATTTTCGTACATCCTCGAGACAGTGCTAAGGACTTCTCGCCTACTTAGCACTGACAGCCATGAAGATGTTCGATAATCCGATTGCACTAGATGTTGTTCAAGATGGAATATTTATGGAAACACAGTGATTAAGTCTTAGCCAAATGGAGCATTGCGGAGAGGTGAAGTTTCAAGCCCGAAAGTTGCGACCCGATTATATTCGTTATCGACAACGGTATCCTCCCAGTAACTAGCAAGGGAAGCGGAGTGGCCTCAGTTGGTGACGGCCTCGGGGCTTCATCTCCTGAACTTCACAGCTCTCTCCATACGAGCTGAAAAGCGGAATCTAGCGCGGAGGAGACGATGGTGCAGTCCCGGGTAGAACTTCGGAACATCAGCGAAGTCCCCAGGTAAAACCTCCGACTGAAGAAGAGATGGTCTATTCCGTTTAGGAAATGTCCACCAGGTGGCTCCCATGTTCATCGCGAATGGGAAGGCTCATGGAACTGCGAATGTAGTGAGCCGAAGTGTTAGATTCGGCGGTCCTCCAACCAAACCGTCCCATTCCGTCCCCTGAGTCCCGCTATGAAAGGTGACGGAGCGTGGGCAACTAAAAATATAAGGGATCGAGTCGATCTTCAACCCACGCACATGCTCATTTGCTTATTAGCTCAATTGCTCACAACTCATTTGCGTGTGGCTATCTACTAATGTTGCAGTTTTCCTAGCCTAAAGGCATATCCCAGATAATGAAACGAATGGGATGTGCCTCTAGGCTAGGATTCTTCGAATGCTAATTAGATAGTCACAAGTGAGCATGCTTTCCCACTCTCAAATTGTTTTATCGGAAATGGGCAACGTTCGGGGAACTAGCGACCCGTTCCACCTCCATTTCAACCCCTTCTCCTAGCTTGATTTTGGTATGGGATCCTGCCCTCAACAAGGCATCTGGATTTTGGGGTCATCTGAATGAGTTCTGAAGAACGTCCAGTAGTTGCAAACCTAATGTTGGTAACTGCCTACTTACTCTGAGCTCTGACCTAGTAGATTTCCGGCATATATGCAGCCAAAACGTTCTCATTCTGCCTTCACTTTTATCCGATGCTTATTTATGAGACCAAAGTCGGTCGATCTCATTAACGGTAGCGCATTTTACGGTTGTAGTGCAGGAAATTAAACGTCATGAATAGCGGATTGCCTCATTTCCTGCCAGGAAACGGCCACCACGAAGCCATGGAGCTTGCATGCGTGGGATGAGCTGATGGTAAAAGATGGTCTCCGGATCGACAACAATCTCAAACCGCAAAGTAGAAACGGCTAAAATGGAAACCAAAATAGCAGGACCTACTTACTTGCTAATTCATTTATTTACTCATTCATACGTCCGCTAGACAAGTCGTAAACAAATACGGTAAACAAATAAATCGAGCCAGTATTCCCACCAAAGACCCAGGCAACAAAAAAAAAACCATTCTGATAAGAAGAGGTTGAGGAGGTGTTACTCCAATAAAGTGAGGAGCACCGACTCCATTCAGGGGCAACCACAGTGGGCTCCAGGGCAGATATCAGTTATTGAGATCTAAAGTCTCCAGCGACCTGACCAACGTTGAAGCCTTCTATTGGATCGTAAAAACATGAATAATGTCCTTGGTCCTCGTCCATCAACTTCTCCTTTCCAGTCATTATTCTCCCAGGCCAATCCAATGCTAATTAGGTGACCACAATTTGATGGAATTTCTTGCTGGGAAGGATTCAACCCGAAGTTCCAACCTCATAGTTAGACTATCGACGCCAATTTTGTCATAACCTCATATAAGGCTGTTATATCGGCTGTCCTGAAGGTTAGGTGATCATAGTTCTCGTCTTCATAATCATAGCTTACGACCCCATCGAAGTTTCCTGTGTAGGTTGGAGTAGCCCATAAACGGGTAATTTCCTGGGCGATTTTCGATTTCCAAACTTCGGAGGAGCTGAAAAGGCCGAACACCAGGGAACTAAGAGCTCCGAAAATATCTATTGTACATCCCAAGAAGTAAAAGTTGTACTTAGAAGAAAAATTCCGAGATTAATGGACAGTCGTACTTGGACACGACTTTATAGAGTCATTCAGTGGGTTACAAATCGGTAATGAACAAAAACTTCTAGTGGCAAAGTGAAACGACCCAGAAAAGACTGGGTTATATGACTTCGACTAAAGTGGGTGGGTTATTAGGTGGAGGGAGATTAATTGTCATTGACGTAAGCCGTCCCGTAATGGATATATGGCTGCAGGCTAAGCTGTCATAGGGAAAAACAGCTCCATCGCTATTGACCGCCTACGTCTTATGTTGAAAGTTTGCTGTCATCACTAGTAGAAGGATGAAGAATAATAGAGAACAAGAAAATGAGCAAAAACGAAAGCAGAATGAGGACAAATTGAGTGGCTTAGAAAGTATAAACGCAGTCGATGACCAAATTCCGGTCCGATTTTCATTCAGGCTCTTCGATGTTTCAGTCCTTCTACCCTTCAAGCTGTACCATGAATGGAGTTGAGCCTCACTTTCTTGGACTTTTCCTTGCTTGCTTTTTCTTTTTGAGCGGAAAAATTGAATAATTAAAGAAAAGTTTTCTCGATCTCATCCGTTCAAGTTAAAAATCTGAAAAATGAGAGGATGGTCTCTAGAATTCGGTTGTTTCATTTATTACCTTCAACGTTCCAACAATTCAACACCATGAGACTGACCACATTACTTGTGGTCAGAAAAAACCCTTTTTTCCTTTTTTGTTGTCACTTTCCGTCTACACTGTAGGTCTAACCGGCATTTGAAGTTCGATGTGGATGTAGCAAAACATTCCTATATCAGAAGGATGGGTCATTACTTTCATCGCTAGTACCTGGAAGATTCCAACCTCTTCAGCCCTTTCATTACTTGCTTTTGTCAGAAGGATGCTGATTTGTGTTGAAGAGCAGTGTGAGGGCAAGGAACAGGATCGAAGTCACGGCTTGACTTTACTGCAGTCCTGCTCTGCATGATACTGCCGGAACTCCGTATACCTTTTTTAGGTATCTAGACCGGCACTACCACTGACTATCAACTTGTTCAGTTCAGGAAATATGCTGGGTGAGCGATTTCTTGAATAAATTCAAAAAAGAAGTCATTGGCGGAGAAATCCGTGAAGTTATTTGTGAGACATCAGCAAGAGTGAAGCAAAATCAAATAAAAAAAGAATTTAGAGAACTGTATTACTCTGCTCTGTAAAAAGGTTCTTCCTACCATGCAATGCTTTGGGAGATTCCATCGGAAGAACACTCAAGCTCGTTTGCGAAATTCTGGTGGCTTGTAAAAAGTTGTCGAACTCAAGTAAATTCGAGTGACTCAATTACTGTAAACCAATAAGCAGCTTTTGAGGTACAGCACAAGCAACTCGAACTTTTTAGAACTTTTTTACGCCACTCCAGCTTGTGTGATAGAAAGAACAGAGAGAAATCCGAACGAAATGAGGGGAAGTAAGGGATCAGTTAAACTCACACACACGGAGTGCCTTTTTGATCCTGTAACTCAACAACCCCTTTTGCATAATGAAGTGTCATAAAAGCACCTTAGTCACATAGTTGGGGAGAGGTGGTCTCATCAAGGGTAGGTACTCGCCCAGGTAAACCAAGCCTTCTATAAACCCGGAGCCGGTCAGCCGGTACTGAACTCGTCTGGGTGAATGAAAGTGCTTCCCTTACCTGCACATTGGCTGGTTCTCCCTAAATTCCCCCACAATTACCCTACCCTTCCAACGGAAATCCATACGTTTCCCTTCGTAACGCGCGCATGCGCGCGATCGATTGTGGCGAGCGTGACGCGATTTTCGGGGAGAAGGCAACACACTCGTTGGCCACCGCCCTAACCAATTCCTTCGTGTACTCCTTGTTTATTCCTCATCACAACAGCAACTAGTACCGTTGATTTATTCTGCTTTTTCGAATATTCCAAAGAACAAAGACTCAACCACCTCTTTCTCTGTGGTTGAAAATTTTCCTCCATTTTTTGCTTTTTCTTTTTCATTTCATGCATTTCGGCCATTAGTGTGCATTTTTGCCGCTGGCATACACTTGTTCGTTAGTGTACTTCAATAAATAAATAAATATATATAAACGGGTGGAGGTGGTGTAGTGGCAAGTGGCGCCCTATATCACATGCACGGTCAGGGGTTCGAATCCCGGATCGATGCCCGCCTAGGCCAACCAAGCCTTCCATCCCCCCTTAGGTCGGTAAATTGGTACCAGACTCGTCTGGGAGGATAAAAGCACTGACTCGAACACCGGCTGACCACCGCAAGTCATTGTATAGACCACAGACGCACTCATTACGCCACTACGATTCTGAATGGAAGTCGAGTGCGGGGGCGCATCCCTCAGACAGGATTGATTAACGCCAAAAACTTTATCCTTTCACTTTATATATATATAAACAGTATTCGCCAGTAAAAGAATAAGTAATGTGCAACTTATGATGGTTGGCTGTATTCCTGTGATTTCGTTATCGTGAAATCGTGATAATAGATTTGCAAAAAAATTCTGCCTGGCGTATGATTCATTCGTGGAACTGTAGAGTTGAATGAATATATCGTCAATTTGTTTTCAACATATTCAAAAAAAATTGTACTCTGATGATAGATAGGCATCAACAAAAGCAATTTGTAGCCAACGATCTCGAGTCATGCCAGTCGTAGTCGCTAGCATTAACTGCTCAAAGCGATACACGTCGGGGAATGATCTAAGTTTATAAACATAATAAATTGCCAAAGAGAGTGGAAACACAGGGACGGAATAATCAGATAAATAAATAAGCAAATAAATAAAAGGGTAAAACAGATGGGCTGGAAAATCACACTACTGAATGCTTAGGCAGAGATAGACAAGAAATTGAAGGGTTTGCGTCGGCACCAACTCTTAGGTGAGATACTTTCCGGCATCTCTTTTCCTCTAGGGTCGTTCGAATGGTACCTTACATGCCTGAGAGGTTAAAAGCACTGGCTTGTACATTGACCGGCTACCACAAGGCGTAGTATAGGCCACACACGCCTTCAAAGCGTCAGTACAATTCTGAATGGAAGCCGAATGCGGGGCGCATGGTAAGGGACGGAATCAACGTCAGAAACGGCACCCTCTGTCTTCTTCCTTTTTTCCTATTCAAAATAATTGGTCCTATATAGTTCATTGCAGTATAGTGATGAAAGCATAGGGGTGGAAAACAAAAAATAAATTTAATTAAGGCATTATTGTGCATGAGAAATCTTATTAAATGGAATCGATCTGTCTACGAGAATCGGCTGGGGGTTTCATTGAAAAATATCGCGACTTGCATCACAACAACAGGCGCCATGCGTTCAGAAAATCTAATTTTGCCACTAGGCTTGAAAGCCTCAAAGTAGGGGAGGGGACACACGAAGATTTTAGGCGCCCCTAATAGTGTCATACATATCCTTCAACTGCCTGCCTTCTCAGTTCTCGTAAGTGACAGAGAAAAAAAGCAAAATTCAATGAAAGCTAGTAACTAAAGTTAACTCTAAGCTCATGAGAAACGTAAAAAACGAGAAGCCCTGGAATTTTCTTAGAAAAAAGGGAAAGAATGGAAAGAAGAACGGTAACTCGTAAATGTGAGCTTCGTCTGAGCTTCATTTTTGAGGGAATGTGATTTATACAAGAAATTCTACTGCAGATCACCTTCAAAGGAGTTTTGAGTACTGGCATGAGAGAGTTCTTCATTTCCATGGTGAGCTGCCACTTGTTCCAGTTGTTCTTTTGTAGCTGAAAGGTCTCCGATTTTTGATCATTCTATCCAATTGGATGGTTATGGTTATAAAACTTTAAAATTCAGGGTTGTATACCTTACCTTTCTTTAGAATAACCTGATATCAAAGCCAGAGTGCCAAAATGATGTGCATGGATAAAATATTCAAAAAAACCCATTAGGCCAATCAATGCTGGAAAGCAGGATGAAAAATGTAGGACTTACCCCGATGCACCTCAGAGAATACTTTTTTACGTAGAAACTGCAATTCCACAGGAAAAAAAAACTGGGAAATTTGGAGAAGTTGGAATCATCGGCAATTCTTAGCTTGCACAATCCGATAATGTGGATCCGATTTTTTCCTTTGTTTGTTCTGCTACATACCACCCTAACGCCAGCTCAATAGTCTTCGGCCAAATGGTTCTTCAGCCGCACTTTTCAGTCGTAACTCCTTTCCTACTTCCTTCCTATCATGCGAAATTTCTATATTTGGAGCGTGGGTGTATTGTGAATATTTACCACTATTAACTTGCAATCTGATCATGTTCAGATATTCCAAAGAGCATGAACTCAAAATCGACTGAAAATATAGATGATGGTCCTTCCTGAATCTCTTTCCTTTTTGTCATGTCCAAAGTGTACGAGCGGTAATGCCGAACACAATAGATGAGAAAAACGCACATAGGGTGCGAATAAGTGCAGACGTCAACAACTTTACTTTGAGCAGAATCTGCTATCGCAACAAACACCTTGCTCTATTTGCGGATATTCCAGCCTCGCAGTCAAATAGTGTTGGGTAGGGGGAAATACGCTCTAGTTAAACATATCCAAATTTCGCGCGATTTGGTCTACCAAGAAAAAAGTTATGAACGAAAAAGCGTCAAAGCAATTCACCGAAGACTTTTGAGCGCTACTGTATGTATATTCCTTTTCAAGCCCATCGATCTTTTGTGCCTTTTTAATAATTTTCTGGTAGGATGGATTCGCACCCTTTACCAATTCCTACTAGTTAATGTCTGCAATAGATTCATGTCAACGTCACCCGATCGGAACGGCAGACCACCAGAAAAGAACCGACCGATATGACTACTAATATGGCTTCTGACATAGTGCAAGGCCATCAATCATATAAACTAGTAGCAATGGCCAATTACTGGCTCTGAAAGGATAGCCTATACTGGCCAAAGAACAGAATGAGGTATTTGATGAGGAAAAAAACATGAGGCCAGCAGCCAAGCAGAAGGAACCGAACAATAAGCCAATCGCTGTGATGTCTGGCAGCTTTCATTTGTTGTGGCACAGGCGAAATTCATGAAATCTAAATCCATTCTGGGCATTACTTCTGTGACTGGTAGGCCAGAGCTCATAGAATAGACATTCAGCCACGGATTAGTTAAACGGAAGAGCCACCTTCGTTCGAGAGAAGAATAAAAAAGGAAGGAAAGATGAAGGAAAAGGCGTCCAAAATTCGGGAATACAACGGGCCTCATCTATCATTTTCCAGCCCATATAATGTTTCTGTGGTCGTAAGAGCTCACTGATTTCCTAGGACTTGATGAGTGAGCGTTAAGAAGTAATAGCAAGTGATAAGGGATGCTACAACATAATAACACCTTGTGGTAATAGTCTATTATACGGAAGCGGACAATGAGCCTATCGTTGTGATGTCTGGCAGCTCTCATTTGTTGTGGCACAGGCGAAATTCATGAAATCTAAATCCATTCTGGGCACTACTTCTGTGACTTGTGGACCAGAGTTCATAGAAATGATTTCAGTCACGGATTAGTTGAACGTAGGCGCAACATTCGTTCGAGAGGAAAGGAAACAAGGAAAGAAAGAAGGAAGAGACGTCCAAAATTAGGGGTTTTAACCGGCCTCAATACACTTCTATCATTTTTTAGCCCATATATTGTTTCTGTGGTTGTAAGAGCTCACTGTTTCCCGGGGAATTGGTGAGTGGGCGTTAGGAAGTAATAGCAAGTGATATCGGGTGTTAGGACATAATAACACGTTGCGGTAATCGGTCTATGTATATCACATAATCCCTTGTAGTTAGGTCTTCGTTGGATGACAATAAAAATCTTATAACATCCTGCTTAGGAACGTTTTCATTGAAATTTGGAGAAAATTACTGAAAGAAGGATGAAGCTGAAGAAAAATTCGAAAGGATTTCGAGCGAGACGAGGTTTCCCAGCCTGTGCCAGCCATACTGATGTTGCCATAAAATGGACATGATGCCAATGTGGGCCAGGAAATCAGGCTGATGTATCTTCCTAATTGGGGCTTTGTGGGGGTAGAACGCAAATCGAGCTGAATACGGGGCTCCACAGCTATCAACATTGTAATAGACAAGCAGAAATTATTTTTTTCGGATTAGGAGAAGGTTATAACAGCAAGAGCAAATTCCGTTTCTAGGAAGCGTCCCGTATTCAGCTCCCATACGGGGTCGTAGAGATTTTGGAAGCGTATTTGGCCACACACCTGAACCTGCCTACCCCCCCCCCCCCACCGGCTACAGCATGACCTGGGATGGAAAGCACATATACAGGTCAGTGCTTTCATCCTCCGAGACGATTTTGGTTCCAATTACTCGAACCTGAAGTGATAGAGTGTTTGATTAGCCTGGGTGGGCTTTGGTGTTGACTTCTAACTCCAGACCATACAAGTGATAGTGCCACTATATCATCTCTGCCCTTCGAGAGCTCCCTATAGGTTCATGTACTTGATGTGAGGGTAAAGCACATGCTATACGAATGGAAACAGAGTGCGTGGCGCATCACAAACAGTTCGAGACCAACATTCATTTGGGAACTTTACTATACTAGAGCAAAAAAAAATATGTATTCGCGTGAATATCTTACGGTGGTATCCTATCTAAGGCACAATGTGAAGACTTTTAAAAATTCTCCTCGGGGCTTACTGCAACTGAGTTACTTTAGTAACTCGGAATGATTGAGGAAAGCTACTTATGCATAATGGAAGAAAAACCATAGTGATTGCCGCCGCCATGCATTTTTACGGAGGGAACCTTTTTCTCGAAAATCGGGAGCCTGCCTGAAATCATTAAGCGGAACTAGGAATTTTCGGAGAAAGAAAAAGTTTGGAAATTTGCATACAGCGGATAACAAAGTTGTATTTTTCTCTTCAAGAATGGCTTTGGATGGCTATAAGGGCCTTACTAGTTCCAGATGGCGAATCCTCAACTGTAGCTTTGTATGAGGCTTAAATCTTGCATGACGGCTGAAAACCGGATTGGTATAGGTCTCGTCCAAGTCGTCAGGGAAGCTATACAATAAAGGGAAAAGTGATGCATGGTATCTGCTGTAAAGGATAACTTGGCTGAGAGAGCTCCTATAGAGCAGGGAAAAATCAGTGGGAAACCTTCCCAAGGCCCTCATCCAGATGCTTAGGAGGTTATTCGGGAGATTTTTATGTGGGTAACTTTGTACCAGATGAAAGCCTAAGACCTGCCAGCTTATTTCTCGACTTCTGGTCCAAGTCGTTAGGGAAGTTGTACACATGAAGTGCCATGTAAGGGAAGGAATAATATCGCATTTAGCCCCATAATGTACTAGGTAACCAAGTGGAAAAGGTGGCGTCATAGTGCCTGCAATAAATAGGTTTGCAGAGGGAAAAACACCACGGCCCAGATGAAAACCACAAGAAACCCCTCTACGATCCTTTCGCTGAAGATATTGTTCAGGAGATCTATGTGTAAGTAACTGTACTAGTTGAAGAACTGAGTCCTGCTGGCTAGGTTCTCGACTTGAGAACCTGAGAGAGTATAAGAGCAGAGTAGTTTCCGGTAGTCTACATTGCTCAATCCCAGATGTTCGATGGCGATCTCACAATAATAGGCCTACAAGCGCTTCGAGAACTCATCGAGCAGAATGTGGGCTCTCAATTAGAAATCACGACCCTTGATCTACGAGAGATCTAAGAGTAATGGGGAAGGGATCACTTCCCCATTACTCTTCCCGTAACAACAAAAAGACTGCCGGATTAAGGATTTCACGAGTATCTACGAAGAAATCATGCACAGATCAGAGGTTGATGTGCACGATGAGTCACCTACTACCCTGTTATTTATTTATTTATTCGTTTATTTACTCAATCATTAAACTATGAACACATGGTTATGGTATGACACTCGTGATTAAACAGTGTAGATAGATGGAAAAAACGACGAGCAGCTAAGTTTACCCTCGGTCATATTGAACACAATGGATTAGCTTGTACCATTGTGTGTACGATTTTTTTGCCCACCTCCCGAATGTTTATAAATTCTGTCTCACTGATGGAACAGGGAACGGATTAAATATGCAGGCACATTACAGGGAACACATGCCACATTGATCGAGCGACGTCATGAGAGTAATGGTTTTCTCAGTATTACTCCTGCCCCACTCTCAATGAACTTCCCAAAAGGATTTTCTCCCCAAACCTATGGCTTATCCTCCTTCTACGTTCTTCCACGAGTGGGGAATATACTGGAGAGGAAAGAGAGATAAGGGAGCCTACTGTACAACACGAAAAGTTCCTCAGTTTTGTCTGTTCGACCCTGTCGTCTCACACACAGGACCCCTTTTCTCTTGAGCTCTCATTGAGTCCTCATTCCAGATTACTTGGCATTCGTTGGATTCCCTGTTGAGAGTTTCTTATTCAAATTCAAAATAAATAAATGAGTGAAGGATGAAGTTGAGGAGAAAGCCGAACCCAGCTTGTGCCGGCCATTCCGATGTCGTCTTTAAGAGAACAAGATCCCAATGTAAGCCAGGAAATCCGGGTCCGGATGGAATGCCCAACGATGACAACTAATCTTATCTCCCTCCCCGAGTACCACTTCCCAAACTGACCTTGATGTCTTGCAAACGTCAGATCTTAATTTTGTTAATGGCATGGGTAAGGATGTCCGTGGAAGACAATAACGTTTGATACCGCTATGAAATGTCGTATTCTTCATGTGAATCAACGAGAAATGGAAGAAGTCATCAAAAGTGCAAGTGAAAGAAGATGCTGGCTAGATGAACGAGTGGCTTTCTCGAATGTCTTATAGCGACTGATATTGGTCACCTTATACTACCAGGGACCGAGAAGCCAGTCCACACCATAGAAGATCTTCAAATTGGGCAAGCTTCCCGGACCAGAAGAGCCATTTCGGGTAGAGTATGACCACAAGCCTCAGTAAAGATCGATAGCAGTAGAAGCCTTCCTTGATGGACGAGGTGCGGACTGATGAGGGAGGACATTGCACGGATCATGAGTGATTTTCAGGAGTTTAGGAATCAGTAGAAGCATTAGGTGCTTAGGCATAAGTGGAAAGATGGTTTCACGCTCCATTCTGCCCATAACTCTATCGATGTTTCATTCCCTGCCCTGCCTTCCACGCAGATCCTCAGTAAGAGATGAATCCTTAATGAACTTCTAGAAAGAAGCTAGTGAGAATTGGGAAAATTACCGACTAATGCTTTTAAAACATGTGTGCTACTGATTAGCGTCCCCCGAGGACCTGAAAACATCACTGACAAGTGGCAGGAATCGATTGCGTTGATGATGACATTGTCAACCCACTCCTCTTACCAGTATACTAAAGGCATGTTGAACCTGGCCGTAACATATGAAGGGTTTCTCATGAGATGAGGGCGTTTGGGTGCTTCGAAAATAAAAAGTATAAAAGTATAATTACTCTGACTCTTGTGTAAGTAATTCGACCACTTCTTTTTTGAGCTGAGCGCAACCCAGTAAGTGCAAATCTGAAGGGGCAGAAGGGAAGCGTATCCCGTACATTGCACTCTACTAGTATGTCAAGCGGGGAGGAAGGGGGAGGGGGGAGGGGCATAAAGTACCGTTTAGGCAACCTTTTGAGTTTGGCTGACTGGTAAAGAAACTGGTCCGAAAGCTCGATGAAGCGACGAGTACTTATTTGTCTTTATATCATCCGTATCTTGGCGCATGGGTCAGAGATATGAGTGCGAACAAAAAACTTCAATTCTCGACGGATGCCCATCACACAGTGTGAGTAAGAATGCCATCAGATTCAAGAACCGGAGTATTTTCTAGGATTTTCGAATAAATGAATATATTACCTTTTAATCGAACCAGCCGTCTGAAGAGGTCCATCGGATATCATTGAACGATTATCATGATGTGAAGATCCAAAGGAACTTTGGCCACAGCTCAAAGGACTGACCAATTCTGCAATGTGAACAGCAAAATTTGCACTTAGAAACGTGGTGAGAACTGAGAGCAAGTCAGGAAGTAGCAACAAATAAATCAGAAAAATAAATAGCCATAAGCCCAAGTGAAAGAGTAAATTCACAGGCATAGAACCCATTAAAGTCATTTTAGTTGAAGGTTCTAAGTTCAATCTTACGGTCTCTAAGGCCATTCGTCTGGATAAGTGCTTTCACTGAAATTCGGAAATGGTGCCACCCAGAGAGGCATAGTATTTCTTGGGAGAGAACAATTTTCAAAGAGCCGTGCAGGACAGATCGAGAAGATGAGGTTAAGAAACTGATAAGGTATGGTAATGAGTAATAAGTTATGGTCCCTAGTGTGATGCCAAGGATTCCACGCAGTAAAACATCTGTAGACATTCCGATTCCAATGGAGATCTGTAGGAATTGTGGTTAGCTGCTATATGATGGGATTCGAAGGATGGGAATAGTTTTAATTAAAAAAAAAAAGAAGAGACAAGTGCTCGATGGAAAAACACCTATTGAGATATGCTTCAGGATTAAGATAATTTGAAAATCATTCAAAAAATAATAGTAACATGGTAGGTAGGTCAGTCGGAGGGAGTCATCTTATCTTTGAGTAGAAAAGAAACAAAAGATCCGTTATCGAAAAATGGCAAAGCCGCTGAAGTCACTTCGTGATGTTTCGTTGTCGACTCGACTCGGGCTGAAAGGGTTTGCTGGCGGCTTATGAGTTCGTCTTTATTGGCGAAAGCGGACTCAAAAAAGGCCGCTGACGAACTGCAACGAAAAAGCCCTGCCTGCACATCATTTAGCTGGCATTCAAAACGGTACTAAAGTCACTTCCACTGGCTGCAGACAGTGATGACAACTGGTTCGAGAAATTAATTGTGTGGACTATTTCTGGAACACAGAAAAATGATGAGGAATCGCCCTCGCAGTTTGATTGGCCTTAGATCGAAGTGGGGATAGTTAGGGAAAAAACAACGGTTTCGAGTACCGGTCGAACCCATCCAAAGCCGAAAGATTCACGTAACACAGCACCCTCCTGTATTGTACTGATACTTCAGCGAAAACCAGACGCAAACGGAAAGTAATTGAGCTCAGAGGCCTCTCTATCCACGATTTCTGACTGCTTGAAACCTCAGCAAGGGAGGAGAGGGGGGCTTTGCAAGAGGCCTTACATCCTAGAACAAAATTCTGTAAAGGCAGCTGACTCAAGAATGGCTTAGGGTGGTTTCTAAAAGCAAGGACAGAGTAAATATCGAGCCCGTGTCGACTGAAATGTGAAAGGGTTAAATTTGCGTGACAGTTGAAAAGAGAAGATGGCAAATTGAGTTGAAACTCGATTTGTGACAGATGCTAAACGTTTTCACGAGCTCCCCCTCACCCACCCTTCGAAAAAGGACACCCCTTCCAGGTGAAACAACATGATTGTTGTACCGTCAATGTTCTGTACCATGATATTTGAATAATTATGGCTGCTAAATCGAAAAGTAGAAGAAGTATTTTCAAATCTGTTTGTCGGTTCGTTTGTTTGTTCGTTTGCTTGCATATTGACCTGTTCACATTTTCCCTTATTTAAGGGTGTAGCTAGGGACTTACATGTACCGGGCCTCCTTGATTCTCTCCGGTTGTGGTGCAGTAGGAACGAATTTGTCGCGTCGCGGCAAGGGGGACGCTGCGCGCGAAGGAATATATGAGAATGCAGCAGCAAGTAATAAATACAGGAACAAAACAACCAACATTAGAATGATGCCAAAAATAGTGATGGCCAAATGGGCAGGAAGTGACCATTAACTGGTAACTTTATGACTGATATTACAGCAATCAAGATGAGAAATTGGTTAGAAACATGACGGGAAAATTTCCGAGGAAGTGGAGTAGAGTTAAAGCAGTTGCAAGCCATGGATCCACTATAACTGTCGTCTGATCGCCTTCATAATGATATTCGTCGCAGTTGTAGAGAGCAATCCATGTAATGGAACATAATGCCAGACTTATTTGAGTTACTTAATAGCATTGTGAAAGCAGTATAGAGACGAAATGCCTCTTTCGACGTCACAAAGCTTCGTTGAGCTAAAACAGAACGACCAGGAACAGAATCTTAGAGATATGTCTTCTAGAAATATAAAATATTCTGTCGAAATGCCTCCTCCTAGGGAATAGCGGGCGTAGTTTTCTCCTGTGAGCGGTAATTCGGAATGTTCAAAGCGATCTGAACAGGAGATATGGCAATTCTATTCAACTGGATAAGAATGAATGAAGCGTTGGGGCCAAATGAAATCAAAGTCGATTAAGTACAATCAGCTTGTAAAGCAGAATTCACAAACGCGGGCAAAAGAACACTCGGGAGCATCATGCACCTCAGAAGGATGCCTCGGTATTCCTAGAAGCTTCAGAACCGGCGAGGAAGTCGCCGAAGGAGAATACGAAGTTGTAAGCAGCTGGCTAGAGACGACAGTCGATCTTATATGGAATTGAATAGCTTTTGCGACAATTACGGGTTATTCATCATAGAATCAGATAGCTCATTAGTAAGCCGACTAGCTTTCAGGAAGTCTACCGTTTACCTGAACAAGCACAGTCGCTTTCAGGCGTAAATACTGGAGGAGCTAGACCTTCAGTCCTTACTGCGTGCTGTCTGGGCCGTTTTCTCGATCTGATAAAGGCCATTAGGGCAGATTCGGGAGCCAGAATCTCGTCTAGTAATGAGCCTCAGGAACCGTTATCATCGTGAATTTGCCCTCGACATATGCATGAAGCTGTTGCTGGGCATGGCTCTCATTGAGTGTATCTACAGTGGGTAAGCTGACAGGATACCAAGCATGGCTACTGAGGCGACCACCGCCTTTGTTGAATGCCTGCCCAACAGCAATGTATTAGCCTAATAAGCCTGTTTCTGAAAGTATACTGCAAAAGTTCCGCTTCTCTGCATCAGAAGAGGAAACAACCAGAAAAAGGAACTCATAAAAAGCGTTGGGGAATAGAGCCTGACTGACGGTAATTACTGAGAGCGAAATCAGCTGGATAATTGAGCCGTTCGTGCAAAAGTAAGTTAATTGGAAAGTTGAAAATCGTTAACTACTATAAAAAGGGCGGTCACAATTACATCGAACGGACTGACGTCCGATATTTACCCTCATGAGGCGAAATCTCCGCTGAGTTTGATTTCAGATTTGCATAACCTAGGGAAAAACAACTTTTGAAATGGGCCAGTTTCCCAAGAAGGGCGTATTAATAAGAAATGACGGTGGTAGAGTCCATACATTGATATTGACTGGGCTTTTCATCTGCGAGGGATTTTCTAGTTGAGAACTTACAAAGTCAAACTGCTCCAACCTCCGCTTTCGATTTTCCAGAAAAAAGTTATCGAAGTAGGTCTATTATTCACATTTCCCATTACTATTCATCCGTTAGATTAGGAAGAAGGAAGTGGGCTTTCCGGCTCTCCAGATAGCTGAGATTGGTAGTCCGGGCTGGCGATTATATCCACCCGTGGGATCAATTTTAAGGGCATATCTTAAAACGGGTCATAGTGATGTATCCAGACTTTTCTGGAAGGATGAAAGCACTCATATGCGTTTTGGCTGGCCATCGCAAGTCCTTGTACAGGGCACATGCGCATTCAAAACACCACTACGATTAGAGTGGAAGTCGGAAGTCGGGGCTTATCCCAAAATGGGATTGATTGGCATCGAAAACCTTACCATCCACCCTTACAACCATGAAAATGGGATTAACTATTGGGTTGGAAGGAAAGTCCTGCGACAAAAAATTTGGAGCGTCAACAATTTGTATCAACAATGTGAACACGGTAGCAAGAGTGATAAACTTGTAGGACATTCCTCAGGTAATCAACACATGAGTGAATAAGGGCACGCGTGTGGGCTTTAGCAGCATTACGGTCAATGAATGGACAACACCCGATTCGTAACATCACCTTCTTCTGAACACACCAAGGGAAAAATGGGGGTGTAGCAGCTCGAAATATCAGCAATCTATTCGATGCTAGCACTGCTTACCGATCGACGGTCAACGATCGGTTGGATCGCTTCACTGGAGGAGATACTAGCTTTTGAAGTAACGAAAGCTTCGTCCCTTAGTTTGATGGAGGTTGAAGGGATCCATCCACTATGAGTTGCTAAACGCAGACTAGATGGACACAGCTATCGGTTACCCTTATGAGCCCTGAAATTTGGCCAACGGGCTTAGAGAAGGACGATCAAAACCGTAAATCAGGTCCCTACAGAGGGTCAACGCACGTCGCAATTTCGCTTTAAACACGCGTCAAAAGTTCTACGATTCCAATTGGTTCCAGGTTGTTCATCAGTCGTACTCCCCAAGTTTTGCCCCCTTGACCTACCATGCGCTTCGCCTTCTTGAGCATCCCGTTGTGGAAAAAAATTCGTAACCTAATGTGATCTGAAGACGGCAGTCAATCACTTCTTTGAGTCACAGCTTCCTCACTCCTGGATAAAAGGCATCAGTGATTTACTCATAGGATAATAGAAGGTTGTTGTCCTCTTTGGTAAATATATTTCCGAAAATTGATTGGCCTGGAAAATTTCAGAAATGATTTGAAGAAGACCTTCATTGTGTCGCAGGACTTTCCTTCCAACCTAATAGAAAGGAGAACAGGTAGAGCAACTACCCAAAAGGTGCCAAACATGATCCCTCGACATTTGTGGCTATGTTCGGAGTTCTTCTCCTCTTAGGTATTTTTGGTGATCCCACATCCTAGCAGCTCCGCTGAGGTTTTGAAAAACGGTTTCCCAGATTTAAAATTAGGCTTTAGCTCGTCATTCAAGATCGTTTGTGGAAGGAAAGGAAAAAGAGGAGAAGGTCTTCTAAGCTCCGACACATTTCCACTTCTCGAAATGTTAAAAGGCGAAGTATTACGTGCTTTCAATATATCCTTTAAAAGGTAATCAAATATTAATTGAAGCAGTAAATTGTTGCAATATCAAGGAAAAATGGCTGTAAGAGAGAAGTGAGCAGGCTATTCGACGCCCATTAAACCATCAAAGTACCGACAGCAATTTTCAAGTCACTGAGTTGTCACTGCAGTGTTCTGACGAGGCATGAATGAAATTACGAAAAAAAGGGAGCTGATGTTGTCAAGCCTAGCTCAAATCTCTGACAAAGCGTAGGAGACCTCAAAGGGATGAATGGAAAGGATGAATTGGAATGATGCGAATCTTGAAACCTTGAAGGAAATTCTCTCCTGAAGTCCCCAATCCTCTTCCAACATCTCATACGCCTAAGCATGACTGTTCAACTACGGCATTTTTGTTAGTTGTAATATCCATATGAATAGTAGGGCGGTGGTGGTATAGTATCGTATGCACGGTCCGGGGAACGAATTTCGAATCACTACTCGCCCGGGCCACCAAGCCTACCATCCCTCCAGGGCCTTCCAATTGGTATCAGGCCCATCTAGGGAGATAGAACCACAAACTTGCACATCGGTTGGCTATGACTAGTCATTGTATAGGCCACATAGGCATTCCAACTCCACTACGATACTGAGATGAAGTCGAATGCTGGGCCCCATCCCGGAAATGAGATTGACTGATGCAAAAACTTTGTCTTTATTCAATCTTGCGATAATACAAGTAAATATGAAAACAAATAAACGTTTTTCAAGAAGGTAAAAGTCTTTCTATAAAGTTAAGGTTAGTACTGAAGTTTTGTTCATAGTTATTGCCATTCTCTTATTTCTTCGACTGGTAAACCATTATTTTCGTCCTGACTGATGAAACATGAGACCTCCTCCAGGATCGGTCGGGACCAGACTCACCTGGAAACATAGAAATACTGACTTTTACATTGGCTGACCCCAGCGATACTTTGTATAGCCCATATATGCCCACAAAACGCTAACGCGATCCTGAATATAGGCCCGATGCATGGCGCATTCCAAAAACGGGCTTGATTAACGACAAGGACTTATCCTTGTTACTTGAGGAGGAGGCTCAAGTTCTTCTGATTCCAGTCGGGGTTTAGATAGGAACAGTCCACAGGTAGGAGTTGATATTGGTTCTGAATGAGATACAGAACAAAACTGAAACCTTTTTTGGCAACTGTTCAAACGCTTCCCAAATACTTCATCAAAGGACTTGAATAAAAGGAAGACAACAAACAACCTTACTGAATCACTTTTTCTGGAACTGGTCAGGCTTAATTAACTCAATGGCTCTATGGATAGAAAAGGTCTACCTTCTGCCTCGATGAAATTACTAATAAAATGGCAAGAATTAAAAATTTTAAATTGCACTTTCAGCAGCATATGGTGGTCGAGAGCAAGCTGAATTGCTCTCCGGAATCAGGGAATCCATCAATACGTGGCTCCAATTGCCGTAACCGAGACCAATTATTGAAAGTATAATGGAAACGAGAAGTTTTACATAAAACTTTGCAGACCGGTGAGTCCATCAAGCAAATTGACCTGGAAAATTTCTTAGGGATCATCTGGACTCTCAGATCCTCCATTCATTATCAGTGGGACCCCCTTAGGGCCAGTTGGTTTGGGAATGAAATGAATACCTGGCGAGAAAAGTCAACTGTGAAATCAGCTGATTGGAGTGATCAGAGCTCCGCATCCTGTCCCGGCTCCATTCTATGATCCTCTGAATGAGGAGAGAGAAGGCGATGCTATACCGCTCGACATTATTAGAAGCGGGTTCTGTAGCACAGGTAGCCTCTTGTTGACTTTTTCCAGCCTTTGCAGTGTTTCAGGTAACACCCGTAGAACTCAGCAGGAACTGAATGGCCAAAACCATCCTTTTTTGAGCTTCACGAATCCTCTAGTGTTCCTTCATAAATAAAGCGCTTTTTCCATGAATGTCGTTCTTTGACGATATCTTTGGTTGTTTTCCTTGCCCCAACCAGTTCCGTTCTCGATGAATGGTCGAACTGACAACATTCGCTATCTAAGGTAACAATCGGGACTCGATGAAGTCGATCTCATTCGTGTCCTTGGAAAGCCCAACATCTGTGACTCAAACCGCTCTGTTTGCTGCACTGAGTTCCCTGTTGAAGTTTCTTGCTGATTTCAATCAAGAGATCTCCATGTACCACCTTTGGCAACTGTATCTGTTACTTCTTTTCGTAACTTTGTTCTAGTCAAAGTCCCGAAAAAACGAAAGTGGTGTACTGGCAAGGGGCTCACTATTAAACGCGCCTGGTCCAAAGATTGGATGTCGATTCGTTACTCGTTAGAGCCCAATAGGTCTGCCACTTCTCTAAGATCGGTTGGTATCAGACTCGCCTGGAAACATAGAAATACTGACTTTTACATTGGCTGACCACTGCGATACTTTGTATAGGCCACATATGCACATAAAACGCCAACGCGCTTCTGAATGCTGGCCCCATACATGGCGCATTCCAGAAACGGGGTTGATTAACGACAGGGACATATCCTCGTTACTTGATGAGGAAGCTCTATTTCTTCCAATTCCAGCCGGGATTTAGATCCGGAAAGTCCACAGGTATAGGGTGTATGCCACATGGGAGTTCAAAACATCATTACGATTTTGGATGGAAGTCGAATATGGGGCGCGCTCCAAACGAAAGCGATCAACTTCAAAGAGCTGACCATTGATCTTCTATTCTGACGAAGTGAATTCCATTTATACAAATTGACTTATTGACCGATTTTGGGCATTTATATTTATACGAGCAGGTTTTCTCGGTAACTGGGTTACAACAGGTGACTAGATAGTACGACCCCTTAGCCTCATGGGTGCGAGTTTCCGTTCCACTCAGGTATTTCCTCAGAACGTTTTTGCTCCAGTAACTCTACTATTCCCATTAATATTTTCGTGTTTTTGTTATAAGAAATTGTTTGCGTGCCCCGTGCGTATGACGAACACTGATTACGTCAAAAATAAACTATCGTCTATGTTTATGAAGCCATACAGATGCTGGAATTTATGACTATCATTTTTCCGTGAACACAGAGGACTATTCGTTTTGGTTTCTAGTTCTCATGCAAATTTTGATTTTTTTCTTTTCCTTACGTGTCTATGTAGGGACAGGCATGCCCTATACATGTAAAGTTTCCTACAATCCCTTAAAAAGTTCTCCAAAAATGAAAAAGAATCAAATTTAATTTCCTCACAAGCATTTCGTAAGAGGATTATATTATAGTAGGTCTGTCACTGTGACTGATAATCCAGAGTTTAGGGTGTTCCAATTTAATATTCACTTGATCAATTGTATCGACTTTACAGCTCCACATCCTTATTATGAATCAGTAAAGTTAAATAGAATGAAGACTGGAGTCTTTGAACTGGGATTCTGAGTGGCAATCAAGGGCAGGGCGCATCCCGCCCTGCCCTCGATTGCCACTCAGAATCTCAGTGATGTTTTGAAAGCTTATGTGACCTATACGATGACTTGCGGTGGCCAACCGACCTACAAATCCGTACTTTCGTCCTCCCAGACGAGCCCGGTACTAATCAATCGACCCCGGAGGGATGGAAGGCTTGATTAGCGAATATTCATCCAGGATTCGATCCTGGACCATGCGTGGGTGGCAGGGTGCCGTTTCACCACATCCGCATTATAACTAATGGCAGTCAATGGTAGTCAACTCGGTTGCTTATCATTTAAGCGGATATTCTTCATCAAGCCAAATTCCCTCTATGCCCACCCACTTCCACCATAGATTCACTTATTGGCATAACTCATTGAGCCTGCCTAATTCTGTTGACTAATTCATAATTTATCATAACTGATACCTTATTTTTATGCATTTCCATGATTCCGTATATGAACTTCTTGTGATATCTCACCCCTGTAATAACTTTTGGGAGTTTGATTTAAAGTTCCATTTCAGGTACAAATGCTATTAATAGTGTATGCTTTGGTAAGAATTTTTGTAACTTTTCAGTTTTTTTTTGCTATTGCTTTATTAGAGTTTATCGAATCAGTCAAAGGTTTTCAGTGTATTCTCCTCAAACTCAGCAACGAGTCCGATCCCATATCAGGTTAATTATAGATTTTTCATTTTAACAACTTTGAACGATTTCCAATTAAGCTCATTAGGCTGTAGGTCCTACCGTTAGGAACACTCCAAGAGTTCTGGTTTATTCCAAAGCAGTCTGGTGAAGGAGAGAACTGCAGCCGGATAGCTCTTTAAATTATCTTGGCACTTACTTGACCATCTTGCGATACTGGGCAATCAGGATGAGCTTCCTCAGTTTCAGTAGAACGTCTGTTTATGACACTTCAACAGAGATAGAAAATTTACTTATTATTCTTTATTTTATTTGAAATCTTTTATTGATACGACTAAGTTAGGGGCGGGACTTGGGAGTGGGCAGCCCAGGTTTATTAATATGTCTATGGCTTCCGGAGCCTGAAAGACACTGAACCCATATGTCAAAAGCAAGTCAACACCGAAGACTATTGTTCTGAAGTTCTCCTGGTTGTTCGGGGCTGTCAGTGTCTAGAAGATCGCCTTCGTGAAGCCAGCAACACCCGAAAAATTACACCTACTTCCGTAATAATATAGAATCTGTCCTCTCGTGCTACCTTTACTCCGAACAAGTCACTTGAAGTGGGTTCAATTCCCAACAACGGTGAATATGTCCTATGCTTTTGATCGGTTCGCCGTTTTGGGTCAAGCTCTGAGATTTACCTCGAACACCGTTTCTTTAACCGCTCGACCACATGGGAGTATAAACTGAGAAACGTGGCCCGAATATGATGAAATATCTCAAAGTTTATATTCAGAAGTCTGCGAAGAAAATGAGCTCCTGACTGACTGCGGTGCGCGATGTGAACCAACCTGCATAGAGCCGACTCCGGTATGTCCTTCAAATTCTTTTTTGTCATTCGAAAGCAATGAAGATGGTGGAAAGTAGTAATTTCACCATTAGACTACTGATTTTGTACATCAACTCACCCACACTGGTCATTCTGGGGACCACGTACATACAGTAGCGCTCAAAAGTCTTCGGTGAAATGGTTTTTCAGTCGTAACTCCTTTCCTACTGGATCTAATCATGCAAAATTTCGATATGTGTAGCATGGGTGTATTGTGAATATTTACCACTATTAACCTGCAGTCTGATCATGTTCCAGATATTCAAAGAGCATGAACTCAAAATCGACTGAAAATACATATGATGGCCCTTCTAGAATCTCTTTCCTTTCTGTCATGTCTAAAATGTACGAGCGGTAATGCCGAACACCATAGATGTGAAAAACGCACATAAGGTGGGAATAAGTGCAGACGTCAACAACTTTAGTTTTAGCAAAATTTGCTACCGCAACAAACACCTTGCTCTATCTGTGGATATTGAAGCTTTGCAGTCAAATACTGTTGGCTAGGGTGAAATATGCTCTAGTTGAACACATCCAAGTTTCGCGCGATTTGGTCTACTAAGAAAAAAGTTATGAGTTAAAAAGCATCAAAGCATTTTACCGAAGACTTTTGAGCGCTACTGTACATCGCCCCACCCCGATGGTCCCCGAGCTCCTGCTTTGTCAGTTTTTCTGCGGCCAGTGTTACTAGTAGAGGTAGGATCCAATCTGATAATAACGATGCCGTAGGGGTAGTAGAAGGTGGCAGAAGAGTCCAATGAGATTTTCTTCCACTAGCGCATGAGGGATCAGCTACCGGATCTGCCCAGCTGAGGCTAACGAAATGTCTCATTCCTCCAAAATTCACTACTGATACCAGGGTCAGTCTGAAGAAAAATAGTCGTCCCTTTTATATCGGCCAGCTTTAGGCATTAGGATTCTGAAAGGAAATGGAGTGGGTGGCTTTATCTCAAAATGGGTTTGATCAATTCTGAAAAACTCATTTTCTATTCTCCCAGGCGTTGGAAAAGATGATGTACCATTCTCCAGGATTGCGAAGGCGACTGTATCGCAAATGTGTGTCGCTGTAAGCAAGGATTCATACGTCGTGAACTTGGAGGACCATGTATAGAGGAATCGTCATGTCCTCCTGGTCGAAGTACCATTTATCATTTTCACTTTTCTTTGATTGTCTTACTCGAATCCATTTTAGAACCGGTTCCACCGTCATGTCATGGAGTATCCTGCCATGAGGGAGCTCACTGTGAAGTGGTCGATGTACCGTGCACGAATGGTACCTGTCCTCAAGAAGCCATCTGTATAGACGACCAAAATGATTCTCAACTATTCTAGCCGTCTCAGTGATGTATGAGTAAATAATTACTTTTTTCGAGTTCGCCAACTATTGTTGCTCGATGCCAAGCCAAATTTTCTCAAGATCTTTCGTGGGCTGCTGAAGAGCTCGTATTCTGATGTAAGGAGAACAGAATGCCGAATGAAAAAATCGGCTATTTTCTGGTCGGAACTCTCATGCTTCGGAATGTTCCTCAAAAAAATGAACTCATGCTAATAAAGTGAAATAAAGTGAAATTTTGATGGTGTAATGGCCACGCATGTTCCTCAGAGAGAATACTTTCAAGTTTGGGCCCCTCACCCCCTCCCCTCGACAACGTAGCACCTCTGTGAACAAGTTCAATCCGACGTCTGCTTTCCTTCCGGTTGTTTAGTCTTGGATAAGCCTAAAAATGATGAGCGCCTGTTTCCGTCACCGCTCTCCACACTGAAGCTTTCATCGAACGGCGATGGGAGTGGAGATGATGGGGAAGTGGGTTGGGGGAAAGGAGAGATGGTAGAAAGTTCCCACAAGATGGTAGATGATAATCTTCGTTTGAAGCACGGCTTTCATTTGATATAGAGCGAAAACGTCTCTCTTTAAGGAAGTCGTTAAAGTTGAAAGTATCGGACAGCTCTTGACAGTAATGAACCATCTCAATCTGAAGCCGGTCAGGGCCAGGCTAGAGACCGGGTGTGGTGCATTAGGAACGAAATGGTCGCGTCGCGGTGAGAGGGGAGTCGCGCGCGAAGGAATGTAGCAGGATGCAGCAGTAGGTAGGAAATACAAGAACAAAAGTACTAATAGTAGAATTATGCATAAAATAATGATCGCATATCGAGCTGTATGGAGAACGCTACGGCGAATCGATTACCCAAAATCGTTCCTAACGCCCGTCTCTCCTAGAGACCGTTAGGGATTCCTCAGTGATAAGAATAGATAAACGATCAGGTTCTCGCCACTAATCAATCCGTCTTTGGGATGCGCCTATGCACTGAACTACAATTCAGAATCGTAGTAAGGTTTGGATCGCGTATGCGGCTATACAATAGGTTTGGGCGTTCGGCTGATTAACAGGCTGCTTTTATTCTCCTGGATGGATCTGATTATGATTAGCCCACGAGGGATAGAAGGCTTGGTTAGCTCAGCCGGATAATGATAGAGGATCTGATCCTTGGGACATTCGTGGGTAATAAGGCGCCACTTTCTACTTCACCACATCCTCCCCTTCGAATAATAATCACTCGCTAATAGTAAAAATAGATCAAAATCATGTGTATGGGGCTGCGTTATTCGAGGAACATACGGAACTGCATAGTTTCGTATGAGTAACCAAAGAACCCGGCGGTCGGTGAGCAGATTGCTGCCCAGCTCATGGGACGTAAGTCCATTTTGTGCAACTGCAAACTCTGTAGACTCAATAAATTCAAAATATTCATTTTGGAACAATACCATTAGAATTGCAAATTTGGAAAATATTCTGACTTAATACATGTGCCGTTGCTGTTGCTGATGATTTTTGAAAACAACGAAGTGGCATGGCGGAGGCTCAGTACAAGATAAACTCATAGATTATCAATGCAACGGTCTGCCAAAAATTTTACTAAACCTTTGTTATATGTGATCTTTGTACGATTGTAGCGGTATGTACTGGTAATCCGAGAGGATTTAGATATGCAACAACATGGAAGTACCCCAATGTTCATTGTTCAAGAGACTAGTGTTATTCAGTGATCGAAATCAACACCGAAAACCAGCGGGATCGCTTTCCAGTTGCTGTTCAAACCAGCGTTTGACTTGAAATTTATTGATAATTATTACTTATTATAACCGTCTTTATTAATCAATACTTTTTACCGTTACGTATCAATAGAAATGAAAGTGACTGATTTTCAATAGTAAAAAAAGATGGTGGACAAGAGGGGTCAATCGGAGAGGATCCAAGCGAGCCGTGTCCTTTCAAACATATGTCTGCTAAGGGAGAGAATCTTATCAAGCCAAACTGATTATGAGTCTCAGTGATTTCCTGCCAAGCTCGCCATGCTACTAGTTTCGAGAAGGAGAGCTAGCTCAAAACACCGTAACATCAGGAGTGAGGGCTTTCGTTTGGAGCCTCAAGACAATCGTATTAGACTACACTGGCACCGTCTTCATCTCTGGCTCCGAGAGCATTCGCGTGGGGATTCACAATGTCCGAAAATGGAAACCCACCCTGTTTGTTCTATTGAATAAATATCGCTCACATGATACTGGAGTTGATCAGCTAAGCGATTGAGAACACCTCAATTCACGTGATATGGTCGAGAATCCTCTGAAAATGAAACTATGTTCAGCTGCTAACCAAAGACCATCAGCCCACATTGAGTTCTCTGTAAACTAAAGTCCCTATAGTAACTTAAGATTCAGGAGGAATATGTGAGCAGTAGGCCTTTTGGGTATTTACTATGAGTAGCGGATGAGCTTAGCTTGATTCTGAGTTGCGCCATGTATTCTCCTCCCGCCGTAATATTTAAATCAATCAGGCTCCATTAGAAACATTTTGTTTATCCAAACTTATTAATCCAGACTTGTTAATCCTTCCTTGATTTCATCTATTATGCTGATAATAAAAAAGGGATAATATTTTTTTCTTCAATCAATTCCCTCTAAGGGTACACCCCGCATTCGACTCCCATCCGGAATCGAAGTGGTGCAATGTGTATGTGGCCTATACAATGACTCGCCGTGGCCAGCCGATGTACAAGTCAGTGCTTTTATCCTCAGAGAGGCCTGGTACTAATTAATCGACCCCCGCAGGGATGGGAGGCTTGGATGGCGTAGGCGTATATAGATCCACTGAGGATTCCCCCGTGACCATGCGTGGTGTGTGAAGTGCGCTCCTTGCCACTACACCACCTCCGCCTTATTTAAATTATATTTTAAAATACTTTTGCACAACAATTTGTTTAATCATCTGAGCCTGCTTCTCTCGCGCAAACTCTTTGTCTACCCATTAAAATTAGGGAAGCGCAGATTGCTTTCCAGGTCAAGGCGAAATACATCGAAATTACATCGAAAGCAAACACAACGCCAAGGTTGTTGAACTGGTAAAAACCTCCGAACGGCCGCGCTTCTTTAGTGAACAGGGAATGGAGAATTGGCAGAAGGTGCATGCCCGACAGAAGAATCAAACCCTGTATCAAAGATCAGCCTCGCAATTTCTCCTACCTTTCTTCCCTGACATTTATCCGCAACGTTCTAAGCGAGGCTTCCGGGGACGCGGATGCCAATTCACACTATAATCTATATTGAGGAGAAATCAACAAGATCGATATCGGACAGCCATTAGACCTAGCACAACCCTATTTTTGTGATGTAAAACAAGGGTGCCAGTCGACCTTGAATCACCTCTATCTTCCCTTTCCGTCACTATTCATTGTGTCTGCGGTCATTCAGAGTTCGTTGCTGTAGAGTTCATTGCATCAGTCTGTCTCGAAAAGATCAAAAATTATCCGAACACAAACCACAAAGAGAGGTTTGTCTTCGAATTAAGTATTTCTTATTACTTGGAGTGAGCCACGTCTCCGACCTTCCGATGAAATGGCGACAATTCTAGTACGGTATTGTGCCTACAGGAGACCATAAAACTTGATGGCCATTGTTGAATAGATGACTAGAAGAGGATAAGAGTTAGTGTCGCCATGTTGTCGAATGAAAGATTTTTTATCAAATTCGTCTACAACTTCGGTACGGCTTGAGGAAGAGGTTGAGGGTAGGATCATGACTCTGTGGGTTATACGTCCCCCAAATACACTTAGCTGAGCTGTCTGTTTCGATTAAGGTATTGAAACTAGTGAAAAGTTTCAAATGTGGACATTTACAGATCAAATTGGAGTTTAGAGCAGAAAAGGAGTAATTTTGTAGAATGAACAGAATTTCTAAAAACGAAAACTATTAGGTTGGAAGGAAAGTCCTGCAACAAAAAATTTGAAGCGTCAGCAATTTGTATCAACAGTGTGAACACGGTGGCAAGAGTGATAAACTTGTAGGACATTCCTCAGGTAATCAACACATGAGTATATAAGGGCACGCGTTTGGGCTTTAGCAGCATTACGGTCAATGAATGGACAACACCCGGCTCGTACCATCACCTTCTACTAAGCACGCCAAGGGAAAAACGCGGATATAGCGGTTCGAATTATCAGCAACTTATTCAATGCTGGCACTGCTCACCGATCAACTGTCAACAATCGGCTGGATCGCTTCGCTGGGGGAGATACTAGCCTTCGCAGTAACGCAAGCATCGTCCCTTAATTCAATGGAGGTTGAAGGAATCCATCCACTATAAGTTGCTTAACGCAGACTAGATGGACACAGCTATCAGTTACCCCTATGAACCCCGAAATTTGGCCAGCTGGGTTAGCCAGGACGATCAAAACAGTAAATCAGGTCCCTACAGAGGGACAGCGCACGTCGAAATTTCGCGTCAAAAGTTCTACGATTCCAATTGGTTCCAGGTTGTTCATCAGTCGTACTCCCCAAGTTTTGCCCCCTTGACCTACCATGCGCTTCGCCTTCTTGAGCATCCCGTTGTGGAAAAAAATTCGTAACCTAATGTGATCTGAAGACGGCAGTCAATCACTTCTTTGAGTCACAGCTTCCTCACTCCTGGATAAAAGGCATCAGAGATCTGCCCAAAGGATAATAGAAGGTTGTTGACCTCTTTGGTAAATATATTTTCGAAAATTGATTGGTCTGGAAAATTCTAGAAATGATTTGAAAAAGGCCTCCATTGTGTTGCAGGACTTTCCTTCCAACCTAATAGTTCCAGCTAGAGTCTAGAACTCGAAATCGAACGAGCAGGTGATAATCTGATTCACCTAATTATCAGTTAAAAAAGGATGAGAGAAAACCCAAGCATGAGAAAGCTGGTTTTTTTCTTTACCATATGCGAACTTAGTTTTATAACGCATTTACAAGGAATCAAGATACTCTGTACTACTCACTGCAGCTCAGATTTGTGAGATTCAAGCATTAGAATTTCGAATAGGCGATTCAGGGTGTTCGAGATCGGAGATGTTGGAGATCGAATGCCGGAGAAACAATCGCCTTCGCAATTCAATTCTTCGACTGTCTCGTAACAATGCTTCTGGGAGGATGACGTCGCCTACTTCCTTCTCAGCTAGCTGCAGCATGTCATTGTATGGGAATTTGCAAAACAAATTACAAGGTCTCACTTAATCAGAATAGGATCAGTGCCAGTAGCGCATCCCTAAACGGAACCATCAAAGGCATGGCCAGCCGTCAAATCCATTTAGAATCTTTACAACCTCGTGACGCAAGACGAGACTCATTTGATTTCGAACATCTGAGACTGAATTCCGCAATAAGGTTTTAATTTCGGACCTAAGGACATATTCATCATAATGCCCATCCTCGATCCAAAGATATGTCCTCCTCGGAATGTGTGCAATGGTTCCGACCTTGACGGCAATTTCTATCGTTTCCGGTTACTCCAACGCCTTCAAAGTAACTTGGCCATATTCGTCCAACGAGAGATCAGTCAGGAGCAGAAATCACTGCGTTTACTGTTGTCCGATGATTTTCGATGTCAAGAGTTACTACTGAAGGGAACTGTTTGCTCATTCATTTCTAGACCTGACGTCGCGTCACCCATGTGTGAAAACGTTTGTTCAGCAAATCACTGTCGATCCGCCCTTTTTTACCGGAGCGTATAAATGACCAGTCGAGCGACTACTATTACCACAGCTGCCGTCGCTCCTGTTTATTACACCAGTGATCATTCGATGCAGACCATTTTTGCAGACATCAGTTCCCCCTTCGATTTATGTTTGTACTTGTGAAATCATTTATGCGGATATTTGACTTTTACGAAGCCTACAAGGCCTTCAATCAAGTGAAATCCAGAACGAAAGAGGAGCTGAAGGGCAAGTTGGCCATTTGCAATGTCGAAACATAGATAATATAGTAGATGCGCTGGTGAGCCTGATTTCACAACAGAGGCATCTTAGATTTTCCACGGGGCACTAACTCATGTAGAGGTGGGAGATAGGGAAGATTCTAGGGTTTTTTTCTACCGTGTACACCTAGAGAGATTTAAAACAGCACTCAAAGGACAGACCAATCTTCAACTCCAGAAAATGGGCTAGGGCCTTCTTCTACAGGTATACCTAGAGAAATACGGTACCGTGCCAGCCAGGAGAACACACCTAATCCACTATTTCCTATACAATCTCCTTTTTCCCTCCTACGATATCTTTGGTTCATTGAAATCAATCTCGGGGAGTCAAAATGAGAAACTAAACATTAAGGATTTTGCATTGCTCTGCACAATCAACTATCTGCTTAGCTTCGAGTGGAAGTCGGAGGTATGAACTATCCTGAACTATATTTCTGTCACTGACCTGCTCTAATCATTCGTATACTTCTTGTACTTCTTAAATTTCTTCGCTTGTTACATGAAATACAAAGTACCGTCTCCGTCACCGTGCTCATGGTACACTTCAAACCACTTCCTGGGATCTTTACCCATTTACTTCTGTTTTTCTTGTGTTTATTTGCAAGACAGAAACCATTGCACGCTCTACAATCAATACCTTCCAAGGTACACCAGATTCACCCCCTTTTCCAGTACTGTTCCTCAGTGCACTCTCAACAGCACCCTTTGATTTCTTCTTCCTTCTTTTCCTTTTTTTAAGTTTTTGTGAAAATTAGCTTGTCATAGTCCGGCCTTCGAGTACAATACTTCGTGAGCTTTGTAGGACTTCAGAGGTAATCTCGAACGAGTAACTTCATAGTGAAATGAATCGATTTTAGGTAAGGAGACAAGGACTGTTGCCGGCAATATAGAAGTCATGATGTCTCGTACAATCTCAGTGAGTTAACTGTTCCTGGTAGCGCTGAGAATTTTTGGCAATTTTCTTGATCGACGCTATTTCCTCCTTACTTTTACTCTTTTTTTCTGTCCAATTGACAAAAATAAAGGGCAAATTCAAGAACTTTTGCCGCTCTAAAGGGATTCGGAAATGGCAAAGAGCGTCGGCTGCGAAATCAAAACTGGAAGTGCATAAAAGAGAAAGTGTTATTCCAAGGAATTCGGGAGAATTCAAGAGAACTAAAAGCGGAGCCGACGAAATCCCATTACACTTTGGTCCTATCGCAGAGAAAGTTTTTTCGTGGTGGTTTTTGATGAATCACTGTCTGGTTGCTCTGATTCACTCTGAAAAAAGAGAGCAAAGCTCAGTCAGCGACCGAGCGGGTGAGTCATCTCACATTATTTTCCAACCTAGCTACGTGAATTGGCCGCAAAGGCTAACCTGAAAGTGAAAGCCAAAGTTTTTATAATTGTGCCCTTTCTGGAGAAAGTCGTCTCGTTTTCATACCTGAACTCAGCATCCCCCCTTGGCAGCGCAGTAACCCCGGGCACTGTTTTACCAACTCAATCGGATAAGCGGTACGAAATCCGATGCATGATTAGCGAGCTCCAAGAGTAGACTAGCTCGTCACACCATCGAGTTACAGTTGGGATCGTTAGTGAATAGTTCAAGGTCAGAAAGAATGGATAAAACAGATTTGTGCAATGATCCCATGCTGTATGGGGAATCTATGATCGCTGATTCGATAGCAAAGTTACTGGGTCCTTTAATTCGGGTAAGAACGTCATAGGAAAATTCCAAAGCTACCCGTAGCAATGAAGACCTACTGATCTTTCGAAGAGCAAGCATACTGCAAGAGCCAATGTTAAGGACATGTACGAAATGGGAAAGCATTCTCTAGAGAAGGGTTAGTCAGGTGCTCAGAAAATGGAATTGGAAGAGCCAATTACGTGCGAACAGTCGGAAAAAAATCAAAAAGGCACTCATGCAAAAATCAAAAATTCAACATGGTTATCAATAACATTACTCACGAATATCGAAGTGTTTCAGTGGAGGACATCGGTTCCACCTTTTAGAATTTCGTTTCAAACGGAATAGACAAAAATTTCATAGAAGTCTTTCTAGGCTTCAACTTGGAAGCCTTAAGAAGTCAGAAATTCCTTCAAAAAGATGTAGATAAAACTGTATACGAAGGTAAAGTTCTGTCAAAGAAAAAGTCCTTTGGTGCTTCCGAACTCATGCTATACAGAAATATTTTATAAGAATCAGATGAGGACCAACGAAGTGAAGATTTCGTTTGTGCTGTTGACCTACGCAGAACAACAACATAAGTAAACAACTTTCTCTTGACACACTCCGAAGCGATTTTACATTTCAGATGATCCTATTGTGCGCCATTTACGCTACAAAAATCGTATCAGCACGTGAGTTGATTCAGTAATACTTATTCATGAATTCCATAAAAATACAGGAGTATACATCAAAACAAAACCGAACAAAGCAGAGCAATCCCTCTAAGGAGAATTTTTGGAGAGGCTGGAATGGAGTTTATACTATCTGCTTTAAAAAAGGAAAACAAGAATCATGAAAAGACCGCATCATTTCCTTCTAGGACATTTTTTGCCAATTCATTCGACTTGTAGGACCCTCTCTCGGATAGTTCCTAAGTTTAAAGGAGGGCCAAATCAACAACTCAATATAAGTGATCCGCTTTATTTTTTTTTGTTTGCAAAAATAGATATGATGCATCCAGCGGGTCAATTTTCAATAATTCAGAATATGGAGAACCTGAGAATCCACCGTCGGAAGAAAATCCTTGCAATCTTGTTGATTGCATACCTAATACCCGTTGTGTAGTCGATAATGGAGTGCCAAAATGTATCGAACTAGATTTCAAAGGTGATATTGGAAGGGTCAAGCGGAGGACAATGTTGCTTGGAATGATTAATCTCTAACATCGCTTTTCGTCCTCTTTTCTAACTTTTCAATTTTAATTTTGAAACTCTTAGAATCCTAGGCCTCTTTTCGCTTTCTTTTCTTTGCTTCGATTTGGAAATTTTCCGTCAGATTCTGCTGAGATTTTTTTGCATGGAAATAACTTGGTTTGCTTCTTTAGATCCCTTCAATGCCAACAACCTGCCCAAACCGAATCCAGACTGTTCTGTTTTGCTTTGTAGGCCGCCTTCAACGTAAGCCAAACCATTTCCTAGACTGGACTCCATACATGATCGTCTTGCTAAGGGTGACATGAACAGCCAGCTCACTGGCATATTCGGGTTTTAAGAAAAAAATTTGGTGGAGATTTTTCTCGCCTCTCCCATGAAATGAACTTTTGTTTTCGACGCCCTCCATCCCATCATTCTTCTTTCGCTCCTTGCCCAAAAACTAGTGGGGGGAAGAACCAGGGAGAAGGTCCAGTGGGCTTCACTTAATGTCGCTAAGACCATTCCCTCACACCCTATCACCCTCTCCCACCCCTAATTGACTTAATAAACTGAAATTTCCTGAATCTATTGAAATTAATTACATAAGTCATAGGAGCAGAAACAAGGGACCCTTTGGCCTGTGCGATCATGCATTTAGTCCATTACGGCTAACCCTTGGGAGTATCTCAGGGTGGCTTAAAACAGCCGACCTTCCACAGTGCTACTTTTAGTTGTATCTATCGCCCAAAGGATCCACTCTGCGTCGATGTGTGCGAAATCGAGGCAGCTTGTGTAGCGCCAGTCCGACCTACCACTTCAGCTGCGGGTGGCACGTTTTTTCTCTCAGTTGCTTAACTATCCTCAAACATCTCATCTGTTCATTCCTCACAGCTCAAGGAGAGAAACTGCATCAATCTGGCCTACACTACCTTTTCGTTAATCCTTAGTTGAACTTCAGCACAGACGTTTCCAGTGAAATCCTAACAATAAGAGTTTTTTGTGATAATTATTACCTTGTACCACACGAGGTTTTTAGGTGGAACACTTTATTCAGTCAAACGGCCTAATGTTTCGACTCAATCGTCGTCTTCAGAGGCCTAAACGTAATTCGAGGTGATTTACACACCATCCAATAAGCGTCTTGACCCCTATTGCAAACTGAAGTTTTACTCGAAACCCGTATTTTCAAGCGACTCACCAAGGTTCCACCGCTTACGCGGAGAAAATCCGCTGTCGTCACAGGTCTGAGTATAATGATCAAAGAGAAGCAGCGTGTCTTGTGTTCTTCCTTGTTGAAATGTATGTCTAAAGAACGAGCTTGCCAGAACGAGCTTCTGCAAGATCAGACTTGGAAGAGGGTTGAGGGTGAGTCGAGGAAGATTTGCAATTCCATGCAATTACAAGCATTAGAAACGTTCTGGATTTTCCAAAGAAACCCAAAGATGAACGGTAGAGATGAGTGTCCGTCCACAATTGATGATCTTTTGCCCTACATACCGCACTGCGAGTTGTGACTCAGTAGCAGTATAACGAGATCTTCCTTATCACAAGTATAAGGGAGACAGCAATAAGCCTCATTCGCTACTGACAGTCGCCTGTGGCGACAGCGGATTTTCTCCGCGTAAGCGGTGGAACCTTGGTGAGTCGCTTGCAAAATACGGGTTTCGAGTAAATCTTCAGTTTGCAATAGGGGTCATGACGCTCATTGGATGGCGTGTAAATAACCTCGAATTACGTTTAGGCCTCTGAAGATGACGATTGAGTAGAAACGTTAGGCCGTTTGACTGAATAAAGTGTTCCACCTAAAAACCTCGTGTGGCACAAGATAATAATTATCACAAACAACAGCTATGCCGAGGTTAAAGCAAGAGAGAAGTTGGCGACTGTTCGATGAAGTGCCTAAGAGTTTTGTCCCGGAGGCTATAAAAAGGCATGACTGTCTTCAACTACTGCTTATACCTCGTACTTTGAATTTTTGAAGGGCACTAGGGTGATTTTACGGAGGTGGGATACTTAAATCGATCGGAACCATCGTTCGAGATGCTTCTTTCATGAATTTATTTATAGATAGGTCAAAATGACTAGTGGGTATAGGTTACCAATAAGGGAGAGGGGATTTTCGCAGAGATGTTCCAAATCAGAAAAAAAACTTTGAAACTGAGAAGGACTCCACACCTTAGGGCCAACTGAATACTGTAGTCATTCGAGTTTTTGCACGCACAAAAGCCTAAGGTCTAAAGGTCCTTCGAAATCGGCAGGAGTCCACTATCATTGCAGAAACCTCACCTGCCTCAAACAACAGAACGTGCCCAGCCAACGAAGAATTCAAAGACTGTGGAACAGCATGTGAACCGTCATGCCGCAATCCAAATCCGGTACGTCACTGTCCTTGGAGGTCGCATAAAGCGTTGCCTTCGCGGTAATGGTTTCCGGTTTAGGAAGTCTGCACCGAGCAATGTGTAGTGGGATGTCAATGTAGAAGCGGATTCTACCGTAATGAACAGAATGTCTGTGTGTCCAGTTGCCCTGGTAAGTGTATACATTAGATACTATGGATTTCGCTCCACAATTGAAAGAACAAGCCACTGTATCGAAGAGAAAACCATGTAGTACCGCCCGACCACTACCTTCCCCTCGACCATCTGGCTTCAAAGCCCACCTTCACTCAGGTTCTCAAAAATTCGAAACAAATGTTTCACCAGTTATCCTTCTTGTTGACTATTTTAGAGTTTGAGATTTTGCAGGAAATAATCAATGAAGCCCCATTCCGCATCAAGCTTTGTAGCAAAGAAGTTCACGCAGCGACAGGGTTTATACTTCATTCGCTTGATTTTATTAAAAAAATCTGGCCTGATCGGGTATGCCTGACACATCGATCTCAAAATGGAGAAGGAGGTTGGCCGGGTCAAACAGTCTATAGCAGAAAAAAGAGGCAGTGGAAGATTTGTATTGTGGAGAAATAGGTCCAATATCTGAGGCGAGCACTCTCCTTCGCGTCTCATTGAGGTCCACTAGGCATACCCTTATTTCTGGCACCGTAGAAATCTAATCTCCACAACGAGGCAGCTTTTTGCCCATAGGAGATGTTGTGCTTTTTGTTAGGAAATCCCAGGCCTACCCTTAATTCATCCCCTAGCAGTGATATGGTGTTGTACTCAGCTCTACTACCTTGCATGTACTATGGTGAAAAGAACAACCCAAATTTCCGAAAATAGGTGAAAGCTTGTTCCTACTGCAGGTTCCTCAACAACCTCGAGCACGAGCAACAGAACCTGCCCTGCCAATGAGGAGTTTAAGCCGTGTGGAACGGCATGTGAACCGTCATGCCGCAACCCCAATCCGGTACAACACTAGCCTTGGAGATTCAGCTACAGTATTGCCTTCGTGGTAATTGTTAACGGTTTAGGAAGTCTGCACCGAGCAATGCGTAGTTGGATGTCAATGTAGAAGCGGCTTCTACCGTAATGACCAAAACGTTTGCGTATCTAGTTGCCCTGGTGAGTGCCTTTTGATACTTGGTGGGATCATGACTCACGTATATCATGATACCTGTCTTAAGTTCGACAGAACAAGCCTGTGCGGTATTAACCGCGGTGGATAATCGTCTAGCACTGCGTGCTTGCCTACCAATACCTCCTTCGTGGTCATTTGCCTCGAGCCCTCCTTTCAATAAATCCATTGGAACCTCGAAAAAGAATTCCACTTTAAGCTCTTTTTTCTTTGAATATTTTAAATTTTAAGGTGTTGGGAGGCAATAAATGAAGCGTTTCTCACTTTGCTAGCTCTCCAGTAAACATATCAGGCTCTTAGGCTTACCAGAAAATCCATTCCCTAGCAGTGCTATGGTGTAAGGTTCAGCTTGACGAGGGCCAGACGGCTTTGTCTGTACTGAAGTGATTGTAAATATAAAAACATGCAAGGTAACTATAAAAAATGTGAAGCCAGATTCTACTGCAGACTCTCAAACACCCCCGAGCACGAGCAACAGAACCTGCCCTGCCAATGAGGAGTTTAAGCCGTGTGGAACGGCATGTGAACCGTCATGCCGCAGACCTAATCCAGTACGTTATGCAGCCTGTTTCTGCTCAGCCAGGTGTAGTATTGCTTTTGCGGTAATCATCATGTTTAGGGAATCTGTACATTACAATGCGTCATAGGATGTCAGTGCAAATCGGGATTCTACCGTAATGATGAGAATGTTTGTGTAGCCAACTGCTCTGGTATGTGCCTCTTAGCCGTTGTTTCAACTTTTGAAGGCAATTTCTTGTGATACAACGAATCAGCCTCGAACTCAACAGGAACCGGAGGTTGTGGTGTGAACGAGGAACGAAAACAGTGTGGTACTGCATGCGAACCCACCTGTGCACAACCTAATCCTCCCGTTCGTTTCTGCACATTTCTTCTCCTGAGTTATTTGCTTTTTTTTGCACTTTGCAAGCTTTCATATCCAGTTTTCACTTCGAGAAGCTTTCACCAATTAATCGTTCAGTGCACTAGACAATGTGTCCCGGATGTCTGCCAGTGCAGACAACTCTACATTCGTGATTCGAATAACGTCTGCGTTCCCAAGGCTAGTTGCCCTACAGGTGTGTCATTAAACTCGTCAGACGTGTGCGGACGGACTCTCCGTAGAAAAAAGGATAAAAGGCTAACGACATTAGATGCCCTTGCGATCGGTCCCCTTTTGAAATTCCCTCTTTCCCCTCCCAACTCGAATTTGATCCAGAATCGTAGAGTAGTCCGGAATGCGCATATGGCTTATGCTATTGCTTGCAGTAGCCAGCCGATGGATAAGTCACGGCTTTTATCCTCCCGGACGAGTCTGGTACCAATCAACCGACCCCAGGAGAATGGAAGGCTTGGCCAGCCTGGGCGGATCCGGGATTCGAACCACGAACCATGCCTGTGTCATAGTGACTTAGCTCTTCGGTGAACTAAACCTCTCAATGGGCTTTTTCTGGGGATGACTCACTGAAGTCAGTCTGTCACTGTCTTTCTTCCATAGGGCGGTCCACCATGGCTGTATTAGAATTCGCTAAACCATTTGGTCAATTCAGCACGTTGATACTTCCGAGGAATCCTGCCACTTATCCTTTGAACCTCCAATGCCGATGTGGACGTCTTGACGTCTGTAACCCCTTCTTCTCAAAAATGAGCGCTCTTTTTTTGTATTTCACTAATAGCCTACGATCGCTGGAGGATGTCCGTCCGCACACGACTGACCCGTTTGTCCTGTAGTGGCATTGCATGGCAACATTCCAGAACCAGTGAAACCGTGTTCTGAGTTGAACTGTCCAAGTGGAACTCGCTGTGAGCTGGGCCGAGTGATCTGCCCGTTTGTGCCGCCATGCTTTACACAGCAATCCCGATGTGTGCCCACTGGTTCGAACCCAGCACCATCAGTGGCAACAGCCAGTGGAGGTCGTCGAGATGATTTTCTTAAAAATTTCATGCTTAACGCCTGACTTTTGTGGAGCACTTGCACTGCACTTTCAGGTCCAACACTTCCGCTCTGCTCACAGTTTAATTGTGTCCCAAACACTAGATGCCTCATTCGATGTCAGCCCGATAATGACACCTACCCTACTCCACCATCAACAAATAGCAAAGGTTCTCGGTGGAATTTGAAGCTTTTCAGAGAAGGTCCTATTTGTACAGCACCTTCACATCCTCCATGTTTTCAGTTTCATCCATTTCATCCGGGATAACCTGCGCCAATGTAAGATGTCGTGACGGTTATGAATGTCGAGAAGGGACGGTCAATTGCGTTCGGGCTCCTTGTCCTCAGCCAGGACCGCAATGCGTCCCAATAGGTTCGTCTTTACCGTGGCTCTTGCTTTTACCGAGAAATTTCTACCTTCCTAAATATTGTTTTTATCACCAATCATTCTAATCTCTTATGGACATCCTGAATCGCCAGGAATAGCCTGCGGGGTCCATAATCTCAAACGTGACAAAGATTAACACTCAGAAGTGCCATCTAGTCAGAAGGGCAAGAACTTTCGAGAAACAGTTGAATTCCATTGCACTGTAACCACTTAGATGATGTCAGCCTACCAAAACCTATCTGGGAAGAACATCTTTAATATTCAGACTAGAAAGACCCTCCAAATAGAAAGGCCCGGGCGAAGAAGTTATGTTAGGGGCCTAGGCAACTGCTATGCTGAAGTGTTAAGCAGAATTATTGTCAAAAATATTGGTCAGCACAGATTTTACCCTGAGATCGAAGGTTCTCTATGATCCTGTTGTACGATTTTAGATACTCCCCAACGCACGTGCGACAACGTTAGGTGCCCTGCAGGTACCGAATGTCAGCAAGTGCCACTCAATTGCCTCCTACCTCCATGTCCACAACCACCACCACAATGTGTTAAAGTTGGTCAGTCATTACTTACTCCATCACTAACTGTAGTGAGTGCTACCGTCCCACCGCTTTATCTATGTAGGGCATCTATCACCCACAGCAGGTAATGCATCCCTTGCTTGCCTCTGAGCGGTTTACTGTGGTTATTTTTCACTTCTTGCAGAGGAGACAAAGAAATAAGAAACCCAATTGAAAAAATTTGTTCGGGATAAACTTCAGCGATCAGTGTCCATGCTACAGTAGCCACTAGAGAAGTAAAAGCAGTATAAATCGGCGTGTATTAAGCAGTGACTCAAGTAAACAGACAATTTTTGGATAAATATTGAACAAGTAGGTGGGAGAGCACCCTATGCGATAGATGGGTTCATTTCCTTAAAGGCAAAGTTCCCGATAATTTTGAGGTACCCTTTTTGAGTTGAAAAGTGGGAGCGTTTATGTACAGCAGTACATCGGTTGCGGGAAAAGCGAGAAAATCCGCTTTTTTCACGAAAAACTTGAAGTAGTTGCAATAGAGGTTGTACGAGTTCACCATGACGGGAATGGCATGGAACGGCTATTCGGACGAGTTTTCAATTGCTGCAGTTATGACAGAGCTGACTACATCAGGCCAATGTTGTCCGAAACTGCCTTCCACTGTCGCTATGAGTCATGACATATTGTTTGAACCTCTTCCATGGGTTCCCTTATGAGTGCGCAGCCTCTAAAACGTTGTTGAAACTCGTCTGCTGGGGGTGTGGCATTCACATGATACAGTGTCTGGCCCTTTATTGTGCCCTATTCAAGACTTATCTGAGCCTGAGACCGTCACATTTGATATCACAAGTGGTCCCCAAATTCATCCTATGCGAAAGTCTTAGAAACCATTTTTATCGTGAACTGTGCCTTCAAATATTCCGGAGAAAAAACACAAAAACTTACTTGTCAAAATGGTTCTTTTTTGGTTCGCTGCTCGAACCACCCTATCAACAGGTGCCGTTCGATTAGTAGCGTTTGAAATAAATTATATGATACACTTTTAATACCAAATAATTGCCTATACATGGTGATTTTTGTGATTTCAGAGCAATACAATCCATGTGCTGCCACTACTTGTCCAGTTGGGTCAGATTGTCGAGTGAGGCAAGTGGTATGTGTCCGAGCGCCTTGGTAAGTAACACTATCGGAGCACAAAGTAGTACTTTTCCTATTTTTGGGTTCCTTTTTGAAATCTTCTGAATGGAAAAGCTGGTGGGCAAATAAGTCAGAGTGAAACAATGATTCTGAGCACGATAAGTAGGATTGATAACTATGTAGGAAGTTCAAGCTCAATCGCCTGTTCCAGTAGAAAGGATGAATTATGATTCTGCTCCTCCTCTCGTTCCCCTCATGTTCGATGTTTGGCTAAGGGCCAACACAAAAAAATTATGATTCTCAGTCAAAGTCCATTCCACAGGTAAGGGACGCAAAAGGAAGTCATCAACACCAAACTCTTGAATATTCGAATAATAAATATTGGCCAAAGAAACAAAAACTCATGAAGAACTCGATTTTTTGATTTCAAAAAATTTTTAATAAACATTTCCAGTAATCCTGTAGCAGAATGCGTCCCACAAGGGCCAAGCCAGGGAAAATGTGGAGAATTTGAAAGCTTCAGAGATTGTGCAAGCCAGTGCGAACCGACTTGCTCCAATAAGAATCCGGTAAGTATCTACGTTTTCAGAAATAAAGTCGAAAAAGGTAGGCTTAGCCCAGTGGTTAGAGGCGCTAGTATACGAAAAGGATTCGGCACGTTGAAGGTGACACTGTTAAAATCGTGACATTACGAAAGTGGCAAGTTATCATCGGAAAGCACCCCCTTAGCTCGGACTCGAACTCACTTTTTACTCTAAGTAAACCCTTCTGACCTATTGCACTACCGATCCGTTCCATTTTCTAGCACCCATGGTTATCGAAATCGATCAAATTTATCCATTTCGATTCGATAGATCGGCAAATTTACTATGACAGATGATTATTTCAGACATGCAATCTGTCATGTGCCCCAGGGCGATGCCAGTGTAATATCGGATTCTACCGTAACTCCGACGGACGTTGTGTAACAGAAGCCGATTGTGACGGTAATACGAACCCATACTAACCCTCTCATATGTTTCTAACCTTCACGATCACAAATGCAACAAATAATTTCGAGAAGAAATGTATTTAGTTTGTTTCTGGTTAGCACTTTTTAAGTAGAACTTCTCATCACCGTAACATTTTTGTTGTTGATTCGCCTTATTTATCACCTAAGATCATTCACAAGACATCTTATTACCTCAGTTTACTCTTATTTATTCGGGTATTAATAAATGTACAGATACCACAGTGATAAAGCATTCTTCTTGAGAAATTGCCTCAGTTTTTCTGTGTTCAAAGTTAAAAGGTTGAAAAAAGTTGAGACGCCTACATCGGTGAAGTTGTCTTTTATTTTTGACGCATAAACATGGGCTTTGGGATGAGGTGTGCACTTTTCAGTTAATAAAGCACAGCAGCACTTGTCAAGTATCTTCTGTGAGCTTGCGCTACCCTAAAGCAGGGTGGCACGACATCATCATGCTGGTATAAAGTTGAAAAGTGTAAGAGTATAAACGGATCGCTCTTTCTGAAGGTATAAGTTTCTCAATATCTACAGAAAGAGCGCATACAGTAACTGTAAAGACTAACGAATCCTCAACTTCCACCGGATTTCAGCTAAGCAAGTAGTTTGACGATGAGAATTGGAAAAAAAATTCAACAAACCTGTCTGTGGAGCATACATAAACAGAAATATGAGTGTCCGAGCATCCTATGGAAGGAAAAAATACGCATACGTCGAATTATGGAGTTGACAGGCCTCATTGTAGGACGAGAAGGGTTAAAGTCTATATTAATACAAAAAAAAAGTTTCTTACTTAATCCAGAGTAGCCAACGTCGAATTACCTGTCCTTTTTTACCCAGCCTTGTCGTTTCTTCTCGATTCCGTGGAATTCGCTATGGATGTTTTGTCTCCGTGTCTTCATTGTTTTCCATTGATGCAGCTTTATGGGCTCTTCTACATGCCTACTTTGTATACGCGTCTGCTCGATCGGGTGAATAGGTTGTGCTGAGAGTATCTGACGAGATCTTCGCGATTGTACAGATCTTTCCCGGGTTTTGGAAGATTCTATGGGGTCTCCGAGTAAGGACCACCAACGTGTATCCACCTAACGGGTCCGACTACATTTTCCTTGTTATAAGACCATATAATGACCGAAGTGTTACCTATAATCGACACACACTTCTTCATGAGTTCGAATCCGGCCACTCTGCTGCTGGAACCCATTGCAACTTCTGTTCAGTGTTTGGTCTTGGAGCCCCTCTGACCCACACCGTTTGAACGCTTTCCAGCCTAAAAATGAAAAGGTTGAAGATGAACCTCGATCCAGCCTACCGATAGAGATATCATAGAACCTGCTAGTTTATTGTGCGCAGTCTACAGGTGAGTAGGGTCCGTTAATAGCACACCTATGGAAGGACCTGTAGATTCCAGGAGAAATCTGGACTGTTGTAAAAGTTCTTTTGCAGATACTTTCCGCACAACCTCATACTTGTATATGATTGAAGTAGTTCAACTTTCAGGTTAATAAACAAGGATTGTTGCTGGTGGTACAACAGTGGAGATGTCTCAACCAATCTTTGTAAGTTTTCTCAATGATCGGTATGTATCTTGGATCTGGTTATTGCAAAAAAAAGATATTTTGTAAAATCCATCTCAGCCAATTGAGTTGGAGCGACTAAATTCATGCATCTGGTGAAGCTACGAACGCTCCCGTGTCTTTGGCGAACCCTGAATCTTTTCAAAAAGACAGTTGTCCCAGAAGATCGGAGCTGAACAAGAAGCCTCTGTAGAGATCTAGCAAACTCCCTATTGAGTTTGTTGTCATGCGATAGCCCATATGTAATATCCTTCAAAATGGCAGGCTTCTGCATCATCAGAAAGTTAATGTTGAGAGCCGTACAGAGTAGAAGGACTTTAGGCCCCTTATTTAGGGGCGAATTTTCAATCTCAGACTCGATGAAAACCCAAACGAACGCATTCAGAACATTATCTGCTATTTTACCTTGACTCCGAGCTTTTTCTTTCACTTCGGCGGTCCTTTCTGAGTCTGTACATCCTGTCCATTTCAGCGCCCTTTTCAAAATAGTCGCATCAGAAATTGCGGTTGTACTGAACAGCTAGCTAGAACTAGAAAAAATGTGGACTTCTGAATTAGAGCTGTTTCGAATTTCTAGTTTTCAAGGAATCCGTGGCTCACTGCTGTACAATCCTAACATCTTTTCATAAAATTCGAGCTTCTACCACCTTGAATAAAAATTTTCGTGACAACTCTTTACAAGTCATGATACATTAAAAAAATGCCTTTTGAATTGTCTCAAACTTCGTTGTCTTTTCAGATACATCTACTTCTACTATGCGGTTTCGCTGTCAGTGCTGCAAGAGCAGGTGAGCTATGCCATCCCAAAGATCTGCTTTCTAGTTTGTACGAGAGAAAATTGATGTGGTCCTCCGAAGACTCGGAAGGGCAACTGAAAAAAACATGGGACAGATTTGGAAAAGATAAGTATGGTACTAAAAATGGCTCTTTACTAGTTTCTTCAAAAACGGTTTTGTAATACTATGTCTGTCAGAATTATTTTTTACCCCACCCTTTCCCTGCAACCTTTTTTCCTTTGGAAGGACTTCGAAAGGACACGACGAAATTCCTCCCTTGCGGTACAGCTGTCAAACCGATCACTGACCTCAGACAGAATCAAATAAATCTATACGTGACTGTTCTACTGCCTCTTTTTCAACCGAGAATTCGCTTGGGGATTCTTTCCATGAAGACCAGCTACGGCCATCGCATAGCCAACTTAATACTCTCGAGAGCTACTCAATGAAATCTTGAATTTTCAGAAAGTCCACAAATCACCTTAATCGCAGCGAATATGATTGCTCCAAACAACACGACTTGCCCAGCCAACGAAGAATTTAATGAATGTGGCTCGGCCTGTGAGCCGACATGTCGGAAGCCCAATCCAGTAAGTTACGCAATTTAGTTTATTTCCATCAAAAGGTACAGTTATCATCGTAGGACGACGTAGGTGTAGTGGGTCATTGCAAAAAAAGTACATTGACATAAAATAAATATATTTGTAAATAATCATGTAATGCTTCAGGGAGTTTGCACTGCACAGTGCATAGGGAAATGCCAGTGCAAGAAGGGATTCATTCGTAACGACGAAAAAGTCTGCGTTGCTACTTGCCCGGGTAAGTACCCGATAGAACTTGAAGTTTCGGGAGCTCGTGTTCTGTAATATTCTGATTTAGCTGCCAATTTGGCGAGACAAGACAACTGTGGTGTGAACGAAGAACGAAAAGAGTGTGGTAGCGCATGCGAACCGACCTGCGATCAACCTCATCCTGTGGTATCATTCTTTTTGGTTGAATACTTGACTGACTAGGATTGCCCCCGCTCCCCCTCCCCAACCACATTATCACTCTTGATACTGGTAGTCATACCGAAATGACTTCAACTAACTGATTATTCAGTGCATGTCGCTATGCCTCCCGAATATGTGTCAATGCAAACCTGGCCACGCTCGTGACTCAAGGGGTGTCTGTATTCCGATGGCTAGCTGCCCTGCAAGTGAGTTACTGAGTCTCTCAGGATTTTGTTAAGATTTTATACTCATAATTCAAAAAAAAAACCTGGCCTGTTGTAGAGAGTAACCCTGCCAAGGACAATACAACTTGTCCGACCAACGAGGAGTTCAACGAATGTGGATCAGCGTGTGAGCCATCATGTAGGAATCCTAACCCGGTAAGCCATTCATTCCAACCCGCCAGTCACAATTACAGCTGCTTTCCATGATGATAAGATAAAGTGAATTTTCCAGGAATTCTGCACTGAGCAATGTGTCGTGGGATGCCAGTGCAAGAAGGGATTCTACCGTAACGACGAGAACATTTGTGTGTCTGAGTGCTCTGGTCGGTACACAGTAATGCTTATTTTCATTATTTTGATGGTTATCGTAACACTAACTTCCATATTTCCTCTTTCCACAGTCAAACCAGAAACATTCGCTCCCTCCCTCACGCCGTCCCCCCCTCCTCTAATGTGATATACCCATCAACTCCTGAAGAGGAAAGGGTGAAAAGAGAGGGAGGGGAGAAAGGGAGAAGGGAATGAATGCGCTTATCAGATCTGGAATCTTGGATAGAGAGGTGGCAGCGCTAGTAAGTTGAAGGAATCTTGTAGAAAATCAGGAACACAAGCAAACCCTAAACCATTAGTTCAATCAAGTTGTATCGTAAATCGAGCACGAAACGGTTCAGTTGATTAGATTACTTCCGAGTCCATTTACAATCAGAAGCGCTTATCGTACGTAACGACTTTTTGTACGTTTTCTTTTACAGTTTTAGATACTACGCAGCACACCACATGTGACAACGTCAGGTGCCCTGCGGGTACTGAATGTCATCAAGTGCCGCTTAATTGTTTCCAACCTCCCTGTCCACAACCACGGCCGAAGTGTGTCAAGATTGGTAAGTTACTTTGATCTCATCAGGTGGTGCGACTACTTCCTTGCCTCGATTCCGCCTCAGTATGTACTGTACCAATCAAGACCTCGAGAGGAAGGGGCGTACTGCCTGCCACGCGGCCCATTACCGCATGCATGGCCTTAGATTGAGCACCGAGCTCACACGTCTCCAGGCCAGCGGAGCCTTCCATGTTTGGGAGTTTGGAATCTGGTAACTAGTATCGGACTTGACTAGGGTGGGGGAGATGGATAAGAGGGTAGAATTGAACAACAGAAGTCTTAGTGCAGGCCACATACGCATTCAAAGCCTAACATATTTCTGACCAGAAGTTCGGAGCAGAGAGCATCCTCAAAAGGGTTCGGTCAATGTCGAAGGTTTGTTCAATTTACTTTGTTGTTTCCTCGTAACACAATACTGGAGGGTTCTCTTGGCATGCCGCACTTTTTTTCCTTTTCTATACCGTCTCTACCTTTCATGAGTATACAAATACGTTTCTTTGTCAACTGCTCAGTACTACAGTGACATTTGAGCTTCCCAATACGACCAAATGAGCCCAAACTGCACCAGTATCCGATGCGCGAATGAGACTGTATGCCGAATGGTTTTGGTCAACGGTACACACGCACAAGGACTTATAATGGAACCGAAATGCCTCGATAAAGGTACTGATCCCGTTTGTCTTTTCTCCAAGTCCAGCCCTCTGTTTCTGCCCTTTTTGTAGTGTATTCTAAAGCTTTCTGAGATTATCTCTGAGAAATTTGAAATCCTACTGCGCGTGAATTTTAATAGTACGGTACCTCCTGATTTTAAAGGCAATTGAATGGTCATCTTTCTCTATAGTTCAAACTGTTGACGTACAACACCAGAGGTAATGAAAGTGGGGGAAGGAGGTGCGTTTCGTTGCGCGCGTCCGTCGAAACTAGGTCACGCCGCAGCTGTCGCAAGCGGCGGGTCAGCCCGCAATACTTGTCCGACGTCGCAGTTGTTAGTAGGGCATACGTTTGCGCTTGGTCCACGGCAGTCAGTTCAAAGAGAAGATAAGACAGACAAATGCAAATCATTCGCTCCACTGACACTTGGTGGCACTGTAGTATCAGTATGGTGCGCCGCGCGCGAAGTGGGCGGGATGACCTACTTCAGACGGACGCGCGCAACGGAGGTTCTCCGGGGGAAAGGTAGTCTTCCGATCCACTACAGGTTGTTGAGTTCTGCACAAAGGTTCGACCATAGACGAAATTTGTACTTGAGTCTGTGTTTTGAGGACACCGTTCACTTTTCCATCACACTACCATTACTATCATACTTTTACACTTACCTGGACCACCTGTCATCTCGTTGACCATCGATTTCCTCCTGTAACGTCTTCATTTTAACGATATCGTCTAAAGTGTCCGGCTTACCTGATATTCCATTCCTTGGAAAGCTTCAGAATTCCTGACCGCCGTTCACTGACGTAGCCTGGAGCTTTATTTTTACATTGCCACAAATGAACCTCTTGCCCGCTCTATGTAACCGCTCCTGCTGGAACCTTACCTTCGCTGTTATGATTAGAAATTATTTAAGTATAGTATTGTACAATATTTCAGACATAGCAAACGTTTGTAGAACGACAAAATGCAAGGAGAACTATGAATGTAAACTGGTCGAACCCGAATGTCTCAATGGGCCGTGTCATCCTCAACCTCAGTGTCGACCCGAAAGTGAGACTAAGAATAATAAATATTTCATCCAACATTCTATCGGAGTACATACCTATATGGTTGAAGGAGAGTCTCATATCAGTGCTTTCATTTTTGCTTGTTATGCTTGTCATTCTAGCTGAAGAATTCTTCCTTTTGTAGATCCATGCAATTCAACCGATTCGCACTCATGTTCTGGAAGTATTGGAACTGTAATTCATCCTAGCAAAGGTTTTATTTGACTATAACACCTGAAGGCAAATCTCTACTTCAGGAAAACTCGTCCAAATCAACTGAAGTACTTTTCAGATCATTACAACTACACCGGTTCAAGCCCATCTTCACCTCAACCTCCATTCAAACCTATCCATGGTAAACTTTTCAGTTACTTATTCAATACGTCATTCTCAATAGTAAACAAGTGTTTTCTTTTTTTTCGATCACACTGATTAGGGAAGGCATTCCGGCAGGATCAAGTCTCATCTCACGCAGCTGTAATTTCTTCACTTTCCTTGTTCCTTTCTTTCCGTTCCTCATCTCTTCACATTGCTTCTTTCAGTCAAATCAACAGAATGGATTTTCCCACTGCTCTGCATAGGCGACCATCTTTTATCATTTGGTAGTGCCCTATTACAGTCTTTCATTGATAGTACGCCTTTATGATGAGGGCCCCACAGCTTAATTCGGGTAAAAATTTAGTGATTTTGTTGTTCCCTTTGGCTTATCCCCATAGAATCGTGACCTGCAAAAGCCCTTTTCCAAATTGCTCATCTTGATTGGATTATGTACTTTAATTTCATTCTAACAACTCTATTCCACTCTCACTGATTCTAACTCTCCTCTTTGATTTTGGCTGCTTAAGGTCAGGGTCATCCAATGAGAGCTAACTGTTCGAATGTCAACTGCTCTGGTGACAACGTGTGCCAAATGGTCGCTTCTAGTGGGTGCTTCAATGAGCGGTGCCCAATGACTCCACAATGCCTGGTCAAAGGTATTATTATATTTCTTTTTCTACTTCAGTATTTGATTCATCTGTCGCACCGGTTGCGGTCGCTCTGCCCAAGCTTCAGGCTGTCAACTCATCGGTGGATAATTGAGGTGTGGTCGACCCAGTGTGATCTGGATCGAGGACTTACACTACACTAACTAACTAGCGCTCTCTGCTAACCGGACCTGTAGAACCTTGCACCCCGGTTCTTCTACACATTGTCCCAATGCTTCTGCTGCCTACACAGCACACTAGGATAATTCTGTCCCGTACAGACTAATAGGACTTACTGTCACTACCTGGCCTAGGTCTAACCTACCCATCGCAGCGTCACGGGACAGTTTTCAAAGATATACAAGTGTTCAGCAAGTTATTAGTGGGTCTTGCAGGCAATGATGCAGCTATGTCTTTGTTTACTTTCTAGGATGAAATAGGAAAAACTAGTAAGCGAATACATAAAAATAGAAGACCAGTACTCATGGTAATCAATGGTTGAATTAAATATATACAAAACTACCAACGACCTACGGCTGGTCACGATCCGTGGTTAAGCTCAGGCGAGACGTTCCAAAGCTCATCTCTCGCAGCAGCAGCTACATCCGTGTACTTTCCCAGATTGACGATACGATCCACACTCCATGAAGTTCCTGTGGTGAAAATGACGACATGACCAGCTGCAATGGTTACTAGAAGTAAAAGGGCCGAAGAGAGAGCTGAAACAAAATAAGGTAGAGCTGCGATAAGTACGTTGACGGACGGATAATGCGATCAGACGGCGACCGTCACGGAGAACTACGAAGTTAGATGACAACGAAAATGTCGTAAATGACAGTCCTGCTACCTTGTTACTTCCCCGGTGGGACTACCACACGCACTCAGGTGGACGCCTTCAAAGTTGACCGAAGGGCACGACACAATCACGTGGACCAAGGGCGGAGCAAGAACACCAACACAACGGAAAACTGTGAAAATGGCTAATCTTCCTGGCTAAAAAAACGAGAACGAAGGAATGTATAAAAGCTTTGACCTGAAGATTCAACATGTGTTGATTACTCTAAGCCTCAAGTATCCTTATTTTTGGAGCTGAATTCTAAGTTCCTTCATTCAGAATTGGCCAACTTGTGCAATGCAGTGTTATGTGGTGATGGTTACGTTTGCAAGCTGGTGCAGCCTGAGTGTCTTGCCTGGCCTTGTTATCCACAACCTCAATGTGTGCCAAAAGGTAAGGCTCAGCCCTTGAAGGCACAGTTCACGATAATTTTGGGTAATCCAGATTATGTTTAAAAAAATGGAAGACAAGATCGAAACTAGTGCGACTGAGGTAAAGAAACTGCGTGCATCGGTGTTTCCATAGTGAAAGAGGCTTCAAAAAACGATTAAAAAGATGGCTGGACAAGAATGAAACCAGAAAAATGAAGAAGAGTGGGGCGTCCGGGCGAGCTAAACAGTGGGTTCCACTGCGCGCGTGTGGGTCCTGGTGCGAATAACAAACACTGGAAAGCAAAAATTCATTCACTTATAAGCATAAATAGACAAAAAAACCCTAGTAACAGCAAAAGTAGCTAAGCTTTTTCAGCCTCTAGAAGTAGGAAATTGAACAACGGATCGCGGCAGCAAAAAGAAAAACAGAGGAAAAAAGAATGGAAGAAAAACATCGCCTCATCACTCGGCGATCAGCTGATTGTGTGTGGGTCCTAGAACGAATAGCTGCAATCTGTATTGTCTCGACACTCGTCTAACGTGACATCGATCGAGGAGCGGGAAAGCGAACTACGACAGCAACGGGGCTTCCACTATCCCCTGAGCGCCGATATTGTGGTAGCGAGAGGGTCCCTTCTATCACCTCTGGGGGCGCTGAGTATTCCTAAAAGAAGAACTCGGGGACCTTTTTTATCGTGAACCGTGCCTTTAATCATTCCTTCAACGTATGTAGAGAAAGTTTTGCCAGTATGAGCACGTGGGAAAAGGTTTCCACGGGTATTGCAGTTTAAAAGGAATCAAAATAGAGTTGAAGCTTGATAAATTGAACATGGGACTAACGCCTAGCAATTGGCCCAATCCTTGAAACTCAATATCACCTGAGGAAGTACCTGAAAGGTTGACTCTAGTTGAAATGGGTTGGGCAAAAGGCAAGATTAACATAGTTCACGTGAGCTCAGTGGAGGTCTGGTCATGGCGGTAGGGGCATGTTCCGAAATAGGTGGTGCTAAAAGCAAATTTTTCATATTGGTCTCAAGAGGAGCCGGACACAAATTTATACCTTCTACCATACTACAGAAGGAATTGTTTCAATCAGCAAGACCTGAGAAGTGCTAGTATGCGTAAACTCGGTGGAGCTCTGCTTATGGTAGTTATAACTTGCTCTCAAATAGCAGATAGTTTTGTATGAAAACTCATAATTGGTCAGAAAACTTTCCGAAATTTGGGAAGAAAAGGTAATTGGTGATTACCGAAGGATATGTTCAATTTCGATGCTGACGGTGCCCGCGCCGAGGTGAGTGGAGCTGAACTGAAAATTGTGAACTCTGTGAACTCTGGAGGAAATTTTCTGAAATTAATCATTGCTTAAGTCTGTCACAACATTCTATTATGTATTGCCTGAGGAGTACCTAGAGAGATCAGGTTAAATTTGGTGTATATTGGGTAAAGTATAAGGTGAGAAGGACACACGTCAACCTAGCCGTGCTTCACATACGGAGCGGATCATGCACCAGAACGGGCGTGCAAAATAATTCGCTCTCAGAAGGGCTCAGACACCGAACAAAATAAGCAGAGGCAAGGAAACATCAACAAAGGAACCGTAGACACACTCGTCTTGAGATTAGCTTCTTTACAGTCAGATAGGTCTCTTTTCAGGGATCGCCCACAACCACACCACCACAATGCCTTCCCAGGATAAGACCACACGTTAGTTGCTTTTGTTGCAGTAAAAAATTTGACGGTTGACAGGCGTTGGTTTCAACTGCAATTGCTTAATTTGAATCAAAATTTACCAAGTGGAGGGACCAGTCTGGTTTAGCTTCGCTGGCTTTTACAGCATAGGGCATGGCGGGTCAACTAGTTAACAAATGCCGCGCACCGAGTTTAGTACGACATATTTCAACGAAACCGAATGATTACAGTTAAATCCGATTATTTTGGTTCCATTGTAATTTCTTTTGTGATCCAATTTGGTAATTGCGAGGTTGTCACTATCTCACCCAAACTATTTAGGTTCTCACATAAACACTACTACGGCAATCCCACAAACTTTGAACTCCACTCAAGGTGTGGGATTTTTTAGTATTTTTATGAATACATTTTGGAAAAAGGTTTCTATCACTGAGCCATTTGAATTACGACGAGCTCGAGCTTGGAACCTAGTGTAGCAATATTTGTTAAAATACGATAACGGGGTAAATAACCTTCTCTGAAAGCAGGTTGGGGTTTCTTGTGGGATCAATTCTGTTGCGTAGAAGTTTATAGCTCGGCAACCTGTTCGGTTTATCTAATAAGATGGTAAGGCTGTCCCATGTGCAAGTCTTCCCAAGAGCTGTTTTACCAGTTTATAAACCAGAAAGGAAAAGTTCGGTAATGCTGTTAGGCCTAAATAGGAAATCGACCTACAACCCATACCAGTGATGGGCCATATCTAAAGATGCGGGTTGTCATACTGATCCCCCTTCCCAAATGGGAACCCGTAGCGTGACTCCAACGATTCCTGAAGTCGGTGGAATCTATGAGACTGTTGTGCAGTATGATAAAGTAACACTGTAACTGTGTAGTTCCAGTATTTCTACAGCACAATAGCTATACATATGCTTTAAGGGTCACAATGTGGCGAGAATGAAGAGTATTACTTATGTTTACCACGCTGTCAAACAACCTGTAGAGGGGTGAACGAGGTACAATTTAGCTGATTTTCAACTGTGGAGTGACATCGCCATGAAAAATTTCCATTGTTTTCCAAAAATAAATAGTAAATAACTTCGTTCAGTGCACCAGCAACACCAATGGAACATGCACTTCTGGCTGTGCGTGTCGATCAGGTTACAGGCGTGACGGAAAGGGAAAGTGTGTGCTGCCTAAGTTCTGCTACCTAGGTTAGTTCCCACAGTGCCTTTTGACCAGGTCTCCTTATTCCATTATTATTTTGTTTACATTTTAACTAGTAAACCTTACTTTTTATGTTTTTTTTTCAATGTAGCGCACCAATACATACTTTCATAGTACTTTCAACTTCATTTCAAAAAATAAGCTCTGTAGTTTAGCTCCCGGATGTAAGAGCAATGAATCATGGTCAAAATGTATGACATGTGAGAAGAAATGTGCTGCTCTGAATGAGGTACACTCATTTTTGAATCGTTATTTTTATAAAGTTTTCTTCTCAATTAAGAAATGGGTCGTTCTCACTTCTGATTCCAACCTTGTTTACAAGAACTATGGCACCTAGGGATGTTTATTCAAAGGGGTAGCAAGATGGCAAGACCACCGTGTAGTCCTGAATTCCCCCCAAAAGTTGTGGACACTCTGAACCTGAGCTAATTTTTTCTATGATCAAATTGCTTCCTTTTCCCATTTTCATGCTTACCAAATTGGGGAAATCTGCCTAGATGGTGGTAGGCTACCCGGGAACCCAACCAGTGTTTTGATATGTCTAGGTTGCAGTTATGGTCTTTGTGTCTACCCTTTTCTGAGGACTGCTGGCGTTTATAGAATGACTTACCACATTTTTTCGGAGCCATCTCGGGAGACCAATGGCAGGAATCAATCCCGAGCTCACTTAGGTACCTTCTAAAGGTTTTTTTGAGTGATCAGGTCTTACTATACCGGTCTCTTTGGGAGAGTGTTGTTGATAGAGTTGGAGGAAATGCTCTTCAATCTGTAACCGTACTGCTCCATTTCCCTGTTTTATTCGCATGAATTTCAGATCTGCAGCGTCTGTTATTCGGGATGTACTTGTCGCGAAGGATATGCTCGTAATTCGAAAAATTTATGCACTCGTATTGAAAACTGCGATTGATTGCATACATATGTCGAAAATGAATATTGATCGGTTAATGGTGATTTGCTTGTAATGATTCTGCAGCACTTGTTGAGTATAGGTGAACCTACCCAGGATGCTCTACTAGCCTAGAGGGAGGGAAATAGCGTTCAGGGAAGTGTCGAAAAGATCGTTGAGAGGAGCTCATTATCTGTGGTTACTACATCTGCAGTGCTCCTATGGAGTGGTTACGTTACCTTTGCCACGTCTTCAGAAGCTGTTCTGCTGATTTCAGCAGTAAGTAGCCACGTCGTGACAATCGGCGTGATTTTGGTGCTTTCAAAATTAAAATCAGTTCCTCCCGGTAATTTGTATAAAGTTCAAGAGAATTCTACAACATCAAAATGGAACACTCGATTAGAAAATAGCAAGCACCAGCAAACCTGAGAAAATGATAAGCGAAATGACATCTGGATCGCAATCTGGACATCCCAATGGAGCCAATGGGTTTCTGAACTCACTTATTCCATAGCCCATAGGTAGATGTCATCTACTTGATAGGCTCGGAACTGAAAATGAGTAACTTGTACTTAGAAATCACGCCCTGCCGAAAATTAGGCTTGAAGTGACCGCAGCTTTTGGATCAATTTCACTGAACATGTCAATATGCATCGCCTAGTGCACAATAGTAATATAAAATAATACGAAAATTGTATACTACAATTGTAATACTACATGATATCATGTAGTAATACAAGATAGTACATAGTAATATATGATAAAATGTGATATTGTTAGCAGAGAAAGTCGAAATTGGGGGCACATCCCAAAAATGGGATCGATTAATGCTAAATGCTTAACCCTTTTATTATGCGTGATGATATCTAAGAGCCTCTAAGGATAAATGGTAATACATATATGATACTATGGTATAGGCAGTAATAATAGCCTTATTGTTTAACATGTTGATCATACCCCTCGAAATCTGAGCGCAATACTTTTTAGTATAATCTTGTACGATGACTAACGATGGGTCCATTGCGATTCTATCTGTTTACAGTTGCTAGCGATCACAATGATTGATCAAAAATAAACAACTAGTCACCATACTGACTGAATATGATACAGCTGCAGTGTAATTGGAGATCTCGGTTATTCACGGTCTACCGTAGCTGAAAGGTTTTGTGGAGGAAACACTCCCGAGCTTTAGACAATATACGTACAGTGGTTGAAGTCGGTCACAGTAGAGAGCTCTGTCGGCTGTGGAATCCTCACAGCTTCGATTCGAAGCATGATGCCTTTCAGGGGGATTTTGAATAAACGATTGAACGAAGGGCTTTCCTCCGCCCATATATACATCAAGCCTTCGCCAGAGGTTTTCTGCTAGCTGAGAGCAGATGTACCGTACCCAGCTTAGGATAACGATAGTCAGTTTCTCAGATATTTTTAGAGTAGAGCTAGCGGTCTAGTTAACTGGAATCTATACCGGATCTGAGAGGAGCATAAAATCAGAACCGTAAAAAGGGAGAGCGATGGGTGGAAGACCTGTCTGTCGCCTGAGTCTTTTTTAGAGAAATGACAGCTGAAATAATGTCAGATGAGACTAACATTTTCACAGCTTTCCTACATCAGTTCAAATCCCTCTTCAGGATCTTGAATCATTCATGCAGAGACACATCGCAAGGATAAATTCTCAGAAAAAACCTGAGATGAGTGAATTTGACTCACTGGCTCCATAACTTTGATCTCTCGAAGTATGTCCCCCTGAAAAATACAATTACGGCTAAATTTTGCTCGATTTCGAATTCACTTTTTCCTGAATTTCCATCCAATTTTCCTTTATTTAAATTGGAACCTGTCCCAGTTAAAACCATAGCACTGATCGAAATACCCGCCCGATCCCATTTCGATGTCGATTCAGGTGCTTTTACTTTGTTCGTCATAATGGGCAAAAGACCGGATTCGTGTGCCTCCGTGTCGGCCTTCCATCAACAAATTCCTTTTGTATTTTTGATTGCAATGATTGTTCTCCTCTAAGGTGCAATAGAACGTTTTTCCACGTTGTTTGCTGAGCAATCATTCCACTTTTCTCAGAATGATTCAGAAAAACTGAATTTTCGTAGAATAACCATACCTAGCTACCAACACGTTCAATATGCCTATGAAACAGCTGAAAATCTTCACAGTTCTCTTGACATTTGAATTTTGGAAGTCAAGCATGGTCTAGCTGAGCCGAAAAATCACAAAGGCCTCCTAGTACTCCATGAGCAGACCCATGACCACGAAGGAGGCAATAAACAGCTTACCTCTCTATAGCTGGAGGGGACTTTTATGTTAGTCATTATAATTCGATTATGTTATCTGCTTTGGATTCGCCCCGATTCAGATAACAAGGTAAAAAAATGTAATTTATGCAACCTTACCTCTCAAGGGCCGATAACTTTAGAGGGAAAACCAGTTGGCAGTCCAGCACTTTGAGGATTGCATGAGATGATGAACGGATCAGAGCAGTGATTGAGCAGACATTAGACCAGTTTCGTAAGTGACAGTCTGAATAGGATATTTAAAAAAAATAGAACTAATAAGTAGTAATACATAGTCAACCTACATCACTTACCATCCCGTAGCCATCGATTCCATTGTTGATTACTAGTCGCGTCTCTTTTGACCCTGTCTCTAATCTTTCCGGTCCAGAGGACAATTCTTGCCAGCAGGACCCCAAACATGTCTGTCGTTCCGTTCGTTCATGAGACTCTAACTAGGATAGGTCGGCCTACTTTTACTTGTTTAATATCAAAAATGAACTGTTATCTGACCCATCAGATATGATAAGGTCCTTTGGCATTAAGCATTCCCGTTTCTGGAATACGCCATGTATTCTGCTTCCGCTCAGAATCGTGGTGGCGATTTGAATACATATGTGGCCCACACATTGACTTGCTGTGGTCAGCTGAGGTATGTAGCTACTGCCTCAAGACTCCCAGACGAGTCGGGTACCAATTACCCGATCCCGAACAAATAGACGGTTCGGTTAGCCTAACAGTTGATAGCGATCCAGGTCCCATCCCTGACATGTGTGATAACGAGCCACTTGCTACTCCAGGTAATGAAATGCAGTTATGAAGGTCCTATTCCCAAATATGTTCGGCTCATACATGGATATTTCGTATATTTGTGAAAATAAATATGTTAATGTGGTAGTAGTCGTCTTCTGTAAGAGGAATTGATGAATTCAGCGAAAGAAGTGGGGTGGGAATGGAAGAAAAGCATATTAATCATCATGAATTTTGTTTCGTACATTTCAATGGTTCATTTATTGAATTACTTATTTCCTTATCTGCCCTTTTATGTGTAAGAAACAGAAGGTTCAAAGTCAAAAATTAATTTTTCCCACACCAGAAGCTCCTGAACCCTGCATTGGGGAGAGGCCGGAAATATTCTGTACAGAGTGGTCACACGAACCCATTTCAGAAGGTGGGTCAGAGCAACTACGGAAGCTCTGGACCGTGATTTTCTTGGAAAACCACTATTCTGAAGAAATTTATGGACATCTTTCACTAAGCCTTTCACCTAAAAGCCTTTTGAAGCATGCCTACTTCGATAAATTGGACCAAATCTTCTTCTGCCTTCATTCTGCCCTATAAATGTTGATGTTGATGACGACCAGCTGCCCGCTTAGTGTTGAATCCGTGGTTGTGTGGTTACAGTTGAGGCGTGTAGTTTGGAGGCAGGGGGTCTGGCCAAGTGATATTCAATACGGGAGCGGTTCGCTCTGACGCGTTCCGAAGAGGTCGCCAGACCCCGCGCCGCTAGTCCGCTAGACTGTTCTGTCCGACAGTTGCCCTTCGATGACACATAAGACCGCATTCCCTGTGCGACGCTAATTATCGCCACTCCAAAAAGCCATTTTTGACCTCTTCTTCAGGCAAACTTTTGAGGATGACTATCTTCGGTTTCTTGATTCCTTTCTGGCTATTAGAAAGTTTTTTTTCGGATTTCATTATTGTTGTGGGGCCGATTCTCTGAGCTTCCTTCTTCCGCAACGTCCTACATTGTTCTCTTTTCAAATCTGTCCTCCGAAATCTTTGAGGAAGACTTCGCTCTTTGCTCTCGTCGCCTGAAGGCTGGGCGTTCGAGAGATTGACTTCCCTTTCATATCTATCCCTCTTAAGCCGTCAACATGATTATTGTTTAGTTACAGTACTCTGAAGATTTCCTGATTCCCTCGGTTTTCCTATGGCAGGGACGGATCATTTCCTGTTCTTCTTTTTTTTGCCTATTTCATCGTTGTAGAATCAATCTCCACCCTATGAGGCTGACCTATGAGGCTGAACGACTTCTTGAGCTATCTATAAATGTAAATGAGGGGAGGAATTGGTAGTTAATGGTTTCTACGGCATCGATTTTGGTTGTGAACAGGGCACGACCTACCAAAGTAATAGTACTTATGTAATAGTATCGTATCAATGTCCATTATGTCTAAATCTTACGGTAATATTGACTTAGCTCTTCATGTACTCAGTGTAAGCCCAAAGACCTTTTTGAAGTCCCATCCAGCACTGCACCCAAACTTTTCGAAACGTGTTCACCTGGAAGATCTTACGAAAGTGATGGATAAACAAATAACAGAAGCTTTCACAAATTTGATTGAGTACAGTATGATCTGTTTTTGTTTATGTAAACAATCCTGCTCTCTCCCCCTGCGACCATACCCCTCCCTCCCTCCATTGAGAGCGATTTCGTGCCCTCTAAGCCCTGAATCTAACTATCCTGCTGTTCTGATGCGAGGTTCTATCAGGTTTTGACCGTAAGCTAATTTTAAGGGCGAAGGTGGTATAGTAGCAAGTGGCGCGCCATCACGCCACTGTGCATAAAGATCAAATCCTGGCTCCCGTCCATTCTGATCGAGTCTTCCACCCATACGGAGTCGACTAATTGGTGCAAGATTCGTCTGGGAGGATAAAACCACTGCTCTGTACATTGTCTGACCACCGCAACTCTTTGTATAGGCCACATATGCCTTCAAAACACCTCTACGATCCTGAATAAAGGTCGAATGCCAGGCGCATTCTTAACGCGAGATTGATCAGTGCCGAAGGCTTCATCACTTGGATTTCTATTTTCATTTCTCTTCTTTTTGGAGCTTGCTTCTTCACTTTTTATTTATCTGACCATTAATGCATTCAAGGTGTAGAGGTGAGGAGCAATATCGAATGACATTTCATTAAGGCGCTTCGCTTAGGTGAAAACTTTGGTAGACGACAATAATTCTGGTGAAAAGGAGCCTTGCACAATTTTTTTTACTTCTTATCGGTGACTTCCAGTGACATCCATCAGTTCAGTTCTTATATGGTAATTTACCTTTATGTATTTTCTTAATAACAGCTGATTATTCCGTCATTACTAAAACGAGAGTGTAATCAAACGCCGTTGTCACAAAATTCTGGTTTATGGTACCTTTATTACCTCACATTCCAATCTTCTTCTATAACTCTCATCAGAGAAACCATTCAACGTCGTCGTTCACAATTTGCATTTAACACTGGCTCGTACTAAGGCTAAGGTAAATCGATAGTGTATGGAATATTGTTAGTAGACTGGTCTGGGGAATAAGCCTCTGCTGGGGTCAACATATCGTTTATCCTTCGTTTTCTTCGAGATCGGTTGATCGGTATCATATTTGCACATTGGGTGGCGATGCAAGATAGTGTATGGGCCACATGCGCCTTCAACCACTTCTACGCTTCCACAGGGACGTACCATGCGGTGGCGTCTGCCAGAAACGTGATCAATTAACTCAGAAAAGACTTAATCCATTGACAATTCGGATGACTAGGAGCTCAGTCCAAAGATGATCCGCAGCCATGGAAAGTTATAACGGCCAAGCACTACTGGTCGATTACGAAGTGGGGACATTAAGTTTTTCTCTTGATCGATGGGTTTTCGACAAAAATTCGATACCTAAAGAAACCAAGAATCGATCTCTTTGGGAGTCGTTCCTGACAGTTTTTTCCATCGAAAGCTACTCTCTGTAAGGCCACTAAAACGAGAATTCTCACCTTCCAGGCGCCTCTTGTCATTCTCTTGCCAAATCATTTAGGTTTCACTGAAGATACCAGAAAAAAACTCCCGATCAAGTTGTTCTTTCGGCAAACAGGCTTGAGATAACAGCGAAAGCGTCCTAATCCCTTCCGGGTGTTCATTTCTACCATGGGTGTCACCTGGAGCATAAGATGTGTCCTTTGATGGCCGTTGAAGATGATTTGTTGGCTTGTCTCGGTGACCTTTCTCTGTGACATTATGGTTATTGCCCTTGTCGTTGTCGCATCGTCTTCAAAAGATCATTGTTAGCTTAAGCAAATCAGATGGGGTCGCTGGTAACCAGATTTATGCGACAGAGATGAATGATGAATGCTGAGACCTTGATAGAACAGACCGAGGTTCAGAAACGGTATGTAGGATGGGTGTAAGAAGACTTTTTTGAAAGAAAAAGTTTCTAGTACATGAAAAATATGAGAGCCTCCTTTCGATACGCTCATTCTGTCCATTTCAGGGAAGCGACCAGCGAAACATAATGTAATTCCTGGCAAATTGGTAAGTTTTGAAAGCTCCCAGAAGCTGGTCTTGAAAAGATTTATAGCACCGTAGGGTATTTCTACAGCAGGCAACTCTTACAGTTGAACTGATCGTTAGTTCAAAAGGTTGAAGATTGGGGGTAAATACTTTCCTATCGAGAGTACTACCTGGAAAAACGATAGCAAGATTAGCATTTCCTGAGGATGGTTCGAAAAGATCTTTGCGATTTGTTCTGCTTCCATCCCCAGATTAACTTACTTGCTAAAACTGCGCTACATCGGGGATGGACGTGAAGTCGGTCGGAAGGCTTAGTACCTCTTTTTCTCTCTTACGACCACTTCCACATGAATCCTTCGAAGGGTATCAGTTCGAAGTTGTTTGTAGGCGGTCTAGTACAGAGGATAAAGGTTTTGAAAGACATCCCTTCGATCACTGACGTTCTCGAGAAATTGAAACTTTCCCTAAGGTTGGCTATGTGTCCACTGGAACGGAACCTCTCTTCTCTAAAACGCCTCTAGTTATTCCTTTGGCACATCAGTTCCGTTGCTGAAAAAAAGTTCCGATCTGACTGCTCCTTCGACGGAAAGGCTTTAGATAACACTGAAAGCATTCCAAACATACGCAACTAAGCCTTTTTTGTCCAGAATCAAGGATCCTGAAAGAAAAATAGGTTTTTTTTTGAAAAAAGCTCACTCATGCAACTCCATCCCTCTTCGTTATCCCTTCTTCCTTCTCGGTAGTCAGGAAGGAATCTCATAAACCTTTTTCCATTACCAGATTCTGCTGGTCTTTCTTGTAGTAATACTGTGGGAATCATCGATGCCGATTTCCGTCAGTAGTATTCCGCATGCGACTCATTGTCAGTAGATTTTCCTTAGAGACAGTGTAAGCCAGAGAGGCTCTCTCAATAATTATCAATCAGCCAGTAACCTTTTATTAGCCACCAAAAATAATTAATAGCTTGGTGAGATAAAGGGAAATTGAAGCTGTACGTGTCCAATGCCTCCAACAGAAGCTCCAGCTCTGGATTTTGCTCTACTCATACAAGAGGTTCAGCAAGCCCCGTTACCCTACTTGGCTCCTGTTCCCTGTTTCCAGTGGCAGGAACGAATTTAGTCCCACTTTGAAACTCTGCATACAGGGGGAGGGGGGCTTGCAGATCCGATGCAGCCATTCCAGTTTCGACGACCTTTTTATTGCCACTGAGATTCAATAAATCTCCAGCTTACACAAAATCCTTTCTCGTCTGCCCAGTTCTGATCACATATACGAAATCATAGAACGGCCGTGTGGGAAAAATGGAATTGAAGAAGTGCTTGGGAAGAAGTGGGGGCAAAATGGAGGCGAAAGGATGACGACTACAAAGCCAGATACTTTTGATCTGATTCATCGGATTGATACGTAGCGTACAACGACAACATACACGACATCGGTCCTTTCCATTTCTCTGATCATTAGCGGCCATCTTCGTTCCTCCACCACAACCTCCTCCTCAACCCTCCTTATCAGTTCGGTCATTTTTCACCCGTACAGTGGCGTTATCGCTGGCGCTATTCCGCACCATTGCACTGACCCGGACCGAATAGTGCCTTAATCGTCTTTTGCTTCTTACTTAAGCATTCGTTTCTCTCGGATCATCTTTTACCATCATTGTTGAGGGTGGTCTTTGTTTCCGGAGGTTCGTAGAAGACTCTGGCAATCCGAATGACCTAGCAACTTTGGAGTTGTCGAAATTCGCTTTTTAACCAGTTCTTTGTGATTTCCTAGTTCCCTTGCAGCTTCGATATAATCTCATTCTTTTTCCTGTCCCAGTTTCGAAATAGTCGACATAGAAATCTTCAAGGAATCAGATGGTCTCGGTGGTGTACTGGGTAAAAAATTGTGCATAGGAAACACAGCTCCTGGTTGGATTCCTTTCTGAGGATTTCTAAAGATGCTTCATAATCAAATTTAAATGACTGTTCTGTTCCTGCTCCCCGAGGCTCAGCCTGTTCATACTTTAGCACATCCTTATGCTTATTGAGTAGGTTTCATTTTGATGGCAGCGCCAGTTACTTTGAAGATAGCTCAATTATTTCCTTTGTATCCCAAATTTTAAGATAGAATAAATAAAGAAATGGTTTTGGTGTAGAACCTCCCAGACGAGCCAGGGACCAGAATCATTGAGGTGTTTGTGTGTACTGGCGCTGGCCGGTACAATGATTTGAGTAGACCAACTAAGACGTCAGTGCTTCTATGCTCCAGACGAGTCTCGTACCTGCGGAGGGATAGAAACCTTGGTCGGGATGAGGATATCCGCATTATTCTCAAAAAGTTTTAGTATGAGATACAAATATACGATAGGAAAAGGTAATCTCCTTGGAGTTTTCAAACAAAATCAATGGTCAGGTAAGGGTTCGGTCTGATATGATTGAGGCCAAAAATTGTTGCTGCTACGTAGTTCTAGTCAAACTGGATACGAGAGGGCCTAGACTACCGATTTTCATTGGAATGTGATGATGATTTAGCCTATAAACGATGCCTTTGAATCATTTGACCTTATTCACGTTTAACACCAATCAACCCTGGATTACTGCCTATGATCCAGTTCTGCTCCTATTTTTTGCTGGTCTTGTTTATGCTCCGTCCCCACTTTTTCGTCCCTTTATGATCCTGCACCCTGCAAATGATGTCAATCAAATTCCAGCAATACCTGTCTGCACGTTGGAGCAGCTATTTTGTAATCATTGTATGATGGGCATTTCTCGATAACGCCGTAGTTGCCTCGTTAACGTTGTAATGGCCGTTTTTTGAAAAAAATTATATCTATGAAGGCAATTTTCACGAAATCATGAGGCGTAACGAGTGGAATGTAGAAGTTGCTCTGAAAATGTTTGGAATTTGTCGGAGAGCGGATGTTTTCGAGTTTGGGTTTTGTATGAATATGTACCACACAACAAACTAAGAGAATTGATCATTATTATAATGTATTATTATGTATAAAAGGCGGAGGTGGTTTAGTGGCAAGTGGCGCGCTATCGCGCATGGCCACTTGTTCAAATCCCGGGTCGATATCTAGGTTAACCAAGCCATCCATCCCTCCTGGGTCGGTTAGTTAGTGCCAGACTCGCCTGGGAGAATAAAGGCATTTACTTTTACCTCGGCTGGCCACCACAATTCATTGTACAGGTCAAATGTGCATTCAATGCGCCACTGCGATTCTGAATGGAAGTCGAATACAAGGGCGCATCCCTCTGGAAGGATTGACTGCCACGAAAGGCTTAATCCTCCTGTTTTTAGTTCTTCGGGTACCCTGTGAGGGTCACACTTTGGCCGAGCTTTTTTACAAAAGCCTTCGTGCACAATCAATACGAGTAACGATTGTAGTATGGATTGATAAGGTCGTCCAGTCCAGTGGGGTTCACTGATTGCAGTCGTAGATGCCTTTTAATGGTATCCAGCTATTTGTTTATGGAATCTTAGTTTCCGGAAATGAAGACAATTACTGAATAATGGAATGATTAACAATCACTAGTGAAAAAATTATTCAGAAATACTACCAGTAGATTTACTAGCAAATGTCGGATGCCAGAAAGCAGCAGTGGATTGGACCATTCTGTGAATCCGAGATATTCCTTGTAAACGCCCAACATATCCCTTGTAATCATTCCGATAACAGCTGTTTCCAGTTTTCCATATTATATTATTGTGAAATTATTCTGCTGGGGTTGTATTTAACTCACATACAGAGTCACGGAACCTATCCCCAAACCATAGGCATGGTAGCGTACCGCACGACCACACTGCACCAATCCACACCTGCCTACCAGTCAAATATTTATTTGAATTGCTTACGTTTGAATGCTCGTATCTCATCTGAGTTCTTTAAGAGCATCTGTCAACACCATCGTGATAAATTGTCGCTTAAGCGCTGACTCTAAACGCATCCAGGCTCGCGCATGCTTTTTCCTTGGCCGATTTGGCGTCTTGTATCCTGGGTTGAAAATGGCCAAGGCAGATGTGTCTGGATAGGTAAGAGCTGACTTGTACATGGGATGGACATCATAAGCCTTTGCATGACCAAACACGCATTTTACACCCCGCTGCGATTATGAATGGAGATTCATTACGAGGCGCATCCCAAAATCGGAATTTGTGAACGCTAAACTACCTGATCCTTTATTTATCCGTATCGAGCCTGTCACATTGCCTTCGTTTTCCTTGTCGATTTGACTTCAGAACCTTGTTCCGGAGCGTCCACGCTTTTTGTCATTGAATTTTTGAGTGGTCGTCTTTGTCATCCCATTTTACTCCAACTTTAATTATTCTACCTATATTTCTCAAATTTCTCGGACTTTCAGGAGAATGCGCCTCAAACTATTGTTATCACTGTGGATACCTTTAATACAATGTCAAACGCAACTATTCGACTATGGCGAAAAAGCCGGTGATCAGGTGATTTCTTTTTTTCTACAAAGCCTTTTCTTATATCAACTGTTTTCTGCCAACGAGTACTTTCTCTTTGTATGGAACCGCTTCAAATTGATTCATGCCATTTTTACGTTTTTGGCCGATCTGTCGACTTTTTTCATGGAAAGGGAAGCTTGGGAACGCCCACGCGTTCGCCGTTGTTCGGCACTATCTCTTTGTGTCGATTCTAGCGAATTCGTTAATCATTCTTCATGACAGCGATCAGTTTCATTTGACAACTGCTCGGGAGAATCGGCTATTTGAATAGGGAAAAACGGTGCCGTATGAAACGAGATGCTACAATAACTGTGACTGACTACTAGTACATGCTTCCGCAGAAATGACGTAGGGGAGCCGTGTAGTAGTTACTGGCCACTCAGCGTATAAAATCAATAGGTAGTAAAAGATAGTATGTTCAATTAGTAGTTACCAAGGCGTCTACTCGCCCAGTTCAGAACTCAAATGCTGCCCCAAAAATTTTTTTTTAAATAGTCTCTCAATTTTTCTTACGAGGATTTAGACGGTTAGTAGCAGTCTCATCAAGGAATATGGATGAACTGATTTGTATATAATCTGGTTCATGACATTCAAAGACACAGTTCATGATAAAGATGGTTTTCGAGATTCCCACTTGGGATGAATTTGAGGCCCCGTGTTATATTATCTGGCACTATTAGGTCGGAAATGGCCTAGTTAGTGAGTGACAAAGGCTCAAAGATTGGCCTTTGTATCCTCGGACGAGTTTCACCGGCATTGTAGAGGCTGCACCGATCACAAGGGAACCCACGTAGGAAGTTCAAACAACTTCTCATGACCATTAGCGACAGTGAAAGACAGTTTTGTACAGTTTTGGCGAGATGTAGTCAGCTCTTTAAGCAATTGCAATAGTTGAAATCTCGTCCGAATATCCCTTCCATGTTATTTCGTCATGCCAATTTCGACCAACCTCTATTTTCTCTAACTTTAGGTAGCCATTTTTTTCTGAAATCGGCTTCACTACCGATGGACTATTTGCAATCCGTACTTCCGCTTTTTGAATAAAAACGGGTCTCTCAAAATTATCGTGAACTGTGCTTTTAATGTGTAGAACAAGAACTTGTTCAATTATTGCTGTCACCTTTATCAAGCTTCGAAGACATGGCGCATTCTGTCCGTACAATTCTAGGACTTTCTTGAAAGCTGGAATAGGCAATGCCTTTTCGAATGAAAAAAGATGGGAAACCCGCATACTACATTGACAGATAAGTGGTAACCTTCTAGTTACTAGCTAGAGCGTAGCGTTACTACAAGAGTAATAATTCCAAAAGTGCTTAGCGGTGTACCAGGTAGTTGAGCCATCTGGATTCTGAAGCCCCAGAATCTCTGTAAACCTAAAGATGAAAAAACCTGAGAGGAAACCATGAAGCGCATGCACCCTTAACTTAACCCGTTTATTGTACTGCGATTTGAATAAGATCACGTTGGTCATTTTATTTTAGAATAAGTCATGTACTGGACTCCTTCTTGAAGTTATAGTGGTCTGTCTGATCAATTTATTGAATCATGAACCCAATAATTTCGAACCTCTTATAAGAGCCTTGGTACAAACATCTTTTGCTGATGGGAAAAGGCAAATCCAGTGGTGGGTGAGATGGACCTTTTAGGTACAGCGCGTTTCAGAGCCTGCTTTATCAGCCTTCTCATACAAGTTATACAGTTGACCTGGTAGAATCAGTAGGGATGTAAAGGTGAGCATGAATGGAGGTGTTTCAATGGATAGTGTTACTTTTTTACATTACCCGTGCCGGATACGATTGTTGTGAAAATCGGTCAAGTATGAGAAAATTGATTTTGCGCATCCTCGAACCCTGTCTTCGGCAATTTTTTGTTCCAAGAAGGAATTTCCTGGGGATTTTCATCGGTCTGATTAGCAAATCGCACGGAATGGACATCTCAGGGAAGCTCATCAGTATGAAGACGTGGATAGGAGTCTTGTCCCAGAATGAGCTGCAGTCTTTTGGATCGGTGGTTATTCAGGGCATTTTCCTCTCATTTATTGCTCTCTTACAGAGGCACTTCTTTCTTTTCGGGTTCCACTTTCCACTGACTTTCAGTTTGGTCTGATCAATTTTTGACTCGATGTTCAACGGTCTCGATTCGGGCTCCTCAGCTTCGAGCTCTCCATCCCAATAAAGGAATCCTTGCTAGGAGGGTGAATAATCACTGATGAGAATGGCTCAAACTAAAGTAGTGGAGCGGTGTTGAGTGGTACAAGAATGTTCTTCCCATCAAGAAAAACACCCATTTGAGGGACTGTCTTAACGGAATGATTTTTCCTCAGTGCAGCTGTTGCCCATGTCAGAATGACCAGGAAAAACTGCGGCGGTTTCGTTAATCGGTTCTTCATAAATCTTTTTTGAACCATATGCTCTCGGGTCTGTGTGAACTGTGAAAGTGTTGATAGCTCAGAGTTACCTACTGCTAATACACGGGTAAGGGGCCTACGGTGGTTGGACGTTTCTTTTTGATTAACTCATTTTCTCCATCCTAGGCCGTGGAGATATCCATGAGGGGATCTAGTCTGGTCCTTGTCAGAATCAGAGGTTTCTAAAGTTCTTCTCCGCCCTGGGCTCCCATGATCATCATTTCATCGGGCTGAAACAATGAAAACGTCGAAATTCTTCAGATGTCGCTTTAGCAGTGCATTAGGACCAATAATCTTAGGCTTTTTCACAGTATACGAACAGGCCCAAGCCTACTACTCCCACCGCACCTGACTGGCCTGACCGGTTTATCCATTGATGCGTTCTATAAGCCGTTCCATGTAAAGGTCATCATGGAATATATTAGAATATTCAACTTTGGAAGGGTCTTTTAAGCTAGTTTCAGTCTCGAAGGAATGAAAAGATGGATTCCTGATTGAACCGATTAGAAATACGCCAAACATTTGATTAAAACTGGTCTCGAACAATTTCTTCTGCATAGAGCGCGCGTAGAAGTGCGTTTGTGATTCAAATGAGCAGACGTTACGAAGCCCTCACCGGCGCTTGCAAAGTCTATTCTTGGGCATCTTCCACGAGGAATCCGTGGAGGGAAGGTACAAACGAGTTTTGTCGGGACCTAGACCAGAGAAGCTTTCATGGTGACCTGTGCTGGGGCCGACGATCTTCTCTAACAACGACCTTCTCCAAGACTTCACAAAGTAGAGGATTCAGCGGAGAATCAAAAAGTAGCCCAATATCTGTGAAAGCTATCAGGAAGGAAAAATGGTATAAGCACTGCTGTCTCAGTCTTGGATAATTATCGAACCAATATAAAATTATTAATTATTTAAATAAAAAATGTTCTGGGTGTGAGAGTGTGATCCACGACCGAGATAAAAGGGTTCAACCATGGGGTTCAGCTGATCAAACAAAGCGCTAAGCCTATGTTATCCAAGTTTTTTTTTCTTTTTCATCCACTCTTTGGACCTTTGGTCCTGTGTGTTTCCCTAGACTCCCGGTACTTTGCTCATGGCTATTGGCTAAAGGGAGTCACTGCGTAGTTCGAATGAAGATGGTGTCTGATGTGATTGCTGAACAAGATTTGCTAACCCTCTTTTGAGAGAAAGGAGGAGAGCTCTCAAACTTGAAGAGCTCGTCCTTTTTTTGAAGAATGCTAGGAATGAAATCATTTTTGGTCGAAATTAATGAAGATGTTATCTGCAGAGCTTGGAATTCTCAGCGGGCCAACATGCGGTTGCCATCGATGTTCCCATGGTGTACATGGAAAATTCCTACAGTGAAATCTACATAGCTCCCAATGGTATCATTGGATTTGGTGACCGACTTCCAGGTGGGAACATTCCATTTCATTTCCTCCTGTATCTAATTCAATTCTCGAATGTCTGATTGTCTCTTCCAGATGCGGTAACACCATTGCAGAGGTTAAACCAAAGCGCCATCGCTGTTTTCTATGCTCCTGTCAGAGATGGAGACGTTTACTTCAGGTGAGGGGACCATTTTGATAGATGTCCACTTAATTTCGAAAATTTTGGCTGAAAATCTCGAATAAAATCAGCTTCTCCTATGAGAACATTTGTGTCAGAACAGTGCTTACTTATTTTTTAGAGCAACATCATCTGATCAACGTCTTCTTCATCGCCTTACTGAGTATATTCACAAAACTTTCGCTGATAGCAGTGATTTTACTACCCTCCAGGCGGTAATCATCACATGGGAAGGTCTGCAAAATCAGGAAATGGACGGAGAAGCGACCTTTCAGGCAAGAGCTTATCCTTAAGCGCGACAACCCTCTTTTTATCTTTCTGTCTTTTCATCTGGTGTGCCTTTCAGCTTGCTCTCGCTTCTGATGGCATGACATCATACGCATTGATACAGTTTCTTTCGTTACCGTGGTCTGCTTCTGGAGGACGCTATGCACAGAGTGGATTCTCCATGTCAGATGGACGACATCAGGCCAATATTAACTCCGGAACACCGGACGTAAAGGATTTGGTCGGGTAAGTGATTCTGCAGATGAAGAGGCCGTGAACTTCAGCGTAAGACGCTTCTAAATCAGCCACAAATTCACGTGCCGTCATGAATTAGAACTCGGAATTGAATAGAAACTGAGCCAGTACATACATCCATGCATGGGTGGGCTGATATACCATATGTCCCTATTTTTCGGGGACCATTTCTTGTTTTCACCCGAGGAATTAGGATTAAAAGATCAGTTGGACCATATCCGCTTTTTTTAAATGGTCCGCAAGAATATTGAGAAGATTTGTATTCTCGGTCAATCTTTGCGCAGATCGATCCTACCGAAAATTTGGGAAGCTATGGGACTTCAATATCTACCACTGCTCAACTTTGCTTTGGGGTGTGGTGCGATTCACGCGTCAATGTAATGAGGTCATCGGACAAAACTCGCTAAAACATCATGCCTATCATCATAATTGGAGAAATAAGAACCTATAAGTAGACTAAGTAAAAAAAATTGACCAACTATGCACGTTTACAGAAGGACTGCGTCATCAAGATTCAGAAAATTTGAAGTTGTTCTTATTTTGGACGTTTGACAAGTAAATTGTTGAACTATGAAGTGAATTCTTAATCTCAAAGGGCTTCATTGTCATAGTAAAGAGCTTTAGTCCATGGTGAAGCCGTCGATTACTGCAAATCTTATTTGGTTCATCTCTACAGAAAGGTACTGAAGTGATGCTGCGTGCGCGAGACCTCTTATGGGGTCACGCGTGAATCGCCCCCCCCCCCAATTTGCTTTGATTTCCTGTTGGAAGGAGGATGTCGGTAGAGTTAGGCTACTGGAGAGTAACAGCTTCACTGTCATTGATCACGTACAAGTCGGCCGAGTTCGAAATTCTTTGAAAATCAGCTTTTAGTAGCAGATTTGTATGTAGGAAGGGGGGGGGGGGGCGACTCTCTGGCCATATGCTTGGAACAACCGCGAAGTCTCCACGTGAACCTCGAGGTCACTACAGAGGCGCCGAATTTCAATGGTCACTACGATTCTGGTTGGAAACCCTGCACAGGCCTATCCCGAATTTGGCTCAGTCGGCGCCAGATGTCCTTTCTAATTAAATCGACAGAAAGCAGTATTTTTTATTTTCTATTTTGTCTTCTTGATATGATCCTTTAGGCTTTCAAACAATCCCGAGGGTACTTCGTTCATCTTCCGTATCTCTGGCTCTGCCATCGAGGATCCACGAGAGAATACCGATGAGTACGAATACAACAATTACGACCAGACTGACTATGACGGAGATGAGAGGAAGCCTCGTAAGCGGTGCAGATGGTTTTCCGAAATTTCGACCTTCAGCTGAATATTTCAGCTGTGGACTGTCCGGTTGATCCGTATAGTGATAGATGTCCGGAAGGGTGTAATATTCTTACAGATGAACGGATGTGTTCTCGTTGCATATGTGCAGGTATGGGAGATTTTGGGGGGGGGGGGGTCTTTAAATCATAATTTTTTGTTATAAAGTATTTATTATTGCATTTCATTTCTACTGATATTTGAGAGAGATTTTCATGTCGGCTCAGGGAGGCTAGCAGTTCCTTATAGGCTCTTCCGTAATCCCGAACATTCCAGAACCGCAACCCGAGGATGAAAATCAGTTACCGGAAATTCGAGAACCACTTCCGCCACTTCCCCGCAGCTCAGCTTCTGACGATCAGCGATTAGACCCTCAACATTCAGAGTCTGCTCGAGCGGATGACCGACAGAGTTCTCCACTTGAACAGGAACGGGAAAAAGGACTTGATAGAGAGCAGGAGCCTGAAGTAGCACGGGAGTTGGAAAGGGATTCAGAGCCGGGAAGTGATAAGGAAACACCAAGAGAACCGGAGAGGGAGCATCATCATCCCCATCATCATCACGCCGGCCATACTGAACAAGGCGAGTGTTACAATCAATTATACCTCGTTATCACTTATTATTACTTTTTGCTATTTTTATGCAGGAGATCGCCCAGTGTCTTGTTGAGAGGTATTCTCCGACTTCTTTTTTTGGGGTTCAGGTTTCCCAGACGTACTATGTCGAACCAGTAAGAGAACCAGTTCTGAGATAAGTAGCTTTCAGACGTTAGTGGATAAGTCCTCTGCGAGCTTCTTTCCCTCTTCTTACAGCCGTACTAGCCCTCGTTAGGATGAGTTGGGAAGACCATTTAATTGTTTTTTGGATATTGTCGCTGCAAATCTGTATGTTTGATTGGACAACTTCCGATGTAAAAAATGATGCCCTCTGGAATTATCGATGATTTTATCTAGCAAAAACTGATAAGCCAGAAAATCATTGGTGATTTATCTTGCAAAAAGGGTTGACCAAAGTTAGTTGGCTATGAAGGGTTAAAATTGCCAGTGAGGGAGTTTGTTGTCGAGCTCACCCAATTTTGGAAAGGTGTTGAGAAATATTCGCTTGAGCGTATGCCTCATACAGTCTTGTTATTGTTATTGAACTCTACTCCCATACTAAGTCTGCACTGTAAGAAAAACAGATTTATCGATTTTATTGATCTTTCACTTGGTTTACATTTAAAAGCTGAAACAAGATCTAATCTCTCGAATTGTTCTAGGTGAAACAAGCGGATCGGTTGTCAACTGTGCTGCTGCTGGTACATCTGCTTGCCATGAAAATGGGGTTTGCAGGTAGACTACGAAATTTTTGAAATTTTTGAATTTTTTATTTCGAATATCTCTGCTCTTACGACTCTTCCTGATTTCTTTTTCTGGGCAACAGAGGCCCGGTCAGAATCACTAGGGTGGAGGGGGGGGGGGGGGGAGTCCGTTGCGCGCGTCCGTCGAAAGTAGGTCACCCCGCCCACTTCGCGCGCGGCGCAGTCCACTGAGGTCTCGAGATGACATTGCAGTACCACCGCTCGTCGGTGGAGCGAATGAATTGCATTTGTCCGTGTTATCTTCTCTTTGAGCTGATTGCTGTGGACCGAGCACAAATCGTATGTCCCACTGACGACCGCGACGTTTGTCAAAGACCGCGGACTGACACGCCGCGTGCGACAGCTGTGGCGTGACCTAGTTTCGACGGACGCGGGCAACGATGCGCACCCAAGGGTGAGACCAGGGCGGCTCTTGATCGAATTGTCTTCACGTACCTATGTCCTTATTCCTTTCCCTCTCCTTCTTTCCTTTTATTGAAATCTAGCTTAGGCAGTAGTTACGAGTTAGGTTGATTGATTGATCGATTCTTCTATCCCTCCTTCCAAGGCTGGAACTAGTCAGCCCATCCCGTAACGACTACTAACAGGCAATATCGGCACAATAAGTTTACTACCCAATTTCCGAACCATTACTGTGTTAGCCCAACAGCTTAGCGCTGCCTTTCTGTACCTGAAATTAGGCCTCTTACTACTTTTCGTATTCTACGGACCTACTCAATGAATTTGCCTTTTTTCAGGGATTACACTGATGGATTCTGTTGTGAATGTAAACCAGGATACTTTGGAAATGGAAAGGATTGCGTGAAGAAAGGTATGTTTTCGTCTTTCGCCATGGTAAGGTTCAGTACCTTTCCAACCAGGCAGTAAGAGTTTGCGATTCATCCATTCCTGAAATCGGGACCATAACCGTTCTCCCTCTCGTCCCTGGGACATTTCACACAGAAAGCATTTCCCATGGAAAGATTCATCACCCATTCTTTTTATGTATAGGAAGCTAGGCTGATAGTAGAACCTGCATACACAAATCTGAAGTGGAGTTTTGTTGTACCGATTTCCGATTTCCGGAAATTACAGCGAATCCGTGAATACGCCCCAGCTCTTGGAGTAGTCACTCTGCCAAGTCCCATTTGGGGTGTGATTACCAAACTTTACTCACTGACTGTGTGATTGCAGGGGATCCACAAAGAATTACCGGCTCGCTCGAAGGTGTCATCAATGGAATTTCCATCGATCATGTCGATTTGTACACTTTGGTCACGGCTACAGATGGACATGCCTATACGGCTTTGTCGAAAATCCCATCTGACCTTGGACATCAGTTCCTGCTCCTGAATCCGATTGGCTCCGTCATGGGATGGCTATTTGCAGAAGTTTGTTTGACTGCCGACAACTATCACAAATTATGACCTGACTTTTACTTCCCGTTCAGGTACGATCACCAACTGCTTACAACGGCTTCCAATTGACTGGTTCCCATTTCAACCGTACCGTAACCCTTCATATTGGAGATCGATATCATGTATCAATTCGTCAACAGTACAACGGCAGAGACGACTATCGTTATCTAAAGGTCACGGTAAGAACCTGGTAGAAAGCTACTATGGTTATTTTCTGAAAAAAATTTATGAACCTTAAATAGTACCGTATTCTATAAGAATTTGGGCGTACGGTATTTCAAAAGTGTATGTTTTTGCGGAGGAGTCAATCTTTCACACAGGATTAAATATAAAATCAGATATTTGATGGACTTGTGAAATTCAAAAATAGTTCAGGTATTCGTTTCTGGAACTTTGCCAGATGTTGCACCCGGCACTGAGATTGCATTCCCGGATTACGAGGAGGAATATCGTCGTGAAAGACCAGGTAACCGATCGATATATCGATTTCTTATGATGTAAATGGCCTATGATGCCTTCAACTTTTCAGGGCTTATCCGTTCGTACACTGGTATGGATGTCCAGCTAAGTGAACATGGTCAGCCGAAATCGATGCGGATGACTATCGATCAGCAAATCCAATATGAGGAATGCCCTCATCGACCGGTAAGGGACGACGTGTTGCCGAAATCAAGATTTTTTTGGAGTGGGCGGTCCGATTTGTTTTGTGGGCGGGACGGTCTCACTTTCTAATCGCTGAGATCACTTGATTCTAGCGAGATGAAGAATTTCGTGTGTTCTTTTGCAATAGAGCAGACTTTTTTTTAAGTCATGGACTTTCTAGTAGTTGTCGTACGGTATGTACCGTAATCCCTAAAGAGTTTCCTGCACCTAATTCTTTCAGTTCGACAAAGAAAGTTCTGTAGCACTTCACGTTAGGCGAACCCACGTCAACTACGTCGCTGACGATGGTATTGTACGGTAGGTGGCTTGGAAAGGCGTTTTGGAGGGAGAGAGAAGTTTGGAGTGCCAAGTACCTGTTTTTAGGTATGGCTCTCGGAATTACATCCATTCTGTCGGTACGCCTGAGCATGGTGGCAGTGCCCAGACTGATCCTCGCCAACAAGCCTTGGCTCAACAACAGGCTCAGCTACACCAACAAGTAAATCCGGTTGGTCAGACAACTGAAGTAAGGCCACTTAGTCATTAGGAACTTTGTTAATAGATCCTCTGTATCTATATATTGCTTATCGCCAAATGCGATTTTACCGTAATACTCTTATTCCGTTTAGGAAATCTGTACAGAAGGTCGTCATGTGTGCACTTTACCAAATATGAGGTGTCGACCGGTAGCACCGTCATATCGTTGTGAATGCCTACCTGGATTCCAACCTGTTCATGACACGGAGTCGCCCTTGGGATGGAAATGCCAAGGTTCGAAACTCCTGCCCCTTCCCTTCTACTGCATTACAGTAGCTATTCTGTAGCTTACTGTAGCTTATATGTAGCTATAGTATAGCTGCATCTAGTGTGCAATGCCCACAATAGATCTATTGATCGTTATTGATTTTCAGATTTGGATGAGTGCGAACGAAGGGAACATACTTGCGATCGTAATGCTGTCTGTGAAAACACTGAAGGATCGTTCACCTGCCAGTGTCGTCCAGGATACACCGGCGATGGCCATCACTGCATGAGTTAGTCGACTTTCAGTTCTTTTTCGAAAAAAGTCAGGATGGGTCAGTGGTGATTGGTGCTGCTACCGCGTGTATGGCCCAGAGGTCGAACATCAGCTCGGTACCCATCGGGTCTTTGGGAACCTTCCATCTTCACAGGTTATGAAGTGGCATCGGGCTGGTGCAGCACATCTTCTCAAGTTAGTCTTCAATCCAAGCGTCGTCGTCCGAATGCCATAGATCCGATTCAAAAGGCGTTGCTCGCATCTCGATGGCTTCGAGGCCAGAACTCTCTAATGAGAAAGGTTTTTAGGTACCGAACCTGAAGAAACTGAAGCCCCACCTCCCCAAGTTGGACGCCAAGAGCCTCCCTCTGGACAGTCGAAGGTGCGTGATTTGAATTCTTTATACATCGAAATGTAAATTTCTAAATAACGGAGTCGCTCATCCTCGGACCTAATTTCACAAAAGGTAGGCTTAGCTTTCAGGGAACGTGCACCAATCATCAACAATGCCATCAATGGGGAGAATGTGTGTTCGCTGATGGCTCTCCATATGGTCAATGTCGTTGCCGTGGATGGTACACTGGCGATGGAGTCGACCATTGTGGACCCCCGCAAGGTGAGTACTCGAAAGGAAAACACCTTTGAAAGGAGTCGGAATGTGGCCCGTCTCTGGTTACACCTCACATACACTGGGAACCTGCGATATCACGTTGCCCTTGATGATTGACGCTGACTATTCACTGAATATTATCATTTGGAGCCTGGTACCTGGGTTGTCAAACTAATTTAACTACTATTCTCCTTACCCGAGTCCCACTTCAGCCGTCAGCTTGCCTAGCCTAAGTAACTCGGATGTAGTCAAACATCAAAGGTTTCAGTGTTGGCGATTCGCCTTCCTCAGTGATCCAGAAGACAAGAAATGGGAGGAGTACTTGATTTGGGTTGGGTCCGAGCTTTCATATGGGATTCGTGGGTAGAGCGTAGACCGCAGTCTGTACTGTCATAAGGTCATGCAACACCATATAATCTCAGGGTATTTTAATTGCATGACTGTCATGTGGAAGTTTTGGGATACTGTGGTAAAATGAGCTTCTTCTAAGATCTCAACTGTTCAGAGCCCCGTCGTGAAGAGCCTCGTCGAGAAGAAGGACGCCGAGAAGAAGAACGTCGAGAAGAACCACGTCGCGAGGAGCGCCCACATCCGGGAACTTATGAAGGAGCAGGACGTCCATGCGGCCACCACATATGCCATGCAAACGCCGAATGTATGCCGTCACCCAGTGGAGGAGTTAGTTTATGTGATTTGTCTTTTTCTATTCCAGGAGACTAAAGGGTACAAGGTTCTGACAGCTATGGTGTGAACGATAACTGTGAAAAGTTTGCATAAAATAGGGGTCTCGGAGTAGCTTACCCTGATCAAAATGTTTTGGTATACCCTCGCTGTCAGAATACCTAGGCTATTTGCTCACATAACTGCAAAGCCAGCTTAAAGTTCTCGAGAAGCTACCCGGAACAGCATTCTTCCTTGCTAAGAGAAGGTCAGTGGCTGATCACAAAAATCGCATTCAGTGTCATTTTGGCAGCTAGCACTCCCCTTCGAGCACTTTCTTCCCATTATGAACTCCGTAAAAGGTCCATCCCTTGTTCCCTGCCCCATCCTTTGTGCTCCGACCCCCTGAGTGTCACCCAATTAGCTGAGAGAGGTCTCTCTTATAGGAGTCATTCCTTGTTGGCCCACAATATTGGTTAAGCCGAACATGCTCTTCCCAAAGAAAAAAGGGAGGGCCAAAATAGTTTTTCTAGGACTTATCTCTTTAGTCTGAATGCGTATGTCGGGCTGGCTACGCAGGTAACGGAATCAGCTGCGAATCTCTGGATGATGGCGGTGAAGAAGAGCGACATACACCGGTTCAAGAAGGAGTAGTCGGTAAGAAACGTTCAAAAATCACTTTCTGCAATATCCATCGAGTGTGTTCTGTGGAGTAAGCTGTTTTCATTTTGGAGAGAATGAGAAGCTTGCCCTCATACTTGCTTTTACTGCTGAATTGAAACCAAAAACTACAGGGTGTTTGCAGCGTAGTGGGTAAAAACGATGTTTGCAAAGTTGAGAACAGTACTATCTGCCTATAACTTGACCCGATAGAAATGCTTCTAACACTTCTTACTCTGCAAGTAGTTCTAGGCAAGACAGGGTCCCTGGAACTGATATATAGTTCCCCTATTTGGCGATTTTTCCTGTTCATTAGTAGTAAAATTTTTCTCGGCAGTCTTCAAAAATATAATGACTCGTCAATCATAGATTTTTGAACTTCGATCATGAAGCGGATGACTTTATGATAACCGATTTTACATTTTAGTCTGACTCAGGTAATTTCCAATGAAACAGGCTATCGAGGTCCTAAGCTCAATTTTTTCTTGCTCTTTCCTTTTGTGGAAGAGTAGGAAGAACTTCCACCCTTGATAGGCTTTAACAAAACCTGAACCTGTTGCTTGAATGACTCCTACTCGGTAGCTGCTCATTTTTTTCTTCAAGACAAATGCTATAACGGTGATTTCCTTTACAGGAAAGGTTTGCCGAGCTCACGAGGAATGCTCGGTTCACGGAAGCTGTAGCTACAGTAGAACTTTGGGCTACTACCACTGCGCATGTACCGAGCCATACGTCGGAAACGGAGTGGAGTGTGCATTGCCTGGAGCCGAAACAACTGAGGAACGAGGTGAGGGGGATTTTAGGTCTACGTTTTCTCCTTTGCTTGGGGCTCACCCTAGCTACTGGTGGAAACGCACTCGATTTGAACTGATTGTAAATCATCAACAAATAACAAAAAAGTGAGTCACCTTGGACTTCTCCGGCTGCATCGATTCCTTCTGAGTCGAGGCGACCTCGGCGCAATTTGTGCCTGAGAACTGTTTACGACAGTTTTCTATTTTTGGTTCCATGAGAGTGAGCGAGTAGCGTGGTAACTACTTAATTGCCCTGTAGTCAACGAAGTCGGCCATATAACATCGTACGCCTTGCCATTGAGGCCATGTCTGCCACTTGTACTTATTTACTAGCATGTTTGCCGTTCGTTTATGGATTTTACTGCTGACAACGTCTGTATGCACAGTTGCAGTTGCTTCAGAAACAGGTACTGTAGAAAGTTCATGGCTATAAAACTGGTTCTGTTTTTTTCTCATGTCTTCAGTTATGTACGTGAATCATCCTTCATCACAGTTATCCAGAGATTGAGCTCTTTCTCTGGCCTTATGTGGGTGGCCACAGATTGAGCGTAATACCGCTAAAGATGGCTTTGCGAGCAAAACTTATTTAAAGATCCTCCAAACGATCAAAAGTATAATATAAGTTTAAAAATTTTGCTCAACGATCAAAAAATTTGAAAATTAAAAAAATAATGTAAGTTAGAAAAAAATGAAAAAATTCCAACTTTGTATGTAGGGCTGCAGTAATAGATTTGGAACGTAATGACTAGCAGAATCGCAAAAATGAAGGGGAATCGGAGTATTTTGTCGGTTCAATTTCACTGCCCTTTTCCCAGGTGTGAGGAAGATCCACTTTTTCCCTGATCTTCCGATGCTGGAAAAGGAAATAATCGGAACAGCACACGGTTATTTCCTGCGGGATTATGGATTAAAGACGTTGCCTTGGTAGTGCTCATAGACATAAACCTACCTTGTCCTCAACTCCTCAACTAAATACAACCCTCTCCCTCCCCCCCCCCCCCCACTTCTCCTATAGACGCTTAGATATTAGGGTTCGATATTATTTTTCCCTGAAAATAGCCTGAGTTACTATCCATATTATGTAAGTTGCTCTTTCATCCTATGTTCACAGGTCCAGACGTAACGCAAGGCTGTGATCGGCTTCGTAACTGTGACGAAAATGCTCAATGTGTCTACGATAGCCACAACAGGTAGTGCTTTCTGAGTCCTTACAATTTTTGTAGCCCTGCAAGGTGACAGTTTTCAGGCTTCACCGATGTGAGTGCTATGAAGGCTATGCTGGTGATGGAATGACTTGTGTGAAAATCCATACACAAGAAACTCAATGGGATCGACAACAAGGTTAGCGAAGTTGGAAAAATAAGCGTTAGGCCAGAACGCGTTCCGTGTGAGTTTACCGCTTTATATGCGACCCGCGTCCTTTATTCCGACCGCCGCGCGAATATTTCGCGAGCGGCAATTTTGTGAGGCGTGTTACCTGCCATAACGGCAGGACCCTGACTGAATTATCCCAAGTGGGAAACAGGAGCGCAGTGATTGACTGGGAATTGTCATAAAATTTAAAAAATAAGAGCAAGTTTGTGATTTAGCCCATCCTCAGCAGTGCCGAGACTCAACGGATTGCCATGAAAATGGTCATTGTGTGGTGGTCGATAATAAAGGCTATATTTGCGAATGTCTACCTGGATATCGTGGTGACGGAATTCGACAGTGTGTAGTGGCTGGTATGTGTATTTCATAGCTATTGATTATGAACCCAGAGTTGAAGTGGTGTTCAATGTTCGAGTGCAGTCAGTGGCTGCTTTCATAGTCCGCCGAGGGCGTCGCTTGCCCCTTGTTTACAACTGATCTTGGTCGATACCGTCAGCCGAGTAGTCCCCCGGCCGGCGGACTATGAAAGTAGCCAGTCCTCTGAATGCTACTATCATTGTCACTATCTCGCAGCTTTATTTGTTTATTTACTTCGCAAGCTTAGTTTTTTTTACTATTCGAATTCTTAAGACCAATGTAACCCAACGGACCCATCTGGATGCCATCAGAATGCTGAATGTGTCTATGGAGAGGCGGAACGAGCATACGTCTGCAAATGCGTGCGAGGTAGGAATATCAGTTTGAATTTGATGAAATAGTCGTTAGCAGAACGTCGGAGAATTTCAAGCCTCTGTAGGGCAAACTTCTGAAGATGACGTGGAAAATTGAATCACTCGTCCGTCACCATCAAAAACTCAAGAACTTGTGATTGATACTCTTCCAGGGTTCACTGGAGACGGAGTAAGGTGCGTTCCTCATGCCCAACCTCAAACCTGTCGTGAGGAGCCACGTCTCTGCCATGCTAATGCTCAATGTGTCTACAATCACGAGGCAAACACATTTGCATGTGTGTGCAAACCGGGATCTGTCGGAGACGGAACCCATCGATGTGATCCACAGGGTGAGTGATTGTTAGGCTCTCTTTGACTAGTCATATTTCCGTCTCAGGAAGAGCAGTGCATGAGTTCCCTGTTAATCTTTTTTCGTGCTCGGGCAGGCCGTAGTCAGTTGGTACTGCAATTGTGAGGGCGGATTTGACTGATATCCGTAAGATCCGCCTTCATATTCGCAGTTACTCACACGATACTTTTACTCACAGCCTTTGGAGCTGTGGCGCTAACTATGTATGACGTATAATTTATGAGTCTTCAGAGACACCGCGCTGTACAAACTGCTCTATTCACGCTCACTGCAGTCAGTCACATACTACTGGTGGATGGCAGTGCAAGTGCAACGCTGGATATCAAGGAAATGGATATGTATGCAGTGCTATGAGTAGGTTACGGTTTTTTCTGTTCTGTCGGTTTTTCTGTAGGCTACGGTTTCCGAGACACAACGGGTTGAGCTGCGGTTCGCACAATCTTGATTTTGGCTAGGGAGTGAGAGGTGTCCTAAAAGGAAAGGACGGAAGGGGACAGTATTGTAAGGCTATAGTGTTGGGCTTCCATCGTAGGATGACTCAAGCCTGATGTGATCACTTATAACTCGGGCTTCGGCTCGTCCGTGGGACAGGCACTAGGCGCTAGGCGTCATCTGCTAGAAGACCTCAAAGGAGAGGCATGGAACAAGTTGGTGTCGCTAACAAACATATTGTCGGTGAAGTAAGTTCTGCATCAGTACCAAACCAACCCCGGAAAGCCTCCCAGGAGTCAAGTGTTTAGTTCCGCATAAGTATAAGAGGACAAAATCACTGAATTGGCCAAATATGTATCGTCTACGGTTCTCAATGGAAGTCGATTGCGTGGCTCGTTCCACTACCACTACGAGTTGATTAGTTCCAAAAGCTATTTCTGGACTTGTAAGACTTTACGAATGAGCCATAAATTCAGCATCATGCCTCGATGACCGCTCTCTTTGTGATCCCCATGCTGAATGTGTACCAGGAGAAGGAGGATATTACGTATGCAACTGCCATTATGGCTATCGCGGCAATGGACGTACATGTACTCGTGAGTTTCTTGAAAATTGAGGAGTTCTACTGCTTTGAGGCCTAAAACTTGCTCCAGCAGGATGTTTTTTTAAACATTATTGTGCTTATATAAAACGGAGGGCCAGGCCTAGCCTTTGGTACCTATGAGCATACAGTATCTTTTAGCCTATGGTAACTCTAATGTAGCAGACTGTAATAAATTCCTCTGGAATTTAGCTGACTCCCAGTCTCGTGACGACATTTTGCTCATCTCTCGAGGTATGGCGATTTTCCATCGAGGAATCAACCCAGAAGTGCCCGGAAAACAGGTAGGTGTGACGTCTTTCCTTGATTTATCTTTTTGTTCTTCACTGAATTTAAGCGTCTTTCCCAATGAGTATCGATTTTACGCACGTATGTAATCGATCGCCATGTTTTGCGTGTACTATCCCAAGGGACCGATCCGAAAGTATAGATTTCGAGTTTTTAAACTATGTAGCGGGTGACAATATCTTATACATAATTATCATATTTTTGCCGATGTCTTATTATTTATTTTTATTTATTTATTTTTTCTATTAGCCAGTGGTCTACGTAAGTTTGATACGAAACAATATTTGTCTCGTTTCAGCTAGTAGTGATTCCTCACCATATCGCTGTCGGTTTGGACTATGATTGCCAGGATGCTCGATTCGTCTGGAGCGATATTTCCGGCATGTTTTTTTTCTGAAAAATCCTAATTTTTACTAGGTGTAGAAAGAATTTCTAGACGATACTGAAAGGGCTTCGTTTCGCATCCTTGGTAAAATGCTTGATCAAGCTGTTCATGGTAATACTTTAGGCCTAGGTAGCACAGTAGCTGGGAGAAACATTTCCCATCTTCCTGGCCGCTGAGATCGAATGTCGCCTTACAATTAGAAAAACGAACCATACCATTATTCCGTAATTTTTGAAAATTTTCTTCAGAGGCATTTATCCACGGTCGCTGTTTGGGTTAAGGTGTAGTCAAGATAATTCAAAGGAATCTAGTATGAGTGGAATAATAGAAGTCATAGTACAGAATAGTGCAAAATTACAAAAATCGACTGGTTTCAAAAGTAGTAAATAAGGGGTTGTACAAGATAGCGTTTCTGTGACCGTCTGGGTGTCTCTAACATAAGCGTACTATTCGTCGGCGTACTGACGCTTCATTGTAAAAGGCGCAACCTAGACAAGGCTTGCGTAACACGGACTATTTTGGGTGTGGACGTCGGCTAAGCCGGTTTTGAAACCTCTATAATGTCCTGCCAATGTCGTTTTTCGACTCGCCAATGTCTCACGAGTAACCTTGTGAGGCCACAACTTCGCCCAAGAGGGAAATTGTGGGAAATATTTGTATCGCGAACTGTGCCAAAATAACTGCGCAAATGGGCTGATTAATTCAAATAATTAAAGATTGGTTGATCTAAAACTATTACCCCTGGTCTTCATCATGTCCTAGCCGTTTACCTATCAATGCAAAGAAGAAACTTTTTGGGTGAATCTAGAAGCTTTCAATTCTACCCACTACAGGTCACTCAATAAAATCTGCTTCGTTGAACGGTACTGACATGAAATCGTACTATAAAAAGGATCTGAACAGTCCTGAAGGTGTTGCAGTCGACTGGTCATCCAGGTTAGCCAGAACATCTCTTGCTGCTCATCAGCTATCCTTCAGCCTTTTACCCACCTTCTCAAAGCTTCCATATATTTCCAGGAATGTCTATTACGCCGATTCGCTGAACGATGAAATCGGAGTGGCCTCCCTCGATGGACAATACCAGAAAGCCCTCATAACTGAAGGCCTTGTGAATCCTCGAGCTCTGGCTCTCGATCTCAACAATAAGTTCGTTGCCCTGATTGACTGAGCAAGCTCATTCATTGCATTTCTGTCTGACGACTGATTTCATCTTTCAGGCACTTATTCTACACTGACTGGCATCGAGAAAACCCTATAATTGGACGAGTTGACATGGATGGAAAGAACAACAGGGTGTTCCTGAATGATGATATTCACTTGCCGAATGGCATCACGATCCTCCCGAATCGACGTGAACTCTGTTGGGTGGACGCTGGAAACCACAGGTACGCTTTTAGGGGATGAATTTTGATTAGGGGTGTTTGAAACATTGGCCCCGCTTCACAGGAGAAGGGGGATCCTCAATTATAGCAGCCCCACATTATGGGTTGTTTCACGCGCGCTTATCAGCTAGGAAGAAGTTCGATATTGATTTTGCGCGCGTAACAATGTCCACTTCCAAGGTGATAAAGTTCCTCCCCCACTTCACTGCTTAGTTGAAACTGCAAACCTTTTAGGTTTATTGCACGACCATACTGAGACATTTCAGGTTGTCCTGCATCGGCCTCGATGGTAATAATCGCCGCGTCGTCTACGCACCACTACAGTATCCGTTTGGTTTGACGCACAATAATGAAGCCAAGTTCTACTGGACCGACTGGAAAGAGTAAGTAATCAAACTGGATGGGTAAATGTTTTTCCGTCCATGAACACACATCTGAATTAGCCACCGATGGGGAAACCGGCCCTAATTGGAGGTAGCGCTATGCTCTGAATGCTGTCCTTAGATTGTTCCAAGACGATCTAGCCCTAAGAGTAGCGCCTCTTCTTCAACCTGTTGCAGTAGCCTATTCCTTCCAGTTCACTTATACTCGAACTACCATGACCCAGCCAAACTTAAGGTATGTCACCGACGATGTCGTCTGTAGCCGTTCTTTAGAAAGGAATGGGGAAGTGAGGGAGAGCGAAGAAGTTGGGGATCTCTGTGAGCGTTAAGAGCATGAAAATAGGCGATACTTAACAAACGAGTTGAGCACTTTCCATCGAAATATTTGAGCTTATCGAAGCTGTAATTATTGACGGTATGCAGTTTCTTTAATTTTTTTCATCGTTTCAGCAATCGAATTCATTCTGTCGGCATCTATGGCGATGGCTATACGTCGTTCCCAATTTCAGTTGGTGGATCTGGCAAAGTGTATGGCATATTGGCTGTACCGAAACAGTGTACTGGACGTAAGCATTTTCAAACTACTACTAATAATAAGAGAGACCAATTGAGTAGAGCATACTGCAGGTAGTCATACGACCCTTTTTGAAAATCTGGAACCACCGTTTTCACATTCACCTTGACATCAGCTTCTGTTGGGTGAACATCTAGAACCGTCTAGAACAAAGGGTCGATAGTCCTGCTCAGGATCTAACTCTGCCAAAACTCTTGCCTCGTGAAGAGGAAGAGGATCTATCGAAGTCACATACCTCCTTCAGCCAAGGGAAAAATATTTCAAATACTTTTTGCCATTTCCTGTAACTTCCAAGAGTCTAGTTACTCTCCAACAGACCTCGAAAAGTAAGAGCCCTTCTACTGGATACTCTTTAACCGCTACTGACTGAGGTTTCTCAATAAGGGTGATCAACCATTCCTTTCCGCATTCAAATTACGATCCCTTTCCCAAGGTGGTCACCTCTCTTCTTCCTCGTGCAGTTAACCCTAACTACCATACGCTGCGTTACCCTACCATACAGTTCCTTACCTTTCAATCGTATCCTTTCTTCACTTGCGGACCCAAAAACCAAGACTTTTGTGATTTGCTGTTCCTATAAGTATCGGGAACTGACGGCTTCAGAGACTTACAATTAGTTTGGGCTATTTTGCTTAGACATGATATACTTCCTTGACCTATCTGAATGAAGCCATTTCAGCTGCAACGGCCTGTTCTGTCGATAACGGAGGCTGTCCATATTTGTGTCTTCCTGGTCAAGAAGGTGTCCGTTGTGAATGTCCATCGAATGTCGCCGTTAAAGGATGCTGAGAAGTTTCAAGAATTTTAGAAGCCGTCTTTCAGGACAAAAAAGGATATCTGCTGTTCACGGTGGAAAATTGTCTTGCCAGATTTTGAACAAATTTTTTTTGCTAAAAAATTTCTGGAAACGGTTTCTTTCGGACCAGCACTCCAACAAACTTCTATGGTCGATTTTCATGTGCTCTGTTCAGATGAGCTGTTGTTCATATTGTCGTCGTTTGTCATTTGTTAGGTACATTATGTGACCTTTATATGCCATCGTATTCTAAATAGCTGAATAATTACTTAGTTATATTGTATTACTGCCGTTGAACGTGTATCATATACTGAGAATATTAACTGGTTGTTAACGCTTATCATTTAATCATTGTTTATGTGCTTTTACATAAAAATTCCTTTATAAAGTTCAAGATTTTGTTTCGAGGGCTCCAGTGAAAGTGTAGGGTCAGGCAGTGGGTGGATCAATGAGTAAAAACCCTCCATTACACCTCTGTGAGCTGAGAGATCGGATCCTATTCTCTCTCCTGTGACTGAAGTAGATTCAATTCCGAAGGACAGTCTCAAAGAGCTAGAAGAAGAAGAAGTCCGACCAGTAGTCCCCGAGATTGTTCGGAATAAAAGCACGACTACAACAGAATAAGGAAAATGGCTGACGACGTTCTTTATCTTCCCATCAGTGGCAGTCAAAGTAGAGCGGATGATCCTAACTGCCAACAGTCACTCTTTTGAGTCACCATAATTAAGCCCAGAGTAATTATGCCAGAAATAGCCCTTGATTCCTACTCTGCGGAGGGACTTTGTGTTTAACTGTGATCAATCATAAAAACTTTCGATGAGGGCGCTGCGCTACTGATCACATAGAGTTCCTGGCACAGACCGTACACAAAGAACAGAAAATTTGGTAATATATGTACAATTATTTTATTATTAAATATGCTGATATGTACAATTATGAACATTCCTGTTAAAATTGGCTTGTTGAGCTCTAGAGATCAATAACATGCAATAAATAAACAATCATCTCAGTTTTCAGAACTGAAAAAACAATCAATGTTCATCAAGAAGCGGTTTCAATTCTGGTAGTGTGGGACGAAGAGGAGATGACGGGAAATGTTTTGTTACCAATTCCAGAGCAAGTTTATTCAATCGGTACCTGAAAACATCTTTCAAACTTGGCTTCTTCAATTGGTAATTCCATCAAGCGGTAAAAGACGAAACATTAAGAGGAATTCTTCACAGACTGATACTAAACCTCTACTACTACACCACAATACTCACCCGCATCGATAATACTCTGTATCCACTCCATTGAAGCTGTAACAATTGGCAAACATGCGGCATAGGTCAGCAATAAATAAGTGCTGCTGAAAAAAAAGTAGTGCAACTTAGTAGTGAAAGATGTATAGGAGAGAAAACGCTCACGTGGACGTAGTACTTTGCTCGAAGGCGATCACCCATTGTTTTGAGATCAATTGGGTATTCGATATAGTCATAGTATTCAGGAACCTGAACAGCAGAAGCCACTTTAACTATTAGGTATTTCGAAGTTCGTGTAGCAAATCATAAAGGGGAATTAAGTAGTAACTTCGCCTCTAAGATTCATGACAATAAAATTCCAGTAAGAGAAACACGGTTCCAATAAGAGCCTAACAAACGACATTGTGAGGAAAGATCAGTTCTCGCAACTTTACCAAAGAGGGAATCCCACTATTCGGTTCCTTCACGTCCTCAATTTCACAGACCATTTAAACCAGAGTGAGCTAAACTCCACTCATTGCTGGAAATCTGGGGTTCAAGGAAATCTCAACAGGATCCGACGACCTCTAATAAATAAAGGCGTCCTCTGAATTCATAAAAAGAAGCTCCCAATGAGTCACAGGAATTTAAACGGTCTGAGCTTAAAGAGAGAACAGCGTCAACCATCGGAGAGACATAGGTTCTCAAAAAGAATGGATAATTCAGTACTTGGCATAAAACATCGTAAACTTCCAATTGTTTATTAGACGGACGTGTTCATTCCAATTTTAAATTCGAGGAAATAGTACCGTCTACAGGTTAACGTTTAGGTCTAATGGTTATTTGAAAACTACTAGAAAAAGTAAACTAAAGCCCACCATTTCTCCATCAACTGGCGCAACAAACGGCCAACTCCATTTATCAGCGTTGAGCTTCTTCAGAATGAGCTTTATCTTGCTTTCCAAATCATCATCCTTGGCGGGACTATCATCGTCATTGTAACTCTCAAGTCCAGGGATGTCTTTGAATCTCAGCCCATTACCACCTAGATTGCATTAAAAACAGCTAGAGAACTTATTTCAGAAAAAGTACACCGTAATATAATCCTCACCGTGATAACGGAAAATATGCTCTATTCCACCGTATTTGCGCGTCTTATTAGGATATTTCACTTCGCTCATGGCTTGATGCAAATCGCGGACACACTTCATATAAGACGAGAACTCTGTGTAACGCATTCTAAACGATGCAAAGTTAGTATGATAAAAAAACCGAGTTACTTTTAATATTCAACTTACTGGGGATGCAGTTGGCAACCCATTAACGTAGCACCTTCATACTCCTTGATATAACCTTGATATAACTTTTTGGGCATTTCAACCTTCTCCGAAAATCCTTGTTTACTGTAATACAAGAAGTATGTTCGAAAATTCATACTTGAGAGAAAATTAGGCGAACCTGAAATATCCGATGGCAAATTCGTCCGCAAAAGTCAGTAAATGATAGTTTCCGCACTTCACTTGATAGTCCTTCAGATGATTCATTAGATGCGTACCGTAACCTTTCACCTGAAGGCAGTAAACTGAAGCATCCAAAGTCGGCGCCATTTCTGTTGACCACTCCAAACGAGAGCAAACAAATATGGAAAACAAAGCAACTTTGAGCTGACCTGTTCATTTGCAGTGATTGCACAGAAAACTATTTCTATGAAGCCTTGCGTGGGGAACGGACGAAAACATATCCCGCCAATAACTCCTTTGCCTTTAAAGGAAAAACAAAGTATCAGAAGAGGAGCAAGTACTATTGTAAAAACCCGAAATAACTCACCTTTCTTGAGCAATACCATATTTCTATGCCTGTCATCGAAGACTAAACGGGTTATGTACTCCTTGGGCATTTTAGGTAGCTGAACCGAAAAAAGGCTTTGCAGTTGTAATAGCGAGACTGTTGTTTCACGATCTTGGAAGGGTTTCAACGAATTTCCAATAACTTTGAACCTGTAAGAGAAAAAAATAGCACCTGCAGCACAGGACAACTCCAAAAATAGAAACTTGCTCAATTATCCCATTCTTCTCTTCGATCCTTGCAGTCTCTCCTCGGCAGACGTCCAAATTTATTGCATCACATGGATCAGTATCGGATCCGCTTTGGGCCTAAAATTTGAAATCTTTCGAAAAAATTAAGATTATCGAGAAATAAGTGAGAAACTTGCATCATTCACTGTTTTCACGATAGCCCTCAGGAACAGATCGGTTGATAGAGAAGATTCGGACTGAAAGTATATTATGTATAAGTAAAAAAGGGAGATCATAAATCGAAAGAAGAACGCTCTGTTCGTATGCCCCATCAACGAGAAGTAGGGAGAGAAGAACCATGAATAATTTCAAAAACAGGGACGAAATGCAGAAGAATATTTTTTCGGAATTAAGAAGAAAGACAATTCATCAGAAGTAGAAATGACACATGCCTTAGTGCGCTTCCTTGATGGTTTATCTTCCTCTCGTGATGCTGGACGACTAGATTCAAAAGAAGCCTCTCTTTCGCTAAGGCGGGTGAATCTGAAGGTGGGCTTTCGTATTGCTATCAATCGTATTCCGATAACGAGTGAAGAAGTAACAGTTGACATACTTCGGAAGTTCCAAGCCATCAGGAAGAACCATCTTCAATTTTATCGGAGTTTTCAATGACATCTCCACGAAACTCACTAGCGAACTCATAAACTCATGAAGCTCTTCCACAGACTAAATCAAGCTATAGAAATGGCTACATGAAGCGGACGAGAAACCATGGAAACATTCATACATAAGCTATGACTGACTCACCTGAATGTCAGCACCTTGTGGACTGAGGGCATAATTTAAGAAGAATTGTAGACCTTTATGCCCGAAAATTTCTACGGCTTCATATTGTTTGAAGGACTTGAATTGCTGCGGCAAAATGACAAAGTACATCCATCTGGTGTAGAACAAACGATATTGAATACGATCGGCTTTCGGAACTGAATTATTGTTGTAAGAGTAAATGAACGAATGAAAAATCGAAATAATCTAGATATACCTGCATCAAGATATACTGAAGGAGTGGGAATCTTCCATGTGTTTATAATTGTCAACAGCTTAGATGCACAATCGAGATTATGTTGGATATTTCTGGAAGTTAACGAAATATTTCAAAGTGTAAGCTTCTAAGGAGGAAAAAGAGAAAGCCCAGAACTTACTCTGTCGATTCCCCATAAAAGGCAACACAAGCCGTCACTATATTGAAAATTGACATTGCTTCAAATTTTGGGAAACCAAATGGAACATCTACGACAGTGCTCCATTTCTTTAAAGCACTCAGACATAGCTGGAAGACTTGATAAACGATCTGAAAGTAAACAATCATTACAAACAACGAAATGATAGGAACCAGCTACAATTACGCGTTTTAGAACTGCTGTATTGATCACTAATACATTTTCCTCAGAATTTTCAGTGCAATAATAAATAAATAAACAACGACAACTCACGTGTAGCTCGTCCGTATCCTCTGTGGTTGCCATGCGATCATGCAAGCCATGAGTGTCATTCGCAAGCTGAATAAGCTTTTCCTGTTCATATTTGGTGGGTTTCACAGAATTAGCTGCATGTGACTCTGGAATTATTGGGATGAGTTTGAAAAGACCTAGCAACCGCCAGAGATGACTTTAAACAATTAAAAAAACTCTAATGAAAAATATTAACCTATCCCGTGGTTGCAACCTCGACAAACTGCATCGCTGTCAACGCTACGGATATGTTTGAAATCGACCTAAAGAGGAATTTAGGGAAGCCTGTCGTGGTGCGCATTTGATATCGAAAAACTATTGCAATAAAGTAAACGTATGTGCAGGGATTCAAAAACCTACTGGTTTCCTGAAGCCCTGGAAAGCCAACATAGGAAGAACATTGAAACTACAAAACTTGGTAAAGAAAAATTGAAAGCAATTTGACTTGCCAAGAACAATCCGCCATCCTCCACAGTTTGATCGTAGTTTAGTACGGGACGGAAACCACTACAACGGCACTCGGTACATTTTGCAAATAAAGCTAACACCTTTAGGTTGCCGTCATCGTCACGAACCCGCATCTGACATCAATTTGCTTCAAAAACTACTCAGTTGAAAGCTCAAATACATCCTTCCAACCTTCATTGACGTTCTGACTGAGGTCTGAGCCTTGCGGAGCCGTTGTGTGGCCCCTGGCTGCAAACAACAAAGAAATTGATTACTTAACGAGAAAACACACCCTGCGGCTTTCAAGAATAAGCTATTGCACGATTAAAAAGTGGTAAACTCGATTACATTGGAAAGAGTAACAAATGGTAAAATAAAATCATTTAATTAGTTGACGTTGTTGACAAAACTGGTTTTGAGGCGTGGAATAAAATGTTTTACGTGGATGCAGAGGCTGCTCTATGCTTATTATTTCGACGTCAACCTAATCACCCCGCTGATAAAAGTTTATATATTTTCCTAAGAATTGATGTCTCCAAGCTTTTGTTCTACACCGCTTTCTGTAAAATATATAAGTTTATGCTTGATCAACTTATAAATGCATTTCTTCAGTGTTCTGCATGGATATCATGAAAACAATTTGTTGCTGTGGTGGTGAGGATAATGATGGATTGCCATATGAACGTTTCTATGATGATTCCAGTGTTACTCCAGTTAGACGAAATGATGATCGCCTTAATGGGTATGTATTTTTCTGTTTATTACTTCTTATCATCATGTTTGGGACGAGATAACAGGTTCGAGGGCAGTTCCCGCACGCATCTCTCATATAAGATCTATCGGTTGTCATGAGCGAAAGAGTGCTTGATGTTCTTGAGGAAGACAAAATTATTAGATTGGAGTAAAATAAAATATAATTCCTTTTTCGTCTGGTTGGGTGGAAGCGGCATTCCCTAAGTTGCGGTCATCTACGGCAGTAAACAGAAAGGGACCAAACTGGTAATGTAGGGGCTTTCCAGTGCGAACTTCGCCATCCTATCGATCTGAACTTGAAGTTTCCCATCCAGAACAGGTCTCTCATATTTGTTTGATTAAGCTGCTTCTTGAAACTGTTAGTTTGACCGAGTTCCGTCCCCAGGTATTTTAAGTGATTGTTCTTCTTGAAACTTCTCACAAACAATTGATTGTTTTTGAGACCCTTTTTCCGTTACAGCCATGGAATTGATGAAATAGACGCTGGAGGTTGGGATCCTTCACGTAGAGCTGTGAAAAGTAAAGAGGAACAGGAGGAAGAAGCTCTGAATCGGATTCTAGAAAATACCCAGCATGTGAGTTATTTAACCCTTCCTTGCTTGCACTTCGTGTATAAATCGTTGCGCTCGAACTTCCAGCTCCCATTACAACAAATTGTAGACTGATATTGTTAATAATAGTAGCACTTCTAAAAAAAAGTTTATCAAAGCACATCAAGTGGTTAAAATTTATTACTTCTCTTGATTCTTAAAATCCTTTAGTCATGGTTAATACTTATACTACTATACTTTTACTTATTTTTCGCTATAAGCGAGTTCTGTTCATTCAAACAGCGAAAGCTTTTATCGTTTAAATTCATAGATGAGGCTTGTCGGGTGACATTTCTTTATCCTTAAGTGCTTGAAATAGAATTCAGGGAGATTTATATTCACAAATGCATGTATGAATATATTCCAGAATATAATCGACGTCTCCCATCTTGACGGAATGACGTTAAATACTTCTGAATACCTGGCTCGTGCTCAATTCTACGAAGAAGCTATTCGTACGCACGATCAAAATGTAAGCCGTGGGGTAAACGCAGCACCACGGAGTCCAAGTTAGTCTCCTTCTGTTATTTTGAATAATTTTGAATCATCAGATTTGAATTATTGAATTGCTATCAATCGGGCGTGGAATTCAGGTCGGCATGCGAAGCATCTATTGGAAGACTGCGGTAATAAAGCTGTCGACTGGCTCACGAGGCCCGGACCCACTCGTGAATTTTTAGACGAAATACGGGGCTGGACATCGGAGTGAGTCATTTCATTGTTGTTTAGTTTTTCTATTTTTAAAGGAGCATTATATCGATTTTCAAGGATGCATGAGGCTGTAACGAATGGTATACAAGTTCAACATAAAACAGATTTGGTAGTGTACATGGACCTCTGATGAGCAATACTGAGGTGAGGCCATTTTTCACCTTTACTTTAGATTACTAGGAGGTCACCGAAGTTTTGATTATAACGAAATTCCGTATAGTTTCACGGAGCCTAAATCTAGGCAGTTCTATCTTTTACGGTTTATAGGTCACAACATATGGGAGTGTTCATAGAAAACTTCGTGATTGGGCCTAAATTTCTAGATTTTCTTCAAGCACTCTGTGATTTGATAAGGGTCCCTAAACTTAATTGCCTTCGAGTTGCAGTTTATTGTTTTGAAAGGTTATTTTCAAGGCTTGGAAAAGCAAAACTGGTATGGTGGAATCAAGCAGTGCCCGGATCGCTTCGTCCTTCGATACGATTTGTGATGAGTTACTGAAGGTGTTTTTTACGTTCCCATGTTGTTACATTATTGAATTTCATCATTTCTGGTTACTTCCAGCTAGGTACAACACTTATAGATTCATTTTTTGGGGTTATAAGGGAGTGCTCTGTGCTCCATTTATGTTGAATTCCATTCGTTTTTATTCGAATGTAGCTGTTTACTTTGCGTGCCTTTACTATTGCCCGTTTTATTATCCTGTGCGATAAATGCCGTTTGTAATGTTTCCAGTAGTTGTCTGGGCTGGAAGACAGATTTTTGTAGTTTCCGGTGCCTCTTGCCAATCATTGTTTCCATCCGATCAATATGGTTTCATTCGTTCATTCGATAATGTTGTTAGGTTAGTCTAGATAGAAGTTCACTATTATCAATTGTGATTTAACAATTTTCTTTTTTTTTTTTGAATTTTGAGTGACTGACTGCAATATGTACGGTTTAGAGTCAAGCGCGCGGTGTGGTGTTCATCCTTCTTACATATGCTCTTTTTCTGTCCTTTATCGTGTTTTACAGCTGGATTCTGGATATCATTCCCAATCGATCATAGAAGAGTCCCTAACACTACTGTATTGCTTCGCCAGCTATTAATCTTTAGATGACCTCTTTTCTCTTTTTTCCTTTGATCCAGTTTCTAGTTTGTTCCTTTTGCAATACTTTTTAGACACGGACGCTTGACATTTGTATCGAATCGTTGTGGTAATAACTTTTATTGAGTTTCTAAATAAATTATTCACATTTGCACAAGTTCTCGTTCAAGGTCAGTTTGTGCGAAGTTCCGCTTACGGTAGTCATCCAAATGACTTGCAATTTCTGGTTTTTTCTAAGCATTTTCATTGTCCCCATAAAAGTTAAAGGATGGAGTTTTTGGCGTTAATCAATCCCGTCTGAGGGATGCGCCCTCGCATTCGACTTCCATTCGGAGCCGTATTTGTGTAATGAATGCGTATATGACCGATTCAACGACTTGCAGTGGACCAGCCGATGTACAAATTAGTGCTTTTATCCTCCCAGACGGGTCTGGTACCAATACAGCGCCTCCGAAGGGATGGAGGGCTTGGTGATTGAGGCGCATATCGATCCGGGATTCGAACCCGTGACCATGCGTGCGTGAAATGCGCCACTTGCCACTACACTACCGCCATAATGTCCCTTGTTCCCATGTTATAAGCAAAATATTTATTCAATAACGAAAATATGAGACAACAAATACCAGTGAAGTGAGATATGCCGGGAGAATCAAGTATAAAATCTCAAATGCGATTCCAGTTTGGAGTAGTAGCAGCGAATAAAAAAAGGGTTATAGAACTGTGAAAAAGTATTTGTTTTTCTATGAGGTCAATAAATAAGGCAAAAAAGCAGAACGGTCTATGAAAGCCCGAAGGATCGTCATGATACAGAAAAGGGTGAAAATGAACAGAGGGTAGTTTTGAGACTGTAGAAGTAAGAGTAAGACTTCTTCTGAGGCCCAAAAATTGTGTGGGGACGTACAGGGCGTGTGAAACTCCCTGGGGGTCGAATTCAGATTTTAGAGGGTACCTTAGAGGGCATACTTACCTTAGACTAAACACAAGTAGATAACATCTCCCCGATAAGATTGGATTTTTCTCAGTCCAGTATATTATTTACACTTGATTTTGATTAATGACAGACCGTAGTTTGAAGCACCGCTGCAATAGACCTTATGTAGGATTTAGGATGAGGATATATCCAAGGGCCACGGTTAGAGCCACGCGTGCAGTCTGAGGTTGTGATTGGTTGCTAGGTGTTATGGCCAATGACAGGTGCTTCTGGCACCCACACCACCTACTTCCCACCAAAGGTACCTAACTTTATTTGCGCCCGGACGGCCCCTCAGTGCATGAACCTGAAAGCTCGAAATCGATTATTTAGCATAAAATAAATATCTTCTCCTGGAAACGCATGGCGATATGGGGCTTAAGGATTGAAAGGGCCTGGATTTCAGTTTCTAAAGTCCCAAGGAAGAGCTGGATTGACCCTTATTGTGGCCATAATGGGGGTGTTGCGGGAGTCCTGATACAGTCGCAGTACACGGCGACTCTTGACTAGTTGTCCCGCCGTTCGGGACTTCAATAAAAAGTCAAAGGAACGCAGCAGTTCTAGCAACTACCTTAGCCATCCGAGAAAATGCCGTTTAGCAGAGGGAAATCGCTTTTCGTCCTATCCAAATTTTCACCTACAGTTTAGGCACTTATGGACCTATTCTACGGCGACTGCCCACGGTAGGGCAGGAGCAGTCTGAGGATTATTCAAGATAGATGAATCAGAATCAGAGACCTGTTGAAATTGAGCTCGGGAAAAATCCGTTTGGACAACTGTCACATACAACTCGTCACAATAGCGATGGCTAAAGCTGTAATAGGAACGACACGTAAATGCGTAGCTGATGCCGTCTGATCATCCCTGTTACAGTTGTCCGATTCACAGGCACACATCACTTCTTCGTACTCGTTGTGCATCCATTTTCGGGAACAGCCCATTTGTACCTGGAGATTTTCGAAGTTTTCGTTTTTTTGAAGAAAGGAGGCAAAAAATGGGTAATTACCTGTGAACTATCGGTTACGTTTATACATCCCTGCTTCTCGCTTATAACCTGAACGGGTCCTGCTCGTCCCATGCTATGCGTTACGTGTCGTTGGGCCGCATAAGTGCAGAAGTGACCTTCAAATTACTCCAATTATGGCGATTTCTAGAAGATCCTTTCAAATACTTGTGCTAAATTATTTATCTCCATCTCCCAGAGCAATGAAACAGCCCTGTTATATTGTAGAGGGTGATGGTTGAACAGGGTTAGCAAACTCGCGCTGTGATCATCGGGTTCGAATCCTCACAGGCATAGCGAGCGTTAAATCCTCTTGAGGTCGGAGAATCGGTAATAAAAGTATCCTAAAGATCATCAACGGTTACCAGTGCAAGAAATAGTCTTTTAGTTGCGTGGCTATCTGAGCCCCTCTACGTATTCCACTCGACAGTTTAGAAGGAGTATTTACCAGAGGGACTTATATGTACATGTTAATTTGTCCTTTGTAATGAATTCTCTTGTAATAGTGTAGACGATATTGAGCGGCCAGGTGAAGGGAAGGATTCTACGATGCACTAGGCATTGAACAGTTCCGCTGAACGACGATAGCTGGCTGGGAAGGAGCTGCGATGCTGGGTCTATGAGAAGCTTTACAATCCGGGATGTTAACTCTAGCAGTAGAAGTAGCAGAAGAGATTTTAAATAGCTTCCAAATGGCGTAATAGTTCCCTGAGCAGCACTACCCATATACTGCTTCTCTTAGAAGCAGAGGGGACCATAGGCAGAGCTGGTGGATTTCAAACTGTCTTTACCCCACTTTTTGACGAGGTAAGAAATAAGAAATTGTTAAGAAAAACTAGATGGCGGGTAATCCTCTTAGATTACTTACCGATACATTTATGTTGCTTACAAGACGATGTTACTGTAGTTCCATCATGTGAATTTATTTCACAGTTCACACATGTCCGGTACGGTAACGTCGGGTCAGAGGCACTGAAAAAGTACTTCTGTAGATGTTACGGATGTGTCAGATGTAGAGTCCGTGGGAAAAATCCCAAGTCTAAGCCTGAACCAGAAAGACCTGCCGTCCCTCCATGGTCGGCAGTAGAAGAGAATTTCCATAAGTTTTTGAAATTTCGAGACATTCGAAGTAACGGGTAGTTATGAAGGAAACTAACCTAAGGGCTAGCGATCTCGACCTCAGCACTCCATCCCTAGTGGACATCGACACCGGATATCGTCCAAGTGGTTTGACATATCCGTTGCACATGTTTGTATTGCAAATACAATGTTTATGTGGTTTCCCTGCCCCTCTAAACATCAACAAATACCAAAAATTAGTGGTTGGATGCTCTATTTAATTCTTACCGTGATAAAGTCACACAAACTTTGTTCCTATAGTAAAGAAGTTCTGGTCCGCGGTAGAAAAATGGTAGCGATGGCGGTCCAAAACCGCATCCAGCAGCTCCTGTCGTACTGTCCTCGTGGCACCTGAAGTCCGATGACTTACTTCCGTGATGAAAATGGCAATCATCAGTGGGTAAAACAAAGGCAGGTTCTTACGGGAGTATCTTAGCATACGAACCAGGGTCTAGGATCGGCATTCGTCAAGTGAACCCTCGATTTTGTAAGGACTACGTGGTGTCGTGGAATTCTTTACCATTTGCAAGTAAAAACAAACAACTTCCTCTCTAACTGGTTCTCTGTACTAGCATCAAAACATGTTCTTTCATTTCCCGTCATCCGACAACCGTGACATGAGAGGGGGCAGGGGCTGAGTAGCACCCACTTCAGTACCCTTCATTGCCTATTTCTACTGGGTACGAACCCCAGAAGAGAAGGAACTGAATATTTATTCTGAAATGCTGGTTCATATACCATGTCGTGGTCAATGGGAACGTACTTTTTGACGGCTCCGACAAGGGGGCGATAGGTTATCACCTGAGGGCCACGGGTGTGTGTCGATTCATGCGATTCTGGGTGCGCGCGGCAAATTGCGCGGCAAAATGCGGTGCGATTTGGACGACTGCAGCGTTCATCATTGAAGCCCAAATTTGAAGTAAAGAAGGTCAGTCAGATAGCCCGACCCTACTAAAGTACTCTACTTCAAGTTCGTGCCCCATTGATGAGCGCAGGAGTTGTTTGAATCATCGCGAATTTCGCCGCGCAATTTGCCGCGCGCACCCGGAATCGCACGAATCGTGCGTCCCCCGAGGGCCACAAACGACTGGATCAGGTTATCCTGAAATCTGGCCTTTCACTCACCATTGTCCCTGACACTTATCGTCACAGTCCGGATCTCGCTCAGAGCATTTTCGACAGGTTACATTCCGTCTCATTATGGAGCGAACATAGATATGATCATTACAGAACGGTCCTGAAACGAACACTTAGTTTGACCGGCTAGGCCGATAGGTTCGATTTTCGGAAAGTCAAAAAAAGTACAAGAAGAACTCTCACTTCAAGGTGCGTTTTTTCGATATGCTATTGACTATCTGATTTTGCTGGGTCGAAAATATGGCAAATAAGGAGTTAGATACTTCTTTCAATGGGTGGCTTAAGATGACCTATTTGCTTGATAAAAGGCTTGGGACTTCAGGAGATAAGCTATGGATTTGTTCCCCATCCGGTCAATTTGCGGTCCACTCACTGGGGACTCCTACGAAGTTCATCCAGCCGCCAGACAAATGAGCGATTGGAGAATTTCCGATGACGGATCCCACACCAGCTGGTCAGCGTGATCCATCACCAGCTGAACTCACCTATGCGTCACTTGTTTACCTCCGTCTGGCTCTCAGCCCTTCCTTTAATTCGTCCCCTTCCCTGTGGAAGGAAGTTTCAATCTGGAAAACCCACGGTTTGATTTAATCAACGGCCACTAACTGGTTGCTCCTTGACCCTTAGAATCACTTAAGCGATTGCACATGTACGCTACCAGGGGAGTGGAAGTTCTGTTGCTAGATCCCACGCCACCTGGTCAACTCGATCCATCACTGGCTGATCGACGATTTCCGTCACACGTTTGCCTTCGTCTGTCCCTGAGCACTTTCCCTCACCCTGCCAACCCTCCCCTCCCCTCCCTCCGCCATCGGAAAACATTACAGTAGAACCTGGTAATGTCAAACAATTCCTGGATACGCTACATTAATCAAGGGCGGATTACATCCCGCTTCCAAATAGAAAAGCCACGGTGTACCTCAAAGCAAAGCGAAAATGTTCAGAAACGTCTAAGGAGGATACTAATAGATGTTTCTCAGCTAGTGGAGAATTTTCGGACAGTCTACTGGCATATATGCAAAAGTAGAAGATTGATTAGGATTCTGCCATACCGCTTCTTATAGCAGTGCTGTACTACAATCTGGTTCCTCAAAATCAGGCATCACTGCTAGCTTCTACAGCAGGATGCTCCACAGCACTCCCTTCCTTCCAACTGAAGGCCCCTACTTGGAAATTTAGGCTCACTATATGGAGGAGGTCAGCTGTATACCTCTTACTTTCGTTAACATACCCCCGGTGACTTCAGTCTGTCCAGAGGCAACGCAGGCAAGTCCTTGCCCAGGAAACGATTTTGGCTCAAATCGAGATGGCTTTAATCAGCTCTTTTATTTCATTCCCTCGATACATTCTTTCTCTTGCTTCTGAGGAATTTCTTCAATTCATTCGTAGGGCGTAAGCTGGGTTTTGTTTGTGACTACATAACTGAGAAGTTCGAAAGCCAGTCAAATGGGTCAGCTGACTATTTCGAATCTTATAGGAAATTGTAACTACCACTACTGGTTTTACTGCAGTCGCCACCCACCTATACATGGAATCTCGATCATTCATTACCAGACATTCGTAAAACTTTACGACACAGCCAGAATGTTTTTTTTTTCGAATTGCAAGCTGACATAACACTCTGAAACGTTCATCGATTTCCGAGAAAGGATTTCTTAATGAGCCACTGGAGGCTACAATGCCATGGTTTGTAGCCAACTCCGGCTATGGCATGTTTTCGACGATTTCTGAGGAAAAGAGCTTGTTCATTCCATTCTTATCGGTTACTTCATTATAATACTCGTAATTTCATGAAATATTGTAAAAAGGAGAATATAACCTACCATGACAAACACAAAGTACATGATCAGCGAAGTGCTCATATTCACACCCGGGAAGAGTTCGAGGAGACCGTCGGAGACATCCTGGAACAAATGCATTGTTTAGAGCGAACAACGCAATTCTGATACAGTAGTTTACTTTAATCCAAGACATTGTAAACTTTTATAATAAAGGGCACAATATTCCTTTTCCATCCGAGATTTCGTCGGCTTGAATGATCTTATGGAATGAGGACGGAGAGGAAGTTTTTGTTATCGGTTAGTGCGGGCTAATCCCATACCAAATCCTGTTCAGGCCAAGGAGATGTCAATTTTGATGATGCGCCGCGTATTTGACTTCGACCCAGAATCGCAAATTGATTTGAATGCGCGACGGGTTTGCATAGTTAATTTCGGTGGCCAGCAACAGTGCGTGTGGAGTATTTAATCCCTTAGTGGATCTACTATTGTATGAAAGGGTCTGAAAGGAGGGTGGGTGCAGTTGGTTGGAAAGGAATCTCAGAGAAGGCATGTGGTAACTTCTGCAGTGGCCCCTAACCCACCTCGGCCTAAAGGTACTCGGAGTTAATCTCATTCAGAACTTTTCATGTAACAGAACCCAAAGAATCGTCTTTATGTTAGAATTCCCTTGTGGGTAGTCAGACTAATAGAGGGAATTCTGTGATGCTGCAATTATCACGTTTTTTCAGACAGTTTGGCGTGCGATGGGGCAATTGAAGTTTCAGATTAGGCAGAAAAAAATCAAACAAAACAGCATTAATACAGTAACTCGTAGCCCTTAGAAAATAGTCTCTCGAAATGAAACACACTAATAAATCACTTCATTACTACTATTTATTTTCTTGGTCACGAGAGGAACCCTTTAGCAGTTCTAGCGTGCACGCTTCTATGGTTCAGTGGGTAGGCAAACTTTGAAGAATGGCTATAAATCCAGTTCCAAATCCAAATATTCTCTTCCGAAGCATAGCTTTTGACTGAGCCATTCAGGAGGGGGGGGGGGGGAGGAGGGGAGAGGAAAGAGGTAAGCAAACCAGCCCGTTTGGCCCTTCTGCTGGATACATTTGCTTATTCTGCGATTCTGTTTAAGAGTCTCATAATTCCGAGTCAGGGGAAGTACGTGGGGAGTCGCTTCTAAATCCCAGGTGGGAGCTCTTTATACGGTGCACATAGGGCTGCCGTGCAACTGTGACAGTATGGTGTGCTTTAACACTTGATTCATATATTCGCCCAATGTCTTCCACATATAAACAAGGAAGTGTCTTCCACCTGGGATTTAGAAGCGACTCCCCACCTACTTCCCCTCAGTGGGATTATTAGACCCTTAAACAGAATTGCAGAATAAGCTAATGCATCCAGCAAAAGGGCCAAACGGGCTGGTTTGCTTACCTCGGGGGGGAAGCGAAAAAGGAGCGACGAAGTGTGTTTGAAGCATTTCGGTTCGAAGCTGTGGAAAGAGTTTGCAGTCAAAAGCGATTGGGTGCGATGGGAAGCGAAGGCTTTAACGATTTGAACAAATAACCTTTGATATTCATTCATTACTTACTCAGCATTAGTGGGAAAAGGCATTATAGCTCTTCCTAAGAGTTATCGAACGTTAATGAAGCCCATACATTAACGGAGTATTCCTTTCTGTATCGGCAAAGGTTGAAAAGTGGAATGAAGTCTGAAGGCAGCCACAGTCATAGTCCGGCTCAACAATCCCGGGTCGAATCTCGCCCGAGGCAATCGGACCTCAACTCCTACTTGCCTGAGTTGTTTGCACCAGATTTGTCTCGAAGGGTGACTTCAGTTCACTTGAGAAAGTCATTATATGGCTCATGATTGCTCCAGTCTCGGTTCTATGCTGCCAAAGTTCTACTTCCTTCTTTTAAAGATCTTGTCCCTAATCGGACTGGTCTCGATGCGAAAGCCAGGCTCAATCGGGACGAAGCAATGATGGGAGAGAAAAATACGAACATTTCCATGGGCTGATGGGAATTTCGCCTTGAAAAATGCTCGTTTTAGAAGTTTTTATCATAAACTTTCCTTTCATGCTGGGCTATATGTCTATGAACCCCCTTTACGACCTTTGGTGCTGTGAAGTGCGAAATCAGTCGTGAATAATGTGTTTCACGGGCTCACGGACCTTTCGAAGACGGCTATTTAATCTTCCCCTTCTCGTGGTGAACTAGTCGAGTGTAATCTGTAGTGATCCCAGACGGGAACGGCTCATTACTCACCTTGCGCACCAACAAATACCAACTGTTCAATGGATTGGGAGCGAGCAAAGGTGGCGGCGGTGGCACTTTGCCGTCCGTCCTGGCCCCCAAAACCGCCCGTAACCGCAAACGCAACATATGCCGTTAGCGCCCCGAAGTGAAAATGACCAACTGACCCTTTGTTATCCGGAATACTCCACGTTCTTCGGTTGGTTTCTTTTCGATGAAACATTGATTTGAAGGACAGGAACCCATCTGAAAATATAAAGGCGATAAGATAAATTTGAAGATTCTAATGGAAACGGGAAGGAATCGGAAGGAAATTCGGTCGTCTGGGCCGCCTCTCTTCCGGTCCGCCGGCGTTCTAACAAGCGCACTGTGCTCACGCACCGCATTTCCTCTTCTGGAGGAGTCATTATCGACCAAACGAAATCTCATGCAAAGAGAGCACGATGAAGTCTTGAAAGCCCTAATGGGCAATTGAAAGGCTAATGATACCGTAACGGTGTTCATTACGGTAATGATAAGGTACGTAGTTTTTCGGAATTTACCGTGCGGAGGTTGCATTTTCACATCCCTAGTAGGAGTTGTGAGCATCAAACAACAAGTTTCACGAGGAATCGGAACAGTTGGGGACAAAACTGATTAGGGTCCTCAAAACTGGAGATCGTGAGCCCAACAGAGCTTCATTTTCGGGTACGAATGGTCTTTACCTACATGTTTACCTACTGGTTACCAGTTTACTAGACGCCAGTAAAAGTCCACATTTACTTTTTCTGAGCACTATACTTCCTTTTCTCTCCTTTACCAGAATAATGGGCATACCTAAGGTAGTGGTAGTGAAGCTTGACGGATTTCAAGGCCCCTTTCACTAGTGGACCCTCAATGGTATACATGTCGTAGGAATTTTCGAAATTGATGGTCCCTACCATACCGCTGAGAAGCCAAGCTCCCAATTTGAACCACCTTTTTCGAAGCTTTTACATCTTTTTTACATTTACACTGCTGTCCCAAGTGATTCTTTTCATTTTCCAACAAGCTACTTTGTATTTTCCAAAAATCTGCTTATTTTATGATTTTTTGAGGGAAATTTTCTTATGAACACGCCTATTTCGTCCCTAACAAAAGGCCCATGGCTCGAGGGGATTTGTACGAGTGTTCCCGAGGGTCGAAGGGGCAGTGGTGGTCATTGAGGCTCTGGCGCTGATTAGATCAGTTCCAATTACACATAATTTACGACTTATTATCAGTGATTGTTTTGTTTGCCGGGAAAATGGAGGAAAATCCGTAAATAGTCGTCACCTGGCAATTACACGGTTCACTATGGCAAGTACCGGAACATGAATAACAATGTTGAGGCTTGGAAGTAGGCAGTAGAATGACAATGGCGGCTAATAAAGACAGAATTGGAAACGATGAACACAACAGAGACGACCGCATCACTTCTCAATCGTCATCTGAATTCTGTAAAAGACGAATTTTGCTTGATTAAAACTTGTATTTGAATGAAGACTGGGTAGCCATCCAAAGCAAGAAAAAGGACAGGATTTAAAAAGATTTTCATGAAACGATCCAGGAGTCCAAGCTAAAGGTAACAGTTGAGCCGGAGGGAAATAGGCAAATCGGAGAAGTTGATAGAAAAAGGAGCAAACGACTTCAAAGGAAACTACAAATCGGGGAATACATGAATTCTGATCTAGGGAAGGATGAAGGATCAAGTCCCCCGGCGGTAATCCGATGTTCAGATGCACCCCCGCACTCGACTTCCATTCAGAAGCGCGGAGCAACATTTGAAAGCGTATTTGGGCTCTTGGTGGTCAACTGATGTACAACTCAGTGTTTTTATTCTCCCAAGAGGAGCGAGCCTGGTAAGAGTGTTGGTCAAGGGAAGTACAGGTGTCGAAAGCAATCGAGGAAACCAAGAGGATGATATCAGATCAGGAGAAGGGACCTATAAAGGAGAAGGAAAAGAGACTGGTCATTTGAAAGATTCGGACGAATTGATTGATTCTGTAAGATTTATCGAGCGAAAAAAATCTTTTTCCAATTGTCTAAACCCTTGAATAGAAAATAGGTTCACTTCAGTCCTCATGCTACAACTACATACCAATTTTTTGCATCGAAGTTTTTTTGTATTCATTCACCTGAAGGATTCCTTTTTCCGAAAAATTTCAAAATAAGTACTACAGAATTGTAGCAAAGACTTTTAATCAATCTTATTTACTGTTGAAATAAATTTCGAAAGTGAGATAGCCACAAGGAAAAGCTGGGGTCTGGAGAAAGGAACAATAGGGCGAGGAATGAAAACTATACATGCCCTCAGAAACAACATTGAAGTTCATAAGTACAAAGTAGGTACAAAGTAGTCAACCGATCGAGAGAGACGTGAAGAATAGTAAGGTAAAATTCAAGAAAGAGAGTACGAATGAATGAGTGACGAAACAGGAAAGGAGGTAAGGACAAGGAAGGAAAGATTGCAAAAAGTTCATAGTAAGGGTGGAAGTAGGAAGGAAGGAAGCTGTATGAGAAGGGAAAAGGAAGGGTATCTGAAAAGTAATACATGAGATACAGATGGAAAAGGCCGTTGAAAGTTATTGTTTTATTAGACTCTGCTGGGATTCACGAGGGAATAGAGTGGAAAAGCTTCAATCAATATTCGAAGTTGACAATTTTATTGGAAAAAAGCTGTCCTCATATCTACTGCGGCTATTGGGCTGACCGGAAGAAGGAGTTCACCAAGCATTTTAGAGCTGGAGGAGTGAAAGTGCCTGAGATAAATGCAGGAAACAAAGCCAAATACTGAGAACCCAAGCGATTGACGACGACGACTTTCAGCGAAGCCTACGAAGGACAGCAAAAAGCAAGTAACTCCAATAGATTGGCACTATCCCTAGTCTAACTATGCTACATTTGAATTGAATTGGAGTTTCTCTGGTACAAATTCCCTTGGGAAACTTTCTGATCAAAAACTGACTGGGACGTTAGCACGGGTATAGAAATGAACATTTGCTCTTACATAAAAGCAGTATTACTGTAGAATTATATAAAACAGGTAGAAAATAAGACAGAGATCAATGAGATCTAACGGGAGTCCTTTGTCCATATGGGTGAATATTGGTTAGGGTGCTCGGATTAGGCCTCGAATATGTGTAGAGATCAACCAAGCAATACTGAACCTAGAAAAACTCTGAACGTAGTGGGCGGAGCAACTGCTAGAGTGGGCGGGGCATCGACTGAAACTCAGAGTTTCACCCTGCTGGACAGTGGCCTCGGAACCGAACCCAGTTTTTTTCAAAATGAGAATCTAAACCTAAGAAGTCCAATATAAGAATTTGATCAAGAAATTTGGTAGAATAGGGGAAGGATTGCTGTGAAAATGGGCCAATTGCCAAGAAAAGCTTTTAGACATGGGAGTCATCGCAATGATAGGTTGCATCGAATGTCTCTCTGCTTTACTCAGCACAGATTCATGTCCCGCGTGCTATAATTACAGGAAGCATAATAATTTTTGCTCACCACATGCTTATTAGGTTCGGAGGCTATGAATGAAGGAGGCTTTCACAACGGAAGGCAATGCCATTTTATAAATCCAAACAGGCTCTACCAGAAAAACTATTGTGGCTTTCCAACAGTTTCGTCTACCCCCTTCAGGTACCACTACCTAAACCTCTTTCCCCGTCCCTTTATTGCTCTAAACTCTTGCTAGTCGTAAAGTGTCGTTAAATAACAACTATCATTTACGAGGTCGAAGGTAAGGAATGATGGGATTACGGTAGGAAATCGAGACCGTTGTGATTTTTGTTCAGTTTTCGGAATCAGTTGCACACTCTTTACCAGTCCTGATGAGTTTCATTACTAGTCAATAACCATGCCGTAGAACGCAAAGTGCGGCTCACCTATTCAACTAGAAGAAAGCCAAGGATCAGTGGCATTGGAAGTACTCGAGGCAAATGACGAACTTGTAAACCAAGTCATTACTTTTCAGCGTCGCTATAGTAATCCCTGACATCTAACAAACTATGCTCTAAGAAACCCACAGACAGTTTATTCGAACTGAAAATAGCTAATTTTAGAAAGTGAACATTCTTTTCGAGGGGAAAACAATACAGAATGCAGAATGCAGAGCATCTCCTTTTAACCCTCCTTTAATTTAGCTAGTTGTATATTTTTTATTTCTATAGACCATATTGGGGCGGAGGTGGTGTAGTGGCAAGTGGCGCACTATATAACACGCACGTTCAGGGGTTTGAATCCCAGATCGATGCCCGCCTAGGCCAACCGAGCCTTCCATCCCTCCGGGGTCAGTAGATCGGTACCAAACTCGTCTGGTAGGATAAAAGCACTGACTTGTACATCGGCTGGCCACCGCAAGTCATTGTATATGCCGCATACGCACTCATTACGCCACTACGATTCTGAATGGAAGTCGAGTGCGGAGGCGCATCCCTCAGACGGGATTGATTAACGCCATAAACTTTATCCTTCATCTTTCATAGACCATTTTACGAGTTGAGCCTTCTGATGGTGTTGACAACTTGATAATTCACCCCAATTCAAATTTGATTTGCACTGAAATAACGTTGAAAAGCAGGATAGATTCAAAACTATTCAGTACTCTGATTGAAAAATCTCTTGGGAAAAAGTTTTTTTTGTCCTCTGACTGGATTGAAACTCTTTATCCAGGTTTCTATATGAAGGCTATGTCTGAGTGGACTTGTAAGGATATCTTCATGCGTGCATCACGTAAATAAACAACTGAATAAACAACTAAAAACAACGAAAACAAGGCTTCCAAATGTACGTTGCATTTTGATGGATCTGTAGGAATGCCTTTGAACCTGTGCATCAGGAAATAAATAAATACGGAGTAAACATTGTACACAAAGCTGGAAAAGGTAGTTGACTAGTGTTATTGTTGACGTTGCGAATAAAATCCTAAACGTCAAAGAAATGCCACTCACGTCGTCCTGCCATTGACGAGGGAAACAAATTTTGTGGATTGGTTAGTGAATTCACGCTTCAAATAATGTCACAAGTACAAACCCCAAGACTACTTTACTTCCTTTCTACAAAGTAATCAATAGAGTAAAGCTATCTATGCGGCCCGAAGAATTCGAATGTTCCATTCTTTGTTTTTCAAAATAGTAACCTTTGAAGCAACTGCAAGGGCCTTGGGTTAGATTACTAGTCAACAGAGAAGTAGCAGAAGCAGTTTTGTACTCGTCGGGAACGAACTCAAGGGGGTGCATGAAATTGGGTTCTTATAAATGCGAATTGCTAAACGGGACTCAGTTGACAACAATAAAGTAAAAAGAACTTGGGGAGGTGGGAGACTCGATCAAGTAGAACATGCTGAATGTTCTCTGGCAAGCCGCTGGGATATAACGCTGTCCGAAATCCGATTTCCGCATCCTATCGAGTAGTAGGGTTCTTTTAGTCTTTGGCGTTCCCCATAAAGACATGGCAGATAAAAAAGCTTTGTTTGAAAAGTTCTATTCCTGCTTTCAATGGTCGCAATTTTCATTTTGGAACCACATTTCCTTCATTCTGAAGAATATGGGACCGTGGAACATCTCCGTTCTGGAACAGGTCGTGCACCTCACCTCCCGTAGTAATCTTGGTGGGCTTCGAATGCCTATTCGAGCATTAAATGGCTATTGAGGAACTGAGAATTTCCCGGCCTACCAAAAAGTATCGTTTACTTACTGATACTGAATCCAGCAGCAAACCAATACTGCAGGCCATTCAGTCTTGCCCTAGCTCTTAACTGTGCCTTCAGATCAGGCAGCACAGCATGGGGTACCTCCGAAATGCCTTCCCCTCATGCAGGCACCCTCGAAGAACCAATTTGTAGGTGGACCTCTAACTCATTTGATCCCTTGCATGGTTACGGTGGGAAGGGACTGAGGAGGTCAGAAATTCTCAGAATTTTCTAATTCATAGAAATGCTCACAATCTACTGGTAAAAGTTGATGGTTCTTCTCATGATGAGATAATCACTGAGTCTTCCTCATTCCATGATAGGCGGACGATTACTTTTGGGAAACCCCATATCGGCACGCACCAACGTTTCTCAGTGGACCTCCCTCTTTGAAAGTTAGCTCATCAAAAATTCTTGGGTAAAAAAGAAAGTCCCAGAGGCACTTTTTCTTTTGAAATGATCGCCTCCTATAGTAATGAAAGTTTTACGAAGCTTATAAGTGAGTCTCTTTGGCTTGCTTGAGTATTCAAAAGAAAGGGCGGGGTTTGAAGCACTTGATTGTGGGAATTTCTAGATAGATCTGAAATGTAAAGGGCCAATTGTGTTCAAATTCATCGAACTTGGATTTGAGATGACTGTATCATTTGAAGGGTCCAAGCAGGGGATTCGGAGAGAGCAAAGTATCATAAAGGTTTGTGATGAAAGCCCTTTACCTCCAATTACTGCTCTAATGTTATCGTGAAAATTTGCTTACTGTAAAGAGACAGGTGTCCCGGTAAGCAATGTTCTCCTCGAGCCAACCGCCTAGGTTGAAGTATATTAAGGAATTGAAAAGAGAGATTGTCCGGGAATTCCCATTCACCTATTCTGTACAAATTCTGGAAGCAGTAGGCTTAAGCCACCGATTCACCTAGGCATGTATTACTTTTGAACTCATAAGTAAATGCCTTTGATCTCCGAGTTGTAGCTTCAGTACAATGCAGATGTGCTCAGAACGGCCAAAGCCGATGATTAGGTTTCAATGGGGAAATGCAAGCCATATTTGATTCAAATAATAATTTCCGATAGTTGGTCGAGGTCCATATCAGTCTTTTACCCGCTACAATGGACTCTCTAGCGATTAACCGGCTTCTATAATAGAAAAAGCTACGATTTGGTTCTTCAATGAGATGACCGGTCTCATAAACTGTGCATCGAACTGACGGGTGGCCTCTGCTGAGATTTCTGCTCTTCTCCAACAAAATCTCCAGATTGTATGAGATTAATAAACAATTATTCATCCGTTGTCTAGGTGGGATCTTACTGGTAATGAGCTTTTATGACTTATAGCCTTTACAAGCGCATAGTCTGAGTAAAAATGGTAGAGGCAGATCAGCGAAGACTTATACAAAGTGGAAAAATGATTTGAAAATAAATACGTGAAGGTGGAAAACTGAAGTGAAGGGCTGTAAAGGGGGGTAGAAAGCCTACGTTTGTTCAACTTCGGACTTTCCAAGAGTATGTCGCGGGACTTTCCAATTTTACGTCTTTTTTTCAAAATTTGAAAGAAAAAATTCCGTCTAGGTTTCACAGGTGTGGGGGTCCCATCGGCTTATTGAACCAGGGCTAATCTAATTTTGTAAATTCCACTTTAGAACTCGCCAGAAAAAGTGCTTGGAGGTGACCGGGCAATTTTGAAAATGAAAATTGCTTATCCATGTATAAATTTGTACAAAAACCCTCACATTCAGCCAACCATAAATTCCATTTAGTTAAAATGTTGATAAAGTACTTGCTGGAATGCTGAATTTTTTATTACAACTTCAGTTGCATCCAACAATAAGGTAACTCCGAAGATGTAAGTATAAAGAAGTACTATCACGAGGATATTCTGCTGCAAAAATGCAAAAAGTGTCAGGGAGTAGATACGCTAGACAGAAGTGCTCAAAAGGTCAATTCTCTTGCCCTAGCTGGAGATGTTTTCCTGAATTTTGCCTCCTCGAAAATGATTTATGCTGAAGATTTCAAAGTTTCCAAATAGATACTTGTACTACATGTGACCCTGCGCTTATACAACTGTCAAAAATTACGGTAGAATACGGTAGATTAGGGTATTCATAGTTTTACCAGGGTGCCTGGGTAGAGCTGTGCTTGGTTAATGAGATTGTCGTAGGTAAACTTCGGTTGGGCTGAACTTGAGAGCTTCTTACAAAGCGGTGGAGCTCGTTTCCGGTTTTCTACCAATACCCATCTTTTCCTTTACACTAACCATTCCGTTTTTTGGTTCCATTATATTGGGATGACTGAGAGGTTTTCGTGGGTGAAAAAGGTGTAATGGGTAGAGCTGGCGCACCATGGGTACACATCCCGTAGAAACGTACTCTACAGAGATCGGCGCTATGGTTGGATTGGATGTCTAATAAAAAGGAAGTCAGCCACCTGACCTTGTTGCCGAATATGTTTTCAAAATACTTTACTCTACCTTCCCAGTGTCCAGTTATTCAAGGGAAGCTGCACGAGTTGAACAGCTGACCTTCTAGAATGTTCTAACAACTCCTTAGCGAAAATCATCGACCAAAATTGAATATTTTTGTTTACCAGGAGGAAAACTAACCATAAATTCTTGAGTTGTGTAATGGTAAGGCACGTAAACATAGTGAACATGGATAGTTGTAATGAGAGTTGTAGTTCAGGCGGAAAGGGCGGTCGCAGTGTCAGTATGTGCTTTGCAAGCTACTGCCGAAATTACCAGGTAGTAATGTCGGTAGTAGCTTGCAAAGCGCATACTGAGGCAACGGCCACTTTTCAGTAACTCTCCGAAGTCACTGTTACCAAGGTATCTGAGCAAGGTGAACACTACAAGAAGTATGTGAGGGCGATTAGGTCTCTTCCAAGGAAACACCCACATAGAACCACCAATTCGGTTTATCAGAAATTATCTGATGTAAATCAGGAGAACATCAATCTTATCGTACTTGTTTATTTGATTGTAAAGTCTTTATTAATACTTTCTTTTATTGAAAAGCCATTTTAAAGGAGAAGGCAGTATCGCATTCCTGCTAGCTTCACTGAGGTATTGGCAATTTTAAGAACTAATGAGCCATGTTGTAAATATAGATCCTTTTTCATAGTGATGCCACCACAAATTGAACAAAGAGATTCCTCCTTTTTTAATTGGGGAACGGGCCAGACAAAACTGGAAAGTCCCAGACCTAAGGTTTCAAACGCGGCCGGAAACCTGCGGCTTTGGACTTGTATTTATTTTCTCTGGGAAGTACCAAACAAGGAAGATGCTAATTTCAGAAGTTCCAAAAGCATCACGAAGGAAAAAACATTCATAATTATTATAAGCATTACCAAAATGAATAAGAAAGGAGTAAAATGGTAAAATTACAGTGGAGAAAATGATGATTCAATTTTTTTTGGATTTGTTTAAAATGCATGTAGTAGTTAGAATATATTTCAAAATACTGCTATCTATAATAATCTATAATCTAGAACAAGTTAGAATATAGCAAAAAAAATATGAAATATGTATATATCCATAAAAATGAGATCCCGACCCTATATATGCATATTCATGACTTACTAGATTTTACTGCTTTGTGGGAGTGTGTTTGGACGGAAGAATATTCGAAAACGAAATGGCAGGTAACTCGAATAAGCAGTCGGGAATGCCAAAACACATTCGCATCAAAATGGGCCGAGTCGAATTTTTGGATTTTTGGGGGAAGCAACTCCAACGAGAGGATGCATGGGTAAGAACGAGTTTCAGTAGCACTAATTCGTTTCCCGGGATAGCTGCATAAATCTCTAGAAAGGGTTAGAAGGAGGATTGATCTGATTTTCGATGGAATGCCTAAGAGTGAGTAATTCAGTGGTGTTAATGCCAGGGAATCATCCTAACCAATAGAATCCGGGAGATTTGCGGGTGTAATCAGACTGAATAGGAACAAATTGCTTGGAAAAGTGCACAGAAATCGACCCTAGAGTGCTAAACACAGCCATAGCCATAGTGAGTGTTTCGAAGTGAACTCCCAAGAACCCCCGATACCTCCGACGAGTGGATAAGCTGAGACCGAGAACAGAAATGACCCTACCCCTTGACGTTCTGATGTGGGAGGGATTAAACAAAGGCAGCTCAGTCGTGAGCACCGTTGATGCCACGGCCGCCGATTAAGTAATTCGTATTCTGGGCCATCAACATCAAGGAAAATAGCTGATTTTTTGGTCTGCCACAGATTAGTAGACAAATTTACTGCAATAAAAAACGGATATGAGATTTACGCTGGAATTCACCCAAACATGTATGTCACATGCCTAGTGGGCGGGACCCGTCGAGGCCCAGGAAGTCCACCTAGAACTGGAAAACGGGAACGCAGTTTCGGCATTGAATTTTGGATATTTTAAGTAGGCCACCAGAAGGAGCTTTAGGGACAGCCTTGTCTTCTAAACTTTGTAACCGAAGCCTAAATAGTAAAAGGTAGTGATTTGCTCGATGTGGAGCAAATGGTTGGGCCAAAAAAGAGACAAATAATGTGGGCTGCCCCCAAAATCATACTAAACAGAGCATGGACCGGAAAAGACGAACGCTGCGGCAGCCGGATGGACGTGCTGGCAAGCTAGCAGCAGCTAGAGCTAAATCAAGTCGACTATTGAGCACTCTAGTGAGAGATGACGAGATGTCACTGAAGCGACTACTAACAAGCTACCAGTCATAGGGGGGAAGAGTCCATGCAGACTCTGTGGAACAGTTGGGATGGGTCGCCACATTGCCTCGAAGGGTCCTAGCGCGTGACTGTTCCTCCTCGAATAAGATTGACTGATTTGCGACAATATCACAACGGATGGATACGACAGGTGTCTGGTTGACTGGGAGGGATTATGGAAGGGAATGAGAGTAGCCTACAGCAGGGAAAGAACTCCCCGAACAACGATTTTGACGTAGTGGTATGTAACAAAGCAAATGTCTTGAATTACAAGATGAAAGCTCTGTTTTAGAACCTCGACAACAAGTTTTGGTCGTCATTGCTCGGATGGTCACCTGAAACTAGGGAAGTGACGATTCTCGTCCCGGATGTTCGGTTCTCGGTGAGGAATTGAAGGACTAGAAAGGTGAAACAACGCAAGGAAGACTTTCAGCAATGGGGAGTTCAAAGTACAACTCCCATTGCTGAAAGAGAACAACTCCAAGGAGACTCCCTCGATGTTTTACAGGGGTTGTCTGGGGAAAAACCTATTTGGGAGCAGATGATACTCCCAAGTGGGAACAATGAGGTCAAAATAGCGCAGTAATCAAGAGCCAACACGCACATTTCCTGAACCCGACCTAACAATGTCTAGCCAGAGTTTCACCGATTAAGGGGTAATCCTGTTATCTGAGAGATTTCAAATTTGACTTGCATACCAACAGACTCTCCCAGTTAATAGTATGGGTTTGTAACATATTTTTTAACCTCTATGTTTGCAGATTGAAGTTGTATGTGCGGCATATTTAGTAGAAAGAATGGTTTCCAAACATCTCCCAGCTATTTCCCGAGCATTTTTTTAGGATAAGTTTAGACACACTCTTTTAGGGACAAAGAAACTGTAGGGCTCGGCAACGAAGCAAACTGGCTTCATATCCTTCCCAAATAAATAATAAAGTCATCAGGCGTTAATCAATCCTGTCTGAAAGATGAGCCCCGCATTCGACTTCAATTCAGCATTCCACTGGCGTTCCGAACGTGAAAGTGGCCTAAGCTATGAGTTGGCCAGCCGATGTACGAGTCAGTGCCTTTATCCTCCCAGACGAGCCTGGTACCAGTCTTCAGCCAATCCGAGGGATGGAAGGCTTCGTTGGCCAAAACGGGCATCGATCCAGGGTTTGGACCTGCGACCATGCGTGAGTGATAGTGTGCCAGTTTCCGCTACACCATGGAGCAAAAACTAAATGAACAATGAATCAGTTTCATTTTAAAAGGCATATTATGGTCAATTTCGAAAAATTGAAAAAGTTTGAAAAAAAAGTAAAGCAGAAAAATTAAGGAAATGAGCGATAGTACTTCATCGCTAATTTAATCCCGACTTACACTGAATAAGAGCATAGAGTTAGTCCGCTCCATTCTTCACTCCTAGTGAAATGAAATGATTTCATAGAGACGCTAACGAAGCAGTGGAATCCTTGAACTAATTCAGACAGGATCTCGTCAACTTAGGCAAAGGTGGAGTACCCCTGGGCCCAACAGCGAAATAGTGGCACATGGTAGGTGGTGGTTGGGGAAGGTGGAGGATGAAAGGAATGCAGGTGATTGGTGACAGAGGTTCATAATGATGGATATGAGCTGATGTGGGCCCTCGAACACAAAAAACAACGGATGTGTTATACCCACTGGAACTTTGGCACTTTGGTACGTAGTGTGGTGGGAGAGGGATAGTAGATGGCCCAGGTTTGAGAGGCTTATCCAAGGTCCGAACCGGTCAGGCCACTAGGCTATTGGCCTCTCGACAGTTAGCCAACTGGCACCATGTTCTTCCAAAGGAGTGTAAACCAAACCTCGAAGAGTGGATTTCTCTGCATTACTGTCAAGTTTTTTTAGGCAGAAAAAAAGGCATTTACACTAAAAATTTGCTCAGAGAACTCCAGGCGGATGCTAGTTGTGTTGTTTTTTCCCTTTCAACACATCTCATATGTTATCGATGTTGATTGATGAGTGGAAGAGGAACCAGATGTCTTTCCCTCCTATTCCACAAGAGATGGGAAGCGATGCAAGGATAAAGGACAACGTTTTCGGCGTCAGGAGTCCCATTTTGCGATACGCCCCGCATTCAACTCCCATTCAGAATCGTAGTATCATTTCAAATGCTCATCTAACCTATAAAACCGACTCGTGGTGTCCATGTGGCATGAATCAGTGCTTTGATCCTTCTGGAAGAGTCTGAGGCCAATGAACCAACCTAAGGAGGATGAAAGGCTTGGTTGGCTTGGGTGGTTATCGATCCGGGATTCAAGCTCCGGATTGTGCGTGTATGATAGTGTGCCACTCGTCACACACCACATCTGCCCCGTGAAGAGCAATAGGTAGGGAAAAAAGGGTAATGAGCATTTGTCTTAATAATTGCTTGGTCTAAAAATGAGGGCGAAAACACTTGACAGGTGATCAAGGGAAGTCTTAATGAGATGAAGCTCCCGGATAGATTGGAAGCCCTTGGCTCTTCGAAGATGCGGTAGTCTCGTTCCATGACCCTAGAACAAAGCTAAGAGTATCATTAAATCAGGGTCATTTTCCATTCCGCAAGCTATCAGGACTTGGAGTTCCCGTACTTGCAAATGCCCAAGAAGATAGGGAGGTCTCAGTCCCATCAACGGAACGAAATCACAGGCCTTCCCTCTGGAAGACATTGCCATAGGACGGACGGAAAAATGACTGGTGTCCTTTGATGATTGATCAACGGGATGACAATTGGTGCAAATGATGAGCCAGCAGGAACTGATCCAAAACCACGAAGCACTGCATTCTGTCATTATCGTCCTTGAAAAGGCACTTTGGCTTGGGCGATGAAGGAATCGCCGTTTTATTGGTTCCTGACTTGCATGCAAAGAGGAAATTATCAGCATTAAAGATTCGTTGCATGAACCAATGAGCCTGGGGAGTCCCTCGACAAAGCTGAAAAGGATAGGGCTCTCAAAATGGACTGTTCGGTCCCAATTAGCTAGTCCTTTACTTGTTTGCTATCTAGTCTAGTTACCTTGGGAAAGTTAGCAAGAGTATGGAAGAAAAGCAGTGTCACTGACACTAGATCATTTGTTTACATATTTATCTGCTTGTTTACACTTCTAATTCAACCCGTCTAACAACTCGAACGTTTCCGACGAAAAAAGCAGAAGTATATTAAGAAGCCATTGACATGAATAACAAGCCGCTACCACCAGAAAAAGGCAGAACAGAAATTTTACGGGGAAAGAAAAAGTCTATCGACTTTTTTCTACAGTATCCGACAGCACGTAGTTTACACCACGAACCCCTGCACACCCATCTAGCTAAATCACAAAAAAATTTGTTTTACACTAAAGATTTTGTCTGATGAACCTGACTGATTGGCTCGTCCATCATCTGCCCCTTTCAACAACTAGTGCTAGCCCAAAAACTCTTTTACAAGAAGTAGGAATGGTATGAAGAGTAGCAAGGACTGGACTATTCTCTGATGCTTCAGAAAACCGCTCCAAAGGGTTCAAACCAAAGGTGGTCTCATAAATAACCTCTATGATACCATATCGGACAATCTTCCGCTCCACCTTGATCCTCGACCTCATTCTCCTAAGCCGCTCCTCTCATCTAAGTAAAGGTTCTAGCACAAAGATAGGAGTTGGGGGGCAAAACCCGAGAAAAGAAGTAGGTTATAGACCTTTCTCCAAAAGAATCTACCGTATCCCCTTTTATTTCCCGAAAATTCTACCATATAAGGTTTAGTCACATTGTTTTATACTTGGCTTCAATCTATTCCTCTGTCATCTGCTCCCAATAGATTATCAATGTGTCGCAGCATGCAATTAAGTGGATATCACAGATCAAGTTAGCCGTCAGTGAAGCACCCTTCTGGGGTTACTCGTCATTAAAGCCTGAATTCCATCATTGCTCTATGGCAATGGAGGCATTTGTCGCAATTTCGCGCTACTAAAGATGGCAATATAACACTTGGCCTTAGCGGCAACGACTAGACGACGAGCAAAAAGGCAATTCCACGGACAGAAAAATGGCCGAACAGAGCGATCCGCCAAGGATAAGGCAATATTGCGGGCACAAGTGAATGCCAAGTGAAGGGTTGAAATGGAATTGCGTAACGGCCCACAAGTGATAGGGCCAACGTGCCAGGGAGTCTCTAAACAAACTGACTGAGTAAACTATAGTAAATTAACAGTTCCCACGGAATCCAAAAAGGGGAAGGGAAAGTGCGGGTAAAGGTGAACATTACTTGTGTTCGAGGTTATACAATATTCAAGGAGGAGACACAAATTCGAGATGTGTGAGGTCCTAACCTGCAAGAAGGTGAAGGTTCACCCACCTGATGACCACTTTGTTTTCAATCTCAGGAATTTTTTGTTGATTATTATGTTAGCCCAGAGTGATGGTGCTTTAGGATTGTTTGGGTATAGGGAAGCATGGGAATCACACTTTTCTGCTGAAAAATCCGGAGACCACATCTACTGGTAAAGCACAGTTCCTGCAGCATCATCACCTACACTTCCCGAATTTTCTGAAAAATTGGTCAAAATAGGTTGCTGGTAAAGCTTGATGGATCTAACGACTCTCAATTGGTCTTTGTGAAATTTCTGACCGTTGGGCTCCCAAACAATACACGATACTCTTCTGGAGTCACTAGATATTAGCAAGTTTTGAGCAGACGTGGCTAATGCTCGGATTTGTTTAGAAATCCGTCAACGAAAACGTTAACGGAGGCCAGCTGGTTGCCGAGATCATGCACGGTTGCCCACCAGATATACATACAGCGGCGATCAAGGGATAGATATTTCTCATCACTTTCACACTTTGGTCAGTTACCTAGTTACCTACCAAATATGTAGATGGGTATCCCAACTACCTACCTATATGATATGACTCCCATTCCCCTAGAGTAAGAAGAAAAGTAGGAATTTTAAAGGAAAGAGGATTCATGGAAACCGATAAACCACCACACAAGATCACTTCAGAATGTCCTTACTTGAATGGTAAAGTCTAAGTTAGGTTTGTTTCTGGGAAGCTACACGTGGTCATCTAATTTCGTTACTACGTAAAGGTGCCATTGTGGATCCTAATGAAGGGAATCATTCGATTCTTGGCAGGACTTGAGTCTTCACCAGAGCTCTGAAGACAAAGTAACAACCGTTGGTGCCACTACCGAGGCGTTCGTGCTAGATTTTCCCAAGCAGTGAGCTCGAAGGATGGCCGAAAATGCTTCAGCTTCGTCATACCAAAAAAAGTGCCTGTATATGAAAAACCGCGTCCCCCCTTGAACTAGAGCAACTTTACCAGAATCGCCCATAAAATCCCTCCCACTGTTTGTTTATGACTCCAATAGGTGACTTCTCGGGACAGAGGATCTATAGGCTGTACTAATTCTTGAGGACAGGTGTTTGATGTGTTGTGGTTTGTACTGACAGAAAAAACGAAACAGATCTATTTTGAGAAACAAATTCAGGCTTTACGGAGGCGGAAACAAATTTGCGACCAACTTCCACTTAGCGGCCTCTTTTATGCTCTCTAATCTACCTTAATGGATTCGTTCAGGCCCGTTACTCATTCACGTGGAATGACGCTGAAATTAGGAAGCACCTATGCAACCCTAGCAGCAGCCAACCGAGCAAGTAAAACGCTAGCTGTCAGACTTCGACTTTTTGTCAGAGTGAACTCAGGGAATCAGGAAGTTCCTGAGACCTTGGAGACCGAAGATCCTCGACTTCATTAGATAGTACGTCAGCATCGTTCACGGATGTCCACTGCCCTCCGTACGTAGACCTCATTAGAAGTGGACGGTGACAGTTTGATGAATTCTCAGATGATAGACAAGGCACTGACATATTGCCTGCCCTAAAATAGAAGCAGATTTCGGGAAAGATGGTCCTTGACCAGGAAGTATAGTAGACACTAATATTAAGGGCTGTTCGTTGATTCCAGTCCAGGATGCTCCATGATGAACGTGCTCCCGTTGATGCAGATTGAACAGTGTTTGCCTTTTGCCGCCTTCGAGTATAGTGGGAAGGATAGTTTATTAACTGTTCATCAGCTTAAAAATGGCTAAATTGTAACGATTCAAGAGAAATAACTCTGGCAAGACGGCTACTGCTCGAACGATGGTTCGATTGGTCCAACCGACGACAGTGCACCTCGAAATTAATAACCTCGCCCTCATTGAAAGTTTCGAGCTTCCACCAATATGCTTCGCATCAAAATTACTGAAAAAACCTGATCAATTTGCCTTTGGCTGCAGCCGAAGTCATGTACAAGCATTCTTTTCAATGACTTTCTGGACAGGTTGTAAATCAACCTCTCGCACGAGACCAGCCCCTTGCTTCTGATTCCCATCTTCGCTATCGGGTTTGAATTTATGGAAAAGCTGTAGAACAGCCCTTTCTGCTACCATCTTTTCATCCAGGCTTCGTTGAGTTGACTCTGAAAGTTGATGCAGTAGCACTCAGTTTCGGGCTCAACTTGTTCTTATACAGCAAAAGTAGAAAAATGACGAGCCTAAAAAGCTGACGAGCTGTTTTCGCTCGACCTAACAGAAGCTGGATTCAGTGAAGGAGGGTAGGCTGACATGATGTTTTGTTAACTGCTGTTTTAGCGCCGCAGTAAGCGAAGCTAAAGTCTCACAAGGTTGGCGAATTGTGGGCAAAACTCTAGTCTCAGACGGGACTCGAACTCGTACTTGTCCTTTCCGGGAACCATGCTCTTTTCCCTTGCGCTACCGAGACCCCTCTTGCCCTCGCCTTCTTAATGGCTTATATGCCATAGCTTATCAGCACTCACACGTACAACGTGTTGAGCCGGTCCGCCGATATAAGCACAGAACGTCCGAGACTGAGGTTTTGCCCACAATTCGCCAACCTTGTGAAGGTAAGCTGGCAGTTTTCATTTAACATTTTCCGGCCAATTTACCGTGCCATCTACTTGTTGCGATTAGAGTTTTACACCTTGTGCGAGTCACGTTTGTTCATTCGCAGGAAATGAAGACAATCTGAAGAATATAAACTCATTTTGAGTATTTCCCAAGCTTCTATGTCTAGAATGAATCAGCTGAAGCACGTGATATGTCACGATCGTGCACTACGACGATGAAAGGCTTTAGTTCTTAGAGTTCAAATACCCATGTACACCAAGAACTTGATGGGAATATTTGGGGTATGTGCTTAAAAATGGGCCTTTTTGATCTTTCGTGTGTCAATAGAGCTTCCATTGTGATGAGAAGTTGGAACTGGAAAGTGAAAACTTTGAATCCTCAGCCATCCTGCAGACGCCATCACTAAAACCTGACGTAAGAACAGTCAGTGGGATGACATCTGACCATATAATGAGCAATATCCTCAACACAGCATTGAATTCAGTTTAATCCACGTCTTTTGGCTGGATTAACTTGGTAGGTCTTAGAGGTAAGGAACTTCAGTACATCGCACTGAAATTTAGAATATCCTCAGAACCCAACACTTTCGCTTTCTACCCTGTTTGATTCGATCTACTCGAAAGAATGAATGAGAAAAAAAGAAAGTAAGGAAGAGAACTACTTGATTTCCAACAGGCATTTGGAATTTTCTCGAATTGTTCAAGTGTGATCTAGGATCTCAATCTCTCACCCTAACTTGCTCAAACATCTAGTAGGACCAAAAGCTATGGCAATTCACTACCATTTACAAAACTATCTTTATACTTATCACTCTCTGTTCATAAGTAAGGTGTAAATAGGATTTTTAAGACATCCTAAGACTTCGTCGCTTATTCTGGTGGACTAAAGGGACTGTAATATTTCCTTACTTTTTATTGGTCCGTTCTACTCTGAAGGTGTTTTGTTCAACTGATTTTTCAGATGTTCATGAATTAAATTCAATTTGTCCTTTCGCTATGAATTATTGTTTATACTAATCAGCAATGCAGAGATAATCAGCCAGCTATGTGAAGCTGCCATACTTCGTGGAAGACCCAGGAAACAAAGATGTTTCCGTGACCGATACAACACACGGCAAGCACCCTTGAATCACATCTATGCACCCATCGAGATTTAGGAAAACAAATCTAAACGGACAGGTTCATTTAAATGTTATAGGGTGTGCCATAATTGTGGTAACAACTTTCTTCTTGGGCGTAATTTCTTTTTGGAGAACTTTTCGGATTCATAGAATGGACCGTGATCGACTTCCCCTTAATCTCGGCATAGCTGAACTTGTCGCTTGAGCTGTTTTAAGCCTTTCCGAGATCCACAACTTTATCCAAGCTTACGTTTCGGCCTCTTCGCTTTCTCTAGAGCCTGACAGCCGAAAACGAATTGAGATTGATCCTCACGTAGGCCTAGACAATACTTAAAACAGTCCTCTAAACTAGTAGACCCCCCTGGACTCGATCAATACAAGAGTGTCACATGGCTTACCTTGAACTCAGAGGTCAACCACTAGGACGGCCACACAAGAACGGAACTTTTGCGTACAATAAACAATCCATCTCCTCCCTGACTTCACCGTAACTTAAAATTTGCAGAGGGCGAGGAAGGGCGCGAGGTCACGAGGTATGGCCACACACTCTTCCTTACTATTAGTTTGTGGATTCCTAGCTACGTTTTCGGATTCAGCTCTTTTTAAAGTTTTATGAGGTATTTGCTTACAAAGGAAGGAAGACTCAGGAGAGGGGCCGAGAAAGTGTTTGCTACTACTGCTGCTACTACTGCTTTCACTTATTGGATTCCCTAGATTTTTTTAGGAGTCTCTGCTTGTCGCCATTGAGGTACAGGAACTATTTTCGAGTTATAATTTGTACAGGAAAGGACCATATCGAATGACGATACATGGTTTTTGCTGATGGAACTGATGATTCAAATAAGTTCTTGAGCTGCGATGAAGGTACCATATTGGGTATCCCATTTTTGCGATTGCCGTCTTTTCACTCACCTCTGATGCTTTACGTGACCTCACTCCCTCCCTCATCAGCTCCCGCAACTACATAATCAACAGCAACGACAACAATGATTTCAATAGTGAAAGGATAAATAACCGAGGTTCTTGGAGCTAATCAACCCCCTTGTGGGATGCGCATGTGGGACGCTAATCTCACCTCTAGATGACTTGTTGTGGCGTTGTATGAATCAGTCCCTTACTCTTCTAGATGAGTCTTAACCATTTATGTGACCCAGGACGAACAGAACGCTTGGTTCACCCAGGCGAACATCGATACGGGATCTGATCCCTAGACCATGCATGTATGATACTGCGCCACTTGAGACTACACCCCTTACCACTATCACCGCAACCATTATTTTCAGGAGTACAGACAACACCAGCGTGTCACAGCATCAACGGCAGAATACCTTTCAATCCATTTACTCTCATTTAACTCATTCAATCTTTTGGAAATCACTTTAATTCATCAAGAAATTTATCAACATATCAAATTCTGGTGATTAACTCGGACTCTTCAGGAGAGAAGCACCGATTACTCCAACAATCTTCATGTGGCACATCAAACGACATATATGGAAAGATGAGACCAGAGTGGAGCTCATCCATCTCATAAACGCCAAATAGATAGGATACCTATCGATTGATCAACTGACGAACGAATCCAGACGTCGTCTTTTTCGTTTACTTATGAATTATTATATGTTTGCGAGGATTGAGTATTCCAAATGTTTGGCCAAATCGCTCTACCGGTCCCAAACACAGACTTTCTTCCCGTTGCCGGCTGTGATTGTCGGATCATAGTGATGGGTCGAACGGTCCAGCGGGACTGAGAGTGTTCGTGTTTGTCCCTACGGCCGAAGACAATGCTCCGGATGCTATGACGGACTTGATTATTGAAGAGCAGTAAGACCATCGGATTCACTGAGACATTGATGACTCCTGAAAGAAATTGGATAGTCAAAACAACTAGTAATCACTGAGAAAAAAGGTTCGAACCTATTGTATTCATCAAGAGAACACCCCATACAGCACCCTTACTCGCTTTCGGCACCATGAAAAATAGAAACGATGTCAAGTACTGTGAACAGCATATGACGGTGAATTGAAGTGCCTGAATGAGAGCTACCTATGAACTTCCTGAACGGAACAACAGAAGTCTCAACTGTCAAACCTACCAGTTTTGCATCGACTCGCGATTCGCGCTGAGTGGCGACACCCCGCTTGCGACCCCGATAGATGCATACGAGAATGATGATATAGGCGCATATCATCAGAATCGGAATCGCCTGACCGCCATAGAAGTTCACATCGATAAAGGAGATTCCAACTGAAACGAGTTAATCGAAATGAGGAGACAACTGGGTGGCGGAGACAGAAGGCTCGGATTCTTAGTTGAGGTGAGGGAGGCAGTAAAGACCAGTTGAGGTCGCTACAAGTATAAGACTCAAATTCAGTGTATAGCCACCATTTAGACTGTCGTTACTTTTGCCCTTATTCCACTAGTGTTTTTTTATTTTTCGGATAATTCTAGCCCATCTTCGACATTTTCATCGTTTTGTTTCCTTCGTCTCACCCGCATGCTGTGAATGGATCGTTATTACATACTTTTTCTTCGCTGAGCCCTGAGGTCTCAAGTCTTTTGGCATTAATCTATTCTACTTGGGGGCTTTGGAAAGGGTGATGTTCAGAATTTCCCCATACACGCAAGTGCAGAAGGGATTCCGGAAATCCGAGTCCCGTCAACGAACGAAGACAAGGGATGCCGTTGGTTACGCCAAGAAATCGAAGATCAGGTGGGCCGGACACGTTATGCGATATAGTGATGACCGTTTGACCAGGGCGGTTACTGACTGAATCCTTCGGGACATCAAACGAACTCCAGGAAGGCCGCCAACGAGATGGTCAGACTTTTTCACGAAAGCTCTGAACGAAAGGAATGTTGAACCTCGTGGCCCTTAAGAGAGGACGATTCACTGGACCACTTTGGCTCGTGACAGGGACGAATGGAGACGTTACTGGCACCCGTTCGAGGAAGTCGATGATCAACGGGACGACAGGTAATACAGGTGAGATGATTTGGGGGCTGCGCCTTCCATTCAACTTCTATTCTAAATTGCAATGGCCTACTGAATTCGTATGTGGCCTACCAATGACTTGCGGCGGCTAGCCGACCTGCTTTTATCCTCTCATACAAGTCTGGTACCAACTCACCGACCCCCCGGAAGGATGGAATGCTTGGTTGGCCTAGGCGGATATCGATCCGGGATTCGAGCCCGTATCCATGTGTAGGTGAAGAGCGCCGCTTGCCACTACACCACTTCCGCCCAACTAGCTCTAAACAGTGAAAATCCATAAGGATTCGAGTAGATATGGCTCGTTTGAGTAGGAGATCGAACGAATTGTGTCCTTTCCTTTATCAAACCTCTATTCATCACTCAGATTGTTGACTTCACGTGCAGCACATAAAGTGCAACTTTTGAGCTATCTCCTACTATGCTTTAGAAAACGGGGTTCAAGATCATGCTGATTATTGCTTGATTAAGAAACTCTAAGAGAGAAAGACTCTAAGACTCTGAGAAACTAAGAGAGACGCCGCGCGCGGAGGAATGTAGCAGAATGCAGCAGCAAGTAAGAAATTTAAAAACAAAAGAACTAACAGTAGAATCATGTCAGAAGTAATAATCGCATAGCGATTGAGCTGTATGAAGAACGCTAGAACTGCAATAGCGAGGCAAATGGTCCGCGACAGCCGCGTGCGGCGGATCGATTACACAAAACTGTTTCTACTGCCAGTGTCCCTCAAACATGGAGTAAGCAATCGTTTCGCACTGACCGCTTGTCCCGAAAGTCGTTCAGAAAGTTAGATCCATAGTACCCATAGTAAAATTGAGGAAAATCAACCCACATGCAACGTTGCATTCGGAACAGTTGTAAGTATAACCTAAGGAGTGTCGATTGTATCGTTTATAACATCCCATTGCTGTTGTACCAAATGTAATAATTGCCGTCAACACCCATGGGCTGACTAGCAAAATCTGAAAATTTTTCATCAGTCGTATTCATTTATTTCCTCTTCCTGTCAACTAAGATGAAGTTGTCAATGACCCTACAAAGTGGGTAAGCTGTGGATTATCTATTGCCCTGCACATTCAATCTTTCTACAATCTTTGCTGGACCTTCGATACCATTAGTCAGAGCTTTTTTCGGGGCTAGTTTATCGTTCCCAGTTCCCAGTTTACAGAACGTAAAGCTGGCGTTCCCACATTCCAGCCATGTGAGTAGCTAATAGAAAAAGGATGGAATCACATGACTATACAGATTTCATTCCTGAGACCGCACTTAGGCACAAGACCAGTCAGCGTAGTGTAGGAAAGTGATGCGGAGTCACAGATAGGGATTCCCTTCTCTCCCCACTCGGAATCCTACTCAAACGGCAATTCTCCCAGTTTCCTCACAACCACGCCAACATCTGAAGCCCATATGTAGGAATTTTTTGAGCTTGATAGGTCACATGGGCATTGTCAGAAAGCGGGCTAGATGGCTAAGACGATCCTCAGGGCTCAAATATGCTCCCGTCTCCCATCAATATCATGGGAGGAGAACCTGTTAAACAGCTCTGTAGAGGTTGATATCATTTGAATTGGAGCGCGTTTGTTGCAGCCGCTCCTAAATAGCTAACAAGCGGACTGCAGCGACTGGAATTTCCGAATAACACTACTGCTGTCATAATCTTGCCCAATCTCAGGGAGAACTAGTTACCAAAAGCCTTTTACCTCAAGATTTTTGAGAATTTCCCCATTCTCTCCTCATCGATGGATTACTCTGCACCTACATTTTCATCATACACTTCGAAAAAAGTTCATGGAACTTCAAGGAGTAGTTTTCATGAAGGCCTACTTCTTTCCTAATATTTCCATTTCAATCCCCAAAATGTGTTCAGAGAGTTTGAGACGATTCTCACAACAAAGCTTGCTCTATCTAGTACGACTATGTTAATACCGCAGTAAAAAAATAAATGAACAGACCTTAATCCACGTGGTTTTGTAGGCGAAACATTTTGACATAAAAATTCCAAATCGGTAGATAGTCAACGCTAACGCTGACAACAGATATCCCCAATGTGCTAGGGTGTTTGGAGTGGATAGGATAATCATGAGTTGATCGGATCTGAGAATTAAATGGATGTTCGAAAATCTCAAAAAAAAATTCAGGTAAGCAGAGTGGTTCAGCACCAACCTCATAAAATGGCATTCATTGAAAGTACACGGAATAGATACCCATAAATTGGTGGCTGAATACAGAAGGCCAGATATGATCATATTAATGACAAAATGTGTGAAATGCTGGAAATGAAAATAATTTTTGCAACTGACGAAGACATTCAACGGACATAGCCAGTTATTTAGGGTGCGCTTCGTTGCGCGCGTCCTTCAAAACTAGGTCACACCGCAGCCGTCGCGCGCGGCGACTCAGCCCGCGATACTTGACAGACGTCGCAGATGTCAGTGGGCCATACGGTTTGCGCTTGGTCCACGGTCGTCAGCTCAATGGGAAGATAACACGGACAATTGCAAATAATTCGCTCCACTGACACTCGGTGGTACTGTAACGTCATCTCGAGACCTCAGTGGGATGCGCCGCGCGCGAAGTGAGCGGGGTGACTTACTTTCGACGAACGCGCGCAACGGACGTTCTCCGTTACTTCCCAAAAGTAGGGATGTCCTGAGCATGTGCACGGCATTTTTGTCCAAAAATAAGGAGTTCTCTTCCTTTTCTTCTTCTCCTCTCTAATGTTCATCTTTCGCCCATGCAGGGTACGCTACTCCTGATGGCCCTCTCCACTTCCTTCTATATGTGGCATGTTCTGCTACTACGTCGGCCTCAGGGAAGTCCTGCTTGACCACGTCCCGCCACTTGTTCTTTGGGGTTCCTCCTGTTCGCTTTTCGAAAATTTCAAAATCCATCCCCTCCCTACCTTATTGGGGTGTTTTCAATTGCCCATCTCCCTTCATGTTCTTGCACACACAATACAAATAGGAGCTTTGGTTTCTTTTGCTCATTCCCTCCCTCTATTCTCTTCGAAATGAAATTCATCATCCCCCAGTTCCCTCACCTACCCTCTTATCGCCTTTCTAAATAGTCTAGGGCTAGCATAATCAATTTAGAAAGATATAGATATGTATGTGCCAGACCGTGGTAATATATTAAAGACGGGAAAATGCGTTTTTCTAATGAAGAAAGTATTATCTGGAATTATACTTTCGATACATTCAGGGAAAGGCTACCCCTATGTTGTTAACCATACATCATTACGGACTATCATTATAAACTCAAATAAAAGAAACTAATTGGCAGTATTGCTTTGTGTAAATTTCTCTTGATGAATTGATATCATTAACGTTGAGTAATGTGAAACTATTCATTTTAGCATCTTTTAAGAAGAATTCATTGGGTATACTGTAAATTCATAGCTGTAGGTTAATTATACAAATATTTTTGGGTACTACTGTAATTGATGATTTTGTATCTGTATGCTGGAGAAGCTGGACGTTTTGTATGAGCAAAGATGGCAGCAGAAAAAAAACAGGGTATAGCAAATACTAACTGAGGAGATGACCTAAGGTGCACTAAAAGGTGACTAAAAAGGGGATCATCAAGGATTCCCAACCAATGAAGCAGTCATGGTGTTCATCACGGTGTCCAAGGTGTCAACTCAGGCAATAGCTCTCTATCAGGATTTTCTACCCATCTGATGTCCCCTTCTTTTTGCCCGTGAGCATATTAGACGTGAGCATATTTGTGTGCTAGACCTAGCCCTCGTTAAGTCCCTCATTAATGAGCAAGTAAAAAGGGCTGTGCAACTGTTCGATTTCCGTCTAAGGACAATCCCAATTTAGAAACTTTGAAATTATTTGTTTGAAGTATCTAATGAGTCCTCACTAATAGGCTTTGCTGAGAACTCTCTCATCCACTTAAAGGCGCAGTTCACGATAATTTTGAGGTAGCCGTTTTTACTCGAATAGCGGACGATCAAGGCAGAATTCTACAGAACTGCCTTTCACTGTCGCTATGAGTTATGACAAGTTGTTTGAACCTCCTCTATGGGTTGACTTGTGATCGGTGCAGCCTCTATAATGCCGGTAAAACTCGTCCGAGTATACAAACGGGCCAATCTTTGAGCTTTTATAACTCCCTAACTAGACCGTTTTCTGACCTAGTAGTGCCAGATGTTGTACACGCGGTGGCCTCAAACTCATCCTGTGGGGGAATCTCAGAAATAATTTTTATCGTGAGCTGCGCCTTTAACGTCTTCGCCATGTCAGTTGTAACGGATCTTTAAACACAGACATTCGCTGAAAAGAAGTGTCTATTTACATACAAGTCTTAACTCTAGTTATTTAATTAATATGTCAAAACTTTTTGTTTATAAACTATTAGGAGGTTGGTGATGCCCACGGCAAGCCCACAACCATGAGGGATAGCATAGAAGAGCAATGAGCGGCTGATAGTTTATGGATGACCTTCATGAACTCCCACAACCTGGAGACCTCTACCAGAGAGGTTCAAACAATACTGAGGACGCTTCATACATCATCCTTCCCTTATTCGGTCACTCTGATTTCTTCTTCACTATTTATACTTGTAAAAATACTACTTCTGTTAGAAACAAAACAAATTCGAAGGCAGAACTACCTGTGACCCGAAAGAAGATTTCCAGTGAATGATGAATACAGTAAATAGAGCCGAATTTGTAAGAATACCAATCGAGGAAAACAATAGAATGAGCACGGCAAGGAATGTCCTGAAAGCGCTTAATGAGTCTCTTGATGACGTATGAGTAACCAGTCAAGTACTAAGATGTCGTATTGTATACAACCATGAGACGGGGTGGCATACCCTATCCAATTTCAACCAGTTATTTGAATAATTTCAATTAAGTACCAGAAAATTGAGTCGGGCCATACAAAGGGGGAGGGGGGAAGAAAGTACATAGAAATGCGTATGAAACCTACGGGATTGCTCCTACTCACCGATACATCTCAGTTTATTCTGAAGGAGACCAACGAAAAGAAAGTGTCCAGTCTGAGAGTAAGGACTGGTGTACCTAATGGGTGTGGTAGAGGGCAAATGCCCCTGACGACCACCCTGTTTGAGAGCATCGGCGGGACACCGAACTGACAGAGGAAATCTCAACGTTCGGTCTGGGATGAGGGTCTCTTGAGTCTTCATCAGAGAGCTCGCCATCCACATGCCCTGTATTGATAGCAATTCTCAAAATTAGCCCTTTGGGGAGTGATAAGGCATCTCAGAAAGACAGTCAAGGTTATGCTAAAAAAACAAATCCCATTCAGCTCACCTGGAACCTTCGTTAACTTGTCCTGCTTTGGCTAGGCAGAATTCCAGCACGTCGGCCGAGGAATTTTCCTGAAAATGATCAGAACATTGGAAGAATCAATTTGACAAGACGAAACATCCCTGAGAGGTCCCCGTGACAACGACTGACATACTTCAAGTAAGATGACGTGACAAGCTTAAAAATTCAACGACTCACCATTCTGGAAGTCGGGTATTGCTCGACACCCCTCTCCTAGTAAGTGCCTGTCTAACAGTCCACTATATAGCAGTACTTTGCGTTCAGGCTTTCTCACCTGAAAGAAGCCATAAAACTATGCTAAAATCGAGATTTGCCTTGACACGGAAACTTTATAAGTGTATGGATCGAGATCGCTGAGTATAAACGGCTTTAAAGACAAACAAAAACGCAAGAGATGGATGTAATTCATCGTCTAAGGGTGTGGCAATGTTTGCTGAAAAAATTTGAGGGGGGGGGAGGAACTCAAATTAAAAGCCGAGTTACAAAGGTAATAATAGCAAGTGTGCAAAGCGATCAAATGATTGGGAGCAGTGTGTCTAGGGTTATCGCAAATCTGAAGGTTCAAGTATGGCAAAGGACAACGACACATTGAAGTTCAAAGAAGGCTCGAACCACAGCAACGCGAAAAATTCATCTCAGTAATGGGAAAACTAAATATCATTCAGAAACGAAGGGTAAGAGAGAGTAGGGGAAATTAGGAGAGAATCCAGCCTCATTACAGGTCACTGGAACAGTTTCAATTATTTCAACTAGTAATTGTTTGCAATGGCTTACAGGGAAAACAATTGCTCAGCACAGGCGTTGATTCAGTATTTGATCTCTGGACCATACGGTTTCTTCCTAAGCTGAATCCTCTTCCCAGGGGTGGGTGATATTGTGTGTAGCTGTGCCTGCAGGGCGGCCTTATGTGAACTCGTGAAGAATGACGACCGTAGGAGCTCTGGACCACGTAAATACGCTAATAGTATCAAGCAGAGCACCAAAGAAGTCCAAGAGAAGTTTATCTGTCAGAGCTGAAGGGTAGACATGTGATGTAGTCGTCTGTATGACCGCTCGCGTACTTGTAGGATAATATAGTACATAGACCTGAAAACCTGGTGGAAAATGTTGCGGCATGAAATTTGCAATTGTTTTTCCAACAATCTAAGAGTAGCTAATGCAGGGGCAATTTACGGAATGGAAAGGTGAGAAGGTTAATGCAGTGCAGCAATTTCATTGAAAAAGGTCAATTGAAGGAAAATAATTCAGCGTCTCTTGGCAACAAGTTAATCAGTGGACTATAATAAGCTCAAACTCACAGTGGGAAGGAAGAAGAGGTCATTTGTAAATGTCATTCCCACATTCTGCATTTAAAATTACTGTAATAATTTGTTTTGACTTGTTTTTTTTGTTAACTGCTGTTATTTCGCCGCAGTACGCAATCCGAAAGTCTCACAAGGTTGGCGATTTGTGGACAAAACTTCAGCCTCGGACGGGACTTGAACCCGTACTTGTCCTTTCCGGGGACAAGTACGGGTTCAAGTCCCGTCCGAGGCTGAAGTTTTGTTCACAAATCGCCAACCTTGTGAGAGTTACTGTAATAGTTAATAGCCAAGTTCTTTGCTCCCTATACGGTATCGAATAACAATTTAAAGATTGCTGGAAGTAATGAGGCAGAAATGCCCTATAGTAACAATGTAGAGCAACTTTCTAATACTGAAATCGAGGAGAACGATAAAAAAAGGGTAAAATTTTTGGGTGCGACCATTCTGTCTGAGGGATCCACCCCGCATTCGGCTTCCTCTTATCCTCCCATACGAGTCTGGTACCCCGGAGGGATGGTACCCCAGAGTGGTGGACTACCCCGGAGGGATGGTAAACTTGGTGGCATAGGCAGAAACCTATCCGAAATACGAACCCGTGACCAAGACTGTGAGATACTTGCCAGCAAATCACCTCCGCCGTCAAAATCAAGGGAAAATCTCTGCAAATCTCCAGGAAACGATGGTAATTCAACTCAAAAACCACGAGCATCACAACAAGCAACGAAAACTCTGCTGCAGATGTCCTTGTACTGTGAAAACGGTTGGTCTTCACAAGGAAATAACTGATTCAGTAAATGCAATCAGAGTAAAGATCAAGGGAAGTGTAGGTTGCAAAGAGTGACGGGAATGACTAAGGATGACAAGGTGATATCAGGATCAAAGCCCGTAATGAACCGCGAAGGAGGATGGAAGTCGCTTGCTTACCTCACAGAACTCATTAATGCCACTTCAACAGGAAACAAGTACACATGTGCAATCTCCCACACCGGCTCCTATACGAGGAAAATATAAGATGGGGTTTCGTAGAATTTCACATTATAATTTCGCCTACGTGAAAATTTGAATTCGAATTTAATTTAGGTTTTTATTTAAATATAGAAAGTAGCCTCTGCCATTCATTCCCACGGTTTTTGATTAGTAAAGGAAATTGAAATGAAACATACGGTAAAATTTCACATGAAGGGGAATTCAGAGTAGTCCTTCACATATGTTTCTGACCTCTCTAAGTCCTCCTATGACTTCCTCAACGTCTCATTGTGGTACTGGTACGGAACTCTGTAAATCTATACCTGAAGTTCTCATCAAAGGGAGCGTTTCTAACCATTCAAAGCCAGTACAATTTAAATGCTGTGGCGGATCCTAGAAAGGGCATCAATTAATGTCAGCAGCATTCATACCTTCACTTTTTAGTAAATAATATAAGGTTGATATCAGTGGGAGGTGATGTCGAATCGAATCCCTGACTAGTTCTCGGGAAGGTCAATCAAACTCTCATTCCCTCAGGACCTGTTAATTGGTAGCAGATATGAATGGGAGGATAAAAACACTGACTTGAACATTGGCTGACCTCAACAGGTCATTGTATAAGCCACATACGCATCTGAAGCTCCAAAACAATTCTGAATAGAGTTTGTGGGCGGGGCGCGTCAGGAAAACGGAGTTGAATTTCAACAAAGGACTTTATCCTGGTTCTTAAATAGGGTAGCGGCACATAGCACCCAATTACGCACTCATGGTCCCGGCTTCGAGTCCCGGATCGACACACCAGGCCAATCAAGCCTGCCATCCCCGAGTCGATTAATTCGTACTAGACCGGTCTTACCAGGGAAGGATCCCAGGTCGAAGTGGCCATTTGAAATGAGACCTACACTACTGGACGTGTTTTTGGATGCTGAGTTCAGATCTGCTTTCCAAATCTGCCAAGCGTTCCTCTGAACGGAGTTATGAGGGTGGTTTCAGGGAGAGTTTCAGGGTTTGACATGAGAAAACTTAAATTACATGGATGTGCCTCATCATTCAACGGCGGCTTGGTGTAGAGGTAAGCGTGACGCTTCATGGGCGGGAGGCTAGGGTTCGGGTTTTGTGGGGGACCGGAATTTTGCGTTGCATAGAATTTTTCCTTTAAGGACTAGAAAATACTCTCGTGGTGATTTCGTCACGTTTTATGACTTTTTAATGCTTTGCTGATACCTTTTCCCACCTACCCAGCTGTTACTGAGTGAGGGATTCCTCCGTGCGCAGAATTAGGAGGTCCGGGCGAGTAAAATTTGTATGATGAGCAATGATGATGCTAGAGCGTGTGTTGATACTAGATTGGGGGCGGTGGTGCGTAGCAGCTCCGGACTCACCAACACCGGCACTGTTGATAGTAGACTCGAAGACCAGAAAGCTATTCAGTGCGCCCTACCTCCACAAAAGCAGGTGAAGGGAATGACACCCTGCTTGAGGCTACCACGAGGCTAATACAGCCGATAGAAGCTCATTTCCAAATTCCTTCTGGAAATAAGGTTGAACGCACCATTTCATACGTAATAGCTCATGACCTCAACTTTGCGTGTTCACACGAGATCCCATTCTTCGCTTACTGTTGCTTGTCTACTTTCAGTTCTGTGTGGCCAGATTTAGGAAATTCCTCTTTTATCAATGGTATGCCACCGACTACTTAAGCACTCCCCGGGTGATTTTGGGATGCATACACAATTCTGTTTTCCTTCTGGTTTAGGATTGGTAAGTGTAAAGCAATGAGCTGTGACGAGTTATTTTTTCAACCGTTGCTCCCATTGTGAGAAGCTTCTTTGTTCCAAGCATTTCGTGCTAGAGTATCGCACTTGTTCATAAAGTGGTAAAAATTATCCTACTGTGAATATAGAGTGCATGGGCATTAGAGAAAAACTGAAGTACTACTTCATGTGGATAAGTATCACCAAAAGCATTAAAAAGTCATAAAACGTGACGAAATCACCACGAGAGTATTTTCTAGTCTTTAAAGGAAAAATTCTATGTAACGCAAAATTTCGGTCCCCCACAAAACTCGAACCCTAGCCCCCCGCCCATGAAGCGTCACACTTACCTCTACACCAAGCCGCCGTTGAATGATGAGGCACATCCATGTAATTTAAGTTTTCTCATGTCAAGCCCTGAACCTCTCCCTGAAACCACCCTCATAACTCCGTTCAGAGGAACGCTTGGCAGATTTGGAAAGCAGATCTGAACTCAGCATCCAAAAACACGTCCAGTAATGTAGGTCTCATTTCAAATGGCCACTTCGACTTGGGATCCTTCCCTGGTTAGAGCACAAAAGCACTGACTTATACATCAGCGCTCCACGCCATTGTACAGGCCCCATACGCGTTCAAAAGCCACTGAGATTCTGAATGGAGATCGAATGTTGGGCGTATTCCAAAACGGGATTGATCAACGCTAGAAAATTTCACCTTTTATCCTTTAATATTATCATGGTCATGGAAGGAAGAGGGAAAATAGGAAGATCTAAAGATAGTCTCACAAGGTTAGCGATTTGTGAGCAAAACTCCAGTCTCGGACGGGACTCGAACCCGTACTTGTTCTTTCCGGGAACCGTGCTCATATCCCTTACACTACCGAGACCCCGCTTGCCATCGCCTTCTTTATGGCCTATATTTATGTATTTATTTATTTATTTATACACTCAACATGCCATAGCTTATCAGCACTCACACGTACAACGTGATAGTACATGTACGGGTTCGAGTCCCGTCCAAGACTGGAGTTTTACTCACAAATCGCCAACCTTGTGAGACTTTCGCTTCGCGCACTGCGGCGTTGAAACAGCAGTTAACAAAACATCAAGATCTAAAGATAGAATGGCAAAACCTTCTGCAAGGTTTTCATAATGATTACTTGCAAAATAGGGAAGTAAACAATGAGTAAATCAGGAAGAAAACTGAGATCGGTGGGAAACTATATGCGAAAGACACAATGGGATTGTTGAAGTAGGAACGATCGCTGATTCTTCGGACACAGTGGATCTGAATTTGTTCTTGGACGTTCCTTTGGATACTATGATGGTACTATGGATGTGGATAACTCAGAGGAAGGACGAATTAGTTATCGGTATGAGATGAACCTGTACTGGATGGAAGTAGAGCTCCAACGCTATCGAGCAGGCACCAAACTCTTATCCATTAAACTACTGCCCCAATAAAAGAAGTCGTAGTCATGACTGAAATCACCGTCTAATGAGGGATGGCCAGGGATACGCAAAAACTACTTTGACTAGTGACGTAAATGAAAAAAAAAATCCTCTAAGAACCCTACCCCGAAGAAAAAAAACGTACTTCACGCCCTAGCGAATCACTGAGGGCGATGAATGAGGCTAGACTACTTAATGATCTTCAGAGGCTTGTAGTGACAGTATACTTCATGCACTACTAGCCATATTAGTAGCATTGCAATCCAGTCAAGCTTGTAATGTTCTGTGTTACTAATGAGAGATGATTGGATCTTAGACGATACAATTAAGTTTGTCAACAACATCAGCCATTTTTAAACGATCAGTTAAATCATGCATTATCGGCTCATACTTCCGCACGTAGCCGAGGATGATGTCAAAGTTGAGCTTGGGAATAAAAACTTGGATGACCTTAACCATTCCCACCCTCTCTCCTCTACAACGACAACATCTGGGCGGGTTTTTTCCAGAGCAAAATGGAGTAGATCAGCAGGTAACCCTACTACCCTACAATCATCCAGATAAGTGGGCATGACCAAATTCTGAGAGGTTTATCCCAAATGGTCAAGGCAACACAGTTTTGTTTAACCATGTACCACACAATATCCCCGGAACACCGTCTGTTGCACTTTCCCAGAACAGATCTCTTAAAGTTCCCATGCAGTTGCCAACGTCGACCTTAGTCATTAACCATGTTAGACCCACGCACCAACGAACGTTCCCATTTGCGTTGTATGGAAGGCCATTTGTTCCCAATTTGGCAAGCCACATACGTAATTCATGATATATACAAGGGAACGTGACTAATGAGAAACCTGTGGTACTCACCTCAGAGGTGTTCAGGTACTCGCTGATAATGAAACCTCCTTTCCCACGGCTCAGCACCACTCCGCCCATGCAGCAAAATCACCCTCCATAATAGAAACGACTGAGTGAGCCCTGATGTCCACTTTAGTCGGGCCATCCGCCAAAAGTTTCGTCCTATTGTGGACGTTCAATTCCAGCTCATTACTTTCTAAGCAGCCCTCCATCGTTAAGGGCGCAACTGTTCACGGGTAGCACTTGCCAGGAAGGTATCGAAAGGTATTGGCTCAAAGTTGGGGCATTTGTCAATCGGCTGAAACTACTTCTAAAGATTCTTCGTGGCTTTCTGACGACATCCTCTCAACTTACTACCCTACTAAACGATTTCTGTAGGTTATGGACGGCATTTGGACGAGTTCAACAGCTTCAGACTTCAAGGCTATGCGATAATGCTGAAATGTAAGGCCAATAAATCGCTGTTATAAATCTTCGCCTGAAGGCGATTTACGTCGAAAAAGGGCTATTGAATAGAAAATACCGAAATTCATTGAAAGTCCAACATGGGTTATAATCAAGTCCAAAGACAATTTTCGAAATGTAGGTTCGCGTTGTAGATTCATGGTGATTAAATGCAAAATTTACGATTGGATTGACTATGCGGATTAAGCGCTCAGAAAAACTTCGGCCTCTGAAGAATGGTAACCAGCTTTGCACCGGCGAAGTGGAATTAGAAAATGGCAGAATAAGGGTTTTTGGTTGGATAAATCCGCCTATAAGCGTAAAGTACAACTAGCGATGATAATAATAACTTCAGCCCTAACGAGAAAATGTTGGTTTTGAATAGTACGATTTACGCAGAAAAAAATCAGACAGGCAAAAAAAAGTGGGAAAAAGAGTTATTCAGAAAGAATGGGTACGGTACTTCACCTTTGCGGCATTGCCTATCCAGGAAAGCTGTCTTCTGATATTTGCTTTCCGGAAATGGCCTCAGAGTCGGACAGGGTCGGTGATTTCCCTGCACCTTAGCCTTTCTCACTGATTCACTATAGTTATTTTGTCCGGCATGGTAAAAACTGTTCAGAAAGGTTCTAGACAGATATAGAAGTCACAGTTTTATCACTCAAAAAAGGAGCGCTCTCAGAGTACAATCTGGAAAGATTGCTTCACTACGAGGAAGATGTTATCAACAATAAACGAATTGGAATCACTAAATGGGAACAATTCGAATGACGGGTGAGAGCAGATAACTTGCACCTGGCGATCGTACCTCAAAAGCTGCTTTCCGATTTCGTTAACCCACCTGATGCCTCCTATATTGTCAAGGTTCCGCCCTAGAGGGCAATCTGCAAAATCAGACAATTCTTCACATCTGACTGCAAAACCAGATCCAAGGCTGGAGAAAATATTGAGGAAGAGGCGTCAGCTAACCTCAGGCCACTTCTTATTCTTTTCTATTCTCTTCCTAGGAGCCCCTTATATCTAAGCAGAGCTGATAAGCCGGAGCTTATTCACTATGAATGGTCCTAAAAGCCATTCAGATTGAGAAGTATGTATGCCTTCTAGGGTAAAGGCGTACCGGCTTAGTACGTTACAGCAGATTTACCGTATAGCATACAGGGCTGTATTCGAAAAAAGTCGGAGAAGAAGGCAGTTACTGAATGTCCTCTTTCCACTGCCTAATTTATTTCCAAGAGATATGGAAAACCAATGTTGACTGGACAGCGCCCAGTCTTTCAGCGTCATGAATATTTCAACAGCCTTCACTGACTAAAAGCCGCAGGTAGGGGGACCTTTCGAATAGGAATCGTTGCGCTTATGTCGAAGATTACATCATAACTTCTATTTATGGAGTAAAATCGACCGGAATATGTTAGATTAGAAAAAAATTTGAGTTTTTCCGGACTTTTTCTCACCTCCATTTCCTCCTAAATAGATTAGGCGAGTGAGAAAGTTCTCCCGGTCAGAAGGGTCTTGGAAAGCACCCATTAGGACCTAATCAACTCTATTGAATGTAGTCAAGGCGGAAGTTGAAAAGTGAGAGTTTATACATGAGATGACAGATGTACCAGTAAGCAATCAAGGGTAAACCTGAGGTAATCAGTGACGTGACTGAAATTTAAATTTATTACTCAATTTTGAGCTATGTTCTCTGTCTTTGTTTCTGTTTTTCATTTTTCAGCCGGCATAAATTGTCGCCAGGTAGTAAATATGCGGTAAACATATGTTGCTGATTTCCCTACTGACGTTATTACTCATAAGATTTATGTTAACATATTTTTGGTAAGTTTTGTAGATTACGATGTTTACCCAGTAAAAACACCCACATAGAGAAGACTAAACGTACACAGGTGCATAAGGGAGCATTCAGAAATTCATTCATATAGGATGAGGGCGGTTGAAATTGTTACCGAATCCATTAGTGTCACCAATGCCGTTTCGGCAGCTCCTCTAGCCGTCCTCTCTAGCTATATAGGCACGCTTTAGTCGAGTCTCATAGTTTATTTATTTGTTTATTCAATTATTTACTTAATATTTGCTAGCTCTTTGCTAAAACTTTGCTAGAAAAGTGCAGGGAAAAGCGTCAATAAAAGTATGGCTTGAATGAATCCCGTTTTTGGGTCTCCTTCCCTTCCCCCCCCCCCCTACTCCAACTCAGAATCGTAGTGGGAGTTTGAATGCGTATGTGACCTATACAATAACTTGGGTTGGCTAGCCGATGTACTACCTTCACCCTCCAGGACGAGTCTAAACCAACTGACCGATCCCGATGAGATGAAAGTCTTAGTTGGCCAGGACGACTAAGAATCCAGGGTTGGGTCTCACAATTGTTGGTGAGCCACTCCTCAGTACATCTACCATCTCCGCTCTATGACCACCACTACCTACGTTCGCAGTTGCTAACAAATTTAGCGCCATAATCAGGATTATCCCATTAGTAACAGAACCGTGCTAGGACCTTTACGGCCTTCCAGCAAAGTGCAGACTTTTTAGCTCCGAGTCCTTTGAGTCCTAAGTATAGGATTCTCGGCTACGGCTGTTCAGGTCGCGAAAGGTACCAAAAGTGGGCCATAAAAAAGGTAGGGGGAAATTCTAGAGCTTTGAGCTACGAGCTCTCCTTCATGGATGTCCAGTCCACACCTTTGAACCTCCATATGGAACGTATAAATGATCTATTTGAGAGGAGTCCTACATCCAATTTTGAGCTCACCTCAGCCAAACTTGCAGGGTAGTGGGAGAAAACCGAATCTCACCAGTAAAAGAAATTTAGCAACAGCCGGAGGAATAAATAGGAAGAGAGGATGATATCAGGAAGAATGCAAAGGTAGGTGAACTGAGTGGCTTGGGAGAAATGATTCATCCCTTTGCAGTAATGTAGCATAACAATCAGCATAAACATTGCACGGAAGTAAGTTACCACCTGGCTCTGCTGCGATCTCGTTAGTCGACGACCTCTCAGGACACTAGTTATCGCTCTATTCATCCCCATGGCGCTAGTACCTTCCAGTAGGTCCCCGTAACTGAGAATTCGTTGGGGATGCTCATTTTTTGATTTTTAACATTTGCCAATCTCCCAGGAGGTAGTTGATGTCGTCCATTTCGTGTTTGCTTGATGTCGTACCCCTTTTTCAAATTTTATGGAACCAATTACTGCGTCTAAATCTCATTCTTAAGGCCTTTTGACTGGATAGATTACTTTTTTACGACATTGTAAAAGAAATTAAAGAGTAAAAAACGAACTTCTTAATTTCTGACTTTTCCACTGCGACATATACAATTAAATGATATAAATAATGCAATGATACAAAAATGATGTTCAATATACTGCAATAGGACGGGTGTGAGGTAGTGTCAAGAAACGCACTACGATGCGCACGGTCCTGGGATCAATCTCGGCTCAATATCCACCTAGCCCCACCAAGCCCTGTACAACTTCTTAGTCAGTTTGACGGTAAGATAGTGGTCCGCGGAACTCGAAGCAACGACTTGACGATCGACAGGCTACGACTGAGGAAATCACACAGTAAAGTGAACCAGCTCGGCTTAAAAATAGCTCACGTTGTTGACAAATATTTATGATAACTCTTACGATACAATCGTGTGATACTCATTAGTACTACAAAACATTTCAAGTTGACTGGGCTACAATAGGAGCAATGGCGCATGGAGTAAACAGTACTAGAGACCTCAATCTACTGCGCCACTACGATTCTGAAGAGGGGGTCGAATGTGTGGGCACTTTTGAAATATGGGATTAGTAATAAAATATAATAATGGTGTCCGAATGAGCTAAAAATGGTAACGTGGGAATGATCTAAAAACGTGATCACCTTAAAGGCGCAGTTCACGATAAAAGTGGTTCCTGAGACTTCCCCATAGGAGGAAGGCCCCATGTATACCATATTTGGTCTGAAAGCGGCCTAGTTAGGGCGTTATAAAGCCTCAAAGAATGTGCCATGTGTCCTCGGACGGGTGTGGGACGCTAGTCTCGAATGACATTGCTTCGCGCCGAGGTGCTCATTAGTGATTAACCTCATCTTAATTACGCGACTCCCCTTGATCGTGACTAACCTCAACTTACCTATGAAAGTGATGGCAATGATAAGAATAGTGAGAAAATGAAATTTCAAGAAAAGTAGTTTTTGAAGTTGAAATTTTCATGGTCTTCGGTTTTAAAAGTTTTATTGCCATGCAAGATGATAGAAATTCCAAAAAACAATTCAATAAAATTTAAAGAAGGTTGGGTAGATTGGAGCGAAGGCTGCGGCACTGGTTGGAGCGGTTGGGTAGGTGCAGAAGTAGCGTAGTACAAGGGTAGCGGTGCGGGTTGGAACTGCGTTAGCGGAGGTTGTATAGTACGGAAGTAGCATAGTATAATGGTTGGGGTGCGGAATGAAGCTGCCTTGAAGCTGAAGTGTACCCCTTGAAATCTCGGAAGTAGTAGAAAGTGTCGTCAGAATACATAGTAAGGTTCTAAACAAGATAGTTGTATATAAATCGCTCACCCACCAGCTTAAATAGTGGCTGATGACCTCTCTTGGATGAGCTGAATTTAGCCTGAATTATTGTAATATTCCATGAGAAGTGTGAAATGGCCTAACTTATCAGCCGGCGGGCGTTCAATGACCTTTCAAACACGAGATGCCCCAATATCAAACAACTATGCCGCTTCTGTAAATGTTGCTTGATATCACAGATCAGTGGAAATTCAAAAAAAAAGTTTTTTTTACATCTTACACGGACTCCATTTTTATGACACTTGAATTTTTCTACTCCATAATGTTATAGAACTTTCAAAACCAAAGGCCATGAAATTTTACATCTTACACGAACTTCATTCCAATGACCCTCGAATTTTCCTTTTCCATATGGTAATAGAACTTTTAAAACCGAAGACCATAAAAATTTTACGTTAAAAAGCTACTTTGCTTGGAATTTCATTTTCTCACTATTCTCATCATTGCCATCACTTTCATAGGTAAGTTGAGGTTAGTCACGATCAAAGGGAGTTACGTAATTAAGATGAGGTTAGTCACTAATGAGGTCTATTCGCACCTCGGCGCGAAGCAATGTCATTCGAGACTAACGTCGCACACCCTCCTCGGACGAGTTTCATCGGCATTGTAAAGGCTGCATCGATCACAGGGGAACCCATGTAGGAGGATCAAACAACTTGTCATGACCCATAGCGACAATGAAAGACAGTTCTGTACAGTTCTGGTTTGATGTAGTCAGCTCATTGCGCAATTGCAGAGACTGAAATATCGTCCGAATACCCATTCTATGTTATTTCTGCCATGGCAATCTCGTCCAAACACTATTTTCCCTTCTTTAAAGGTCTACCGATGAACTATTCCCAAACTATACTTCAGCCTTTTGAACAAAAAGGACTACCTCAGAATTATCGTGAGCAAACCGATGTCAATTTTAAGGCCGTAAACTCTCAGATGATCCTGTACCCAATGATTTGCCGATTGGCAACGGGAGAATATTTGGTATGGAAGAATTCGAATCTTCACGGTGTGATCCTAGCCCACCATGTCGCTGAGCCCATCGAAATGCGCCACGCCTGTCGCATGTTTTTAGAAATTATGTAAACGATCTCTTCACTTCAGAATTCACTCTCGGGAATAGGCGGAACAGAGCTTTTTCCCAAATAGAGTGACAATCCAGTCCGAACAATATATGCGTTTTTGGGCCTCCATGTTTTCATCGTCCCAAGAGCATTCTCTACCATTTGACAGATTTCTAATGGGAGGGTGGTCCAGACACAGCATTTCTGGAATCTGATTCCTAAGGCATTACTTACTCACTCAAACATTTCTTCTAGCCACCTGAATGCTTCCATTATTTTCCTTTTCCTCCTTCCTGCATGCCCTTTTAATAGTATTACTGAAGCGCTCTGTTGAAAAAGTACAGAGAGTACTTCAGCCTGGCTTCATGGAAGTCCACTAATTCGGCGCAGCACCCGTGGGCCTAAGGCGCTCCCGTGCAGCCACGCCACTTTATTTTTGTCCTTTCGGAGTGGTCTCCTTTGGGTAATCGCTCAATGTTCGAGAATTAATTGTCATTGTTTTTTGCTTGAACGATGTTGGCACGCATGTGCTGAACGATTGCCGGCTTGAGGAATGTTGAGCTATAACCACTCGGACGTTATTTACCAGATAGCCAGCTGCCTCTATACAATGGGGACCTCTCTTCAGAGATTTTTTCCTGAACTCAGTGCTCATACCTCGCCTACCAATCTAATACCGCATCATGAAATTCCATTTCTACAGATGCCCTTGAACGTTGCTGCCTGAAAGCCTGAAAGTCTTCAGTATATGAAGTTTCTAGGACCCATTTAGTCCCTCTTGAGAGTTGCGCCCCGCATTTGACTTCTATTCAGAATCGTAGTGGCATATTGAAGGCCTATGTGACATATACAATGAGTTGTGTCGGCCAGCCGATGTACAAGTCAGTGCTTCTATCCTCCCAGATAAGTCTGGTACCAATTGACCGGCCCCTAAGGGAAGGAAGGCTCGAGTGGCCTGGCGTGGATTTAAACTAGGACAAAGCCCACGTGATAATGCGCCCCCCGCCACTACACCACTTCCGCCCATTGCTATATACTATTATTTTGAATTTAAATAGGTTACTGTAGTATTGGTATAATACGGTAATAAACTGCACTTCAGTCGAACGTTCCAATGCAGCGTTAATCCTAAATGGATAAGCTTTTGTTTTCGTTGGTTCTTTTGCTTTCGTTATTGTTTGCTTTCATGCTCCGATTGGGCGGAGCGTTCTCACCTAAGTCGAGGCTCTTTGATTTACTATGATAGAACTACATAATAGGGGCCCATTGAACTGTTTTTCCCCTCAAAAATGCACAGAGTGATCTAGCTGTACCTGAGTGTTTCCTTGACAATCAAGAAGGCCTCACCATAGCCAGAGAACACCTACTACCTCTATATGATCTACAGGTGTTTTCTTTGCAGACTAATGTTGTCAATTTGTAGTGCACCTGGATTGAGCGGGCTCAGGTTCAGCCTTCTTCCCGGACGGGACGTTTTGCAGTTGACTCAGCACGTTTGCGATTACATTAACTTCTGAGTCACTTCCCCACTTCTAGTTTAATCTGATGGCTCTCCGAGAAATTTCTTGAGACGTTCCCGTTCAGCAGAGCATGGGCTACGAACAGAAGCTTCTGTAGAACTCAGAACCTCAGGTCGGAGAAGTAGAGTAGCTTCGAGTCCATCTTTCTGCTCACTAGCTCAATCCTTGCTCAAAAGGTCACTCTCAATTAAATGGTTATATCGATAGACTGTACTGAAATCACTTCATCACTACAATGCACCTGAAATTAGAATATGTTTTGAAGGCTGGCTAACGTTCCGGCAAATCCATTGGAGCCTAATTGCATTGAATCCGCTGTTGAGGTAGTAATCTCCAAGGTATTCGAGCGCAGAGAAATTAGAAACGTTATAGAATCGTAAAAAACTTGTTGGTTCATATAGGAAGGTCGAAAGGTAGATAATCAAAATAGTCATGCCCACCTCCCTCTCCCTCCTGGGGGCAAGGGCACTTTTCATTCAATTCCAAGTGGGAACTAGACTCTGGTGTCTTCAGAGGGCCCATTGCAGGGACAGCTAATGTAATCTGTCATCTCATTCTTTGCCTAGACGATAGAATTTTCCGGAAAGCACTCCCAATCCACTTGGCAGCTAACGAAGGTTTTATGTGGATTCAACTCACGTAAATCCTTTCAAGATCGAAATTTTTGAGCTGAGAACTCTTCAACATTTCCCCGAAAGGTAGTACTTAGTTGTAAAACCAGATTTTACGGATTTCGAGGTTTAATTACTGGATAATAGGCCTTTCCGTTCTCGAGTTGAAGAGCGATTGCCTGATCGTAACTATTCATCGAAGTAGTTTGTCCCCCCCCCCCCCCATCAAAGTAGAAAGGTGAAAGAGTAGGAACAGCCAGAGAAAGTCCCTTTTGCTCCAAAGAGCACACCGTAAAAGGTTTAGATTTGAAGGCTCCCATAGAGGCTTCTTGATGAAATGCTTTTTCGGTACTGGTGTAGATTTTTAGGCGGTCCATGGAAGCCTCACTATCAGGTAAAGGTTTCGTGTTGGCAAGCGGGGATTCACAGTAGAATGCTTTCCTGGAATCTCCTTGTCGTATGGGAATGAACCTCCTAAGGCTGACCTCGGACTTCTTCTTTTTTGACAGGTTCTTTGAACACCCTACGTAGTTCGGAATCTAATTCACGGAATCAGGAACGGAATTGTTCGGAGAGAAGATATCGGCAGTGATTACAGTACCAGAACATGCATCAAGTCACCCGCCCCTTTCAGGATACTCTACGATGCGCCATGCATTTGACTAATCCTCATTCTCGTCAAAGCAGTCCATTAGGTTCTTGGCATTTACTATGCAAGATTGTTCTAGCGAATTTTCATACATTAGTTTTTTAAGGTTTCGATTATCGCCGTCTTAGAAAAATGAGGCCTTCTTGAGCTTACTGGCCAATGTTCTGACCATATGTAGTGCCCAACGCCCTCCACCACTGCCCCCCAACCCTCTCTACCACTCCTCCTTACAACTGATCACTCGAAATCACTTCACCCTCTCAATGTTTACGTCACAGTGAAGTAAACATAACTACCTCGTCTCCATAGCTTTGGGGGACTGGGAGATTTCTGCCTTTCAGGGTTTTAACCAGAAAACAACATGGAATTGAAAATCCAGATCATTTTCTAGATGAGCGTCATGCCCGACTAAAGCGATAAAAAATTCGAAGGTTGGGTGACAGTTGGCTTCACTTGTATTACCCGCCGTCCCTCTCATTATCGATTTGTTATAGAAAGGCCAGCCACGCCTCCATTCGTCCCTGTTGCAGGCCACAGTAGTCCAGCGGATCGGAACAATCGTGAATGGGTTGACCATCTTGCTGGTGACCGTCCTAATCTTCGTTTGCCTACACGAAGGACCCACTTAGTAACCGCCCCATCCCAAAGATCACCACATCCCGTATAACGTGTCCGTCCAACATTATCCCAATCAGCTAGGATTCATAATAGATTACAGAAAATAGATTATATGATCAATAAACATAAATATAGAGCAAACAAACAATAACCGCATGAATAAACAGCTGTTTCTACTGTTCCATAAACATATTAGGACTTCTTTGTTAGTCAATGTCAAAGACAGAATTGAATTTCTTGACACGTTCCACTGGCATTAAATGAATCCTGGCATTCAAAAATTTGAATTTATCCATTTATTGGGTTTTTGAAAGGCTTCGGTCCCTTCCTGAATGCTTTCCGAAATCAGATTAGGCTATTTGCATTTTGTTTGGAAGCAGGGTTTTTGATGTCTTCGATCTCGGCCTTGTGCTTTCATGGCAGTGACGTTTCTCTTGTGACATTCTGGCTGCCTTTCCTGAACTCTGAGAATCTTTCTGTAATCTGAGGAAAATCCGTGTACAGTACCCTGTAAATTTTATGGATTTTTTATCACACAGAAATTTTCAAGGGCTTCGTGAAATGTCTGTTCACCTCATGGTTCTTAATAAAACAGATTACCGGTAGTGGAAAAAGGTGTACCTTGTAAAATGTCATTAGTTTTACAATTTCTGAACATTCTCAAATTTTTTGCATGCGCCTCCACAACCACTGTAATTTTTCGATTACAAAAAGGAGTGATTTTGTTGCTCCTGACAACGCGATGCCATAGATTCCACGGCCTGTGTAGGTGAGCTGGTAGGAAGGCGCTTTTAGACTTCAATGAGCTGCTCCTATTTTTCATACATTCACATATATAAACGTATGTGGGCGCAGGTGGTGTAGTGGCAAGTGGCGCATTTCACACGCGCGTGTTCACGGTTTCGAATCCCGGATCGGTGTCCGCCTAGGCCAACCAAGCCATCCATCCCTTCGGGGTCGGTGAAATGGTACCAGACTCGTCTGGGAGGATAAAAGCACTGACTTATAAATCGGCTGGCCACCGTAAGTCAATGTATAGGCCACATACGCACCCATAGTACCACTACGATTCTGAGTGGAAGTCGAATGCGGGGCGTATCCTTCAGACGGGATCGATTAACGCCAAAAATGTTACTCTCACTTTATAAATGTATATAACGAATTCAAGGCAATTCTGGAACTTTCGATAAAGAAAAATCTTTTGAAAGGAGATTTCCATCGAACTTTGAGAGACACTGTACATAGCTTGCACGTAGAGTGGATTCAGCAGGCTCGTCGCACAAGAAAAACCAAAAGGATACTCCTGCAGAATTCAATATTCGCAAAAGCCATTTCGGGTGTATGGGGCCGAATACCACGTCATTGCCTCACCATACATCACCACGCTGTCCTCAGTTTTCGCTCGTTTTCTCTGGCAGTGGCCCTTGCCCATATTGGCCTTTGGTTCAATCATAGGATAGAATGAAGGGATGATTTCCTTGGCGTCAATCAATCCAGTTTTTGGGATTCGCCTATGTAATCGGCTTCGATTAAGAGTCATAGTGGCACATTAAAGCGTGCGGGGCCTGGCCTATACAATGATTTGGGAAGGGAAGTCAATGAACAAAGAAGTAGTTCTATGCTCCCAGACGAGGCTGGCATCAATTGACAGACCCCAAAGGGATGAAAGTCTTTGTTAGCTTGGCGAGAATTAGAACCTGGGATTCGATCCCTTGACCACACTGATGGTGAGCCACGTGCCCCCACACCACAACAGCCTTATAGAATAAATGTGACAGATCTTAATGAGTTTCTTCACAACCAGCAGGCAATGAGCCCCTGGGTTAAAATAGGGGAAAGAGGTGGTAGGAAGGGGCCTAGATGTGCACCGACAGCCCTCAGAGTTTCTAATTTCAGGATTGGTATGCAGTGGAATGGCGAAAAGCACTGTCTTATCCAGGAAAGAAGTGGGTTCCAACCTGATTCTCACTCAACATTCGTGGCATAAAAGACCTTATGTTCGAAATCCTTCAGTCCATCTTTTTCCGTTTTTTTCTGGTTGACAAATCTGTTGGCGGAAACGAGATTTGCGACCTGGCATGCTGATTAGGCAGTGGCCGACCAGTCGACCAGCAGTAGGCTCTAAGTGGTTCTGGTCACAGCTGGGAAATACCCGGTGACTCATGGACATAGAGTGAGAAGAAGCTTTTTTACTTCACAAAAAACTTTTCACATGGTGTTGCTCAGTCTCTCACACAATTTAATCAGCTTGAACTAGTTCCACTTTTTCAGAAGATATAGTATCCTTGATTACAACACTCCTCCTCATCTACTCTTACCTTAAACATTTCAGAGTAAGAGAAGCGATGGGTGGGTTTTTGAAGTTCATCTGTTGATTTCTTATCTAATTGATAATATTGTTCCTCTTTTTGCCCTAGCCCTGATCCGGCGATGTCGTCGAAGTCGGTTTGCTGTTCTTGCTCGTTGTCGTCATTTCCTTGCAATCACAGCATTCTCTGCTTCTTCGTTGATTTCCGCATTTCTCTTTTTGATTGTGTCCCTACTTCGCTTCATTGGAGCTTCTCATGGTTGCATCTCCCAAGCCCATCGAAGGCGCTGTCCTTGCGTCCTTCCTACGTGGACGGGAGGACGGGGGATGTTCACAGGGCCGCCCTGAGCCCTGTTTTCCTGCCTGATCCAGTTGCACTTGGCAGAGCCCCATATTAGTATTCTGGTTTAAGAACAGGAACATCCTTTCATAATTCTTGCCTACGGCAAAACATTTCCTGCCTTAATGCTTTGTGATTGCCACTACTTTTGCCTTTTGCTGATTGCCCTTTCCAGCGTGCCCTTCCTTGATCAATCCCAGATCATTGTTCCCGCAGTAGGTAACAGAGCACTGTGGAGCTCCTAGCTTCTTTACTGCTTAGTCCGCTCTACTGTTGACTATTAGGTCACCTCGCGGTCATCGAAATTCCACTACTCTTTGCCCTTTTTGGGGAGAGGAAGATTTGGTCTTTCCCACAACCAACTGGACTCCCTATCAACATGCTTCTCTACCAACATGCTTTGGCATTGATCTTCAAAGCTACCTGTGTTGACTTAACAATTTCTATGTAGATCAGCTCGATTTGTGCTAGAAAATCTTCGTGTCAGTCGGATGCTTGGCGTAATTCCAGAATATGAGCGTACCTCTCATTTATTCTTCCACCACACAATCTTTTTAATTTGCCATTTCGATAGAAAGAGAGTCACCCAAGAGGGATGAGGTTTTGGAAAAGGGGGCAGCGAAGACGCAGTGTAAAACGAGTTCGATTCCTGGCGGAGCATATGCGTTGCGGTTGTAATTCGGTCCTCATTTTACAGCTATTATGACTATTATTCGCATTGTAAGCAAGAAACCAAATTTATGCGACTCTGCCGTCGTCTGAAAACATGACAACGCAGTAATAGTAGTAGCTGCAGCTGTCGCATTCAAGCTATCGGTCGGCATCCGTTTTTTCGTCGTTCTTACTGATTCCTTGTCAATGTCAGACCGGTTTGTGAGGGCATAGGACTTGTTCTTGCTCATAGATAACAAGCTACATCCCACTACTGATTAGTCCCAGTCTTCACTAACACCATCCATGACTCATTTTTTTCGTTTCTTGTTCAAGACCTGAAATCGCATGACTCCTTCCAGAGCTCGAGGTTTCAATGTCTTTGACGTTAATCAGTACAGGCTGTTGGGATGCGCCACGCATTCTATCTCTGTTCAGAGCCATAGTGACGTTTTAAATGCGCATTCAACCAACACCATGACCTGCAGGGCCCAGCCGATGCCCAAGTCAGTGCTTTTGTACTCCTAGACGAGTCTGGTACCAATTAATCGGCCCCGAACGATGGGTAGAAGGCTTGAATGGCTCGGTTCTTCAGGGGACATTGATCCGGGATTGGAACACGTTACTACGCTTGTGTAACAGTTGTACCCCTTGGCCTTGCAAAGGTATAAGGAAATATTTCGTTGTGTCCCATTACTTATATAACTAAAGAAGCATTTACCCCTTTATTATTGTTTTGGCACGGTATAACCTTTATGTCCTCCCCATTGTCATAATCCGTCGTGAAATTCTATCAATGTGAGCATTTGCTGATTGCTCCTAAGATGCGCCATGCGCTTGATTTCCTTGGAGAGTGATAGTAGATTTCCAAAATGCTTTTCGCTGGTGGGATAAAATGTGCGGCCAACGACGTTTCCGAAAGACATGCCGAATTTCGCCTGACCAATTTAGTGAGCTTCATGGGATTTGAACTTTTCGGTAGTTTGCTGGTAACGGCGCCTCTGTCCACTGCTCATATTTGTGCTTGGGGTGTTGCCTAGCGCTTGGGAACTACACAGCGAAAAAACTTATCTGAGGGTTTCGAAATTCTATGACCCTTTGTCTCTTCTATGACTGCTTCTCAATAAGCGTAAGGCGCTGTAACTCTGTTGATCAGCCCTGATTGGCTTCCCACAGGAGTGCACTATTCTAGTGGGTACTTTCAAACTGGCAGGTTATTTTTAAATTGAATTCCCCTAATTGAACGCTAACCAGTATTACTTTTGAGATACTTCTATTTCCTGGCTTTCAATCCTTCTATTTTCAAACCACCCAATTATCGACTACAGTTCTTTGGGGAGCTCTTTGAAAGCCACCCTTTCAGTGGAAATGCTAACTCCTATTCCATTACGTCAGAGTTTTGGAAACACTGCATCTCCGCCCCCGCCGGCCCCGTCAAATATATTACCACATTTCGCAGCCCTCCATAAATTTTGAGCCTTTCTCCGAACCTTCCCTGAAACCATTAAGGTTAGAATACTGGCTCAGCGATTTACCCTGTTCTTGACTTCTCCACAGGTCACTCCTTCCCACGTGGGGAGAATTGGACAACTCTGAATTTAAATGAAAAAAAGGCCTGCTGATAGCTAAATCAATAGAATGGGAAAGAATGGGAAAGGCCTTAGCTGATAGCTGGTGGACACCAGGAATCTCCTTAGGGCTTTCAGTGATTTCAGCTTTCTGCTACGTAATTGATGTTGACTTCTGTTGCGTTTCTTGGCCAAAGAGGTCGTTAAGGGGAGGGTCTAAAACATTCACTGACGGTTTCGTGTTTCCTTCAGACTCTAGACCCAGAATTGGCTAAAGACTCAAGAGCTTTTCTTGAAACCCCCATATCCCACTCCTTTTCCACTGCAGGAGAGTAGCAATGCCGTCTTCAGGTGAGTTGTCGTTTTTTAATGAGACATGTTGTGCTGTCGTTATCAGCTATTACACTTATGCATTTAGAGCTTTTCATTGAGTGTGGAAGGGTGAACGGGGAGGGAAACCAGGGAATGATTGATAGCCTATAGCGAAACTGAGGGGTAGCTCACATACCGTGATGGAAGAGTTAAGGACCCTTTAGACCAATTAATCGAGTTTGGGACCTTGCTTTAGAAACGATCAATTTTCTGCGGACATTTTCCGATTAGTAAGAAGAACCAGGAGGACCTGGGCTCACCCATGCCCTATTGGCCTAGAACCGTAGTGAAAGTTGAGTTATGCAAATATGAAGGCTTATTGTCAACTTCAAACTGAGGATAGGCAGCGTGCGGGATTGGCTGTGGGATAGGGTAGGGAAGAGTGACACTCATGATAGAAGCCCCTTTCCTATTCACTACCCTTCCTGAGCCTTGTGATTAATTATATTACCAAGTACAACGCTATGATATATGCTTTCAAGGACACTGTGTGACTTACTTAGCAGTAGGTTATTTGCGTCGCCAGTCTTACTACTTTGAAGTAGCCCACGTTCCAGTTTTTCACTTCCAAAAAATCCTACTCGAATTGATTTTTTTACGAAAAGATTTTGAATAAATAATAAAATAATTTTACTTTCAATTTTTACTTCACTCTACTTTACATTTTTAAATAATTTTTCATGTCAACCAAATTACAATTGAATTCTTGTAGGTTCCTGCTATTACGGATCTACGGTGGGGTGCCCTCCCTTGACGTGGGGGGAATTCCAAATGCACGGCTTATCCTACACTATCACCGATTATCGCGTAATGTGTGGCCTTTCAGACGCTTTCGTCGCTAGCTTAACTACATCGTCGATAACACAGAGCGTTCGAGAAATTTCCATTCTTCAAAAACTCGGCCTTCACTTAATGAGGGCATTTTGCACGTTTCCCAATGGGTTTTTTCAAAAAATCATCTTTCCAAGAGAGTTTTCCTCGTAAATTAGGGAAATTCATGGCTTGTCGTTGACTAGCGATTCCCCAGTAAGGCTTCTGATTAGGCCTCATTTATCGGCTCTTTTGCTCCCATTCGTCAAGTTTCCCTTTGAGCCTAGTCTTGTCCGGGTAGCTCCCTCCCCTCTCCGGTGCTTCGAAATTTCAGACTTTCCATTTGATTTATTTTAATATCGTGGCTCTCCATTGGACCGGACAATGTGCCTATGTTTTCTACGCGCATAATTCACAACGTGTAGGGGGCCAGCTTGGCTAGCCGCTAGCCGCTGGGTGTACTTCTCATAAGGACAGGCAGCAACAGCAGTTTGCACTTGCACGACTCTCCACCTCTCCCTACTTCTTACATCGCTTTCCGGCCATTGGATATCTTACGTCATATCCATTCGATGGTATCCTTCGCCAGGGTTCAGGCATTCGTTACAGGATCAACGCATATGTACAAAATCGTTTTAATCACTTCAATTGTTCTTATCGTAGCCGGTATGCTTCTCACCACATTCAGCCTGTTCAGTCCAATGTGGCAAGTGAGTGCAGTTGACCTTATCCCCTTTCAAGTTACCAGTAACATCTATCCTTTGCAGATAGTCGATCGACCGAAGCTGGCAGAAATCCATCATCATGGTCTATGGTGGGATTGTGTGGTACCGGATGGGACGTTAATACCGCTACAATATGAGGGTACCGCACAAACTGGTATGCTCTTATCCACGAATTTCTCGAAAAATGTCCAAAAATTCCATTTAACGTCGGCCGTCAGCTGGCAAAAGCGATCCGGATGTGGTGAAAAAAGCCGACATGCATGTCAACGGCTACGAATTGAAAGCGAGATTAATGCGACGATTTCGCTGAATCCGACCACAATCCCGTCCTTATATGAAACATTGCTAGCATTTTTTGGCATTCCTATACGCAGACATAGGATTTCACGGGGGAAATGCCCGAGTACATGTGGTAATTCGAGTTTCGGTCAATAGTTCACATGCCTCACTGAAATGCGCTTTTCTCAGCGAGTACGGGGGAATTTATTTAGGGCGTAAGAGGGTTAAGAATGTCCTAGTTAGGCGTAGCCTGCGGCAAAAAATCTAGTGCAAAAGCTTCAACAATTCTATTAGGTTAGAAGGAAAGTCCTGCGACACAATGAAGGTCTTCTTCAAATCATTTCTGAAATTTTCCAGACCAATCAATTTTCGGAAATATATTTACCAAAGAGGTCAACAACCTTCTATTATCCTTTGAGTAAATCACTGATGCCTTTTATCCAGGAGTGAGGAAGCTGTGACTCAAAAAAGTAATTGACCGCCGTTTTCAGACCACATTAAGTTACGAATTTTTTTAGCACAACGAGATGCTCAAGAAGGCGGAGCGCGTGGTAGGTAGAAGGGGCAACACTTGGGGAGTACGACTGATGAACAACCTGGAACCAATTGAAATCGTAGAACTCTTGACGCGTGTCTAAAGCGAAATTGCGACGTGCGTTGACCCCCTGTAGGGACCTGATTTACGGTTTTGATCGTCCTTCTCTAACCCCGTTGGCCAAATTTCGGGGTTCATAAGGGTAACCGATAGCTGTGTCCATCTAGTCTGCGTTTAGCAACTCATAGTGGATGGATCCCTTCAACCTCCATCAAACTAAGGGACGAAGCTTTCGTTACCTCAAAAGCTAGTATCTCCTCCAGTGTAGCGATCCAACCGATTGCTGACCGTTGATCGGTGAGCAGTGCCGGCATTGATTGGGTTGCTGATAATTTGAGCTGCTACACCCCTATTTTTCCCTTGGTGTGTTCAGAAGAAGGTGATGTTACGAATCGGGTGTTGTCCATTCATTGACCGTAATGCTGCTAAAGCCCACACGCGTGCCCTTATTCACTCATGCGTTGATTGCTCGGGGAATGTCCTACAAGTTTATCACTCTTGCTACCGTGTTCACATTGTTGATACAAATTGCTGACGCTCCAAATTTTTTGTCGCAGGACTTTTCTTCCAACCCAATATAACCGCTATTCTTGAAAAGATAAATCAAGTCGCAAAACCCTCCGTTACCAACCACCTAGGCAGAGAGGGGCGGGGCGATCTCCACTGTGGGCGGATCGGCGCGATCTGCAAATGGTGAGATAAAAACGCGGTGGTATTTACTTAACCTTCACTCTGGGACCGTTTCAAACTGAGACATCAGAGTGTTCAGAAAAACAGCTCTCCGCTTCGGGTCCAAACCGCTCCAGATCTTCCAATGATCGATCTTCAACTCATCCATGAAGTATGCCGGTTGCTTGGAGTTCAAAAAGGGTCACACGATATGTTAAGGCAGTACTGGTTCGTGGTGCTACTGCATTCTGTAAGTGCCCCACGAGTGGCCTTTCAAGAAGTATAATTGCCCTCCTACCAACCTTTTCGGATGGATAATCCGGATATCCTCGGATTCGAGGCATAAACACAGTTTGAGAGCTCAAATCCTGGAATATTTGCTTTCATTTCGAAGCTATAACTAGAGCTGTTGAAGTGTTTTTTCGGGGAAATAAACCGTTCAGTGCAGTATGGAGGAAGTCACGTTTGCATGTCGAAATGAATTGAAGAAAAAAGTTGTGAATGCTGCTGTCAGGGAAATGTTTTTGGAAAGTGACGCGACTATGGCATTTGGAAGAGATGGGCGTTTCAGGCTTGCTGACGGGGGTGACTGAAAAAAAAAATAGAAATAGAAAAATGGGAATAGTATTATACAGTTCAGGGCAATAGGTGGAGGTAGGGTCTGAAATGTGGTGGAAGGAAGTCAATCATCTTCAGACTGATAAATGTCTTCCTCTGATGCTCCAAGAAATCTTGGATCTGGTCTCGTTTGGATCTTACGCCATCTTCCATCCCAATAAGTAGTGCCTGAAGTGACAGGCGAGCTGATTTTGAGGTTCCCCTTCTGACCTGGACCATTGAACAATTTCTGAATTTAATCACTTCCTTATTCTCGTAGAAATGATTCCGTTCAGAAGAAGTATAGTTCCTTTCCCACCCTTCCCCCCACTACAAATCGCAGATACCTTTGGAAATCTGAAGGACAGACCCACGACGGGGCTTGTGCAGAAGTGTAGTTTTCGTCTCTCAAGTTTCTACCACTGACAGTTTCCTCAACAACAGCCTTTTAGAGAAGGGCCTGAGAAGTTCTAGGAGTTCAAGAACTCTTGAAACCAATTAGACCGAACGTTGATGGATAGGGAAGTTAGGTGCTGCTTTTCCCCGAAGTAAGCTAGCTGAATCAAAAAAAAGTGTGGTCGCAGCAATTTTGATGTAATCGAAACCAGCAAGGTTTTTCTCGACAGGAGGCTTTTTTGAGCTGCTCGAACAGATGTTAGCATAGTCAAGCGCAGGGCGTTCAGAGAACTCAGTGCTGGACACTCCTCCTTGGCTTGAACTGCATGATCTTTGTGAGTTGGGGCAAGTTTCGTCATGCAGGAGATGGACAAGAAATCATGTCATACTATTTACCCTGAGCATAGGGCGTAAGAGGGTTAAGAATGTCCCAGTTGGGCACTGGGCAAAGTTTTGTAGACAGAAAAATAAATGTGATATAAGACAAAAATGAGCAGGCAAATATTGTTGGCTTTCCAATTCGATAACTTGTTTCAATTAAGGGGAACGTCCCATTACAGAGGCTTTTTCAGGGTACAGCCATGTTCTGATTTAAATAGTGGGCCAAGCAAGGGCCTTCCTGCAGCCTTCCAGATCTCTATACTGGAAATAGATATGTCGTTAATGAGAGCAGGGTCCTGAAGTATCAAAGCAGTTGAGGTAACCCAGTCCATCAGAATTTCTTCATCGCTTCAGCTTTTTAGAATATTCAGAACAACGATGAAAAAGTGGTTTGCGTTTACTAAAAATAAAAGTATAATAATAAAAATGCTCGGTTACTTCATGTCCACGCTGCGATGGTCTTTGAATTTTCATTTTCAGACGAACAATGCTTGAATAAATTCGATCCGTTAGTCCTGTCACATCTTCGACATATATTGGAGGTAAATGATCAGTCGTCAAAGGAGCTACTTCTGCATCGATTTCTGCGTGAGTTTTAAAGTATAAACGGTTCAAAATTCATTACGATACCTCCTTTTGAGTCAGTGAATGCCTAAAGGTTCCAGATGGCGTTTGGACATCCTCAACTATGGTACCTTCATTAGGTATTACCGGGTATAAGTCGACAAATGGGTGGACGTTGGTAGCGGTCTCTGAAAAACTCCAACTCACTGGACCTAATCTGTCTCAAGAGATTTTCAGTCTTCACTAACCATGACCGCCATTGTTACGGCTTCAGAATGAACTAAGAACAATAAGTTCTAATTATTTTTGTAAAGAGCTCAAAGTTCTGTTTGTCTAGTGGCTTGAGATCTTGGAAAGCAACAAAGTGAAGGGATTAAATTTAAGACAATAGGATTGAACTTGCATTGAGAGAGCAATTTGGTTCATCGATCAAAAAATGAGGAAAGAAGTGAAAGGAGGTGTCATTTCAAAAGAATAACTAGTCGGTAAGCAGTAGTAATTGGGTCGAGAAGTAGTTCGACAGCTCTCTGAAGGGGTGAAGTTATAGCCTCGGCCCAAGAGTACGGCTCTTTATTCAGTCAACGTTTCGGCGTTATCACCTTCGTCAGGACCTGGAAGCCAGAAAGTAGATTCAGGTTTGAGATTCACCCAATTGGGAGAGAGGAAAGGGGAACTACTAGACCATCAACACCAGTCCCCTAACAATAAGTTGACCGAGCGTAAGGTAGTGTACAGGTGGAGGTGGGAACTTCTCGTAGGATCCTTTTTTCAGGAAATACTTCGTTTTGAAGGGAAGAACTTCATCTGTAAGTTGATTTCAGCTCATCACAAAGCAGTCATCTTCTTCGCCGTTTTCACTTTGGTGTTCGGTACTATCGGTATCATAACAGGAGCATGTTCGCCATGTTTCCCACCGAATTCGCTTCTTTACGTCGTGTCAATATTCATGACAGGTCAGCGACTACCTAATTTGTAAGCTGCTAAGTAATTCGGCGAAAAGTTCTGTTGAGTGGGCTTGGACGCATTCCTTCAGGTGCCTGCTCCATGCTGTCGGATATCATTTTTATATTCGGTGCCACGAAAGACAGTAAAACCCTGCAACAAATTACGCTAAAAGAAGAACCGCAAATCCAGGTTAGCCTATCTTCACGTCCTGACGCTGATATTCACTTTACTACCTTTAGAAGGGGGGAGGGGCAAAACTGAGCCACGCATCAGGTTCGGTTTCCCTCCAACGAACCCTGGCTGCACGGTCTGAGAATCAAATTTTGACAAGCGTTGGTTTGGATGGGGGAACCAGCCCGAACTACAGTTACTACTGTAAAGGATGATAGGGCTGGCTTTCTCGGCGGCATTCAATCCCCTTTGGGGATCCTGAAGAAACAAAAAGATTAGCTGACTTGGAATAAGACCCCTCCCGTATGCAAGCTACCAAGTAAGACGTAAGACCCCTCCCCTCCCTACAACCACTTGGCACCGCTATAACTCTGTCATCACCAAAACAGAATTTTTTTTATTAAAAAAAGTTTGATGAAATTCTTGTTTATTTACTTGTTCACTTAGCCCACTGAATAAACGATAAAGATATGTTCCAGAATCGACTCGGTATAGCTTGCTATTTGCATATACTAGCGACAAGCTTTTTCACTCTGGCTCTTATATTCTCCATTGGTTCAGCGTACTTGTTAATCTCGTCTAAAGGTCGAGGAAGTTGTTGTACCACTAAAAAGGAGTACTTGCAACAGTATCGGTAAGCAAACCACATAAAAGGTTCTATACTGACCTAATGAGTAGTTCGGGAGCTTTCTGTGGAAGTGCGCGCGGGACGACTCGGGAAGGTCGCTGCCAGTTACTGAGAGACGATCTTTTCGAATTTCTAGAACCAAACTGTGCCCCAAATCGTTCCGCTTGCATTTCCTCCACAGTTAGGGCGTTTAGAACGGGAACCTTTTATTATCTACAATGTGCTAGTACTGTATAAATCGTTGCTGTTGCTCCTACCGTACCCATTCATTCCAGATGGCAACAGGAAGCGGCTAGAGCAAGATTTTCTTGTAACAGGAACAACTGCCGGCCTATTGTTGTTGTCGAAGACGACATCCTTTGAAGGACATCTTAAACTGGTTCACTTTCTTAAAGCCTACATAAGGCAACTTATTCGCTTTTCTGATACTTCTTGTCGTCGCTCGACAATCGTGACCGTTTGCTTAAATCTTGAAGAGATTGGTAGAAACGAAAGAGCTCCTTACTTTCAGAAAAAAAAGGTAAACAAGAGCGTGCCGCTCCGTTGCTGGGGGCCTTCCAAATAGACCAACCTAAACCTAGGCCCAATTCTGTAAGAGTGGAAGCTGTGGGTTCACCAGGAGTATCACAACTGAAACAACTCTCGCAGAGTGCTTTTCCCACCTGCATGGGTCAATCAATGGCATCTTTTATAGTCCACGATTTTGCGAGCGACCAGTCGCGCGACTGGTCGCGAACTCATCTCGCGAGCGACTGGTCGTGGACTATGAAAGCAGCCAATGCGTTCCAGTGACTTACTTCTTGAAAAACGCCTTCTCCAGAGCTGGGACTTTTGTCCCAGAGTGGTCATTCGTGGCAATAAGGTTTGCTAACCGCTGGGAATGATCTTCCCGGGAGAGCGAGTCACATAGTTTATGACCTGGAACTTTTCCGTCACCTACAATTACTCCTTTCCCAAGCGACCTATTTCCACTCTTGCTGGTAATTCTTCAATGGGCGCTTGATCCATCTACCAAGCATCCTATACTCCCTACACGATTACGCACTTTCAATATCCAAGAATTAAGATTTCCCATGGCCCCTCTGCAACTTCCTCGTGGTCGTTCCCATGACGGGGTAGTTTATCAATAAAGTGCCTTTAGAAGAATAAGTTCATGTCGGCTCCCGAACTGAGGTAGACCTCTTTGGAGCTCTTGGAAAGGGAGATTACTCGAAAATAGATTATCTAATCGTCAATTAAGATTAATGGGCAAAAATCGGATCATTTCACTCCGAGGGGGGAAAAGGGTGTTTTTGTCTTGTACAGTTCACGGCTATGGACTGTAAATCGGAGGAAAAACTTTTTTCGACACCATACACCATAAAAAATATTCCGCAATGACAATTCCGCGTGCTGATTACGTCAGACAAAGTCTTTTGTCATTTATTAAGCTCGGTTACTGTACTTTTGAGGGTATGTCTATATGAAGTATACTGTACATATGTTGTTAAATTCTCAGCGATCTTCTCGGGGTGATAGTTAGTCATAGCTTGTAATCGATGATCTCTCTGATTCCTTTATCGATTAATTCATACTTTTATGAACTTATGTGATCAGCTGTTTCAATTGGTTACTGGACGATTTTGCATTTCCTTTGCCTTTTTCGACTTGCTGGTGCTTTCGTATGAGAATTTTTGGTTTTTTTTTTATTTTCATAAATAAAATTCCTATTAGTTATCTGTATGAATGCCCGCAGAAAAGAAAAATTCCCGTAGACTAGGCGCTCATTCTTAGCCCCCGACAATTCCAGCGAAAAGCGTGATTTGCGTCGAGAAACCTGTTCCGTTCCGAGAAGCAGGAAGACCACTTTGAAACAATCAGTGCGGAAGCTCCTACGAATTGCGACAGATGCATCCATGGCTTCTGACCTGGTGATAGGGAAAAAGTGATAGGGATGGCTATGGCTAAGTGTCGTCCCGTCGCAATTCGAGAAAACACGATTCCGTTCAGATCACTCCATCCAATCATCCTTCGTCGGCTATTTGAACGATGAGAGAATTGCTTACGAAAATGAACTAGTGGCTATTCATCGCATTCAAAGTCCTCACAGAATTCTGATGGAAGTCAAGTGCATGGCATTTACCATTGTGATCTTTTTCATCAAAGATCCGATTTTCAATTTCGTTAACTTGTAAATTTTTTACCAACTTTTCTTTTAGTTCTGATTCTTCGAGTAAGATTTTTTACATGTTATCGTTTGCTTTTTATTATGCTATATATTTATTTATACATTCTTCTATTTTATATATTTTATTTACTCTATATTTATACATTTTATAGTGTCGAGATCGTAGTGGTTTCTAATAAGTGCGTGATTTGGGTAGAGGTGGTTCAGTGCCAAGCGGCACACCGGTCACACACACACATGGATCGGGAATCGAATTCCAATTCGTTATTAACCCAGGCATGTCGAGCCTATCATCCCTCCGGGGTGAGTTCACTGGATCGGACTCGTCTGGAAGGGTAAATCACTGACTTGTACATCGGCTGGCCACCGCATGACATTGTTTAGGTCAAATACGCCTTCGAAACGTCACTGCGATTCTGGATGAAATGCGAATGCGGGAGCGTATCCCAAGACGGGTTTGATCAGAGCCAGAGACTTTAGTCGCTATTTTTCGAGTAATCTAAACAAAATTTAGATCGAGAAAAAAGGTTTGTGTAAATGTTCGCCAGTTTCCCAAGCAAAACTGTCAGCCAGTTCTCGATGTTGAAGTGATAGAGGCCTAGTTTGTCTCCGGGTTTCAACTTCTGCCTAAAGTTTCCGTACCATACGCGGCTACTAGCTTGATTCGGCTTCTACAGAATATTTTCACCTTTAGCTTCCATTTTTCACCTTTAGCTTCCATGTAAATAAGCGCACATATTGATTCTTTTTTCGAAATTCTGGAATTCGTACTTTACGGATGACGGCCCAATTAAAATTTCGCTCATTCGAAAGCGAGTTTCATGCTTCTTTTCATAGGGTGCCTACTATGAATCTGAGGCTTGGAAACAATTGATTAGTCACTCCTTGTCCTGAAATCCTTTCAAGTGACGAATCTCTCAAGAAAGGTGGTTACATGGAACTACATCCAATAATGGGTGTGACAGCCCACCTAATGTTTGGTCTCACATCAGTTTCAACGTCTTCCACACGTGGGTGTAGGTGTTCTAGGCATTCTTGATAATCAGTGATACATAGGTATATTGCATAGCCTTTGAAGTGTCACATGTTGAAAAATAGCTCTGTTAATATGGTTAATATAAATTTATGTATCATATGAACATGGTAAATTTAATGAGATAACCAAGAGACCAAGACTCCTTATTCCTAGGGGAAAGAGGATATTCAACTGGCTAACTCATAATTCTTCAGGGAATCCCATAAAGCTGAAGCTAATGAGTGCGCCCAGTAGGTCGTCAAAGCACCTATTTGCCGATTCGAGTCCAAGCAGATAAGGGACCAAATTTTTGGTCTAAAACCGATTCCGCCGTGCGGCGTTAGAGATTCATTGTAGAGATTAGCGGTTCTTCTAGCAGCTATCGCACACCTCACAAAAAGACCGATTTCCCTTCTGAAGTAGGATGCTTCAATTTGAAACGGTGCGGATACACATGAATGCCTCGGACTCAAGGGGCCAGGGGAACACGAACCGATAGGGGTAAGGAAAGGTAGGTGTGGGTATAGAGTGTGTAGACCCAATGTGCAATCAGAACCTCAATGAGTATAGTTGCAGAGCCCAGGGCTCGATTTCCAGCTGGTCTTTTCTGGGGTCTCAGATAACGGCCCCTGCTCAGAAAAGACTCTTTAGATGTTTGAGAAACCCGCTTTCCAGGTGCCCGTACTTAAAAAGACGAAACGCTTTCTCAGGACGGTGCAATGGTGGTCGTTGAGCGACCTCACTCTTGAGGACAATGTTCTTCGAAATTTTCTCTTACAGACAACGAAATTCAATAAAAAGTCAACCAGCATTCAAAAAATGTGGTTGTAAAGGGCTAAAAGCTTAAAGGCACCGTTCGCGATGATTCAATGGGCGGGCGTGTCGATGACGTGTCCGCCTCTCATTCGACGCCACTTCAGACTGTCCGACGTGACATCGAATGAGAGGCGGACACGTCATCGACACACCCGCCCATTGAATCATCGCGAACGGTGCCTTTAAGGAAGGGAGGATTTTCTCAAAATATCAGGTGACTTCGAATTAGAGTAGACGGAACTCGCCACTCTGGGCCTGGAAATAAAGTGACTTGTCGATTACGGCTCCAAAACTTTTTTCTAAGACAGTCAGCCTTTTCTTATATACGACAGAGTTAACTGGGGTATGGGGTCCAAAGAGATCAGAGCATTCGAGGTCAAAGAGTGTAAAAAAAATGAAAAAATTGAGAAAGAGAATCTACTGTAAGTAATGGAATAAAAAGAAGAGAAAAGATAAGTTCACATCGTAAAGTAACATGGCTGGCAGGAGGAAGCTTCCAAGAATTCAGGAGGTTGCTTTCATGAAAAGACGATCAACGACACGCGGCGAAACTCGGGTTGACGGAGCAAACCTTCACGTAGATGTCTTTTCTATTCTTCCCAGGTCTACTCACCGGAAGGGCTTAAGAAAACTCAGCTTCACGGAGAACGTCCGTTGCTCGCGTCCTTCGAAGGTAGGTCACCCCGCCTATTTCGCGTGCGGCGCACCCCACTGAAGTCTCAACATGGCATTACAGTACCCCCAAGTGTCAGTGGAGCGAACGATTTGCATTTGTCCGTGTTATCTTCTTTTTGGCTGGCTGCCGTGGACCAAACGCAAATAGTATGCCCCATTGACAACTGCGACGTCTGTCAAGTATCGCAGGCTGACCTGCCGCATGCGACGGTTGCGGCGTGACCTAGTTTCAACAGACGCGCGCAATGTAGCGCACCCCAGCTCCATGAACCACACGTGAACCGTAACGAGTCGTAGAGGTTGGTGTTGCAAGCAACTGGCCATGGTAATCATTTCACGGCTAGCTAAAGGCAGCTAAGCCCTCAAGCAATGTTTATATGGAGAGCTCATGAAAGTTTGAGTGCTGGTCCGATATCGTTCTATACATAACTCATCTGTAACAGAACCATGTAACTTTATCTGGGACAACGATCGCATGGCGAACTGCTGAGGAAATAGACCAGCGTTGAATAGAAAAGAAATTTGTGGTGTAACCTTTCTGACATATTGTTTCTTTATAATGGATCTTGAAAAATCGGATAGGTTCGGCTTCACAAAGGAGGGAAGTTATGACCGTTGGCCTAGTAAAGCTTGTTAATATCTCGTTCTACAGCTTGAAAATTTACTTCAAAACTATGACCGTTAGGTTTTTCGTCTGAAATATGGCTATGTAGATGGTGCAAGTGTATATTCCCGCTGGTCGTTCAAGTGGAGCGCTGCTACAAGCATGTCCCAGAGATGATCTCCTGAACCGTGCCTTTCCTGGCCAAACAGGCTTTTGTCCTGCCCGAGGTCGGTTATTTCTTACCAGAGCCGCTTGCGATGTCGAAGCATTCATTCGTACATGGGATGGGCCGCAAGTTGGAATTCAGGGGCTGCTGAGATTCCGAAAGAGGCTCAAGTAAGTGGGAGCATTCCAGAACGGAGTCTATCAATATCAGTAGAAAATTTAGACTTTATTCTTGTCACATAAGCTAAGCAGTTCTCGAAGGAGCATGCCAGACCGAATGGCCGTTCAACACGAGGGTGGATAGGATAGATGCCACAGAACTAGGGACGTAATAAGGCATTAAAGAACATGCAGTATTCATTTTTCCTGAAATTTTTCCGAAACTATAAGATGGTCGTCGTGTCCAGAAACTCCCATTGGGAACCCGTCCAATATAATAATAAGATATTGCATAACAAAGGCTAATACCATGGATTAGCTACTTACGCAAAAAGTGGTCGGAATTATGGAAGCTCTTGGATGGCTAATTACGAGAAAGATGTTCGATACGAGCAGAGATTCATTCGTCTCTTTCATGTATGATACCCGATCAGGATTCTTGGAGTGATGGGCAATATAAATGACTTGAATGGGACGGGATTTCGAGCTTTATTTGAAATCGAAGACTGGCCATATCCCCATGCTTATAGATGAGCTGTATGGAACTGGGCCAAGAATTGGTAAAAATTAATTATCGAATCCGTAAGTCTAGCTGATTTTACTTCTGTTCCCGATTATGAAGGATTGGGCCCTGCTTCCTGAAACAATTGAATGAACATCAAGGAAGCCACTTTCTGAAAAGTATAGTTCCAAATCAAAAAAATGAAAAAAGTATACCATGGAAAAGAACCTGATCAAAGACAGAGTAGAAAAGCAAAGGGAGAAGCTCAGAAAATGGTAGAATGGTCAGATGAATCCCATAGACAGTTTGTCTCGCCTTAGCTTCGTGGTCAATCGGCCTGTTAATACCTCGGTCTACGATATTGATCCCAAGTGGATGTCGAATGCGCGGCGCAATCGAAAAAAGTGATTAATGTCGGGCACATAATAACATGAACTATTGGATATCCTGGTTATTATTGCCTATTGATCGCCCTGTAGTAGTACTCCTACCAGTTTTCCCCCGAACCGATGGCCATCATGTACTGGTTTCCTGTTCCAGCAGACCGAATAGCCGAGTTCATTCTATTGAGTATAGCTTGAAAGAAAATCGGCGGATAAAGGACGAACATGCTTACGGATATCTGTCGAAACTGCCTCCGAACGGGTTCTGGGTTCCCCGGTCAGCGGGGAGTGACCGACCGACTAGGCGACCGGGATCGGCATCAACTGTATGCATCCGTTTATAAGCACACTTGAAACAGACCACCGGTTAGAATTCATCTAATGTTAGCCGCCGCACTTCTTCTCCTTCTTCCTCTTTCCCAGGTATGGCTTCTTATCTGACTTCTTCAGCTTACTATTACCTATAATTCGGCTTGCTTACCTTATTGTATAATTTATAGTAGTTATTAAGGTCCTCCCATACAGGAACATTCATTTACTCTTCAGACTGCTTTTTCAAATGGCTATGTTGCCTTAAAGGGCACACTGCTCCCTTTTAACCTCTGCAAGAATTCCTTTTCACTCTGAAGACAGGGAGAGACTTTCTCATGAGTTGTTGAAGATACAATTCGCAGAGGGTCACCGGACATCTCTTTCCTCTAATTTTGAAGGTCCATGGCCCTGTGCTTTTCAGCCTGAATTAATTAAAGTTTTACTGAATCATGACTCTATTTTCTTCATGAGTGCCTGGCCTCCAACCTTGTGAGACTTTACTTACAATTAGTGACTTAAGTGGTACCTACTACTCCTGCTTCGAATACGAGACGGAATAATGAAAGCGCTTAGACAGCTGTGTTTTTTCTAATTGGGGATACCTCATTCTAATCTAGTTCGTGACCACCTACCTAGGCTAGCAAATTATTCCAGTGACTCGATTGCCTGTACTTAATTGTTACGACGAAACGGATGTGGAGTTGAAGCCATTAGAAACATTTGAACACTCAGTTTATTGTTTACTTATGTTTTATAAACTTTAGTTTTTGCCGTGACCCTTATAATATTTATCACTTATTTTGTTACAACCCTCTCAGTTTTGAAGAATGCAACTTTGTGTGTCAGTACCACCGGGATTGAGGGCGTAAGTGGTGAAGGGGCAATCCATAGGGGTAACAAAACATAGAGCATAAAATAAAATCCTTCATATGTTCATCAGCTGACCACCGCACACGCTTTCGATTGGCAGCTACAACTCTGAAGGGTAGTCCAATAAGGGGCACATCCCAAAACAGAATTGATTTATCGAAGACATTATTCAACCATCTTGACCATCATCAGTATTATGCTTCAATACTGCTTACTGATAAATTAATTGACGAAGGCCAGTCGATGGCACCCAAAGGATAACGAAGAACCGATCGAACTGTACATATTCAGGCTACATTCTTCGGAGGCGGCGGTTGCAGTTGCCCATGTGTACCCGCTCCAGCATGTGCACCTCCACCACAGCCAGTCTGCCCTCCTCCACCAGTCTGCGGCTCCTCATTTCCAGTAGGACCGGTAAGTCTTATAGAATTTACATTCACATTATTATTAGGAACAATACTACCACGTTCTCTTTAGATTCCCTCCACTACTGTAGGAGCTCACAATCGCTAAATTCCTGTTTTGGCAGTATAAAACAAAACTTCTCTCGAAGCGGGCTCAAGCCTTCTTGTGAAGTGTCACTAGTTCACCTTTGCCTTCGGTATTAAAGGCTTCCTCACCCTCAGGTCATCATGAACAGAAAAGAATTTTTCGAAATGTCCAGTTATTTAGCTAGCAGTCATCAACTGATTGAGCTTTGAATCCCTCCCACCAGTGTTCATCTTCTTCCTTCTCCAACATACTCCTGAAGTAATTTTCCCATAGGACATGGGAAAATCGCCTTTTTCTGAGAATCAGAACAAGCTATTTCAGAGCTATCAACCTCCTCCTCCTTCTTTTTCTCCCCCTCAGTATTTCCCACAAGCAGGTGGTGCAGGCTATGCTCAAGGTTTGTCTGTTTGGTTGCTCTTGTACTGTGACTCTATAGGGATGATTACTTTCAGCACCTCAAGGATATCCCGTGGCGTCGAAAAAGCGACTCGCTCATGGAGTAAAAACTGGTGTAAGTTATAACTAGATTATTCTAATTGTCCTTTTAATCTACCGTAGTCTCGAGATCATCGCTTTCAGGAGAAGTCCCGAGATGAACAGTTGCTCGCTGAGACTGCAGGACTACGACGACGTGTACGACGAGACACTGAAGCGGCTTTTGATCCCAAATGTAACTCGGAGCTCCTAAAGGAGATCATTCTGGAGGTAATTTAAAGCCCCATAGAGGCTTTTGAAGCATCTTAATTGATTGTTTAGTACGACAAAAGTAGGAGCATGACACTTGGTGATTGTATCGACCCAGTAAGTAGGGCCCCTTTGGATAAGGCTCGTCTTGATTGGAACCATTGTCGGCTAAGGAGGGATACCCGCTGATGAGATGAGCGCAAAAGTGTCTTTGAAAGATGAGATTCCGTTAGGAATCGCTATTTTTCAAGAGCTCTATGAAACAAGACAAGGGAAAAAGTAAACAGGCCGAGATAAACCCGCTTTCTCGAGAAGTGGGTGTTCTTCAACCCAACGATAATGGGTCCTATTGTTCGGCTTCAGCCTTTTCTTCAACGCAAAGACACCTGCTGGTCTTCAGAGCTGATGGCGAGAGGTTGTCGTCGGGTTTTTGCTTCTCTCACATGTCTCGGAATTGTCTCGTAGCATCTGAGAATCCATCAGACGATAGAACAATTCATTCAGCAATAGGCCTAGCGCCGGGTTTACCCACTGAATATCACCCGAACCACCATAATATATGAGCGGGAGCCATTCCATCCTCCGAGGATTACCAGTGACTAGGAACTTGGACGAGCTAGAAAATCTCGCTGTTTTGGGTGAATTCGATTCCAAGGTGGTGAATGTGGAGACTGCCTCCTGCCCCATCACTGTCCCGACTCTTTTATAAGGTACTCCATGAGACTGGGTATAATCGGGTGATTGGCTCGTTCTCTCCCTCTCAGACTGCTCAAAAAAAACTTATGAGCTACATATATTTAGCTTTTGTAGTTTGGAATATCGTAGGGCGAAAGACAAACAGCTAGTTCGACCGGAATGACAGAGGGCTTTATGGAAAGATGAAAGAATACAAGGGAGTCAGTACACGCCATGTACGGCTATCTCTAAACCTCGGCATAGTGTGAACGCTGATTTTCTCTGCTTGAACTCGGACGAGGTTGATAAATTCCTTTATTTCGGCTCACGTTTCGGCGTGGATCGCCTTCTTCAGGGCCTGGAAAGGTCGAAGGAGTCAGTACAGTTTCTAGAGAATTTTGAGTTTAATCGTAGTAATTAGGAGCAAACTCGTCCTCATGGTACAAACTCCTCAAACTCGTCCTCCCGTGCTTCTGAAAAGCAATTTGTCCTCCGTTAGAAACCAATTCTACCACTCTATTTCAAAGGCTTCCAATGTTTCTCCTTGAAATTGTCTTCCGTTCGCCTAATTTTTCATATTCTTCTAAGTGAATGGGGATTCTCCTATTGAGGACGTTGTTTAGAGCATCCACTTGTGACGATGTACTTGGCAAATTCGTTATTTTCAGAATATGGATGCGACAACGGCGGTAGCCAAGCGTCAAATTCAAGAAGCCGCTACCACACGGCTAGGAGGAAGGTCAGTACCTCATCTTCAGATTTTTCGGAGCTACTAAAAGATATGGAGCCCCAGAAACTCATAATTTTTTCCACAAAAGGGACAAGGCTTGGAAGGGTATAAGACTGCCTGTATATGTTTATAACTACATAATCACTAGATTACTATCTTGTGAGCCTATTGTAGTAGCCAGCTTTTCAGAATTGATGTCGTCTGTTCAACGGGAACCTTTTCCTATATCGTGAATACGGAACTGTACTGTGAAACGGAGAAGAACGGTACCACGTGCTTTGCATTCCGGCAATCATCATAACTCAGTGAAAGTCTCGTATGGGATATCAGAAGGAGACGTTTATCCAATGGGTATATGAAGTGCAGTGGAGTGCCGTCGTTATGTTTGTGAATTATATGAAACGATTAATTATTATCTCTAATAATAAATATTTTTAAATTAGCTAATGTCACTTTGAAACGAATGGCTCTAAAGAGCGGGTGATTTGGTACCCTTTGGGTAGAACACCAGATGAGATTGGTCTACCGTCACATGTTGCACTATCACGCCTTTGGTCTGGAAATGGAACGCTGGACCGACAGCTACTCAAGTCAGTCCTCCATGGTCGGGTACTTTTGTAAAAATTGTCTGAAAGAAGGAAAACAGTGCTTGTACTTCGACTGGCTCCAGTAAGGTATTTATGTGTGAGCCTGTACGTGAGTCATTATGATTCTGATTCCAGTTTGAGTGCCTAGGCCTACACAAGCCCGTAGCCAGTTACGCCAAAACTTCATCTTTCATCCTCTAAGCATTCCTTAGACCCTTTGCGACGAGCCATCAGGTCTAGAGTTGAAGTCGTGTGCTTTTAGGGTTTCGACAGACATTTGGACACTCTACAAATCTTGTGACGTCTTTGGTAATCCATTAGAGTCATCTGCTTGGACTGAGCCGCTACTCTTAAGTCAGCTTTAAAATTTTAGAAACTGTATGGAATGGACACCAACGCATCAGGGGCTATGCAGCTATAAAAAGAGTATGTCTTCTGATAGGAGTATAGGTAGGCACATGGAAATATAACTTTCCACTGAAGGTGTCAAAGTTAGGTGGCGAGTGATTGCAAAATAGTGGATACAGCCAATGTACCTTCTAGAGATATGGTTTACTTTGTGATAGTTTGTTCTGATACGCTTTTTAGCTTGAAGAGCTGAAGTGTTCTCGAAGAATAATGCACTGGTGGTGAGCACACTGCGAAAATCGGTAGATTTTGCAAGATTCAAGGGATTTCGGCATGATCAACGTGGGGGACAATACGAGTTTATGAAGAGTAAATAGTTTGGAACGACTATTTGGATGGAATCCTAGTTGCGTACAATTGCGTGGAGAGCGCTGGATATAATTATGGTTTCTGAGAACTGTCTTCCTGGCGTCAGTAGTCCTGACTAAATTAACCTCCTAATCCATTCGTATGGAGTAGAGAATAGAAAATCAAAGTAATGCGTTATATGGATTATGAAAGCGCTATAGAACGAAATCAGCACACAAACCCAACCGATCAGCTGTTTCAACATATATGCTTTACCGTGAATGATGCAGCCTTTGCATGGTCGCTGAATCACGTCCTCTTTTGGGTGTGGTGCACAACTGAGACAAACACTTTCAGCTCTTATAATACACTATCTGAGGTGATTTTCAGTCCAGCAGCCTCTCAAATTGCATCCTCTATGGGTCCCAGTCAGAAATTTCGGAAACCATTTTTATCGTTTACCTTGCCAACCCTTCCTGCATCTGACAGATTACAGAAGCACCTTTTGCAGAGATTGTCATCAAGCAAGGGTTTCTTTCCTGAGATCACATCAGATGTTTTGTCCGTAAGTTCACGAATCGAGCTCGGCAGGTTCGATTTCTATAAGAACAGAATGGGGAAAAAACTGAGAGTCGCCCGAACTCCTTGATTTCGACTTATTTTTTGGATGTGGTCTCCTCGACTACTGCTAATATAGACGCTCCCGCCATACACTTCAGGAAAGAGTCCTCCCATTCGAGTACTATGAAGGTTACCACATTTGGCAGATTCTTGCTAGTATACACAGAAATAAATAAAGCTAATGATCAAAACGACTTAGAAACATCTTTATTCAACAGGACAAAAAAAATAATTAAAAAATATACAACGAGTGATTGATATGTATTGCAAAATAAACGATTAACGTACAACCTAAATAACCCGTTATAAGAATGAAATGGTGGCCATGATCGTGTATAATATTGAGGCTGATTTTTCAGAAAGTGAAAGACGATACTGTAAAGAGTGAAAGTTACGAAGCAGTAAATAATCATTACCAAAAATCTTGTTACCTTTACTAAAAGCAAAGAAGACGTTGGCCTTGTGATCAGAAGCCAGCATCGGCCAGTTGTTTTGCCAAATCGAAGTCCGGATGGTCATGGACGGAATTCGATGCAATTTTTTTCTCTTCTCGAGGTGGCGAGAGTAATTGTCTGGGTAGGTAGTTGAGCATCGTGTTTTCCACTACCTGAAATGTCGAATGTGCCTGAAAAAGCTTCAAACTGCCCAACACTTCCCTTATTTTCAAGGGCTCGCATTTATTCCAGTATTATCATCAGATTAAGGACCGATCGATCACAGTAAGTGAAGAGAGTTCGTTTCACACGACCTTGATAATATGGCTCTCATAAGTTTCTCGTTGTTTCTTTTGCACCAATGTCTGACTCTCTTTCTTCTCTACTAAGGTGAGGCTCTTAGATTTACCTAGTTCCAGCCTACTGAAGACTATCGGAGAAAAGGCGATGTCTCCACCCTTTTGAATTTCTCTGGTATCGACTGCCCGACGCTTCAAGGATGCGATATTGGTGAAAGAGGGGCTGCAGCTTTCGGGGGCGGAGGAGCCCATGGAAACATGGCCTCCTGAGCTCAGAGTTCCTTGGCACTGAACAGCATGGGGTCTCACCGTCTACATACCGCAGTACCTTCATCAGGAGCTACCCTATTTTTCTATGTAGCCCATCAATAATAGGATCAACTCCTTATTGATCAGTTTTCAAAGTGTTAACCGTCTGAGAGAGTTCATTCTTGACTATGTTCCTAAACTGAGCGCTAATGCAAGATTTGCAAGCATTGATGATTACATTTGGTAGCCGAAGCCGAATCAAGATGCCCTGACACTACCCATCCACATGACCCCGAATTCGACCCGGACAAGCTCATTCGAGAATGTCGTACCTCCCGGAACAGATCTAACTATTCGCTACTAGATTCTCCTGAACGAGTGACGCTAAGCTGATTATCAATTAATCTTTCGAGCTTCCAGCTTGTTGTACAGCTTAAGTGCTAGCCCCTAAGTTACTACCCACATGGAATGGGTGTAGGACCTTGCCATGCTTAGACTTCCTCGTCAAGGTCAACCTCATCACTGGAGCGTCCAGGAAAACTGTTTGTCATTGCAAAAGTTGCAAATGAAGTTCTGGCGGTCGATGGCAATGCTGACCCATGGCCAAACCGGGTTAGCCATATGACATGGTGTCTACGCTACATCGAATGCCATCAATGAAATGACCATCACTCGACCGGTAGTGCGGCGGCAGGGGTTTTTACACGGACAGCTAGACTGGCAAATGAGAAATGGCATTAAAAACTGGTCTCTAGGAAGTTTATGTGACGATTTCTTCGAGTTTTATGGTGATAAAACCTATTACACAGCTCAAAGACTACAAGCGTCTAGACTAGGCGGCTGACGCTGTTGCTTTTTAAATTGAATTTTCTAGTAGCCACTCGAAAAGTGTGATTAATGCTGCCGAGATCTCAAGGAGGGCATGTTGGAGTGATTGGCAAAGTGATCCGGCGAACGAAAACATTCTGAACCGCATGCACCACAGAGTGGTTGCCTCCAAATGCTACAGGACCAATTTCCCTCACTTTTTTATTAAAATGGAGCGGATTCCAATGAGCACCTTCTCCTGAAGAGGGGGCCCCCTTACGATCCTCAAAGATTTTCGATAAGTGTCATTTCAACAGAACCATCGTTTTGACCTGAGCCAATGGGTCTTCGGGAAGTGTCGATTCCAACGAACTTTCAGAAGTTCTATTTTCTAAAATGAAGGGGATTTGGTTTAAAAAGTCTAGTACTCACCCTAGCGAAATGGCCGGCGTTGCACAATGGCGATGTACACACGCAGAGAAGTGATGGAGTCTGGAAAATTTTTTTATAAAAATCAGTGACACTCTGGTAATGCACGTAATGAGTTATATGGCAGAACAAATTAATAGAGGGTAACGGATGATAAAAAAACTAAAAAAAAAATAAAGTAGTAAAAGAGTTGAAATGGTTAGACAACTGTCAAACCGCAAGAATAATGCCAGGAAATAGGTAAAGCTCTTTGAAAAATTTACCATTTGTGATGGTGGTGCTGGAGGCGAATCAACGGACCACGTCGGTGCCATCGATGGTGAAGCCTTAATTATTACCATTTTCGACAAAGCACTTCTTCTCTTATGTAGGTATGCCCCAGTCAGCATGGTAAAAATAGCGACTGAAGGGTAGTTGCATCGACCAAGGCTATCATCTTTCCTGGGAACCTTGCATAGGTATGAATATAGCAAAGCTGAGAGGGAACTGAGTACTAATGAGTAGCTGTCAGTACGAGTTACTCCGCTATCACTGCGAATCGCAGACACCCCGAAGTAGGGTCCAAAGAACCTACCCCATTTCCGTCCCATATATTCCTACTATTCCCAAATTAGGTCATTCTACGTAAAATTATATGTTATCTAAGTTACAAATGTACTGTATTGTGGTCAATTCACCAATCATTAGACTTCGTCGAGTAGTGCATCCATTCTGGCCTTCTTGTCTGGAAGTTCAGTACTTACTTCTTTAGAACTTTCGATTTAGTCGCTCAATAGAAGGGTTACGGAGAAACTATTGGAAGCGGCCAAATTCGATAAGATCTTTCGGGCTCATCTCAAATTCGCTTGTTTTTTTCCTTTCATTTTCTCATATTTTCAAGTTCTGGCCTCTTCGAATTTTCGGCGAGGGAATTTATAGGTGGTTTAAATTCATGAAACCCCTTTAGATGGAAACTCATGAACGAAATAGTGTTATGATGATGGAATATTGATTAAAAGTGAAAATTTTCGTACTGAAGATGATCGTCTATTCACCATTCTCAGTATAAAGGATAAAGGATACAGGATGAAGGTTTCTGGCGTTAGTCAACCCCGTCTGAGAGGTGCGCCCACGCATTCGACTTCCATTCAAATTTGTAGTGGCGATTGTATGCGTACGTGATCTATACAATGGCTTGCGGTGGCCAGCCCATGTGCTCGTCAGTACATTTATAATCCCAGACGTCTCTGTTAACAATCAACCGGTACCCGGAGGGATGGAAGGCTTGGTTGGCCCAGGTAGATATCGAATAGGAATTGGAACCCGTAACACTGCTTGTGTGAAGTGCCCCACTTGCCACTACACCACTTCCGCCCATTCTCACTACTGTAAAAAAAAAACAAGTTGTGGCATATGTTTTGACAGATTTGATGATTCTTAACCAAACAATTTAACGGGCACTCTAACTATCCCACGCGATGCTCAACTTTATAGAACCGGTTTGTCTGCCATGTGGGCAAAACGTTCTGTCCCATAAAAACCTTAACCACTAACACATAACATTTCCAAAAACAAATAAAAATTAACATAAAAAATGAATAGAGAAATGTTCAACGTAGAAAATAAGTAGATCTTGAATGAAAAAAAGGAGACCCAATTTTCTGCTCAAAAAAGACCTACCTTGTAATAGGAATATAAAAACTGACCACGTTCATATTCTGACAGAAGCTGGCTCCAGGGAATAGTAGTAAGTAATGATACAGAGTTGATCCAGTGCTTGTACAGAACTTTCTCACTCGTACTTGTTCTCCGCTACCGAAAACTGCCATCGAACATGATTTCGTGCCACCTGGGCAAGTGGTTTTCTAAAACTACATGGTTCATTCGAAGTGATTTTTGTACCAGAGCAGGAATAAAAATAAAGTTTGCTCATGAAAAATAATTTTTAGTCTCTGAGCTTTTCCACATATGGGGTGCAGGAATTTGAATAACTTTATCATTTACTTCTTTATAAATGGCTCTTAACTATCAGAATATGAACAATTATTTAGGATGAGGAAGCTCAGCAAGCAAACCTTTCTGAAGTGACGATAAAATTCAAAAAAGGAGTCATTTACACGGCTTACACCGCGCTCTCTCTTCGGTGTTAGATCGATCTAACATTTTGCCTGGAAACATGTCTGAGGAACGACAATTACTGGCTTTTTATCGGATCAAATGCATGATTAGGATCTCCAGAAAGGGTCTTTTCGCTTTAAACCTTACTTTCAGTGACAAACCAGTCAGTCTCTTGAGGGTACGCCTATTGATTCGACCGAAAACCTTTATTTCTAGGTTCCTTTTGGCTTTTTATAGGCTCCTCTCTACAGGTCCTATTGATTTTGCAGACCATTTATTCTGAAAGGCTAGTAAAAATGAAAAAAACGAAAGTTTTCTTTTCTGACTTCCCTAAAATCCCAAAAAAAATCGTTGATAAGCGCAAAAAATGTCATTTGAGTTGGTCCCATACCACGAAGTGATCGAAACCCATCTCCGAAAAGGCTTCTTCATACTGCGCTTTCTAGTCTACAAATCGGCTCAGTCTTTTTTACAAGAACTTTACTTTATTGAGATGAAATTCATTATCGAAACATCTTGAGGAAAAGGAGAATTTCAAATTTTTGAAGAAAAAATCACCTGTTCTACGCAATCACGTCCTTTCTTTGGATTACAGATATAGCACTCGAATGCGAAACCAAATGTCACAAGAGTAAACATCAAAATCCAAGAAAAGTAGTCCGACATTTTTAGTGAACTCCCGAGTGACTTATCTGAAATATGATGCGGTCTGTCCTTCTGAAAAGATTTTGAAAGCTATAAATAAGAAGTAGTGCGCCTATAAACAACGACCGTAAAGGCTGTTAGGGTCAGCGGACAAAAAGACAACAGTTTAGTAAAAAGTTCCGGCGGGTCATGATGTATTGGTTTATGGAACGCCATGCTGTCGTGGGAGTGGCTGTTAACTCGACCTAAGTGCCTAATAAGCGGTTCAGTCCGCCCCCACACAGAAATGACGTGGGAACTCAGGCGTCTATGCAAAGCATCAGGAATAGGTAAATATGATGGAATTAGGTAAAGAAGGACGAAAAACGAAAATAATGACGAAATTGGAAAAAACAGACGATGACGAAAAATTGTGAAAAGTATAAATGAAAAATCCGACTGGAATTCTAAAGAAGAAACTGTCTTGGATCGCTTTAACATCGAATCAAATCTGAACTACTCTGGTTTTACCTATAGATGGGACATTTGACTAATTTTCTGACCTTGCCACGATAGAAGTATGTAGATTGTCAATTGAAAATATCCTTCACAACAAGTAACTCAAAAAATGGTGGAGGTGGTGTAGCGGTAAGTGGCGCACTACATCACACCCACGGTCAGGGGTTTGAATCCCAGATCGATGCCCGCTCAGGCCAACCAAGCCTTCCATCCCTTCGGGTCGGTGAATTATTAGCAGACTCGTCTGGGAGGATAAAAGCGCTGACTTGCACATCGGCTGGCCACCGCAAGTTATTGTATAGGCCATATGCGCACTCATTACGCCACTACGTTCTGAATGGAAGTCGTGTGCGGGGCGCATACCTCAGACGGGATTGATTAACGCCAAAAACTTTAACTTTATTTTATCTCAAAAAAAAGGACAGCATCAAATTTCTTGGGATAAATAACCACAGTCACCTAATTTCATTTTGGGTTCCCCAACCTCTGTACACTCGACTTCCAGTCAGAATTGAAGTGGTGTTTCAAGTGCTTACGAGTTTTCTACACTATACTTTCAAAGATGACCAGCCGATGTGCTTTTATGTATACCTCCTCCCTCCTCCCCCCCCCCCCCACTCAGACAACCCTGTTAGTAGATAATCCACTCCAGAGGAATGGAAGGCTTGGTCGATCCAGGCTAGTACCTAACTAGGATCGTTCCTCCATCCTGGAATAGGCTCAATGTAGGGCGTTCAACATCGAGAGGCCGATCATCGTGAGCAAACTTTTTAGCCTAAAAGAAAATGGGTGTTTGGGTAGTATGGTTACCTTTCTGACTGGTTACTTCAAAATTTTATAGGGCTTCATCTAGTCTTTTCGGAATCATGTTCCTCGAAGCTCTAATTCTTTCTAAAGATCTTGAAAAAAACTAAAAAATCTTCTAAACCATGTTCCTACACTCTTCGACAACAAATTCTGTTTCCAAATTCTTCTTTTTCTTTCAAAATTCCTTTACTTCTTGGCTAGCCTGAACTGGCTTTCATCTATCGCAACAGAGCGCTACTGGGACATTACTGTCTTATCTGCACTGTCATCGAAACTGCTATAAATTAAGGTAACTGTTCATTAGGTTCATACATCATTTAGTTGAGCGAACAAAAAACTCAATACCCTATTCTGAGGACATGTCATTGGTCTTAATTCGATAGCGACCTTCAGGGATGAAAAATGTCGTCTCCACTTCTATCCCAGACTGGGAAAAAGCATTAATAAACAGGCAAAAACGTCAAAATCGGTCGTCATATTGCCCCATCATCCTTTCTCGAATTCGCTACCCAGCTGATGGGGAAGGGTTTTAATCGGCAGACTAAGTAGCATCCTCGGAGGATTATGTTCTCAAGGACGCCGCCGACATGATGTGGTTACTTCCTTGTGCGGGCGTCATCAAAGTTTTGGTTAATATTCCCAGATGAGCCGGAATAATGCCTAGTTACGACAATTCTGGCTGCAAAGAGCAGATAGCCACTGTCTAGAGGGAATTATAAATCTAGCAGGTTCTTCCAGGTAACCCAGAAACTCAAGTGATTCGGGAAACAAGCCCTAGGCTAACTTTAGGATGGCTTCAGCTTTCCCTATATTTCATGGCACAAGCCCATAATCCAGTTGGAAGCATTCGATGCAAACCAGCGCTTCCAGGCCATGAATCTTCCAACAATTCAAAGCCGTATAGCCCGTAGTTAGGTGGGGGATTTCAAATGCTCCCATATTAACCAACGGTGATGTAGAGGTATCCGAAGCCTGACTTATCCTACACGGTGGAAGACAAAGTCAGCTGTTATCCAGTACTAGTCCATACTTCTGACAAAAAAAAACGATTTGGGCCTGAGTGGGAGTTCAAGCGCTTGGAAATTGATCCCAAGTATTGCCAAAAGGCTTAACCTAGTACCACTTATTGTTAGAATAGAACAACTGATCCTCATAAGTTTACCTGTGCAGATAAGGAGTGAGTAACAGCCTCAAAACAAGACAGTGTAGGAATCGCTGAATATGGCTATTTTAACAGCACTACTCTGATAATATCGCTAACTAGACCGAATAACTACTTTCTCACAAGGCCATGTGCGTGACTGCTCAATGGGGTGTCAGGATCAAGGTAACCATCCTCTCCAATGTCCGCGTACGAAGAAAGCGAGACCAGTTTTACGAAGTTTCAGTTTCGATTAGGTTGCGTCTTAGTCCCCCTCAATCGAATCCGGTCAATCAGCATGAGTTCAAACCCATAGTCTATGACTGACTGAGGGCGTCATACATTCCTCTTCTACTCGAAATCGTTGAAATATTCAGAAGAAGCCAAAGCTGTAGGGGTTTAAGCATGATCTGGAAAGACAATTTTTTAAGAGTTGGCGATTCCAGGAAGTAACGATGACTGATCAGGCCAAACCCTCCAATTCTGACAAATTGAGGAGTTCAGAGCTGTCTGCAAGGGAATGAGCTCTGACATCCTGAACCCTTGCACTCTGACATCGATCAACACACCGGATGCGGTGGACCACCCCTTCAGACGAGATGGGTGGGAGACTGAGAGCATGCCACTATACGTTCGAATTATAGCAAGGTCCTTCAGTAAGTGGTTTTAAGATTTCGAGGTCCCACGACACGGGAGCAAATGGGATTGGGAAGGCAGTACATCTGAAAGAAGACACAGATAGCATGTCTGAAAACGTTCGAAAGGGAATGGTCTTAGAAAGGTGAACACCTCAACCGTATGATTCGTCTAGACCGCGAACAGCCGCATAGTTTATGGGAAAGGCATCGACTGATAGACGTCCCCGTCGTTTTTACGGGCGATGAAAGGAAAAGTAAGATAAGCCTAGAATAGTTTCTGGCTGCCAAACTTTTCTTGTGAAAGAGGTTAGCAAAGTACTCAAGTGGCTTGGGTGGGTAGCAACCCGGGATTTGATACCAGCACCATACAGGGCATATCCTGTCCGCTAAGGATTGTTACTGCTAGGTGAATCGAACTTTATTTTTTCTGAAACTTGCATGATAATCCACAAATCTATTCATAAGTACAGCTTCGTTTCAAAAAATTTGGTGAATTTTTCCATAAATTTCAAATGGAGCAAGCCTATTGAGTGGGCCGAAAGTTGATGTGTAAAAGTTGGAGGATCACAGGGATAACCGACCATTTTGTATAGCTAATAAAGTAACTTCCGCGATAAAGCTTACAGCTGAAAACTTTTGGAACCACTTCAGAGAGTACTCAAGAAATTTTAGCACCTGTATTGTCAGAGAAATATTCAGGAAACAATAAAAACAAAACGGAGGCAGTTCAATCGGCGTATTGTAAACACATGGAGGCCAGCCACTTGCGAGGCAAACAGGTCAAGTGAAGCCACCCACACATCAAAATCGGTCGGACGCGAATCGCTCCACCTTCGCAATCAACAAATCTGTGATTCAAGTGGCTACTTCTCGTTAAACGTTATGGGTGCAAAGAGGGCACTGTTAGTCGACGACTAAACCCCATGGACTTAGGGAACCTCATGAAAGGTGAAAGCTTAGTAGGACCACCTAACAGGAAGGCTTTAACCATCACCGATTACCTCTCGGAATAAGACCCCAACGATGGGTTTTTATGATGCGATTATTTTTAAGCCAGATGATTCTCGGTCCTGAGCCTACGCTTTGCTACACAACGTAGGGGAGGAAGTGGGAGGAGGGGTTAGTGCCAAATAGCGCATTATCACACACGCAAGGTCCAGGGATGGAATTCGATCAGTTATTGCCTGAGTAAACCACGCTTTCCACGGTCTTCAGAATGTGGGAAGGGGTCAGTAGGAAGGCAGATATGTCCAAGGTGGATCTGTGATCGTCTATTACAAGGTAGGACAAAGGTACAAGGCAAAGATTCATACGTACAGAATTCCAATGCCTGCGACTAGCTATTTATCAGGAATTGTCATTCTCTCGCTGTTGAACAGCAGATTTGACCGTCGGCGTATTCAATCATAGACGTGTCATCGTTATCAATACGTTGTGAGATTCCCTTGCGCTGACCGTAATCAATCCCTATCACATGGTCGTTCATATACCCGAACAGAGGTCAATGAAAATGCTCGACATTCTAGCGAAACCAAGGAAGTTAATTACCTCTAGGTAGGTCGGGAAGTGAGAATTCAATCCATTTCACGCCATTATGACTCTAAGGTGAGGTAGGAGTGGCCTAGTGGCGAGAAAAGGAGTCAGTATGGTCCCGTCCATGGATCGAATCCCACCGAACCCTTGTAGTTGATTCGTGTGGGTTGAACGTGAAGAATGACTAAATGGTCAAGCCAGCTCGATCTCGCCAACCAGCTGGGAGAGTATAAACTTCCTTCGCTGTCTCGACGTCATCGTAACGTCCTGTATAGGACCGCTAGGAGCCGGTAGCCGCCGACGCTGAACACTCCCATTCGTTTCAGCCTTGAACAGAGAAAGTGAGCCTTTTTTTCAATCTGATCAAAACCATTACCTAACCCATTACAGGTCTGAAAGAGTGAGTTCAAAATTGAACACTTAGGTTGAACCGAAATTGCGACAGTTCTCTATAATTTGAGGAAACTGGCTCTGACTTAATGGTTTTCCAACGGAAATGGTTCTTCAAGGGTTTTTCCCGTCAGTCGGAATCAATTTATGAAAGCGAACTCTGATTTTGAGTAGAACTGAATAGCGGAGGTGGTGAAGATGAAAAATGGGTCTCTGTTGTCAACCATAATCGCCCCTGAGAGTTCATAGTTCTAAGTGGCAAAACGAAAAACTCCTAATCGTTCGTATAGCGGCCGTAACAACGAGGACGCTGAAAACCGATATTGTTCGAAGTGAGAGGGAGTGTTGACGATAAGGGGATTACCAGTTACAGAATAGGTTTTAACTAGTTGTGGATCGAAAGGCTGCGCACTTGTGAGGAAAGTAAACGTCGGCGATTTGAATGTAGGTAGTATGGGTAAATGACGCCGGTAAAACTGAAAGTAACCAGTACCCATTCGGCGAACAAGGTCATGAGCAGAGAGCATGCCTGAGACCATCCACCCATCGAAGGGGGCCTGATTCCTGAACGATTATCTCCGCGGGTACTGGGTAATTAAGAAATGATCATAAACAGAGGAATCCATAGGGCGTTTCGGGTTCCGTCGCAGAGGATCGACTTGGAGCAGTAGTGTAATGAAGCTGAACTGGACATGATTCTGCTTAGCTAACGGCATAATGCATCGAAAACGGTTACGTACGATCGTCAAGGGTGGCTGGAAAATCTTATGAGAAGCTCGTTGCCGTAGGACGTCGTATAAAACTAATGGTGAAGATCATGCGATAAGCATATCCTTCAGTGAACAGGGATTCCACCCGTAAACATCTATAGGGGATTTGCTATGGGCTGGAAATCCGGATCAACCGCTTTCTTTTAACGAAAATCAGTTCTCTAGGTTTTCCAGACCCCTTCTTCTTATTATCGTCTCTTTTGAGATGTGGCAGGCTAAAATAGAAAGAGAAGCACTAATTATTACAATAATTAGGATTAATTAGTTGTTTTTTTGCAGATTAAGTTTTGATCTCGATTTTTATGGATGCTTCCAAAAATCAGATTGTTTTTACAAAAATTTGGGCAACTAAGAGGATTGAACCCTGGATGAACTGAAAGCAAAAAGCTTGGGTGATGAAGGAAGACTCATCTCCTTCCGAACGTTCCCTGCGGCATGCCAACCTTCCATTGAATAGGAACTCGGTTCAAAGGCTCAAGAAAAAGAGAGGGACATTCTTCAAATGGTTAAAATGTCATAGAAGAAATGAAATGTTGGCAATAATATTGGCATAATTTATCATTTATTTCCACTTTGTTTACGTATTATTTGTCAATTATTTGATTGCTATCAGGAGATAAGTAATTTTGCAACAAAAAGCATATTTGAAAGATGGAACCGACCTGGTCAACCTGAGCGGAGTTCCCTCTCGCCTCCCCTTGTTTTGGAAACGTTTCATTGGAACTGTTCCGTAATGCTTTTTCTAACTCTATCCTGATGGAACGTACTGGAGTGAAGCTGCAGAAGTGGTAAGTGGAAATTGAGTAAGGGAGTTGGAGAAAGGGAAAAATGGAATTAAGAAATAGGAACTTCATTCCCCTCCAAATGTTTGGTTTCATCGGTATGCGACATATTTATCTTATAGACGGAAGCATATGTCAACGAGACGGTTATTGTTCTTTCTGACTAGCGTCAAAGAGCGTTCAGAGGCAGACTCGTCGTTTTTTTACCCTATTTCCATCTCAAATACATGTCCATTGCTCCATCCAGACTCCCAAATTCAACAATGATTACTGCTTCAATTAAAACCCAATTGCCATATATATAACCATAAAATAACCATATACTAACCATAAAATTTAATTATAAAGCTTCAGAGCAAAATAGCAGTGGGATAGAAACAAATATCCGGCTTATCCTACACTTTTTACTGATAGAATGGTCATTATACAATGGTGGTGGATGAGAAGGGTGACATTCAAAATAGGCTAAAAACCGGTTGAAAGTGGAAGTGTAGAGAAATGGTAGAAATCCTTCAGTTTTCTTCCAAATTTTCATTCTAGTATATGTTACGCTGCCGTGAAGATTAATTTGATACGCGTTTTGTGAGAAAGTTTCGGATTTCAGGAATTTTTTTTCTATGATGTCAAAGATAATCTTTCTGGCCGGTTCATTGGAAGGGCTAGGTACTGCTGAAGGATAGCCCTCCTCCCGAACGTCCGTTGCTCGCGTCCGTCGAAAGTAGGTCACCCCGCCCACTTCGCGCGCGACGCATCCCATTGAGGTCTCGAGACGGCACTACAGTACCATCAAGTGTCGATGGAGCGAATGATTTACATTTGTCCGTGTTACCTTCTCTTTGGCTCACTGTAGTGGACCTAGCGCAATTCGTATGCCCCGCTGACGCCTGCGACGTTCGTCAAAAATCGCGGGCCGACTCACCGCATGCGATGACTGCGGCGTGACCTAGTTTCGACGGACGCGCGCAACGAAACGTACCCCCCAACCCCCCTCCTCCCTTCTCCCGTCATCCTACTTCTAACTGGAATCGTAGTAGCTTTGGAATGTGCATGTGGTCTTTGAAATGACTTGCGATGGCTAATGGATGTACAGAACGATGCTTTTATGTTCAGGACTGGTACCAACCAACAAATCTCGAAGACAAGAGAGCAAGAGGGCATGGTTGGTCTGGACGATAACGAGCCAGGAGAGGGGGGTTCGCCCGCTATGCGTGTGTACGTGTGGTATAATGCGCCTCTTTCACCTACATCACATCAGTCCCAGGTGTTGGTGAAACTTATAAAGGAGGGCAGAGGGTCCTAGTGAATGACCATAAATACCACTTGCACGATTACTTACAAGGATCATAAACATTACTACTGTGTTTTTATTTTTTCTAGCTTCCTTCTAGCCGACCCCCCCCCCTTTAAAAAAACTCCAAACCACTTTTTTCCTGTTCAACTTTTTGAATTCAGGGTGAAGTAAGTAACATAGATGAGGCTCTGACATAGTTTTTCAGAGAAATCTTGGAGAAATAACAACCGTAGGAACATTGTAAACAAACGATCAACAAGTGAAGAAAGGGAGAGCCGTATAGGAAAATATCCAAATAGATTAGCGGATAAGGGATCGAAAGTCTGACACAGTTCTCCGCCCATCTCTCTCAAAGGGTGCAGGCGTTCGTTGCAAAAGAACGCCAGTCGACAAATTTCTCTTGAGATTTCAAAACTTGCAGTAAAACTGGGAACTGTGCAGTAAACACAGACTTCAGTCTTTGTTTTTCTTACTCAACTGCTGCAGTGAACTACGCAACGCAACAAAGATATCCATCGTGGCTCAGAAGGAAAAATGCATAAAAAAAATGAAGACAGAGTTTAAAAAAATCACAATGGAGAATACTTAAAGTTCAAAAAGTACGAACCTTAATTTTTCTAATTAATCAATATCAAAACCATAATTATTCTCAGGAAAGCTTGAAATTAAGTACGCCATTCAGGTGCAAAAAGGTCAAGAAAGTCCGGAAGTGGAAAAGGATGGGGGCAGGAGGGGGAGGAAGAGATGGAGTGGGAGTGGCAGAGCTGGATGGAGTTCGAGAACGGAATCAAGGAGCGAAGAAAGAGATAGGAGAAGGTAATAAAGTTGTTTTATTTTATAATTGCTACAGTGGAAGTATGGTTAACTAGTTCCACTGAAACAAGGTCTGAGATTTTAATCGCATCTCTCAACCAACTCCGTTGGCAGAGAGAATGCGAATTCCCTCGAAAAATTCCCATTGAACTCAAGGATATTCTCGACGAGTTTTCAAAATGTTCGCACATTTGAAAGTTGACTTTGTGTGTTGGAACCTGCACATTATTACAGCTCAAAAGGGTCACAAGTTACTTATTTATCGAATGTCTACTACTTTGAACGATCCTGGGGACTTAGGTTTCCTACAAGGAACCAATACAAATAGTCTGGGAGACGGCGATTTTGTCGGGCAAAGTCCACCTACCGGGGTTATTCCAACAATAATGATGAAAGGTGTGGCGGATTAGTTGTTGGTTTGATTTGTGCCCTCTGCAGATGGTATCAAAGACCATCTGTAGGGGGTCAGAAGAACCGAAAGTAGGACCACCTTCCAAGGTCCATTTGAATGAATAGTTCGAGTATGAGGATGAAATTGGGTCGAGTAAAAGTAGAACACGCACATTAGGAACCATAAAGGCCTTTGCACTGACTTTTGCTTCACGAAGCGCTGAAAAGGTCGTTCCCATCTTTCACATGAATATTCAAATTAGGACCACCCACCGAAGAGGTTGACCTCGAACAAGATGATCTATGGCGGAAGTATACACAAAACAGGAATGAAAAGGAGAAGGTGGCTTGTAGCAAGTGAAGCATAAAGTCCCTGACGCCAATCCGGCCCGTTCTTTGAATGCGCCATCACATTCGAATTCCATCCAGAACCGTAATGGCGTTTGAGTGCGCCTGTGGCTTATACAATGATATGATGTGGTCAGCCGTTGTACAAACCAGTGCTTCTAGCTTCCCAGGAGATTCTGACACCAGATTCTCAAACCTGAAGAGATGGAAGGCTCAGTTGGTCCGAGTAACTATCTATTCGGGGTCGATCCCTGGTCCATGTGTGCGTGTGATAGTGCGTCACTTGGCTCTACACCACTTCCGTCCCATAAATTGTACAGGGTCCTAAGGATGGTGAAATAAGTAGGAAATACGTAGTCACAAAATTCAGAAGAGAATAAAGGAAATGAGAAATTCCATAGCCTAAGGGAATAACTGCAGAGCTTGTAAAGATCGGTCAGATCGTGGCTAATGCAATAACACTGATCGAACGTCTTATCCGCCGAACGTGTTTGTAATGTATTCACGGTGACGACCACCAGAATCTACGTTACGATCGCCATCAAATGATTTATGCCTATTAATCTTTGATAGAATCTAAGCGTCCATTGCAAATGAAACTTGGGGTGAATGATCATACGATAAGGTCCAGCTACCTTAGAGAATAAACGAGTTCCGTTCCAGTTATTGGAACTTTTTACAAAAACCAGTAACGGTTGCACTCATCAGACTCCATTGGACATGATGCCTTGGGAAAGATGACCAGGGATACCAGGATTAGTCGTATTTCTGGCCCATAACATTTTATTGTTGAAGTCATTTCTAGCTGATGAGAACTTTATCCTCCCCATACTCCGATCTAGCTTTAGGATGATGTTCGTTTGATGGGAATCTCACATCAGCGAATACGACTCGATGAGATTCCAATGGGATCCATCGAGCTCAATTAACATTCTCACACGACCACTGAAAGTGCCATAAAAGTAACTAGCTCAGTGGCGACAACAACATACGGTTTGCTACTGCGCCGACCAGTCCTCCCATTCTGGCGACCGAACTCCAGTTTATGAGCTTAACAAAGGGGTGCTAAGTGGGAAGGTCGGACCAGCCTCAGCTGCAAAAACCTGGAATTCAAAGGGAAACAAGGCACCAGGACTCTACTGCAACCGATCTAAAACTTCTATGAACTACAGGAAGTAAAAGTAGATAAAATTTATGGATTATAAAAAGTTCCTCAGTCCGGTTTTGGCGAAAATAATCGCTGCGATCACAGTGCCCATGAATTTCGACCTAATCTAACGGAATTCCATCATAAACTTCTAGCAGCCTTAAAGGCACCGTTTACGATAAATTTAGGATACCCTTTTTTGACGGAAATTGATGAAACTACTCTAGAATAAATCGATAACAACGAAAAAAGCGCAAAAAAACGATGAACAAAAAGAAATAGAAAGGGTCAAAAAAAGAGCTGGAAAGGGGGGTTGGACGAGTTTCACATTGGAAGAACGGCAGTTAGGGAGTGTTCGGGAGAGTGCACGAAGGCGACGCAATGTCTGCAATACAGACAACACACCCAATTTGCCTGACAATCTGACTGGCAGACTCTGGCAATTTGCCAATCAGCGTATCGATTTTTCACCAACTTCGCTCCAATGCGAAAGTGGTTAACGGCAATAAGATTTCGTAGTCAGCCTAGCGAGGGGCTCACTCTCCGGCCCCTTATTGTGCCCTATCCAGACCGTTTTCCAACCTCATTCCTGCACAAATGGTATCAGAGGAGGCGTCAAATTCAAATCATGTGCAATTTGATACCATTTTTTCGTGAACCATGCCTTTAAAGACCCGCCTACCAGGATTCCAGTCGCGAAACACGATCATCTACTGTTCTTACAAGACGTTCCGTAGAGCAATTGCGCTCCTAAATATCTAAAGTGTCTGACGGGAAATTGTTGACGCGGCTCAACCAAAGACTCCCACGACTTCATCCTATTCTAAATGAAGGGTCTAGGGAGCCTACGGAAATCGACTAAATTTCCAACAAAATGACCAAAAAGTCTGAAAATTCAGTCACCTCTAGGCCACGCACTCACCAACCCAACTATTAATTGCAATTTAGTTTAATGGAATTTAGGATTGAAATGCATCTTCTGTCTTTACAACGTCATGCGAGAGAGTACGAGTTGAGTTAGCACCTTCATAGATGTAGCTTCCACTAACTTGTAGAATGGGAAGAAGTGTGAGGTTACCACTAGGAAGGGAATCTTACATGACCAGCGCAGTTTCCATAAACGATCTGTTACCAGTCTCCCAAGCCACACCTATTTTTGCAACGTCACTCGACCCCAATCTATTTCTTCGGAAATCTGGTTTTATTTCCGGAAATGAGCCTTTTTCAAACAATTGGCAAGGTCATTTCTATGGTAAACATCGGGTGGACTGTGAAACTTCCCGACTTCATGGTAAACAACCCCGACAAGTTTCTCATGTGACCGTTCGATGAATACTGGTAATGCCCATCGATACTGATACTTTATGATAAACGACTTGATATGATACAAGTTAATAAGTAAGGCTGGTTACTCATTACTCGTCGTTTTTTCTACTATGCGGTGCTTTCTTCAAAGTTTTCTACTCGTCCTCGTTACAGCAGTGACAGACAATGGCAAAGAACTCAACGTGAGTCCAAGTTCTCCCGAAGAGAATTTAATCTAGCATAGACGACGCCGGCAATAGTATAAACGAACTTGAGGATACCTGTGAAAGGGAGGCACTTCAAATTGATGTAACTTAGCGAAATGCACCAAAATTATTGGATTAATGATTGGGAACGAGCCAACTAGAGGTGCCAGACCTCGATTGATGAACTGCTGAAAGATTCTGCCTTTACTCCCTTCTAACACTTACAAATTGAATGGCAACAATGCCGTTGGTCGATAATTAGAAAAACCTACGTTCGAACGTGGGGCAGTCTGTAGGAAGCGGAAATTTGGGTGTCTGAGCGCCTCGATTCCGAGCACTTGCGACGATGAAATCGTATAAAAAGAAGGGTGAGGTGGGGAAAATTTCCAGTGACTTGGGTTGCAATGTGAAAATGAATCGAACCTCCATGAAATTGATAGGATGAGTGAATCGATGACAATTGACCTTCGAACCCCATATTTGAAGCCGTCTTGTGACTGAATTTGAAATCATGGCACTCAGTACAGCTGACATGGAAAGATTCTGCCAGACTAAGAAGACCTACCAGTTTCACATTAGTGCTACTTGGATGGTAACTAAGCAAAGGGGCTTACGATTTTATTTATGTAGTTTTACGGGGTTGATTACTTCGACTTCAATTCAAACCTGTCATTCTGCCTGATGCATTCGAATTCATGTAACCTGACTACAATAACGGGCGACAACGGAAATGAGACGGAAATAGCGGAGAATTTACTTTTCCCGCTTTCCCGCTTTTCTGACCGCATTCACGATCCTATCGGAAGAATTTTGACACTCAGGCTGTTCCATGCAATAGACTAGCATTTGACTGCGTAGAACGACTCGAAGACATTCACGTTACCCCCATAATCGAACGGTTGGTCGCCCGCACGATGAACAGGCCAACGAAGTAGACGGTGCTAGAATGCGTTATTTTAGGGCCTACGCACTACTATTGGCAAAACAGATTTAGGAAAAACAGATGAAGTCACCTGCATAGAGTACACTGGCAAGCTTCTTGCTTCACCAAGAATCTGAGAAGATGTCGACAGCATGGCTTCTTCTCGGAGTCCTAGTAGAACTCTCAAGCGCATTCACCTTGACAATGACTTGAGAGGGTCAACTATCGTCTAAGGTGATCCCGAAAGAATGAAAACCCTGGCTGACCTGCTCCTTTGAACTGTCTGTGATCTCGATTCCCAATCCTTAACCACGAACTTCTTCCTCCTCTACAAGCGGGGTGGTAAAGCAAGCAAAGTTCTTCCAAATTTCTACAGAGCATCCAGCTGGAATTTGATGATGTGGCTTATTAGAAGGCTTCAACAACTTCATTCTGTCCGAAATCCTAAATCATGACCTAGACGGATGACGATCAAGGACTTTAACAGTTCTGCTCTCGAATGGCCACGATTATAGTAAGATGCCGCTTGGTGCTACTTCCACGATTTACAGACAAACATGCAAAGGGCTACCGAATGCGGATGAAAAGTAATGGAGTAAAGTAAAGTAAAAAGCAAGTGTAGCAGAGGGTCACATTCTAGCCAATACCTGGCAATCACCTGATGCTCCTGTGGACTACAGAAATCAGGGGATTGTCGAGGTAGTGGCTGAGATATGATTATCTCCTACTCTCGTGGACAGGGTTATCTATAGAGAAGTGATGCAAATACACTGAGCAACAATCAGTAACAAGGTCGAGTAATGTGATGAAAGTCATTTGGCAACAAGTTCTCAGCGTATCACGAGACTCTTGCACAAAAACACCACTGTACGCGAATGCTATTTCTACCAGTTTTTCCGAGTAGTTTTTGGATAGAAGAAATCCCATAAAGTAGTCCGCGTGTCTCGTCTATTGTGTCGATTTCTTTTTATTTGATACGATTATTGAGTGACAAGGGCTGGTTTGAGAACTACGGTGACAGAAATACTTGGGCTATTTGTAGAGCATCTTGATCAGACATGGACTCAAGGGATCATTTCAATCTCAAAAAACTTGGAATCGCTGCTTTCTCGAAGTTCACAGGGGGCGCTGTACCATTTGGAATATTTGGAAGAATGGGGTCTAGCCTGCACCAGCCAGGTTTCAGTCCCTTCTGAGTCACAAAAAGGGGCTCATCTAATTTATAATGGAAGTGAAAAAGTTTGAAGATGGCAAATACCCTGCCATTATACGATAAATGTCGCATGCATGGCGCATTCAGCTCACGCTATGCTCAGCCAAGTTTTAGCCTTTTAGGAATAGCATAAAAGGGATTCATTCAACTTATGATAGAAATAAAAATGTTTGAAAAGGACAGATGTTGCTTAACTAACAATAAAAGTCGAATGCACGGCGCATCCAGCGCATGCTACGCCAAGCCAAGTTTTAGCCCTTTCTGGAGTCACGTAAAGGGATTCATTGACTCACGATAGAAATAAAAATATTTGTGAAGGACAAATGTCGCTACAATTTAAACATAAAAGTCGCATACATGGCGCATCCAGTCCGAGTAATGCTCGGAGTTTGTTTATCTGAATTTCCAGATGAATTGGTGTGATCTATATGGAAGGGTTGATGGTGAAGGAAATCATACAACAGTGATATTTCAAAAATTGCAGTCCCAATTCAACAAGGTAGTTTTTCGAGTGTCTCATTTAGCGAATTGTTTCCCGTTTCAAATTCTGTCTTTAAAGAATGAGTAATGTGGCTTACCGATAAGATCAAGTTCGAGTTTGTAAGTGCAATGATAAAAGGTAATAAGCAGTTGTAAATGAGATAATAGACAGTATAAGATAACAATAAGGAAAAGAAGGTACCCGAACTAGGAAGATGTGTTGGTGGGGAGGGGCGCAATAACTACGAGGAGAATTTGTAAGATATTTTCCTGCTAAGAACAACGGCGTCCTTTGTAGTCGGGTCTGGGTTCAGTTCATTTCCCCTTTTCTATTTTCAATCCCAAGGGATGAGCAAGGATTGAATCATCACATAAGAACAAGTCGTAGCTGTTTTTGGGCTGGTTTTCGAAACGTACTTATCAGAGCAGCAGCTACACCCGCCACTGAATCATCAATCCAACTTCGGCTGATGCGGCTTCAGCAGCATGATCATTTTTTCCATTAGGTTGACGGGCTTAGTATGCCTGCTAGTGTCAGAAAAGACTGTGATATTGCTTCAGTTGGTCTACCGGGTAATCCCGCCCACAAGCTAGTGCCAGCTCCTCCCATCCTCTCACCTTAGACACCTTCAATCTCATTTTACAGCTGTATTGTGAATGCTTCAGGATTTCTATCGAGACTTGTCATGTTTAATGTATTCAGCCTCATTTTTTCAACTTCCTGCCAGTGATATTCGGCCGAAAATCGGTATGTTATGCATAAGCTCATTCGAAGGGATTGCGAAAGCCTATTAAAGCGAAATGCATGGCTCATGTCGTTTCTAGAAGATAAAAGAAGCAACATGAAAACGTGTAAATGAAAACATTTCCCATATAGGTGGCCCATGCTACGATATTGTGGATTTCATAAACTCCAGCTCAAAGCTATCATCACCAACTGCTGTCATTCTCATGGGAACGAGTTGTGATATCCAGGCAACTTCAACTGCTTTGAAAGGTAAGAATGAGACATTAGGTCCGACATTGGCTACGTGAATCTCCCTCAAAGTTCGGTGATTCCGTAGTATAGAAAGAGAAAGCCGAATGAATTAATCAACAGAAGATAAAAAGTCTGTAAGGGGATTTACCAAAGGTCGGAAATCTGCATTATGAGGAACTGAACTTAATGAGAGCTCTCCCTTCGAAAGGGACTCTCACTTTCTCCATCTTACAGCTTCTAGCGATCACTATCACCCCCTACTATGTCAATAAATCAATTTCCGTGGGAAATTATTGATTCGCTTCAGGGATAGAAAATCGTGATCGGCTGAGTTTCTGGAAGGTAAAGGTCTGTATTAACTGTTCCTTCACTTCACTACAGTACGTCACTGAAGAGGGCAATCCGATACATTTCGTTGCCCTGCCAGCTATTCCCTTATCGCGTCTCGTACCCAATATGGGTAAGTTCACTAAATAGTTGAATTTGTTCCTCCAAAAAAGGCCAGGTCTTCAAATCTTTTTTCAGAGTCAGTACATGCACTAGCAAATTTAATCACGGGAGCTCCAGTCAATGGAAAACTGAAAGGGCTGTACGTCCCCATAGCACCTCCAGAAGATCCTTTTGAATTTAGGCAAGTCTCTCATCTGGTTTAGAAGATAGGGAGCGATCAGATCATAGAGGGGGTTAAGGCTTTCAGTTACGCAGCTCCATCTATTGGTGGGGTGCTAGGGAGGTCCTACCCATAGCATTGGTGGGAGCATTCGACACACTGGTGCTTGCTCAGTTTTACCGAGGGATAGAAAAGTAATGTACCGCCCTCTAATACTCTCCAATTTTCTTGAGGGTTTTACCTTTGCTTTTGCCTACATTCTGCTTCTTCGTCATCCTCCTGGAATGAGCTTTTCCTGGAAGTCGGAGTTATTTGAAGGGGATGATTGTGCCAGGACCCACCTGTCCTACAAGACGAGTCGGTCTATTATATCGACTGATTTTACCAGTACTTGCGTCACCCATAAATGACAGATGGTTATGTATGAAACCACTTCTGGTAGTCAGATTTTTCGTTCGGTCTCGGTTCTTCTCGTTACCTCCGACTAGTCGCTCCCCGCTACAGCTCACTATTTCCCTAGACTGCCAATCTCGATGGCCTCCTTCAGTTCTCTGAATCGTATCTCCCTCCGGTTGGGCTCGGAATCGGTCCACGGCTTCATTAAGGGCTGTAAACGCTTGGCCTCTACACCGAGATAGCTTTTATGAAACTGTTCATTTGAAGCACTGATTGGGCCGTTTCCAGAATTTCAAAATGGGAAAAAAGTGGTTATATCGCTGCCCTTGTCACACTTCTGTTTCTGTTTTTCATCATAGCCCTGTTTATTTGTTGTTGTGCTTGTGCTCAGTCAGCTCTTATCATCGAAGGTTCGGGAATTCCTCGTTGGTTTGATTTTCCCATTTGGGCTTTAATTTTTCGATTCTTCTTCATTTTTTCATTGAATTTTTGTAACATTCAGATTTCAATCATCGTGAGGAGATGGAGATGATCTGGAGGTTACAGGAGAATGAGCAACTGAACGTGGCCAATCCTCCGGTACATCACTTATTCTTCTTAGAGAATGACTAGCTTGTTGACTCCACGAAGGCCCTGAAATGATAATACTAAGTCTCACAAGGTTGGCGATTTATGGACAAAACTTCAGTTTTGGACGGGACTCGAGCCCGTACTTGTCCTTTCCAAGGATAATAGATAATAGATGATACTAGGCTCTCAGGATTGGAAGGAGTTCATCCTGCTAGTATTCATCCCTGCCCCCCATCCCTCCCTTAGCTGTCTGCTCCTGGCAGCTTCTTTCTCTGGCATATATAGACACAAGCTTATTTATTTATTTTCGAAGGTTTTTTTAAAGGAATACTTCGGCTCTGGGGGCTCAATTCTTGCCTTAGTTGTTTGTTAATGGATTTGTTTATTGATTTTTCTGTTTATTTATTTACTTATTTATTTATTTTTCGATTTACGTACACGTGTAAACTGCAAATTTTAATTTCTGAACATTTTCAATGTTGAAATACGAATCTTACAGCCGGAAGCAGACAATCTCAGTATGCACAGCGAGGCCACACAAGGCAGTGTCGGGGCTGAATCGGTAAGAGGTTCTCAATGAATTGCTCTGAAAATCAGAAAAAAAAGTGTCCCAAACGTATGAGGGAAGATACGACATTTTAAATTATGATTAACTTTAGAAAAATAAGATTTAAAAAGCCGAGTATGTAAATTTTATCTATATGTGTTTTTAAAAATTAATGAAACAAAGCTGGAATTCGGCAGAACGAACTTTCAAACTAAGTATCATAAAAATTGATTAAACTGAGAAACAATTGGAGAGAGAATAACTGGATTGTAGTTTCTGCTTGAAATTCTAGTTCAAAGCTATGTGAGTGGCTGCTTTCATAGTCCATGACCAGTCGCGCTACCGGCCGCGGACCCATATCACGAGCGACTGGCGACCAGTCGCGCGACTAGTTGCTCGCAAAATCGTGGACTATGATAGATGCCAGTGCTTCCGATTATTGGTCACAGAACTTTATATATCTTTTTTATACTATTTTTATTCTATATTTATTTAAAATTACTTGTTCTTACTGATGAGCGATCACTTGTAGCGTTCATAGTCCTGCCTGACTGTGAATGTTCACAGGCAGATAATACGGCAATTCATTAATAGCATTCCTTTCAGGAGCACGCTCTTCTGTAGAAAAAACAATGGTCGCAAACATTCTCGTTAATGATATTTATCTGACAAAAAGCGAAATAAATCTAAAAATGATTTCACTACGGATTGCCATTCATGCAATACTTGTACTTATATTGCACACAGGTTCGGTTCTCTGGCATAGGCCCTGCTGCGGCTGGATGCGTTTGAGGATTTTGATCCTTCGATCCTTCAGCCAAGATTGGAAGAATTGGAAGAAGGTCGACCATGCACTATTTTGGTTCTCCATCATCTTATAGGTTTGAAATTGAAACATTGGCCTCCTCGTTCTCCTCGTACCTGGTATCGTTATTTCTCAGAAGTATAATCTTCCTACTTCCACGCTACTGCTCACAGACTTACCCATGTTCTCAGCCCCTTCTACGACAATAATTGCAGGTGATCGGCAGTAGAATACGACAATATCACTTCTTGTTTTCTTTATGAATCCCATTGTCAGTGAACCATCCAGGTCTGCTACCCACCCAAAAGTACGCCGACTTTTCGAAATGTCTGCCCGATGTCTGAGACAAGAAGGGATATTGTCTTATTCTACTGCCGACTATATGTGGACCGTACAATGACTTGAAGTGGACAGTCGGTGTACATAGTGTACTTTCTATTCCCAGACGAGTTCGGTACCAACAAACCGAATCAAAAGTGGTGGATGGTTGTTTGCTCGGGCGAGAATCGCGCAGGGATTCAAACTTCAAACCATACTTGATAGTGTGCCGTAGCTGTCACACCACATCTGCCCTAACTAACGAAAGAGTCTTCTCCTTTTCCCTACCGATAATCCCGCACCGTCGGAGGGCCTGCTGTTCTTGTTACCCGTCTCCATTTCTTTCTAGGTATTTACGGCACCTTCTGCCGTTACCTTAGCCTCGGCGGAGTCCTTCTTGATCACGTCCCACCACCTCTTCTTTTGATCTCCTCATGGTCGCTACCCTTGAGCCTCGAACCCACTGCCTCCCTTCCCGGCCGATTTGGTGGCCTTCTCAGTACGTGTCTGTGCCATCGCAGGCGCTGTTCTCTCATTTTTAACTTTACAGGGGTTAACTAAAAATAGAAAAGTAGGAATGAAAAAGCCTATCCCACATAGTTTCAAAAGTTCTACTCTTTGGTACTTTTGTTATTACTGATTATCTGTGCCGAGTGATACCACACTGATGGCTCCGGCACTGTGTTGAAATAGTGTAGGCGAATGTGTCTGTGTGTATACATTCGGAAAGGTCGGCACGTACTTTGCTCGGCACTATGTAGATACGATCGATCAGAAAACAGTCACACGCCTGGTTGTCCCCTTCATCGCCTCTTTCACTCCGCTCAGTTGAAAAAGGTGAGTCATCCAGTGCTTCTATCTCGGGGCTTTGGCTTTTCAAATGTTGAATTCCCGTATTTATGAACCTCACCTCGAAAATAACAAAAAACTGAATAGAAATATTCTCTGAAGATGTCAAAGTCAAAAGCTGGGGAATCAGTTGTATTTTGGAGAAAGTATGGGCTTGCCCGATATGAATTCTAGCAACGTACCGCACTGTAGCGACCGCATTTTGTTTACTTACGAAAAACAAGAACAACAACAGCTGGGGAGTGTGGCAATTGACGGGTGACGCCGCCACCACGGCATATCCACTTGTAAAAAGTGGATTTGTCAACAAAATCTTGTTCTAGAGGTGGTGCCAGCTGGCGGCTACTGTTAATGTGATCTGAGGATCGAATCCTAGGTCTATATCTTCCAATAGCCGACTGATTCGAATCCTTTTTTCCATATTTACCTAGCATATGGAATAGGAACATTAACTTGTACATTCTGGCTGGCTTCTATTCCGCAGACATAACAGATACGATTTGGAATGCCGCACAAGTTCTGAGCGGAAATCGAATGTACGGCGCATTCCAAAGAATTGGTCAAACAAGACAAGATAGTTCGTCTCAAATTTTGTTTACAAAGATAAACATTGAGTTTAGCTTACTGTGACCGATCGATACTGTCGTCTCAGCGGTGTTATTCTGCAAGACTTCTTCAAGACATCATTGGCTGGTTAAGAGATGTCAAGCGAAAGTGATAGCAGCGTAAAAAAGAAAACCGGTCGGGTGAGTGATAATATTGACCTATGGCAAGTAGGTAATAACTTAAGGTTAAAAGTAGAACAAGACGGCGAGGGCATTTTCTGACGATAACACTTTTAGCAGGTATTACTGCCAAAAGTCGAAATGCGATTTGGTATCACAACTTTCCCCGGATCATTTGTCAGATTTGTAGTCGAAATTTGCCATATTTTCAAAACCAACACTGTTGATCTTTGGATAGAAGCCTTTTATACTGTATTCTATTACTTTTCTTCTAGCGAGCCTTGAAAACTCCTGTACATGGTGACTGTCAGATATGTGGACAGCCAGGTCATGGAAGTCATTTTGGAGTGCTCGCCTGCAGGGCTTGCGCTGCCTTCTTCAGGTAAATTATTTTAGCACAAATTTCCTGTTAATAGCCTTTCCGGAAGAGGGTAGCGATCGAAGATGTAGCAACTCTCGGGCAGATACTCACTTCCTTCTCAATTTCTCGAACATCGGCAAGGGGATCAGCTAAAATCCAGAATGAGTTGAATAGATCAACCTCGTCTTCCAGTGAACGGACAGAGGGTTGACTTCAGCACCAAGCCTTAGAGGGGTGGTAAGGCGCCTAGTTAAGAAAGGAAAGGCAGGGACAGTTTTGGATATATCTGATTCATCTTTCACTTCTACCCTTTTTTGAAGGATTTCGAAGTGAAGGGAAGATTCCAGGAGAACGGTGGTCATGAACCGTCAGTACTCCTGCCGTCGAGCGAATGGCTCTTGCCAAATTTCCAAAGATGAACGATATCTCTGCCGACTATGTCGTTATAACAAATGCCTAGCACTGGGCATGACTCCGGACAGTAAGTTTGATTTGAAGTATATCAATTAAATATTTCGGTCTATGACTATTAGGAGCGGCAATGTCCTAGAAGGGTATATAGCTGACGCAACCGCAAATAATAGCTCTATTGGAGCAGGGGCCAACTGTTATCTAAACACTTCTGATGATTTGATCCTTTTTAGTCTGAATCATCCCACTTGCTCGACAGCCCACTTGAAAATCAGTATTTTTATTTCTCGGACAGAACTGGTACTAGTCGTACGAATAAGGGAGAGAGAGAGCGGAAGTGATCCAGGACATGCTCAGGACCACCCTAATCCGTGGTAAGAGCGACCAGTCCACCCAGGCGATACCATATCGCTCCAGTATCCTTGAGCTCAGCACAATCAATGTTTCGGAAACTGAAGCCAGCTGCGTTAGCCCATAACGCGCTACAATGGCTTGAGGAGATAAGTCTGGGGTTGGATTGGCTCCACAGTTCATCAGCTGCTCGGGAATCGAGACAGGAGGCCCACTAGTATGCTTAGCTGCAATTCAGGGCTCTTTTTCTAGAGCGGCTTAACCTGAACATGGATTTTTGTGAGAATCGTTTATCGCGGGTACAGCTCCACCCCATAAGAGATGACCACCATCGCTTGCAGAATCATCTTTCCTGTACTGCGTGAAAGATGTAGATGAAAATGAAAAGTCACCTTTTTTTTTTAAAAATTACCCAAATCATCGTTCCAGATGTGCAGTGGAACAGAGATGTGCTCTCGGCGACAGTAGAAGGGAGAAAGTCGAAGAAGTCGATTGTAATGATTAAAGGTATTTCAGAAGTTCTGCAAAATCGAGAATTTTCTTTTTAGTCCAGCATCGACAGCGACATCGGCAACGATGACTACGTACCTCAGGGTGGTCTGTCCCAGGCAATATCTTCGACAGTGGAGGTAGGTGAAACCCCCCGAAATGTTCAGTGTGCTCTGTATGTGAATAGGCTTCAGTAGACTAATGCTTAGGCCTCCACTTCAAGTACCAAGCCGAAAACAGACAACGATACAGGCTTCAAACCGATCCAAAACGATGGCAACGTAGGTTCATTACATGACCTCTTTCGACTATTGTCTGTAGCATTTCTTTGTTTACTTGTCTATTCGAAGTTGTTTATTTTCCATTTCATCAAGCGGCCATTGAGTGAGACAGTGGGTTTCAGGTTTTTTCACACAATAGTTTTATGAAAGACATTGGATCGCGGATCGTGTTCGACATCTCGCCTATAATGGCCAAATTAAGAAATGTTCTTTCAGAGGTAAGAAAGCCATTAGGACTAAGCACAACGTCTTTGGCGATGATAAATCAATCAAATCCTTTGCGTGGAATACGCCTCGCACTAGATTTCCTCTCAAAATCGCAGTGGCCTTTGAAAGCGTACGTGGCCTATGTAATGACTACATATACATATCAATGCTTTCATCCTCCCAGGAGTGTGGAGTGGAGAGGGGGTGGGGGGGTGGGGGGCGGGGGGGGGGGGAGAGAGGAGGGAAAGGGGGGGGGAGGGGGTGGAAGGGGGACTGTTATCATTAGTCTACCTCGAAGAGATGTAAAGTCTTGTTGGCTTGACCCGGTATCGGTGAGGGAAGCGATCTCCGATTATGCGTGTGTGTGAGCCACTATGTAGTGCACCACCTCCGCCTCTACAAACCCGCCTATCATCCCTTCTTAATATTATAGCTTCATAAGACGAGCTCTAAGGAACTAAAAGCCCACATTCGCTCTAACGCTTCATTAAGTGCTGGTACTGTTGATCCAGAGTTACAGAACCTCAGAACTGTTATTACAGTAATTTTCATAAAAACTCTAGTGATTTTCAGTTCAAAGCCGATAAAAGTGCTCCCGATGAGCCGCTCATGCGTATGCAACATGCTCTAATACGCCATCGAAGAACTCAACGAAGTGCAGCAGATCTTAAGGTTAGTAAGAGCTCATATTAAGTCCCAACAGTGATGGTAACTGTTGCAACCAGGGTAGATCGAATTTGGTAACTAGTACCCAGCACAGCGCTACTTAAGTTGTACAGCTCCATTATACGGATGAGCAACTAAATGATTTCGATTCTCATTCTGCCTCAGCAATTTGTTCAGAAGGTTAATTCGTTGAGTATGGCGGATATGATGATGTTCTGGGAAGTTCAAGTCTATGCCATAGCCGAATGGATGATGTACTGCGAAGAATTCGCTGAACTTCCTCTCGAACAAAAGGCACGTCGTTTTCATATCCCTCCTTTTTTTGACATATTTTCCAGAGTCCCTATCTCTCCTATCCTTAACCACTCTTTAGGTGATAATTTTCAAAAATGCTTGGATGATATGGCGACGCTTCGAACGGATCACAATGTCAGTAGAGTTGTTCGGATGGCGAGCATTACATGAGAAGGTAAAAAATCATCCACACTTTGAAATATGACTCAGTAAATTAAAGGCACAGTTCACGATAGTTTTGAAGTACCCGTTTTTATTCGAAAAAGGGAAGTAAAGATTAGGAATATTCATCGGCAGTGAAGAAAGCGAGAGAATTCGCCGATTTCGAGAAAAATGTGGCTCCTCAAAAGTGTTGAAAATACATGTTGAACGAGATTGCCATGACGGAAATAAGATGGTAGGGGTATCTGGACGAGATTTCAGTTATTGCAATTGCGCAAAGAGCTGACTACATCCAGCCAGAACTGTATAGAACTGTCTTTCACTGTCGCTGTATGTCATGACAAGTTGTTTGAACTTCCTTCATGGGTTCCCTTGTGATCGGTGCAGCTTTTACAATGCCGGTGAAACTCGTCCGAGGATTCACACGGGCCAATCTTTGAGCCTTTATAACTCCCTATCTAGGCCGTTTTCCGATCTGATAGTTACAGATATGGTATACGCGGAGGCATCGAATTCATCCTGTGAGGGAATCTCAGAAACCAATTTCATCGTGAACTGTGCCTTTAAAAATTTTCAGTTTCGAAGTGATGACTTTGTGATTTTGAAGTTATTATTCGAAATGATTTGATTTTTCGCGAAACCTAAGCAGAACTATTTATTAGAGGGGGAAGATAACAAATATTTTGAGCCTTTCAAAAGATCCTCTCCGTGATCGATGTCTCCCGACTATTTGCCACTTACTTTACCTGGAGCGAAGATCAACTAGCCCAGTGAGAGAAGCGCTCATTTTTGCCGGTGTTCGTTCGGTCCGATGGGATACTATCATGTACTGTATTGATATAGATACGCTCCGCTGCGCGCGTCCGTCGAAACTAGGTCACGCCGCAGCCGTCGCACGCGGCGAGTCAGACAGCGATACTTGACAGACGTCGCAGTTGTCGGTGGGGCATACGATTTGCGCTCGGTCCACGGCAGTCAGTTCAATGAGAAGGTAACACAGACAAATGCAAATCATTCGCTCCACTGACACTTGGTGGTACTGTAATGTCATCTTGAGACCTCAGTGGGGTGCGCCGCGCGCGAAGTGAGGGGGGGGGGGGGTGACCTACTTTCGACTGACGCGCGCAATGGACGTTCTCCGTAGTGATAGGATCTGCTACCATCGTCCGTACAGCAGAACAGTTACTGGATCGTATCAGTCGCATTGATCGATTGAAGACCGTAATGAAATGGAGTTAACCGTAACTGGGAAATAGCGGCGATGTCAATCCCTAGAAAGCTAGAAAATGGCTTAGGGATGACAGGGTTTTACCCATGTACGGTATTCTTTAAGGTAGGTGGAGCGTGCATTAAGAATAGATATTGATTAGTATTGAAGGCTCGGAAGTCAGAATGAGAGCACAGAAGTTAAATGACCTTTTTTTGTAAGAGGAATCAAACTGGGAATCAGTAATCATAGTTACTCAGATGTATTCGTTAACGGATGAAGTTGCCATCAAGATGGATTCGTTGAAGTTCGACGTTTCTCTGTTCACTGACTACGATCCAGAGTACATATACAGGTTTCTGATCCTACTATGTCCTACTATAACAAATATTTCGGAATAATAAAGGTGTAGAGCTGTTCAGGATGCTCCAGCCATTCTCTGGCCGCCTACTGGATGAAGTCACAAAGTCCTGTCTTGAGATCTGCTTAGATCCAATTGAGATCGTTTACATCTTGTGTACCCTGGTATGGCATGTGGATGGTAAGCAAATTGAATTTCACTGGTTCGGAATAAAAGGCAGAAACTGATGGTTACGTAGTGATAGAAGTGCCGTATCGTGTCGACCAGATGAAGGCCGCCTGATTGGGTCCTGCTGCCCTCTCAAATGTATCCACTGTATTGACCCTCGAACTTTATCCACTTGATTTCCTTTAGGTGGGACAATAGAGCGGGAGGTAGACATGTTTTCCGAAAAAGTATCGTATTCATTTTGTTAGCTGACCTTAGTTATAGGTGGTTCGGCAGTAACATCACAGTTTCTGAACCTGATACCGACTTATGAGTTCTGTTACAAGTTGAACCTGACCCAGAGTATCTCAACCCAGAAAAATCTTAAGGAATCACCATTTCTTCTACCAACTCAGTTGAAGAATTTCAAAATAAGTACAATCCGAGGGTTTGTAACAGTTTAGGTAAGCCAGTGAGCCGAGATACCCAGACAGTGGCGGAAAATTATTTGGAGCGAATTTCTGATAGTCTACATAATTATTATACAAACGTCACAAAAACTCCTAATTATGCTGGTCGTCTTATCAAGATAATGTCTATAGCGCATTGTATAGAGGTGAGTCTGGTTCCTCTGGTCTTGTAGAGAAGCCCATGTCCATCGGCACCCTCAGAATCGACCATTAGCCTTTCTTTTTCATCATAATCTTCTTGAGTAATTTCTTTCTTTTCCAGAATATTCACTACGAACGCTCAAAAGTGATGGAATTGGCAAAAATATTTGATGTTTTCAAAGTTGAGCTCTCCGAAAAAGGGCTTTTCGACTGCTGAAGTCAGGTGTCTAAGAAACTCAGGATGGAATCCAGAAGGTTATTCGTTGAATGTAACACAAAATGGGCTCCTGAAAAAAGGCTCACTTTTTTGCACATTCACCTTACCTGGAGGTTGTTGGATTTATTTCAAACTAATAATAATATCCTTTTTCTGGAACCGTTACCTTCCTTGTAATTGTATAAATTAAAGATGATTATCATCATTGTAAATGAAAAAGATGAATAGAGAGGAAGCTTTTTGTCTCATCACTCAAATCGCCGCCTCACCAAGTACCGTTAGAGCAAGAGGAACAAGTATTTTGGCGCGGATCAGTCCCATTTTGGGATGCGCTTCGCACTGAAATTCCATCCAGTGTTGTAGTAGTTTTTCGAAGGCGTGTGTGACCTCCACAGTGGAGTGCGAAGGCGCTCGGTGTACAAGTCAGCGCTTCAATTCCTCTAGATCGGTCTGGTCTGCTGAACTGCTTTCATCTACATAATTAGACTACTGTAGATGACTTTTTATTATGTCAATTAGGGAATGTTAGTCTTCAATTTGGTTTTATTAGGGAATTAAGGTTCATAAAGCAGAAAGGATGATTATCCTGAACTCTGTCTGACATATATTCCTAAGACCTAATTATTAATTGTGAACAAACCAAAATGAGTAGCCTTCGCGACGCTTTTTTGGAAAAAACGGTAGATTTTTTTCTGGTAAAGTTGCTTTGCAGGTATTCTCCAGCAGGATATGAAAGAGAAATCCCAAACAGAAAGCCTCAATTGATCTTTCTGAAAGGAAATGTTGTATCTAGTGTATAAGCTTCAGGTGCACAAATACTAATTGCTATGGCAGCTCTACCACCTCTCCCCTTTAGGCCAGTTACATTTAAGGTATTCGATGCGTGGTTCCAATTTAGGGAGTAAACTCCTCTCTGCTGCTTCAAACCCTCTTATAAGCATGAGAATATCAGCTGCTCTGCTCCTTTCATGTTATACGGACAAACTAAAATATTTACATAACTTTACTGGAAAACATCTTATAGCTACGAGTTCTACGATGTTGATGGATTATCGATTTCGGATTTCAGCTGATCCACGATTGCTCGGCGAGCTGCTATGACGTCGTCGGCACCACCACGACTCCCTCTCATCAGTCCCCTTGCAGCTCTGGCTGTACGAGGGCGTTCTTGAGCAGCGCGCTGACTGACCTCCTAGAAAACCAGCTGTACACAAACTCGAATGCAGCGAACGCCATGAACTTATGGCTTGACTAATTCACCTGAGCTATAGAAAGTACAACAAAATATTCAAAAGTACTCCTTGAGTTGAAAAGCACTCACGTTCAATTGTTTCTCGCGTTCGTTAGTTTTCATGGCAAGGAGACGATCCCGTTGCATGCGAAGGTATTCTGCTCGGCTACGAATAGCAGCAGAGTTAAGTCGATTCGGTTCTTGAAGTAGGGCCTTAAAATTAGAGCTCAGATGTTCAACAGTGATTTTGCTTGAGCAAGGAGGGATTGTTACGACAACGTCTACATCGGTCAAACCAAAAAAAGTACCTATAAAAGTACCTCCCCACCCCATACTTACAAATGATTATATTTCTCCTGTGTAAGCCTCCTTGAGACCTCGAGGGCGACATAACTTTACGAAAAACAACGCTTACATTACTAGTGTAACTGAAACCAATACTGCAAAAGGACCTCTCCCAGTCTCTTGGACGAGGACGTGTTAACTCCATACTTGTGCTTTGACCAAGACACCATACCTTATCCTTCACCTCACCAACACCCAGTTGACCTTTGCTTCCTGGCGGCATTCCAAATGAACAACTCACGTTGACATCGTAGATGTTCTTCCCGCGAGGTCCATACATTACTCCATCTTCGTCCAGTTCTTCGTTCTTTTTCTCAGCACCCACATTGGCGTTGTTTTCTTCCTTACGTTTTCGCGATTCTGTGGAAGGCTAAAATACAACGTCGAAGGTCAAGCTTCATGAGGGCAAAACGACCATCCCACTTACCCGCCTCTCTTTTGCACTTTTTGGTACTGCTCTTTCACCACCACCAGTACCACCACTTGGAGCGTTCGCCCGTTTTGCTGTTGGTGGACGTGCACCGCCTCTACTAAAAACAGCAATTAACCTAATCTATTAAAAAAAGAGAAAATCTTACTGGATTCACCTTCTTGGTGGCGTCTTCTCGGGAGGTACTCGAGCTTCTTGGGAGCGAGGAATCTCCGGCTTGACGGACGGGGGCTTCTCACTGACACTTGGACGTCGCTCCTTTTCTGTAGCTGATGGAGTCCTCGCTACTGGCATGCTCTCTCGGCGGTCCTTCTTCGCTGTAGCTGCTCTGGATGATTTAGAGTCTGCGCCGGTAGCAGATGTAGCTGTTTCGGATCCACCACCGGCCTTGGATGACGTTCTTCCGGGCCCAGCAACGGCCTTGGATGGTGTCGCATCAGAGTTCAAGACTGCCGAATCTGGTTTCTTCTGTTCTACTGACGTCGTCGCCTCCACACCGGGTGCTGATGCGACATTCGAAGCCTCTTTCTTCGGATTGAGCCTTTCGACCTTGAGGAATAAGGAAATAGAGTTTCCACAGAAATATTTTGACAACTTCGTTCTTCAGATGTAACTCAGTAATACAAAGATGAGAAAAAAGTATTTGGAATAAATCCAGCCCGGACATGGGGAGGGCCCCACACATAAGGCTCCTCTTCTCGATCGTAGTGATATGGATGGAATGCATAAGTATGTACGTATAGCCCATACAATGACTTGTGATGGCCAGTTAATGCAAAATGCTGTGATCTAATCCTCCCACAAGAACTTGGTACAAATCAACCTACTCCGGACGGATGAACGAATTTGTTGTCTAGGCGAGTATCGATCCGGACTCCGATTCCAGAATAGTGCGAATATTACCACTTCACTACCACCGCCCACACAAACTACTCCTATGCTCATGAGAAACATCCGGTCTGGTCTCCCGAGACCCGAGAAGCAACCCAAAAAACGGAAATAACATCCACCCTCATAACCGATCTACCAATTACAGTAATTTGGCCTTAATTTTTGGAACCGCATTGATTTTTCAGTGTACAAAAAATCTTTTGAAAAAATAACTAACCCCATTTGTTGCAGCTAATGCCCGACTGTAAAGTTCTTGTTCTTTTCCACGTTCTATTTCTAGCCGCTTTCGTTCTTCTTCACTACTACGTAGTACATCTTCTAATTCTTCCATTTCTTTTCGGCTGAGATTATCGAATTCTTCCTTGCTCTGCCTAAAAATTTGGCCTTTTGTTTTCCAGGCCAATCCAAATTTGCACTGCTTCGAGAAAACAATAAGCCCACCTCATTACAGCTATAAGGACGTATCTCTCAGTCTCTTCCGGTGATACCACTCTCGCTTTATTCTTGAACGTCTCGCCATCTTCGATTTGCAATACGGACGGAAGCAGTCCGCACATAAACTGAAAAGGATTCCATGATAGGCAGGATAGCCGGAAGTCTGAATGGTCAGCCCAATAACCACCTCGATCATTTGGAGAGCCTGAAGCTGCAGTTCCACATTTTTTCTCATCATCATCGGTACGAATACATTGAAGTCTTTAGCGGCAGCTAAGGGCTCCAGGCTTGTCTATAAAGGACAACTCACTTTAGGAAAAGCCCAGTCATTTTCCTGAGTCCCGCCTCTGCTCAATGTGGCATGTCATTACTGTGAATAAACAAACAAGTAATGTTTTGAGTGCCCATAAACATTCATGTTACCATCTTCTAACAAGATTACTCGCTTAGAATTAAGCATGCTTGAAATAATATGCCGTTTCAGCTACGCTGCGATTTATACCCTAACAGTATCCGTCTACTCCATTTCTACACTATTTCTACCCGGCTAGTTTTGAAGTCATGGCAGAGAGTGAAAGGTAAAAGTGGGTGTAACTGTCATTTTATTTTGATTTAGAAAAAGATTTAAAGCGTACCCTCTGTCGAACAGTGAGTTTGTCAGGTTCGGCTGATTTCAGAGCGTCATGAAGGCTTTTCAACGGAATATTGGTGTCAGCACAGAAACATTCCACGAGTGTATCGACCAATTCGATGAACTCCTTGTGAATCTGTTCATACAGCTCGACATTTCCTTGTTGACGATCAAATACTGAAAAGACTTTTCACTAATTAAAAATATTTAATGATATTAATTTATTTCAATTCATTTTTGTTGATAATTGTGAATATGGCCTTTTGATCTGAGAATTGACGAGCTCCAAAATTCTGTAAAAACGTCAGTATGACATTTTTAGCCTTTTCTTTAGCAGGTACAAGTTTTGATCATTGTGAAGGGGGGGAGGTGGCCCTTCTGACGCCGACCATACCCGTATCATTGACCTGGTCTCACTCCATCTACTTAGTTTCACTTAATCTTGTAGTTATCTGACTGGTTCCAAACCTTTCTAGGTGAAGGATAGGAAGGTGACGGGTATGTCTGATTAGTCAAAAGCTCCCTAATTTGTCTTTAACATTATTTTTGGGGTATTTGTTTTTTTTCGGGGGTGGGGTAGCTCCAAATAGTAGAAAAGAGGCAAAGTAAAAGCATAAAAATAGTACAATTAGGGGCCGGACGAGAGTGTTGATCAAAAAGATGCATGAAATGGTTATCTGGACGAGCTGTCTTACTGAGTGTGACATTGCGTATAGCTAGCTGGCTAAGTGCCTGCGTGCAATGTGTGCGTCGCGGTGCGCATGGTACAACCTATACGGCGTCTACAACCCCTAAGACTTTGGACGTGTGCTTCGGCTTAGCCGGTTTTGGGGTCTTTTTGGACGCCACAGTGCCTCTTGAGCTGTCCTTTGAGGTCACAGCTTAACCCCAAAAAAAAATCTCAGGAAAAAGAGCAAAAAACCCTAGAAAGAAATTTTTTCACAGTGAACTGCGCTTTTGAATGGAAAAACTACAATTTTTAAGGGCTGCCTTTGTATTCCTTTTCGAGTATTTTTTTCTCTGTACTTTTGCGTTCACACCTATCATTCTATTATATCTGTCATTGCAATAACTGTTGTAGTTGAGGCAAAAATTCCCTACTTCTCACATGACAGGCAGCCGCTTCGCCTAAGAGCAGATCTGATTACTACTTGGAATGATTTTTCTGCTGTGAGCTGATTTCATTACTAACATACCCACGTTATAGGCATATTTTTACTCGAGTAGAAGTAAGCTAACGCCGGTAATACACGATTCATGGAAGAATAAGTGCCCCAATGAAACCGCACTGCACCCCATGGAAACATTCAGTACACTTTTTCACGGACGGATGCTTAAATGATCAGAGAACGGAGTGATCCGAATTTAGGCCATTTTATAGGCCCTTCTGGAATGGTTTCAGGCCTACCCGAGGTCTCCACCTCCAGAAGCCCTAATTACTTACTTGCTTGATAAAGTCGTATAGTATAAGAAAAGCAAGTTAGTGACTTTTAAAAAAAGTCTCTGTAGTCCTCTACTCTCGTGGGCCAATGCCGTGCCTCCACAACGTGTATCTATGGCCCTAACATCTTCTTGAGCAAATAGAAGTCCTGGTTTTTATGTCAACAGGTGTCACTACGTAGGCACCATAAGAGGTAACTACGTACATGGGTACTGCTCAAACCTATTAGGTGTGTGCATTAATTTCCACCGTTTTTCGCGTGCAGAAACATACCTATTACAAAATTAAAACCAAGTGTATATTGACCAAGGTATCGCCCATCGTTAGCTGCGACTCCTTGCCACCTTTCTGGTATCTTGTTGACTGCGGATCTAAGAAAACTTTCATCTTTTGAAGCGAACCTGTTATCCACCCATTTTCGCACTTCTTCGGCATTCCGAAAGCGTATATCTGCCAAATTGACTTGTATGGACCGGAATAGGTGGAAATCAGAAAAAGCAAGTTCCGGAGAGTATGCGGGCTGGACAAGCTGATCCCGTCCAACAAATGCAATTTTTTTAAAGGACATTCGACGCAACATGGGGTCTGGCATGTTGGTGGCGAAACGGCACCTCATAATATTTTCTCGCGATTAACGGCCGCTTGTAGGTGATAGCATCCTACAAACTGTCAAGTTGGTGTTCGTAGCGGTCAGCAGTAACAGTTTCGTTCGGGCTCAGCAGCTCATAGTTCAAAACACCCTTTTGATCCCACCACCAAATGCACACACAGCATTACTTTTTGGCAATAGACATTCCGCTTTCGTTGCAAGCTCTCGAGTGAAGAGAAACTATCTCAGCAGGTTCGTTCAGATGAAGCTTGTCCTCCATAGAAGCATCCGGTGGGCTTCAATGCCAGTTTTTTTAAAATCAAACAGCAGGGGAAGGGCCCAGCGGGGAAACGGTTCATCACGTTCCATGACCAATCAGTCTCAGAGCAACTGGATTTTGGGGCAAAACTGATCTGTCTGCCCTTATGTAGCTAGCCACTACCCTGCCTTACAGAACATGGCAGGTTTCACCGGTAAACCACTAACATGGTTCACGCAATGGCCCTTGGAATTCGGCGGCGGAAATTAATGCACACACCTAATATTTCTAGAGCCTGGCAGTAATTTTTCCGAGAAATGTGAAACGCTTGAAAAACATTACATCCCAGTTAGCACTGGGTTTATCAATTGGTATAAAGACAAAAAAATAAAATCTTTAGGTTCTAATCAATCCCGTCGGGTGTATGTGGCCTATTCAGTGGCTTACGGTGGCCAGCCGAATACAAGTCAGCTCCTCTATCCTCCCAGACACCCATTCACCGACCCTGGTGGAATGGAAAACTTGGCTAGATTAGGCTCATATCGATCTAAGATTGGAACCCGTGATCGTGCGTGTGAGAAGATAATTACCTATTACCGGTTGATTTTATTACCGTGTCCATATTCACAGCGCTCACTGTGGAGAGGGGAACCAATGGTAGGGATCAAAGACAAGCTCCTTAGAGCAGAAAAAATAGGAACTCGTGCAAAACGTAAAGGAGTCTATTTTTGTAATCTTCCCTCAGTGAAAAAAAGTAAATTGAAACGAATGCCGTTTCTGAAAAAAAATCGCATTGAAAGAGCAAGTCTAGGAAAGGCACAGCCAATAACGAAAGAAAAAAATAGGATGGGAAAGAGATTACTGTAACTCCTCGTAGCTTTGTCCTTTCTTTACAAGAGCTCCCCCTTTCTTTACAAGAGCTCCAAAAAATTACGCAAATCCTTTTTCCGACTTAATTTTTTTCGAAGGTGGCAAAGAAACATGATTCTCCTGCTGACGCTCTTTCATTTACATTATCTATCGATCGCTGAAAAAAACAAACCAAAAAGGTTTTTTAATCTCACTTATTAATTTAATAAATTCAAAGTTGCTGTTTTTTTCTCGATTGTTAGTCATCCCCTACTTATTTCTACCAGAAGTTTGATTCTATCACCGCCAATTATTCCTACACTTCACAATCGCTATGCATTCAGCGAGTCGACCAAGAGATGACCCCTCGATGGAGTTCAGAAGAGGTTATCAAGTCCTTTCTAACGTTACGTGGCAGTTTGCGTCATCCGGTTATTAGCCCAAAAAGAGATGAATGCTTGTTTGGCTGAAAAGGCATAGAACTTGAGCAGGTGCAGTACGGCTCATGATCAAGCCACTGCATCATACTATCCAGAATAGACTATGTCTGCCCACGATACTCATTGTATAAAATAGAAAGGGACTCACCGACTGAACGTTGCTCGATGAATGTAGCGATTGGGAGTGCCCATATTGTCGAGTCGATGAAGTCGAGAAACTTGGCGCGTACGGTTCTTGGATCCAGTGATGATGTCGTTGATGGAGATGATCCCTTCCGCGATAGTTTGCGGAGCATCCTCAAATTCTTCTCCGATATTAGCAAAAAAAGGAAAAGGGAACCAGAGAGAAAACCGGTGCAATAGAGAGCAGAAGAACAGGCCAGTCTTCACACTTCTATTTTTCTACGTATGTACATGAATATGTCCCCTTGCTGGTAAGCAGCTGTGTAGGGAGCTGCTATGGTCGATTGGCCTTTCAAGGTGACAGGAACGTCAGTGGTCGCATATATTCGAGAGATTCAATCGAGCCTTCTGTGAATGATTATTAATGAATATATCGAGAATCTCGACTTCTTCTTCCGTCTTTTCGCCCTAATTCATTTCTATTCAGCCTCAGGTTCCTTTCAAGGCATTTGCAGCCTTTTGCAAATCAGTAACGGATATTACCAAAACTCTAGAATAACTCCTGTAGAGGGTTATCTAGATGCAGCTACGTGACCATGAAATGAGGCTGGTGTTGGTCAGCACACTCTTTATAGGCTGGCTGGTCGGTTACGTAGCGAGATGATTATAGCTGATCAGAATTCACCAAGCATTTTTAGTTCTCTATACTACCCTCAAAATAGCTGAGAAAGAACGTTAAAAAAAGTAGTTGTGGTAGTGAATTGGGTAATATTGAGAGATATGATGTAGAAATAAGCAAAAATTTATTCGCATAGTTTAAATGGAGATACAACTAGTAACAACTTTCATTCCAGACCTTTCCCATATATGGCCCACCTCATTCCCAGACCTACGACTTATTTTTCTCAGTGCTATATCAACAACACAAAGATCTAGAAATTATTATTTGTAGGGCAAGCAGTAAAGTACAAGTCGATTACTGGCTGGGAGAGTTGGATAAATGCCAGTTAAAGAGGGTTTCAGGACGTCCGTAAGAAGGAGCTTACGCAAGGTCTCTTTAGAGAAAAATACCTATCGAGAATCGGAATTCTTAAACGGTAGCTGAGTAATACTACCTCGTTCGGTAGTAATGACTACAGCTGGTGGTAATGACTAACCATTCAGATTTAATTCATTTATGGGGTCTATTAGTGAAAAAAACCACAAGCCACACCTATGGCTAATTGTAAGAAGCCCAAGGCATTTGAGGTGTAATCTAAGCCAGTATGGGCCATTTATTCCCATGACTGGACCAGGAGTACAAATAGTTCATAGGGGCCCATGAAGTGGTGAGATTAGAGTCAGCAAAAGGAAAGGAGGGTTCACGTAGGAGCAAGAAGATGCTAAAGGCTGCTCCCGTCTTCATTCCCAGGTGGATTGACGACCACTGCTCCTTTCCACGAGATTTTATATTTTCCTATAATCTCTAGGATATGATGAGATGATGCAGATGAGTAAACACAGACAGATTCGCTGAAAGCAGACAGATTGAGAATGAGAGGGTCGTCGAGCATAGCATATCAGCACGGTGAAGTAAACGCCAATGGGAACGACGGAACCATGGAAACGAGCAAAATGCTCGATAAGCAAAGAAATGTGTGTATGCGGGAATGTGTGTGAGAGAGTTGGCAGTTTCAAAGGCTTCCATAGTACTAATGTGTTTACGTCAGTTCACTACCTGAACCCCATCATTCGTTTTTATTATTGGTTTGGGTGGAGAGAAGTCTTACGCAGTCCTGTGAAGTCTTTATGTGTCAAAAGTAAGCCCTGAAAAAGGTTTAAGCTTAATATACGGTCAGTGAGCATTTATCAAAATCTAAAAAACTTCTGCAGTCAATCAATCCCGTTCTGGAAAGCACTTCGCATTTGGCTCCCAATGGTAGTGACAAGCTCCCAATGGTAGAATGGTAGTGACAGTCTGATGGCGTGAGGTACCTATAAATTAACTAGCGATGACCAGACAATCTGGTACCAATAATTCGACCCCAAGAGATGGAAGGCTTAGAAAGGTTACCAATTTGGTATTTGATCCCATGACCATGGATGCCACTACCACTTTGGTCGGCAGTCCTAACGAAGGTTTGGTACTTCTCCAACAATCACACCCCTTCCTCCCCTCCCCCCCCCCCCCCCCCCTCCCCCCTACTAATGGCCTCCAAACCTTTGGTGTATTGGTGTATTGTTAGGAGGAATCTTCACGGGATCTAGAAGTATCACTTGTCAGCCACCATTGCACTACCTATGACATACGGCTCCTTCAGGCGGCCATTACCCCTTCCTACACCCCACATTCAATATTCGTGATATAATGGGTAGAAAAGATACTGCAATTCTACGTGGCTGAAGTTGAAAATTTTACATTTTTTTAAATCCTAAATAGTAAGCGGTACGAATTTATTTTTATCTTAAGGTGAGCGCAAAATCAACACGTATGAAAAGAAGCTGAAAAATTAGGGTAGTTCAAACATATAAGCAATTACCAAAGCTAGACAAAAACGAAGATATTCAAGCTGGAGCAAAAAGAGATACACGTGAATATAGTAATTACTTATGACCACTAACGGTGAAGCTGTGTCTATACACCAACCCGCTCGTTAGGGTACATGCTCCAAAATGGATATCGACTTTACGCTCCCAAATCGATATCCATTCTAGATTACCTTGATAGAACGGTATGAATAGTGAAAAGCAGCATAATTGATGAAATCAATGCTAGAATTACAGTTGTAAAACTAATGATAATGGTGCCAATCACTACAAATTGAGGAGAACAGCAGAAAACCCGTTCAGCACAGAAAATTCAAAAACAGACACATGAAATTTGTAAAGCATACAAAGTTGATGCAGATCTACTTGAAAAAAAGCACACGCGACACCTAAAAGGCTTCGATTTCACTGTGAGGTCTCAAAGCCCGCCAACTAACGACTAGTCCTATCCCAACATACATTGCCGTGACATACGCTAAGTGACAAACATTGCCGTGACACACGCTGCGGAGGCGCATGCCATTTGACATTTTTGTGAAGCTTTCACCGCGACAAAGAAGCCCACAGATATTTGTACTTCAATCCATACCATTCAATTAAATTACACATTTTACAACTCAAAAAATCAACTACGCCATGAACTCGTAAAGCTTTTGAAAACATATAGGCAATACACAATAGGAATGCAACATAGTACCGATAATTACCTAAGAATACATTAAGTATGTACAGTGATTCATCCTGAGAACAGAATCGCTGCTAACATAAAGCACACTGTATCAGCACTTTATAAGGCTATTGGGGCGAAAGGCTGGCAAGTGTGACTGGCTACTTATTAAATTCCAATTAATTATTTAGAAGAAGGCGAATTCAATGAGCTGAATTGAGCTGATGTTGCGCTAGCGGAATTACGCCGTATTCCACCCATATTCAACGAATGTGTCACCGGTGGTGCACTCGGCTTAACAAACTCATCATCACCCGTCAACGATGAAGCACCCAGAGATGAACGTGATGACAGACCCGAGCTCTGAAATACATTTATTTGATAGAAAAACGTAAGAAACGTTTGGAAAAAATCTTGCCATCTAACTCAAGAAACATTGAAACCACTTATTACCAGGAGATACAGGGTGCACCATGAATATAGTAACAACTTTTCGGGCTTCCGTAATTTTCTTGTTTGGAGGGTTTCTCCAAATCTGTACCTCCCTTTATGTTCATGATATACCTTAGCCCACATATCTACTGGGTTGCTCTCAATTCGTCAGATTCCGAAAAACGGTGGAACCTCGCGACATCCACCAACGGTTCTGTCTTTGGGCGCACTCTGTGAGTCCTTTTCCGGGATTACTCCTCGTTTCAATACTTCCCACATGACGGTCTCTTGAATCGAGATGTGTAGAAAGGTCAACGAAAAACTACAAAGCGGTCGTCTTGTCTCACATACCACCCCTTTTCCAAACACAATCGCTAGGGAAGGAGTATGCTGCGGAAAATGCAGAAACACGAGAAAAATGACTGCTGATTTGTTTGTATGTTCTACTATGATAAGAAGTGTCTACTCCGAGTAAATACAGCTGTGTCCTGATAGTATTCGGAAGCCTTATAAACTTCTCGACGAGAAATTGGGGAGAAAAAACAAATGTCGTGCGCCACTCGCCGCTGGCACGAGCGCTGACATACTTTTTTCTGACCAAAGGGTGTTCAGCGTGGAGGAAACGTTGAGATCCCAGGGCATACGGATATATCACACTACGACTGCTGAAGCCGCTGAGAATAGTCAGATCGCCTTTCGTAACCATTTTCCCTCTTTTATGATGATTAGAATCTCTACAATTAGAGCCATATCACAAGTTTTGGTCAAGTAAAGTACAAAATTTAATCCGAACCTCTTCAAGAAGGATTTTCTGAAAGGATGCAGCTAAAGTGAAAGATTTCTTTGAGGATACGATTTGGAAACTACGGCGCACTCGCTTACGAATGGGAAAAGTTCAAGACTGGTGGTGAGTTAATGTTTGCGATTTTGTCCCAACTTCCAGTCCTCCTATGAATTTCCCGGACCACAATGTGATAGGTCGTTGGATATAGCCCATAGTGGAGAGGAAAGCCTGCGCTTCAAAACGCACCAGTGTTGCTGCTCCTTCGAAATCACTGAAAAAAGCCCGGGCTGGAGTTTCTCAAGAAACTCTGCGTGCCGTCGTTGATTAGTAGCCGAAGAATCTTCGAGATATAATCGGTACAGGGGACGGTTATATAAAATGAACGTGTGTTCGTTTTGTAGATGTGATGCATAGTAAATAAGTCACATGAATTCACCATGTATCAATATGAACTGCGGTTTCTGTAGCTCAATTCTTTTGTTACCATATTTACAGCGCACCTTGTAGTTACCTTGAGAATGCCACCCGAGATTAAGTTAATTTGATAACAACAATCATTTAGATTTGGATTTATTAACATGCGCAAGCACATGTCATTCAAAAGTGCAGTTAAGAGATAATTGTAAAGCAAGTAAACTTTCAAGCAGTAACATTTCCTTTTCTTCTCCTTCTTACACAATATTCCAGAAGCAGAACCTCGCAGACTTTTTTTAATCAGCCAAAAAAGAAATCAGGCGGAAAAAAGTTATTCATAGAGTACTTTAAAAAGTGATTTAGTTTCTCTGAAATCACGGCAAACCATGGCAAAAACTTTTCAGTCGAAACGAAAAGCAGCCGGCTAATTAGCAGCCAACGGAGATACATTCATGTAGAAATGCTTAATATATAGCTTAATCAAAAGGGAATGTGAAGCAGTGGAAAATACCTGAGTTGCTACAAGCATGGTTCAAGGATCGTTCATATCCAATACTACCAAAACCGAAACCTGTCAACATCCTACTGGGGTACTGACCCGATCTTGAAAAACTTGGCACAATGATCACGCCGGAGAGATGGTATGCAGGACCACTTGAAAGCACGGTTCACGATAAAAAGGTTACTGAGTTCTTCCTTTAAGAACACTCAGCGCGTTTGCCATCACTTTATCCCGGCCGTAACATAGCGCCATCATTGAGTTTACCTGGACCCTACTTTCAATGAGTCAAACCGGGTGCGCTTCGTTGCGCGCGTCCGTCGTATGCGACAGGCCAGCCTGCGATACTTGACGGATGTCGCAGTTGTCAGTGGGGCGTCCGATGTGCGCTTGGTCCACGTCAGTCAGCTAAAAGAGAAAATAACACGGACAAATGCAAATCATTCGCTCCATTGACACTTGGTGGTACTGTAATGTCCTCTCGAGACCTTAGTGGGGTATGCCGCAAGCGAAGTAGGCCGGTGACCTACTTCACACGGACTCCGACGGACTTCTCCGAGTCAAACCAATTTGGTTGATATTTGATAGCTGCTGTTTTGGGTGAGCCCTTAATTCATTACAAAGAATTGATTGAATGGTTCTGGGGTTGGATTGGGTCCAACAGTTTATCAACAGTTCAACAGTTTATTACTCCTCGTTTCAATACTTCCCACATGACGGTCTCTTGAATCGAGATGTGTAGAAAGGTCAACGAAAAACTACAAAGCGGTCGTCTTGTCTCACATACCACCCCTTTTCCAAACACAATCGCTAGGGAAGGAGTATGCTGCGGAAAATGCAGAAACACGAGAAAAATGACTGCTGATTTGTTTGTATGTTCTACTATGATAAGAAGTGTCTACTCCGAGTAAATACAGCTGTGTCCTGATAGTATTCGGAAGCCTTATAAACTTCTCGACGAGAAATTGGGGAGAAAAAACAAATGTCGTGCGCCACTCGCCGCTGGCACGAGCGCTGACATACTTTTTTCTGACCAAAGGGTGTTCAGCGTGGAGGAAACGTTGAGATCCCAGGGCATACGGATATATCACACTACGACTGCTGAAGCCGCTGAGAATAGTCAGATCGCCTTTCGTAACCATTTTCCCTCTTTTATGATGATTAGAATCTCTACAATTAGAGCCATATCACAAGTTTTGGTCAAGTAAAGTACAAAATTTAATCCGAACCTCTTCAAGAAGGATTTTCTGAAAGGATGCAGCTAAAGTGAAAGATTTCTTTGAGGATACGATTTGGAAACTACGGCGCACTCGCTCACGAATGGGAAAAGTTCAAGACTGGTGGTGAGTTAATGTTTGCGATTTTGTCCCAACTTCCAGTCCTCCTATGAATTTCCCGGACCACAATGTGATAGGTCGTTGGATATAGCCCATAGTGGAGAGGAAAGCCTGCGCTTCAAAACGCACCAGTGTTGCTGCTCCTTCGAAATCACTGAAAAAAGCCCGGGCTGGAGTTTCTCAAGAAACTCTGCGTGCCGTCGTTGATTAGTAGCCGAAGAATCTTCGAGATATAATCGGTACAGGGGACGGTTATATAAAATGAACGTGTGTTCGTTTTGTAGATGTGATGCATAGTAAATAAGTCACATGAATTCACCATGTATCAATATGAACTGCGGTTTCTGTAGCTCAATTCTTTTGTTACCATATTTACAGCGCACCTTGTAGTTACCTTGAGAATGCCACCCGAGATTAAGTTAATTTGATAACAACAATCATTTAGATTTGGATTTATTAACATGCGCAAGCACATGTCATTCAAAAGTGCAGTTAAGAGATAATTGTAAAGCAAGTAAACTTTCAAGCAGTAACATTTCCTTTTCTTCTCCTTCTTACACAATATTCCAGAAGCAGAACCTCGCAGACTTTTTTTAATCAGCCAAAAAAGAAATCAGGCGGAAAAAAGTTATTCATAGAGTACTTTAAAAAGTGATTTAGTTTCTCTGAAATCACGGCAAACCATGGCAAAAACTTTTCAGTCGAAACGAAAAGCAGCCGGCTAATTAGCAGCCAACGGAGATACATTCATGTAGAAATGCTTAATATATAGCTTAATCAAAAGGGAATGTGAAGCAGTGGAAAATACCTGAGTTGCTACAAGCATGGTTCAAGGATCGTTCATATCCAATACTACCAAAACCGAAACCTGTCAACATCCTACTGGGGTACTGACCCGATCTTGAAAAACTTGGCACAATGATCACGCCGGAGAGATGGTATGCAGGACCACTTGAAAGCACGGTTCACGATAAAAAGGTTACTGAGTTCTTCCTTTAAGAACACTCAGCGCGTTTGCCATCACTTTATCCCGGCCGTAACATAGCGCCATCATTGAGTTTACCTGGACCCTACTTTCAATGAGTCAAACCGGGTGCGCTTCGTTGCGCGCGTCCGTCGTATGCGACAGGCCAGCCTGCGATACTTGACGGATGTCGCAGTTGTCAGTGGGGCGTCCGATGTGCGCTTGGTCCACGTCAGTCAGCTAAAAGAGAAAATAACACGGACAAATGCAAATCATTCGCTCCATTGACACTTGGTGGTACTGTAATGTCCTCTCGAGACCTTAGTGGGGTATGCCGCAAGCGAAGTAGGCCGGTGACCTACTTCACACGGACTCCGACGGACTTCTCCGAGTCAAACCAATTTGGTTGATATTTGATAGCTGCTGTTTTGGGTGAGCCCTTAATTCATTACAAAGAATTGATTGAATGGTTCTGGGGTTGGATTGGGTCCAACAGTTTATCAGTTGCATATAAGGAGCAAGATTGACTTCGAACATCACGAATGGTGAGGGAAGGGTCAATGACTTGCTTACCACTTTGCATTCTACAAAAAGAGACTTTCTTTAAAGGCACAGTTCACGATGATTCAATGGGCGGGAACGTCAATGGCTTTTCCGCCTCTCGATTGATGTCACGTCATCACGTCAGACGAGTGTCGTGACAATACAGATTGCAACTATTCGTTCTAGGACCCACGCACAATCAGCGGATCGCCAAGTGATGCGGCGATATTTTTCTCCCATTCTTTTTTCCTCTGTTATTCTTTTTGCTGCCGCGATTCCTTATTTAATTTCCTACTCCTAGAGGATGGAAAAGGTGAGCTACTTTTGCTGTCACTAGGGTTTTGTAGACTATAAGTGAATTACTTTTCGCTTACCATAGTCTGTTATTCGCACCAGGACTCACACGCACGCAGTGAGACACACTGCATAGCTCGTCCGAGCGCCCCACTCTTCTTCATTTTTTCTGGTCCCACTCTCGTTCAGCCCCCTATTCAACGATTTTTCGAAGCCTTTTTTCACATTGGAAACACCGATGCACGCAGTTTCTTCACCTCAGTCGCACTAATTTCGATCTTGCCTTCCATTTTTCATCATAACCTGGATTACACAAAATTATCGTGGACTGTGCCTGGGTCCGGGAACTTCTCCCCTAACACGGCGTCGCACACCCCGCACCTGCCGCCTATCGCAGGAATGCGATGGAAGATTGGAGCGCGCAATTTGTGAGGTAGGGAGTTTTTTAATTATTTGAATTGGCTGACCGCTTTCTTCAATTTCAATGCAGTCTTGATCGCCGCTTACATAGGAGGGGTCATTTTAATTAATTAAGTCTAATAAACATGAAAACTAAAAAGAAACAGAAGAAAAAACCATAAAATCCAATGAAAAAGCAAGCCAGTCAAGGAAAAATATCGCGTCCTATCTGTTGTAGATGACCGCTTCACGGTCGTATGCTAACTCTCATGGGCTTGACTAGTGATAAACTATACTGTCTAGTAATCACACTATTAGCCAATGATTGCAACACTCGACTATAAAAGTCTCATTCTACGGTGTGCATTTTAATTATTGTCGTCTTGTGCTCAATAAAGCACTTCGTCTCCGGAGCTGTAACACTGGCGATCAGGATGCCCAAGAATCACGACGTGCCAAGCGACGCCCCAGCTGCATCAAAGGATATACCACCGTGGGTTACTCAGTTTCTTGCTGTTTTTCAAGAGCAAAACCAGGCACTTCAACGGCAGATGCATCAACTGCTAACTGTGCTTGTGGATCAGAAACTAGGACCGGAGCAAGCACCCACGAAACAGTCTCCTGATGCGTACGGCGACCTTATGCGGGACCTGCCGTATTTCAACTACGATGAGGACGACGATTCCACGTTTGATGCATGGTACAAACGCTACGGACCAGTAATTGATGATCGAGGATCCTCACTCTCCGATGACCGTAAGCGAAACCTTATCATTGATAAGCTGGATAAGGCAACATATAAGACGTATTCGGAACACGTTTTACCGTTGAAGCCGCGAGATATTGATCTACACACTACTGTCGATACAATGGCAAAGCTATTTGGACCAAAGAAAACTTTGATTCGTCGACGTTTTGAATTTTTGCAGTCTTCTTGTCCTCCAATTTCCGGAACACACACACCATACCGTGATTTTGGCAACACAATCAAGAAAAAGTTTGAGGAGGCCTGCATGAAGGACGTCGACAGCGAATCACTCAAATGTCTCGTCTTCGTTTCTGGTCTCACAGACGCGTCACATTCGGAAACGCGACTTCGCCTTCTGAATAAGATGAACCGCCTCAAAGAAAGTGAACCTCTACCAGTTCTCGACGACTTCATCAGTGAATGCGAAACGTTCGTCACATTGCGCTCGGATAACCGAACAATGGAGACGAAGGAGATAAATGCGGCTCATCAGCGAAAACCAATGAAGAAACAACGCTATCCAAAGCGTGTGAGTTTCAGAAACCGTTCCTTCCGTGAAGATCAAGAGGCTACTTCGGATAAACAAAATCACAAAAGCTTGTCAACTCAGAGGACGAGAACGAAATCCTCAAAGCGGAAACTCCGATGTAAAAATGTAGCCATTACAGCTCGTGATGCGCGTACCTACATGAAGGTGCTCATAAATGGAGAACCCACTCGTCTGCAACTCGACACTGGAGCAGACATCACGATGATATCACGCAAAACATGGAGAAAGATCGGGTCACCGATTCTCAGTCAAGGTATTGCAATAGTGAAAACCGCTGATGGTTCACCTATGCATATCCATGGATGTTTTGATACTGAGTTCACAATCTTCGATCGCAACCAGCAGCCTATCCCTGGACGAGGAAAATGCTATGTTACGGAAACGACCGATCTGCTAGGACTCGAATGGTGTATGCAAATGCCAGACTACCGTCAACTCAAGGATCAGTACAACTGTCGACACGCAACGGCAACATTGTGCAACAACCGCACTGAACTTATCGCTTACTTGAGAACACACTTCGCAAATGTATTTGCTCCAGGACTTGGACGCTGTACTAAAACTAAGGCGAAACTGTTCTTGAAACCGGGTGCTCAACCAGTATACCGTAAAAAGCGACCGGTGCCATTTGCCTCTCAGCCAGCCGTTGATGCAGAGATCGACCGCTTAGTGCAAGAAGGAGTACTGACAGCAGTTGATCATTCAGACTGGGCAGCACCAATAGTTGTTGCGAAGAAAAGCAATGGCAGTATCCGACTATGTGCGGATTATTCAACTGGACTGAATGATTCTCTTTCACTCCATCAACATCCACTGCCGACAACAGAAGAGATCTTCACAAAACTCAACGGTGGCCAACTATTCTCACAAATCGACCTAGCTGATGCTTACCTACAGATCGAGGTAGATGAAGGCTCAAAAGAATTGCTGACAATCAATACCCATCGTGGTCTTTTCCGATACAACCGTCTACCATTCGGAGTAAAGTCAGCTCCAGGTATATTTCAACAAATCATCGACTCCATGATAGCAGGACTCGACGGATTGGCAGCGTATCTATATGACATAATTGTTACTGTACGAACAACAATGGAGCACCTACACAATCTCGAAGCTCTTCTTCGTCGGATTGAGCAATACGGGTTCCGTGTGCGCGAAGAAAAATGTCATTTTATGATGACAGAGATCCATTATCTTGGAAACATAATCGACGCAAGCGGCCGACGTCCGGATCCTGAGAAGATCCAAGCCATCACAAAAATGCCACGACCCCATAACGTCGCACAACTCCGCTCTTTTCTTCGAATGCTGAACTACTACGGAACATTCATTCCAGAAATGCGTCAACTTCGTGCCCCACTCGATGCGCTGTTGAAGAAGGATGTACCGTTCAAATGGTCTCAGAAATGCCAAACTGCTTTCGAAAAGGCTAAAGAAATCCTGGCTTCTCCACTGCTGCTCACACACTATGACCCTAAGTTAGAATTGATCGTCGCAGCTGATGCTTCCGACTACGGCATTGGAGCCGTTATCCTTCACCGCTTCCCGGATGGTTCAGAAAAAGCAATTAGCCACGCCAGCCGAAACCTCACTGAAGCAGAAAAGAAGTATGGTCAAACTGAAAAAGAAGGTCTTGCATTGGTCTACGCAGTCCGCAAGTTCCACAGGTATTTGCTAGGACGCCAATTCACCCTTCTTACAGACCATAAACCTCTACTATCAATATTTGGAAGCAAGAAAGGCTTGCCAGCCTACACAGCCAATCGTCTACTACGGTGGTCACTGATACTTCGAGGATACGACTTCAAGATCGAGTACAGGAAAACTACAGACTTTGGACAAGCTGATGCATTGTCACGTCTTATTGCTGAACAGGCGGAACAAGCCGAAGACATCGTCATTGCAGCCGCTTCACATGAGGCTGAAGTAGAATGTAAGGCTGCCGAAACCCAGGTTCCCATTGATGCGAATCTGATCGCAGAAGAGAGTGTCAAAGATGAAACACTGAAGGATGTAATTCAGTATGTTCGCGAAGACAAATGGCCGAAGAAGCCTCCGCCGAAGATAAAAAGTTATTTCGCACTTCGTCATTCTCTCTCACTCCACGACGACTGTCTTTTCTTCGGACCAAGGATTGTGATCCCGTCAAAGTTCCAGAATCGTGTACTTGCCTTGTTGCACGAGGGACATCCGGGTACGTCACGGATGAAGAGCCTTGCTCGTTCTTATGTATACTGGACAAACATTACAAAAGACATCGAAAATTTCGTCAGGAAATGCGCTAGCTGTCAAGAAGTCGTCAAAGCACCAGTCAAAATGGAACTCTTCACGTGGCTGAAGGAAAAGAAGCCATGGTCACGTATCCATGTGGAATTCGCTGGACCAGTACATGGAAAAATGTTTCTAATTGTTGTTGACGCCTACTCAAAATGGCCAGAAGTCATTGAGATGTCTTCAACCACAAGCAAAGTTACATACGGCAACTCAGCAGGCTGTTTGCGCAGTTCGGATACCCTGTAACCCTAGTTTCTGATAACGGAGGTCAGTTCACCTCAATTGAATTCACGGAAAACTGCAAAGCAAACGGTATTACCCATCTCCGCTCCTGTCCCTACCACCCACAATCGAACGGTCAAGCTGAAAGATTCGCGGACACTTTTAAACGTGCACTAGAGAAGCTGGAAAACTCCGAAACGACGACGGAAGCTATTCAGAAATTCCTCTTGTCCTACCGGAGCACCCCGTGCACATCCCCTCCTGAGGGACGATCACCAGCGGAGAACTTCCTGGGACATCAACTCCGCACACCTCTCACTCTGCTTACTATGCCTCGACACACGACTGAGGGATGAGACAAGAACATAGAAGACCAGTTCAACCGCCACCACGGATCCGTCCAAAATCTTTCGAACCAGAAGATGATGTATGGGTTATGGATTTCCAAAAAGGTAAAAGAAAATGGATTCCCGCAAAAGTTCTCTCTCGTCATGGACATGCAGTATATGATGTGCTGATCAAAGAGGCAGTGGAGCGACGTCATGCAAATCAGATGCGTCCTCGAATATCTGAAGAAGCCCAAGATACACGATTGGATACCGTTGATTCACTACTACATTGTGCAAACCCGACGGTACCGAATCAAACCGCCAAGCCTGTTTCTAATGAAAGCTCGCCAGAATTGGGAAACGACACCTCGTATGCAACTGCTCTATCACCGAACAAGCCCGCAGAAGAGCGACCGCGACGCATTCGCAGACCGCCGAGCCGACTTCAAGTTAAGCCAAGCTTCAAGTCCTACACGTGGAAGAATGGACATTTGTGATCAGATGAATGTTGTCGCCATTTTTCTGTTTTTCACTCCCACCATTCATCTTAGGGGGGAGGTGTTGTAGATGACCGCTTCACGGTCGTATGCTAACCCTCATGGGCTTGACTAGTGATAAACTATACTGTCTAGTAATCACACTATTAGTCACTGATTGCAACACTCCACTATAAAAGCCTCATTCTACAGTGTGCATTTTAATTATTGTCGTCTTGTGCTCAATAAAGCACTTCGTCTCCGGAGCTGTAACACTATCGATTGGGTGAGTATGGTAATTGCTCTGACATTTGCCGCATGCCGCAATGGAGAATGCCGCGACAGGGAGAAGTTCCGTTACCCACTGTGCCTTTAAGTGCAGAGAAAGGCTTCGCACGTGACCTTGAGGTAATGCACCTTACCTCTGACCAAATAACAACGATCGACCGAATGGTTTTTGACAATCATCGTCGTAACACGAACTATGGCTATATCTGGGTAAAAGTGGCTGAAGGGATACCGGATTGTACATATAATAGCTCGTTAGCTCTCCCTTATAACAGCCAGAAGCTGCAGGCCAAATAAGAAAGGCAGACACTACTTTTTCTTCTTGCTAAAGTCTCTGAAAATAGTCTGATACAAGACACCCCTTTTAAGGGAAATAGGGAATTCATCTCGAGCAAACATTTGACACAGCAGAAAAGTGAATCACTGGCAAGTTTCCTTTCCATATCGTTCTATCTGAATTTGCACTCAGCAATATAATCGTCTCGCGATCAATACTCGGTATTACCATGTTTTTATTAACTCACTACTACACTTATTCAGAAAATAGCTCGAAACTTTACTATTATATATTGAAAAAGATCTGTTTTTATCACTCCTTCGAGAACTTCGGTGTCATCAGCTTTTTCCACTTTACTTTATAGACGAGATACCTTAAAAGTTGCACAATCAAGATTACTTCCCATCCTTATTCTTTCAAAAAATCAAAAAAAGAAAGTTTTCGAAGCTGTTTGAAGTTTTTTTTGAACATGGATTACCCTTTGGAACCGGGGACAACTATTGAAGGAATAATTCACTCTGACCACTCCAGTCCAGGTGAAAAACTAAAGGTAACTACCTAATTTGAAGGAGTTTCTAGACTGAGGACTTGGGTGTCTTTACAGAAGACACAGTTACAACACAGCGGTTACACACAACACACACGGAAACTCACAATGAGTAGCCTCTTAACGCGCCTGTATAGGGCAGGTTGAGAATTTCAACGACCTTGAGAATTTCAGCGATAGCACCTGATATAAGCTGGCACCAACCAATATGCACCAGGACAACCCCTTTTCCACCTTTCCTATCGCAATCGAACGATTCGGCCTTTTAAATGGTAAAAAGCGTAGTGCAAATTACAGAATACCGACTCCTTCTGCTTTTTAATAAAACTTTCGGATGTATTTCATTTTGTCCTAAGACTTTCGCCGTAGCTTGTGGAAGGTTTCTGGGGAAGGAACCGTAACCCTAAAAGTTTGCTTAAGATTCTTCTTCTCTTCGATAGAAAGTACTTTTAAAATCTTTCACACCGGAGGATGTGTGTCAAGAGAGATTGTACGTCTTGGCAAGGATAAAATTCTAGGTCTGAACCGCTGAAATAAATATCCTTATACCAGTGCAGCAACGCTATTTCTGTCACAAAACCTAATCAACAAAATGAGTATTCTAAATTGGGTTTTAGGCGACTTCAGCAAAGTATGAACACAACGAACGCGATGAGACGACGCCGATATCGCCCCATTCATGCAGAAAAAAGCAAACGAACCCGTCCACTCACTGGTTCCAGCGGTACCGATATTGTGTTACCAAGTTGTCGGAACAAATTCACTCTGTCGCGAACAATACCCTGCTTTTGAATGAAAGCAACCGATGGACGAACTCGAAAATGTCGACCGATAGTAGCTTCCTGAACGAAAACCTTTGCACTTCAAAAAGAAAGCTGTATCGTCTCTTATTTTTTGGATATACTAGGCATTCTTGAGAATAAGAATGACTGTTGCAAACGAGTCAACCCACCATGTCTTCATCGCAGCGTGCATTTATTAGAGCTGCCTTTAATTCACTCGAGGCTTCGAACGGTTCAACAGGTGAGGCCAAAGGCGAACTCGGTTCTAGAGCAGGTTCAGCCGATGGATTGCTTGGAACACGTGTCACAAATCGGTCTTGCCGATCATCATCGAGTGAGACCGACTTGAGAACCTACAATGGCAACCATAACAAAATTCGCACCACAGAGAGAAATGCGATTTAATTAGCGAACCCGCAACGGAAACATCGAATGTAGGTTTCTCGGTGACTTGGGCCGGACTGGCGCTTTTCGTCTCATATCCGTATTTACGCTGCCTACCTGCAAGGATACTTTGAAACAACAACAACTATAAAAATAAACAACAAAAATTGGTAAACGAATGGCCAGAATAAAAACAGTTCAGGAAAAACAAAATTGGGAGCAAGAAGCATTTCAAAAAATAGAAAGCCACTTACCCTATCAGTAGAAAGTTCACCCATTGAAAGCGGATTCGCGAAGGGATTAGGCAAAGATGGAACACGGAAAACTACTTGCTGAACATCCTCGTTCGGATCTGAAAGTGGGATTTGATAAAATGGAGTTGCTATCCATCAAACAAGGTTGATTACAACCTACCTCCTCCGGGGTGCATGGAGACACTGGGCTCCTGAGGCAAGACCCTGAAATTTGAAAATCACCATGAAATCAGAAAACGTTTATATCGGAAAATTACGCGACGAAATATTATTAGTAAGAGCCCTTTTCCAAGAGCCTACGATACACTGAGAGAAAATAGGCTAACAAGTAGAAATTACCTCCTGGAAGGAGACTGCTTCAAAACCACAGCTGCTTCCTTCGACGGTGAGTGCGTGGTAATTAGGGGGCGCGCGGTTGAACGTGGCTCCATCGGAGGAGGCGATATACACAGATCAGTGGGGAGATCCATTGAGGACGATTCATAAGAATCAGATGGAAGCGCTGCTGGTGTAACCACTATTGTCTCCCCAACAAACGCTGAACCATGGTTTTCCTGTAAATTATTCGGCTTAAAGAAAACAATGAACAATTGAACACCAATGATCAACAATTGAATAAACAACGGAAAACATCAACAAGCTCAAAACGATGACCATAGAAAATATTTTTTCCTCTATTTTCCCAAACCGAGTCACAAATGCTCTGTACCTACTCATCAAATAGTCAATTATGTAAAGCTGGAACACCGTTTGGCGTGGCGCCAGTGGCGCCGTTTCCACACGCGCGGTACCGCGGTCAAATAACTTTTAACTGCGAGCTGACCCACATTTGATAGTTCACTTCATCCGCTTCAAACAAAAGGAAAGCTCCGCTAGAGCAATTCGATGTAGTTTTTATTTCGAAACGCCATCTACGCCCTTCTTTCACCCACGACATCAAAGGATAGTGAAAATGAAGTCAAACTGCCATCCTAGTGCAGAACAAAACCAAATCGCAATTCATCCAGACTGAAAGTACTTTTAAAAAAAACACCTTCGAATCGACGGGACTGCGTGGGAAGATTATTGGCGAGCATCCAACGGATACTTTCCTTACAAAGCTCTTTTCGTCATCTAAAATTGCTGAGTTGTACTGCTGAATAGACTAAAGATTAGTGAATAGCCTGACCTTTTTTGTCAATAGGTTCCGGGCAAGAGCTGGAGTCAAACAAAGAATCTTGAAGGACTGAGGACAGTTCTCGTCTGTGTTGCCTTTTCGCTCGCCTCAAACGTGATTCATGTCCTTTCTGAATTGAATGGAGATGAGACGATTAGAGGTAATAGGATTGTAAAACTGTGTTCAAGAACCTGAGTGAGTATATCAGCTGAGGAATCTGTCAAGGTCAAGCTGTCCTCTGCCATCGTCGCTTCGATATCTTCGCAGGAATTACTGGCACTCACAGATCCAGTCCGGTGGTGATTCTTCAATGAAAGGAGATGTAGAGGGGTATCATCGTGAGGAAAACTTCAAAGAGTAAAGTGTACCGAATACGCAAGAAAAGAAACGTCCATTTACTAGTGTTACAGATATAAAGGACACAAAAATATTCATTCCAAATTATTAATAGCAAATAAATAACGAAAAGCTCAATAAAGGTCAACAACTTTTTGAACTGTAAAAATGAAGATCGGTACCTCCTTCTCCTGTTCATGCGCATTCACTACAGTAGCACGCCTTTTCGGTTGTTGTAATCCTGAGTGTCGTGTATTGGGCTGGTTGCGCCTAAATAGAATAACAACTGAGGAAATTCGTCCGCACCAGGCGAAATTTCATCCATATTTCATATTAATGTAAGTTTTACGCAGAAAATCAGCTCAAATTCGCCTCGGGTTTTCGCTGAGTGCTCACAATAATAACACCAGACATCGCAAAGACCTGAAGATCAACAAAGTAATACCTACCTCAAGGCAGTCGAAGTCTTAACCGGAGTTGTGTGACGACGCCGCGATCTTTCATGCTGTTCACGATAAGTGGGATTAAAATGTTCTTCGCCAAGCATGGATACCGGATTATCCTTGAGTACCTGAAATGGTACGCAGAATCTTTTTTTCGAAAATAATCTGACAAATATTGAATATAAGCCACGAAGGTACCTTGTTAGCTCTCCTCGGAGGTGTTTCACCACGCTTTCTTCCAGAGTCACGTCTGTATATGGCGGCTTCTGCAGTCCGATGAGAAGACCTTCCAATCGACTGAGAGCCATTGAGCTTTGATGTCATGTTCTTAATCCAGAAAATGAGAAACCAGCAAAAAAAAACAATAAAAATAAGTAAAGCTACACGCAGCTACATATAAGAAGTTGGATTCCAAACTGCACACCACGCATATTTGAACGATTCCCTTCCAATCAAAAAAATGGCAACTACCTGGTGCCCTAACACATGGGCTGATGGCCTCGCTGAAGTTATTACGACGGGTTGACCAGAGCGAGAAGCACGAGAAGAGGATGATCTTGCAGAGTCACGTACTGGAGCAATATTAGTCTGAATGTGAAGATGGATATAAAAATGAAAATGAAGCTTCGTACCCAATCAAATCACAGATCAACATGCTTCTCTCAGCAAGTTTTCTATTGTTTATCATTCAGAAAACGAATAAAGGCGAGAACTCTTACATTCACTTGTTCAGAGGAGTTGCTGTGAGGTGGTGACGCAAACTCCAATGTATACTCTGGTGATGGTCGTCGCGGTAGGCGAGAGCGATGCTGCTGAGTGGCCGTAACCACAATAGCAGGTGAGCTTTGTCGACGGTTGGCCTGACAAGGGAAAACTTTGGTTACGCCTAACTCCTACATGGTCGTAGAGAACTAAAACTGATTACCTTGCCACGCTCTCTACTTGGACTTCTTTTCAGCAACCGATCACCAATACCGTTAATAATTCCTCGGAAAGCCGACGACGATCGTCGCTTCGCTGATGGCTAAACATGGGCATTTGAAATATTGTAAGAGTATTTATGGTAAGCACTAGCCTTTAATTTGCCAATATCGCCCGCTTTTATAGCGGCTTCTCTATCACTAAGATGGGGAGCAGCTACCACGTCTCCTTTAGCAAAGTGTTTTCGTTCTGCACACGGAAGTGGTGCTTTCAAGTTCGCAATAGAAGGCATAAATGGCTGTCTGAAACTAGAAAACTCAGAAAAATGCACATAGAGAGAGAACTCTAAATGGTGTTGTAGGAAAAATCTGACCGTGGAGACGGAGCGGCAGAGCAACTTCTGTGGTGATGGACGCTTGTAACATAAAAGTTAGGATGAAGACCTATCCAGTTCGCTCGCTCTATCAAAAGTTGTACGGCAGCAATTTGCAGCTTCGTGTCGCTACGGAGAGTAGTGAGAAGGTCATCCTAAAAACTCGTAATGTTACTTCGATACACAAAAGAGATAATGCCTTCATTACATAAATCGTGCCATCATTCCATTTTATCTTCTCCTCAGTTACGAGGATACCGCGCTCTATGATCGAAATAAGTAATCGCTTGAATTGTTCAAGATTCAATCCCTAATAGGATATGGATCTTTCAATCGATTCATCTTCTTGATACTTCTTCCCCACTACCGTTTTTACCCTTTGACCCACTCCACACAGGACGGCCGCCAATGCAATGGCCAGATGGAAGCTCTGAACGATACAGTGCCTCTTGTCCCAAAAGTGAGGACGATTCAGTGGACCACTCTGGCGAATGTACGAAAGGAAACGTTACTGGCGCCCGTTCGAGGAAATTGATGATCAACGGGACGACAAGTGATACAGATAACCTTTCGCCCGTGGTATATTACCTTGGTCGGAAATTCTGTCTGTCCCTTGCCTTGCCCTAATACACCAGTCAGGAATTTGTCCTGCTTTTATTACCGTTTTCGAAATTTCCACCCACTTCTCTACCACTCCTCCTTTTCTCTTATTTGAAAGCTGCCGCCGAACTTAACCCATTGACGACCATGCAGTCCACATGTGGACTGCAGTTGTATATTTTATTTATCGCCACTTTTTAACGATCTTTCTTGTCGAAACATAAGATCAGGTCTAAGTTAAACTATATACTGTGTGGTCCCAAGAAATCTTCTAATTTTGCAATTAATAGATAATAACAATAAGCATAGACATCATACATACTTATATTTTAGCCTTTGGTTTTCAGGGTATATCTACCTTCCGCACTAATTTAGACAGTTTTACACCACACCGGTGTTTTTTTGAAGAAACATGTGGCCCTTCAATGATTTCTTTTTCTGAAAAGAATTAGTGAATGAGGAACTTCTCCTCATCAGAATCCATCATTAGCTGGCTAAAATTGAAGTGCCACCTACCATCATCGTTAGTCATATCCAAAACTTGCGAACTCAGAAAAAATTAAACAACTTCCAGTTCAAAATTAAAGAAATTGGCCGTCCGGGACCATGCAGTCCACATGTGGACTGCAACGATGGTCGTCAATGGGTTAAATACAAAACACAAGGCAAGGGAACTAAATCGAATTTCTTCGTCTAATCGCATCCGAAAAACCGCAAAAAAGTGGAGGCACAGACCTGAGAGCCTCTTCGGTCTTTCCTCCTTATTTTCTGTTGGCGAAAAAGAGTAGGCGCAAATACCGTTGCAAGGTTTGCAGAATCCATTTGATTTTTGTCAGAATGACGCGATATCTGCAACATATTTTTCGAGATGAAATGAATGAAAAAAGCCAAAAAATTCGAATAACACATTTTCCTTGTAGCTCACCCCTTGAAGCTGCCTCATCAGGTAACCGAGAGTGCCGATATGGGCATCAGGTAGAGAACGATCCCACGTTTTCTTTATTACGTCATATCTAGTTTCAAAGAGTGAACAGAAGTCGTGACGTGTTACCTAAACTTATCTATCAATCCTTCGGTAATAGTAATTGCCCCTGAACTAATTATTATACCCAAAATTACTGTTGCAACCACATACCGGAACCACTTCGTTCCTTTTGACGAGTTCCAGCAAAGACTTCCGCAGAGCAGGGTTAGGTAGAAGTGGTTCCTTCAGATCTCGGAAGAATCGCTTCACCATTGAACATACATCATGAACGGTGAAAGAGGGGGGTAAAGGGGCCGCACCCAAGTAAACAGCCTGCAATAGTCACGAATTATATTTGTGATCATTCATCATTCATGAATAGTTAAGCATATAAAGTTCACACTTACGAAATTGTTTTGATTAAGACGACTGGCATTTCCTTCCCGACGAAACAATCCTTCTAACGCCAGACCATTTTTAATAATAAAATTGAATGCATTAACAAGAAATCTGAAATAAACAACTGGAGCATTCAAGAAATAATTTCGAATAGTTTTCAACAACTTTAAACTCAGAATTGAATAAACATAGGAGGAAAAGTTTCTAAGCTAAAAACCAAATGAGTGGGAATTTACTGAAATTTTTCAATGTGAAAGCAATACCGGGTCAGTTCCACGATTATCTTACTACAGTGCGTTTCATAATTATAAGGTCACCCCAGATTTTTGCGATTCCGGAGAAAGCAGCCAGAATGGAATTTTTTGGCAAACATTGGTAGATTCCTTGTCACAGTGTACCTCCGTACTCAAATTTTGGTCGCAATATCCTTCACCTCAAATTTTTTACGAATTTTTTTAAGATAGTGTCGGCTTTTGCACCGTTTCATAATTATAAGGTCACCCTGAGAAAGTAAATGGTTCATCAATGTTAATGGCATATGTACAACAGTTAATAATCTATGGCTCCTCCTTGTTTAAAAGCAATATCAAAGAGCCTGCCTGGCATACTAGAAACTAAGTTTTGAAGAGTTCCTCATCGATTGCTCTCTATGCTTCGATAATCGCCCGGTTCAGCTCTTCTGTGCTCTGGAACTGACGGTTATTCGCATAAACCTGTCTGTCTATCATGCCCGAGATGTTTTCCATCGGATTGAGATCGTGACTGCAGGCTGGCCATGGCAGGACGCTTATTTATTGGCATTGCAGCCACTCATCCGCTGCACGGCTCACATGAATGGAAGAGTTTTCTTGTTACAAGACATAGTTTAGATGACGGCGATGGCATAGAAAGGGTACTAGATGATGCTCCAAGACGTTCTGGTAATCCTTGCAATACATACTGCAGCTCACGACAGGTAGATCCAACACGACATCATTGCAGAATGCACCCCACACCATAGACTTCCTCCACCGAAACTGCGACGGCTGAAGTAGACTGGTTCCTTCCTCAAGTCGCGCCAGTATCGCTTGTTTCCGTCAGATTGAATTTCTTTTCATCCAAAAAGACGACCTGAGTAGGAATTATTCAGCTCTATGGTGAGATTTCGATGCAGATCTACCTTTGCCCAATCTCTCCCTAGGTTCATCTTTGCAAATCCGAGTCGAGCCTCTTTGTGACGATCGGTGATTCGTGGCACCTTCTCCATTGCTTGCCTGGTGATGTTCTCGCATCTTCTCACTGCTCTCCAGACTGTAGTTTTCGACACAGAGAGGTTTAATTCCGATCGGATCTGGTTCAAGGAGGACGTACTGTTGGAAACAGTCCTCAGAATTTTCCGCTCGTCACGGGTAGTAATCTTTCATGGGTGTCCACAGTCGGTGTTATATCTAACGACATGAGGACTCTCTAGAAATCTCCAAATGGGCCAAGGGGATCTCTCTATTTGCCTGGAAATGGCTCGAGTACGGAGCCCACCTTCATTATGAGCCTTCTCATCAGCGGAAAGCAGATGACCACGAGCCATGTTGACAGTCAGGTTTAGAAATGCCTTTGCTTACCTTTACAAGTATCTTCAAACACGAAATTTCCTATCTTTCGTTAATAATTGTTCACGTTCTCGGGGTGACCTTATAATTATGAAACGGTGCAAAAACCGATAAACTGTTCTAAAAAAGTTCAGAAGAATGCAGCAGCGACTAAGCAACGGATACCTAGGTTATTCGTGCTGGGGAATCTGTTCATGATGCTAGAAAAAATCCTTAATAATTACTTTTTCTGAAAGTGCAAAAATTGAGGGTGACCTTATAATTATGAAACGCACTGTATTGTTCATCGCTCAACTGCCAGAGGAAAGTGACAGGAGATGTGAACAGTAATAAGATACCAGAAAACATATTTTTAGGAAAGAGTTCTATCAAAAAAAACCAATCCCGCACATTCGATTGGAGGATATCAAAGAAGAGAATGAAACACAAACATACTTCGGTACTTGCTTTAACTTAAGTTTAGTGATTCCATTCCGACCGCCCTCCCTGACGAGCAACTCAAGCTCTACATCGACAGAATGAACCTAAAACCTTGTGCATATTCATATCTAACAGCCATATCTAACATACATCACGATGCTCGATAAGTTAGATAAAGAAATTTCGAATTTGAAAGAACTGAGGAAAGCAGCTAATATTGTTCAGAATGACCGCATCAGTCCATATTAGAAAAGGTGATACTTGCGTTCTTGATGGGTGTTCTCAACTACCACACGGGAACCACAATCTCAGCTACTGCGCCTGCTTTTTACCAGAGCCTCAGAATGTAAAGACGACGGCCAGAAAATGAAGCGTAACGCGCTCGAATGCGAAATTTAGTGTTGCAGTTGTGCTCCTTGTTCTGAAATTACATTGTATCCCATCTCCAAACTTGTCATGTCACAATCACGAAACCCAGAAATGAAAGGAGCCCCCAAAACCTTTCTAAATAGGGGACGATAGAATGTTTGAAAGGAAGCTGCCGCCTATTCATTTTATGGGCGCTCTTTTACGCATAAAATTATTCTTTTGGACGCATTTTCACTTTCAAAAAATGACTGCATTCGGATGCGACGTTCAGCCATCATGATAATTACGAGGGATTGACTACAACCTAGACCAAAACAAAAGCTTTACAACGGTGCAAAGTAACGACTCCCTTCAACTGAAAGTAGAACTGAGAAAGCAACTTATAAAAAGGAAATCATGGAGTCAAACATAAAAATGGCTCGAGGTGAGAGAAAGGAAATTTCGTAAAGTCATCAGAAAACCTCACATAGCCTAGGCGATGCACGCTACCAGCAGATCCACTGGACGATTCAGTTGGAAGCGGGCGATTGGTTGATGGTGTCACAGTACACACTTCAAACTCATTCTGCAATTCAAACGCAATGAAAAACTAGACCTGCACTTCCCGCTACATAAAACAAGAAATTGTACAATGCCACTTACCTGTCTTACGCCTAAGCTGATTAATGCGTGATCCACGCAAAAAAGGTCTTGATACCCTTTCAAGGAGGCTGTCTTGAGTATTTTGAACGGGTCGTTTGGGTCGACTAACCCGAATAAATGGTAAGTTAAAATGGAGATCCACCGCTCACTCTGTTAATACGATATCATCAGCTAGACGATAAAGGTCTATATCAATCAAAACAAATTCCAATATGTGTGATCAAGATTACTGTACCACCTTATTCGCATCAAATCATTACGTAAACTAACTGCGTCAAATAGTGATATTGAAGAAGATACGGAAAAAAAGTCGCGTATCCTCTTATTCCTTCAAGATAATGGTTCACATTATCGCAGACAGATGGAAACCGTATCACGAAAACGAGTTGCTTTTTTAACTTACCATTTCCTCCTTCAGATTGTATTGATGTCATACCATCCACGATCGTCAATGGCCTAAAAGAACGCCATATGATTATGGCAATACTCCACATGAATCGATGAAACAACCATTTCCACGTAATCACAATGGATCGCAACATATTATCATTACAATGTGCTTGCTGAAGCCTACTCACAAACAAGTTAGAAGCAACTGGTCACTTCCGGCTGCAAAACGAAGACGTGATAAAAGTCGACGTCAATTTTTTCGCTGATTCGCTGACATTGTCTCCGCTCAAAAGTTTTTACAACCTCAGCAAAAAGTGTGAAATTGCGCAAACTGACACCCTTTTGCTTCACTGAAGACATACAGCTTTTAAACGCTTTGGAAGTTAAAAGTAACGACGATAGGGGCTTGTCAACGACGTCGCTTTGAAAACAACCAATATAAACCTTTCTAATGAGGCCAATCATCGACGATAAATTTCTTTGCACTTTTCCTGCTTTCTGAATTGTCCTACTGAACTACACTACTTCCAACTAGACGTCCATGAGCCAGTACGGGTTACTAATGTCACTTTGCGTTTAGGCACATTCCACTGGGGCAGGGGCAAAAACAATGTCCTTCACTGAACTCACATCTAGAAGGGCGAGAACACAAATCGTTACGAGGAAAAAAACAAAGCCCTAAGCTCTGGAGACTCTATTTCACAATCTTAAAGAAGTCACTAATGTACTTCATGTTGTTATATTGACCACGATTTCATGTGTCTGACAAATGGGAGGGCGCGACTGTTCTGTAACGGGAAGATATGAGACGCCAGAAGCCAAGTTTTCCCCTTTCCCATGAATCCCGTCTTCACGGTTTTTAATTTCAATGGCAACTGTAAACTTCTTTCTCGATATGCACAGATTGCGATTCAGAATTCATGTTCCCTCGAAAAATATGCAAAAAGAATAAAGGTTCCGAAAGTTCTTGCCTTTCCCCATTGCCCGATTTCGTTCCCAGTTCTTTCCAAACGCTACCACCTATCCCTGAACCTTTGTACAACCAGCATTTAACAAGATCAGAGAAACTTGAGAATTGTCCTTTGGTGAAAATCGACGGGCCACAGTACCCAAAACATTGGCCCGTTGATGGAACCCATTTCTGTCAATAGGTCCAAGTCTTCTAAGTTTTTAAAGTAGCAGAAAGCCACGTGGTAGGCAGGATTTCGGCACTTTTTTGCGGGTTCATTTTCAACTTTACGATCAAGATTCCAATTATTTGTAAGAAAATAAAAAGAAACGTCAAAAAAGAGAATTAAAGGGAAGGCATTGAATCGCCCAAACACTGAGGCGTCGCTTTTGAGAACGTTATGCGCAACTAAATAGAGGGGCATGAAAGTGAAGGTCGACGACTAGCAACTCCGCACCACCTCCGCAACGCTGACGACATGACTGACGACGAATCAGCTAACATTCTTTTCGCTTGCTCGCTATTAACTGCTTCAAACACTGAGATAGGCCTAATGTCAGTTGATTTCGACAGCAACGATGAACAGCTTAGCTTGGAACTGAATGCAACCTACCACGAGATATTAAATAGTAAAATACAGATCGGTCTGTTAGACAACAGAAGAAAGACCATGTGTACCTAGACCGATGAATCAGTATGATTAACGACTCACACTAGAGCGGAGCACAAGGAGTAGCAACAGAAATTTAAGGAAATTGAGAAAACAGGAAAAAAAAACTCTAAATTTCCAACTTTTCTTTTATAAAAAAGAATTCCACACCTGTGAGATGAACAAGTGATAAGTGACAGTGGTATATCGAAAAAGTTGTGTTCGGAGTTTCCCGATTGATGCGAGTGAAGGAGAGGAGGAGGAATAAAAGTTCCACAATCCGTCAATCATCGAAAATCTGGAACGGTGCCCGACCTATTGAAAACAAATTGGACTCGCCAGTCACTTCGTCATGACTGCTGACCCGAACGGTACCGACTGGATCTCTAGAAACGTCAATGAACGTCACAGCACACGGCCGCGTTAGTCAGACGGTAGTCGCAAAAGCTTAGACGATCAATTAAAAGCTCTTCCGTCTCCTGAACAAAGACAACCCGCTCAAACTGCTTTTACACGTGACGGTGCAATGATGACTGTACATGTTCCTGCAGTCGTTCAGCTGCAGCTGTCTCAATGAACAAAAGAAAAGAAGGTGGAGATGATGCTCAATGATTGTATTATGAATAACACCATTCAAAAAAGCTCGTGATCATGCTTCCAAACTCCGCTGCCATCGCATCCACACCCACCACCGATATAATCAGTGAATGCTCACAACGGCATCTTCAACGGAGCTAGCAGCCTTCAGCATTAACATCGAACTCCGAATTAACATTGAACTTTGATCCTGCTCAACCTTAATCCTATTTTAGACCCTTAAGAATCCAGGCTGAATTGATGAATGTAATGTAGGTTAATCGCTGAAACGACGGAACCGTCGTTCCAGCGATCGCGGCGCCTCGTGCGGAAAGTTACGAGTAAAAATGAGCGAGCAAGCAAAAATATGATAGCACTGTCCCTTAATCCCTAATCTTCTAGCTAATTCTCACTCATCGCCTAGGCAAGAGCCTGATCGAGAGCAAACTTAAAGCTTGGGCCTCACCTGAGGCAACACCTCGATCAGGACAGCCTGAAATTGCTTCAAATTTCACCATTTTCCCTCTCCTGCCTGATGATTCGTATCAAATGGTTCTCGAGAAGCAGCTTCACCTCACTTTGTAGGCCGTGAGGTTTTTCTCCGCCTACTGAAATTCAAGATATTTTGAGAAATTGTGGTTAGACGGAGGACTTTTTAGTATCTAACTTTCAGCGTTGTTTGTAATGGAAATGCAAGAAGTTTCGAGAGGTGCTTACAACGCTATCGTATTTGTGGTAAGAGGAAACTGTAATGTGGAGTAAACATCATTAGCACGTCAGCGCGGCCTTATAAACGGTATTTGAATAAATCATTAAATCTCAATAAAACACGGTAATAGTCGGTGAAGCAAAGTTACGCACGAAAACCCTATATTGAGGGTTACATGGCAAAAGCTTGAAATGAGGGAATATATTATTGTTGAAGCTTTAAGAGAAAAAAAGCCCCGTGGAGCAAAATGTGGCGATCGCACCGACCGCGATTGCAACATAGCACGGCTCCCAGGGGTGTTTTTGGGAATAGGAAATAAATATGGAAAACAAAAAGGAGATGAAAATCATTACTATCGAGAATAAGACTTATGTACAACAAATGTTTACGAGAATAACTATGCCATGGGTTATTGTTGGGGTAGAAATTAAGAAGTGCTTTATGTTGCGAATAAGTAGGTAGTCCAGCACCCGTTTCGGCTTTTTTTTTCCATCGAAGTCAGCCCGAGCATAGAAAATTGGATGACTACAGCAAACGAACCAAGGTTGGTTTGTGTAAGTTCGATACCTCTTATGGTGATATTTATGCAGGTAGACTTGGAACGGAAACGTGATTCCACCAAATTCGTGAAGTTTCGGGAAAATGACAAACCGATGAGCGTCGTTCCGAAAGTAACACATGATACAACGAAAATGATTAACTTCCTCAATATTCTTTCCATATTTTTCATCGACAGAACTAACGATGACTTCAACTATGAGTCATAACAAAACAGTGACGCATGCGATAAATTAGGACCTTCGACTCCGACATGTCTAGCCGCACCTTTAGCCTAACCACAAAAGGGGTATCTTTGGTTGAGTTAATTTCTAAATTCCGAACTTAGACGAAGTTCAATAGTAATGCCAATATTAGTGTCTAGCTTCTATCCAACAGCAATCTCGGAGTGTCAAGAGGATATTTAAAATACTTCGGGCATCCTGGAGATTTAAAGCTAAAAATCTCATTAAGTTTAATAGTCTATCGAATGAATCCAGCCGCGATTAAAAGGACCTGATTAGGCCCTTAGTATGAGACTTGCACGTTCCCTTCCGAAACGCTTTATCCACTCTAATTCCTACCTCTATAGGGGTTACGGCAAGAGGGAGGCCTAAAACTACTACCACCTCCAGTTTCCTTCAAGTTGAAACTACCTTTGTCACAGCGATTATGGAAATGCTATTCCACCGAAATGCATTGCTTTGTGGGACTCCCGACAACGAGCTTGGAACCCAGCATAGAATGTCTCACAATTAAAAGTTCAAAATTAACAATGAGACCATGAAAATAAATTCACCAATCGATTGGGATGTACATCAGTAACTTTCGTGACCACACCTGATTCACAACTTACAAGCTCATTAGCTCAAACTCAACTCGCTGCTTCAGAAAACGGGAATGTGCAGTGCCAAGAGCATGACATTAGAAATTTCTATACGGTGCGATGACCAGCCGATGTACAAGTCAGTGATTTTATCCTTCCACATGAGTCTGGTATCATGAAAAGATCTCGGAGGGATGGAAGGTTCGATTGGCCTAGGCGAATACCGCTCCGGTACTCGAACCCATGACCATGAGTGTGTAATTGTGTGCTAGTTGCCACTACACCGCCTCCGTCCAGTTATCGGTAATAATCAGAGGTTACCGAGTGGAGGAAGATTTGGGGGTTTCAATCCAACTGAAAGTATAGCGGAAAATAAAAAAGTCCGCAAGGAGGGAGGTACAAAGGGCAATCACAAGTATTAAGTGTTCCCAGATGTAATTTTCGGCAGGGACAGGCTAAACTTTCAATCGTAACTCCTTGCAATCACGTATTCACTTAGGATGCTAAAACTTCTGTGTACTAGAACCGACCTCTTGTACATAGAACACACCCTACACCACAGCTAGACATCACAGCTTGCACTCCTACTCTAATCGGGCCACCTACGAAGAGGATCCAAATTGAGGAGAGCTCAAGCATCCTGTTAACTTTGAATTATGGCAGCCAAGGAAGGATTATATCTTTGTGTAGTCTACAATCAAGGAAAGGAATAGCATATTAAAAAGTTACAGCGCAACGACAAACAAAAGCCGGATGAACGCAATCTATAGTTTGTGTTTTGAAATAAAATGAGTTAACGGGACTGAGGAATGTGACCGGACAGAGGAACAGAGGTTTATTCAAAAAGACAGGCGAAGCATGTGCCATGCTCATCAATAATGCCGTCTGGCGGTCGTTTTCCTGATCATTCACCTTGGGAAAACCTTGTCTTTCAGTTACAAACATAAAAAAGTTATGATCCAGCAGAGCACAAAGTACGATGAAGCATAGCTTCAATAGAGCTTATAAGGAGAACCTTTGCCATTAAATTTTCTTTTTCCTTCGACTAAGGAAATGATAATCCATAACGAGTGAGGGGCAGAGGAACAACCCGAAATTCAAAACTGTTCAGAAAACTTCAATGGAATACTGTGGTGGAGGAAATTAGAAAAGGGTAGGTTTTGTTGTGAAGGAAATTAAATTTCAACGAACGGGAATTAAGAAGATGAAATGGGCGGAGGAAATAACCTAGGCAGAAGGAATCAGCAGCGAAGCCAGTCTCGTCAAAAATGAGCCAAAGGATGAGTTTTACATAGTCATATTGGGCGACACTCAGAGCAAGGAGAGCCGCGTAATGAATAAACCCTTACGGGTGACACTCCCTACAGAGATGTGTTTCATCGTTTTTGATCTGCCGTTAAGGTTGGGAAATGAATAATGATCCGCAACGAGACCTCTTATGAAAAATGGTTTCACTACTCTTTCGTACCAATGGCCAACCCATTACTATAACTCCACAATGGGTTATAATTGCATTACACGGAGGTTCAAGAGAGACCGAACTTTCAAAAACACGAAGAGGTTTCAAAAGTCCTACTGCGAAAAAATCACGGAAATCTAGCCCCATGTCAGAAACTTTCCCAAGGTTCGCGATCAATCTGACGAACGCCATTGTCAAACCCATAATATCAGTTTTTGTTATACCCATAAGGTTCGTGAAATGCATACCTATCCCAACCGGTTCCAACACCATAGTGCTTACCTACTCGTAGAGGGTGAATCAGATAACCTATCTTATGAATGCCCTTATAACAGGTTTACGGCAGTAATGATACAAACTCTAAGTCGTATAATCCAACTAAATTAGCATAACAAACCGGTAATAATGAGGAAGCAAAACATAAAAGACAAAAAAGTATCATATTGATCAGAAACAAGTTCCAGCTGAAGACATTTCAGCGAAATTGAAGCATTTATTCAAAATTCCATGGTACCGGTATCAAAATAAGTCCATTCTGACTGTATATACGTGAAAAAAGGCACACTAACACACCTTCCAAAGCACGGGTCAATGTTATCCTGACATAATGAGATCACTAGCAAAGCAGAAAAATGGTAAAAGGAAATGTAATGACAATGGCTGCAAAGTGAAGCTACTCTTCTTCTCTAGCTTTGAGTTGCCTTAAAGCCGCTTCGTAAGTCTGACGTCTAGGGAAAAAGTCATGTAAATACTCGAGCTCATCGTTTTCAAGTACATATTCGGCCACTTCGTCGTAGTCAATGTGTTCTCCATATTGTTTGGCGACGTTCTTCACAAGATGCTCCATAAACAACTCAGCTCCCTTAGCTACACAAAACAATGCTTCTGGAGAGAGTTGCAGACCATCGGGAACCGTTCCAATGATGGTTTTAATTCGGGACAAAGGCAACGCTGTTTGTCCTGCATCATCTCTGCCCGTATCATCGAGTTGCGCATCCGCTGGCGATCCTTGCCCAGTATCCATCACACAATTTCTGAACCGAAACTTTATTATGGTTTTAAAGCAAATGATTCCGAGCTAACACGACAAAAGAAGAGTAGCGGAAATCTTCGATAAGTGATTAATACGGGAAACCATGTAAACGAAATTCCATCAATAACCTTGGAGGTACATAAGAATTATTTATTCAACCTAATTCCTTCTATGAAATCGCACACAACTCGGAGGGAAAGATTCCGAAATACTACATGAAACGTACTATTTCGCACTCAGGGGAGTACATGGCCGGTTAAAGCGGACAATACCAACACTGTTTATCTATTGCTATGATCCGTAGGACCGGAACCTGTATAGAACCTATCTGTGAAAAAGACGCTAAGAAACGATAAAGTACTGGCTCGTAATGCTGCTATGATTGTTACAAGTTTTTCAAGCTAGCTGAACGACATCCATTCCAATGCGCCTGTAGTCTAACAGGGTCTTCTGCCTCCCCAAAATTTCTTAAATATCACATAATAGAAGGACAAAGCTTATTTCAAAAAAACTTGAAAGGAAAATTTCTAAAATCTCAAATTCACTGAATCCAAGCCTTTCATCATAAGCTTTACAGTTTGTCTGAACTGAAAATAAAAACGTCACATCTGCACTTCCCAAGGCATTTGAACTCAGGGAGAGGTATTTGATGTAAAGCTCAATGTAAACAGCAGTACAGCATGGTTCAAGATCAGCGCTTGGGAACATACGCCGAGAAGAATATTAAACTAGATGAAATATGATAGCCCTATCTCAAAGAGCGGAATCTGAAAATACATATTCCGAATACCAACAACACAGAATAGCCTGATCTGCTTTAAATAACTTATTAATTTTCTTTCTGTTGTGCTCATAATAAGCTAATAACACTAATGAGAATAATACAGTAAAAAGGAAGCTGTAGAACAAAACTTTTATGTAATTTAGCAACGCACCCGGGGGAGCTGTTTGTGAAACGATAACGTCAGGTATTCATTGGAATTCGGAGCAGTTGAAACAGTTGCATTTGTCGGGTGACACATGAAATGCGGGCACTCGGAAAAACAATGCAGGCCATTGCCCCACATCTCTAATGTGATGGTAAAGTTGAATGTTAAACAGAGATCGTATAGCGAGAGAACAAGGATCAAAAAGGTAATTGATGACCTCAGGATTCCAAAGGGTATTAAAATAAGTTCTGGTTTTATGTAAAGAAACAAAAAACAACAACAATCAACAAGTGTGTAGTGTTAGGATATAGTTTTCCGGAAAGAGATCGAAAGAGTAGATTTCAATCGAGAACTTCTCTTTGGGAGCTAAATTTAGCTTTTGTGTTAAAATCAAATGTTGATGACGGAGACCGAGTACCACCTGACATGAACAGCACGCCCTCACGCTCACGTTCGCATTTAAACAGCCCTCATTTCGCGCTCTTCCGCCACCACGCCCCAACCCCAGCGTACCCCCGTAGATTGGAAATTTTATGGGAAATTAATAGCTATGAGATTCTGTCCTTTTCGGCTGTTGATACCTTATAAACTGACGAAAGGCTCAGAGAAGTTTCTCCCAAGGTAATTGCTCAATATCATTGGATCGCAAATACAACATATAGTCAGAACTATATCTTATTCAGACCAATATGTAAGCTTCAGGGGTCCGTAAATTACTAAGGGGCAGAATTCTAAATTTGTTTTAATTCCGAAAACGGATGTCACAGCCATAGTCGCTACACTGAATCAATGATATCCTCAGATCAGCCATCTGATTCCTACTGGATAGCGCGGGGTGAAGGCTTAATTTAGCCGGAAATGAATACAAAAACGAAGGATCGCATTTCAAAACGTCCTAGCGCTCCATGAGAACAGAAGGCGTATTTTTAATAAGAGGAGATAATCAGAGATAATCAGTGAAAGATCACTAACCCTAACCTCCCCCACACATTGGATAACTAAGAAGCATTCACAAAATGCTTAGTTCCCTAGGAGAGATAGTGACAGAAAGAAAACCATGCCCGTGAACTCCGGGTATAATCCAGCTGCTGATCCAAATCCAAACGACTTGTCACGATGCAACACCACCCACCATATACGACATCCTTCCTTTGTCCTTGCTCAAGGTCACTTTTGATACCTCGTATGCATGACAGATTGAGGACTTGGGTATTCGAATAGGGTTATTCCACGAACAGAACGGTATCTTTCATGGTGGGCTACGATGGCGACGTCGGTGGTCGATCGATCTCGCACGGGTCTGCAGTGACTTACGCTTGCCCTTTTATTGCTTGAATCAATCACTCTTTTTCTATATGAATTCTTTCCTCGACTACTACGATTTAGTGTGCGACAGTATATCATCTCAGAAGAGCCCTCGCAGCTCTGCTTGATTGGAAAAACGCTAACGCGGCCTACGAGCGTCGAGCGCTACCCGCCCACAGAAAAGCGTCTAGCGCTCAACACTCGAAAACGGCCCGAACTGTTAAAGATAGTCTTCTTTTGAAAGGAAGCTCAAGAGATTTTTAGGCCGACTGGAATCAACACTAGAAAGCAAACAACCCCAATGCAAAGTAATTTGTTCTGGAAAATCAATCTATCCAGAAGAATTGCAACATGGATAGTCGATGATTTCGACCGGAAGATTGCAAAGTGAATAAACGAAGAAATCACATGGGCGGTAAGATGAAAGGTTGATTAGACCGTAGGCTTCGAATTTTTAAGATGGCATTTTCAACTTTTATTATTATCGAACATGTCATAAGGATGTGAAGAGTCACCATCAACAATACATCAAATACGAATACACTCAATTATCTAGAATTTTTTTGTTCGATTCCAATTTGGAAGATTTTTTTACTAACAGGTTTTCTCTACATCACCGTCCACCACGAAAAATCTTCATAAAGAATACATGTACACAGAATAATGTAATGAGGACTTAGCTAACAGAAACGAAGTATTTTCTATAACACAACGAAACACATGAGTCTCAGTAAGGGGAGAGCTTAAAGAAATAAAAAAAACGATGCTCCAGCATCACCATATTACGACGGAAGATAACGCAGCTTCTTAATGAGATTGGAATAAATAAAACAGACCTTGCGTGAACATTCAAAACTAATTAAATCAATCAAATGTGTGATGGTAAATGAGCACAAAAAATAAAACAGAAGAAAAGGACAACAACCTTCAAAAGTCTACGACTGTTTTGAAAAAATTATAAGCATAACAATACAAGACCCGAAAGACTTCCGTAGATTTCAGGTGATGTCTCAATATACTTCCATAAAATAAACGAATAGATAGGAAACAAATTCAGATCGACTTACGTTCTCTATAATGATATTCTGGGAAAGAACTATCAACACACATATTTTGCCTTTCGATCATAAAGATCCATCTAACAACAGCCAATTATTCATGTTTGCTGATCTAAAGCACACTCAATTTCAATTGCAAATTCTCTTACTAATTGCCAAAAAGCTGGTATTGGCTGATAGCATGATAGTCGAATTACTAGTGGTCCAACTTTCGTAACGTCTCTAATCCCCCAGTAGTAGTAAGTGGCTCAAATATAAATCGACTGTGCGACGGGGAATTGGGTGGTAAGCAGCTCACGATTGATACTTAAGAGTGTATGGTAAAACAAAAAAGAAAATAGAGTGATGTGCAATTTCTGACAGTGCAATGACAAAGAACGATGAATACACATTTGACGGAATGAGAATATTTGTACACGAGGTCCGAAATACTGCGATGAAGTACAATACGGAAATCTGCTCTGTCTCCTATCATGAAGCTGAAAATGTCAAATCAGTCAAGTATTTCGAAAAGGATCCAACACAATGGCCATAGTCCTCTGTTCAAATAACGTTATACCGCCTTGGTAGCATAGCCACACCTTGACGATTCAATCTCCAATTTGCCTGTATGTAGACCATAACAAATTGTATTGATGAACTGGAGCAAAACTTGGAATCAGTCAAAGCGGGCACATTTACTATAAACGGAGGCTAGCTCCATCCAAACATCGCGCGCGTAAAAAACAATACAAAGGGACGCATGTAAATAGGAAATAGTATGTCATAGTCGACTAACGAATACCAATTTTGAAAAGGGAAGGGTGCTCATTTAAAATACCACATCTCCTGCAGATAGACCAATGCCGCTATTACTAAGACAATGCAAATTTCACAAATTGCTGAAAAAATCAATTCACTGTGAAAATGTTCGCAGTGAATTGATTTTTTTGATTATTTTTTTTATAATAATAGCTAGAGCTAATTAGCAACGCAATTCACTCTGAAAGACCAAAATTCCAAAGTATACAGACAACATTTATCTAGGTGAACACCGTACCCGACCAAAGGGTTGAATTTCAATTCAACGCCCATGATTCTACAAGTTCCTTATATTAGGATTATACATAAAACATTCTTCAAAACAAACTAGAAATAAAGAAACTCACCACTATCACTAGTAATGACGGGTAAGCCATTATCAGACTTGAGCAGAAGTTTTTTGCTAGGTATATCACAAGCTAAGTCAGTATCAGTCGACCTCTTCCTCGTCAATGGAGTGACATCCAAGACATTCTTTTCATCTCCCAACCTAAACGCAAACGTTCGAAAATGACAATTTCTAATAAAGTTAATGTTGAAAACCCACTTCAATGCTTGGTCTCCCACATCGAAAACGGGTCTTGGTGTACTATCTGCTACTACATTATTTACATCAGGTGAAGCGCTGACATCGTTCAATCGATTTGATAGCTAAATACAAGAAGTAGAACTTATGAAAGAAATCTCAAACGCTAAAAGTTAGACAAAAAAAAAAAAAGAAGGTTATCGAAAACCGAAATGTGCCCCTGAAAATTCTAAATTCTGAAAAATCACCTCAGGATTAGAAGCGCTTTTTTCTATAGATTCACTCGCTTCACTTTGTACTACATTTCCAGAAGCCACGGAAGCATGCTGGTTTTCAGATGAGGAGGATGAATTGGTAGCGGCGTTCAGGTTTTCCGTCGACGCAGACGTCATTCGAGCCTGAAAGTGACCTTGCAACTCAAGAAAAACTTTTGAGAGTAGTGAGCACTGTCTAGCGTTTGAACCACGAGTCACTTAAGTAGAGTTAGATTTTCTCAAAGTGCTAATTGAAGTATCCTCTCACAAGTAGTGGATCATGAATTGAATATGAACATATTCCAAAGGGCATGTAAATGAGAAACTGTTCGAAGGGTACGACTTTATAAAGACGAAATGAAAAAAAAAATTACAAACCAAATTAGAGCTCGACCCGGTACCCGATGATGTTCGACCGATAGTACGCCTTACTGCATGACGACCGCGCATGTAATCCTCCTTAGAGATCCACTGCCCAACATCAGCTCGTCGAACATATTGCAGATCCACCTAAAAACCAGCGAATCTAGAAAATTATGTGTACTGTCTGTATTGTGCTGATGTTGTTCAAAATGTCACTAAAGGTTCGTTCGGTTTTCTCTCCCAGTTACCGACATACGACAAGTTTTCAGGATGTCAAAAAAGTTGCGCTAGTTGCCGTCTTATTCATAATATGATCTGCCTATACTGAGCTAAATATGTGCAGAGCGCAAGAGTTATCTTTTATGTTTTGTCGTGCTGTCTAGATTTTATAGAGCACGAAACCAGAGCGCTCAAAGACTGGATCACCTAGAAGGTTAAATAAACACCCGAGCGACCGGTAGTACGAGGAACGAGGCGCTGTTAGCAAATGGTGTTCTGTGCGCTTAATTGAAAAAAATTGAGAAATTTAGTAGGTACCTTCATCCCTTCGTTGTAATTTTTCATTTTGATACCAGTCGTCACAATTATGTGATGGAATTGACTGATCTCCACCGTCAAATCGAATGCCTTAGCCATCGCACGATCAAATTCCAAGCCGATAAACCACAACGTGCACACTGGGTTCCTAAATAGCAGCTGATTTATACTCATCGAGGAAATAAAAGTACCAAATAAAGCATTTCGCAACTGGGTCTATGACCTACAATAGGAAATCAGAGAACTTTGTAACAGCAATAACTTACTCATAGCCCGGCCCAAATGAAGGAACAGCAGTAGGGAGTGGTTTGTACTGTCGAGGATTAATATGAGCTAACGAAATTCCTTGATTACGCTCAAGAGCACCAATCAAGTGTCGAATTTTTGATTCCACAAAACCACAGAAAATAAGATGATCTTCTTCTGTCCTTGCAGCACAAGTAAGGGCTGGAAATCACTTGGTTAGTCTGCCCCATATGCTTGAAATCCACGAAAATCAATCAACTTACAAATGAAGTGTTTATATCTCGTGAAGAAATTCACTTCTTCGAACAGCTTTGACCATTCTGCACGGCCTTCGTAAATGTCTTTCATAATCTCAAGCCCTGGAAAAGTACCGAAGCTATGAGAACAGAACAATTTTTTGCATTATAAAACTGGGCTGTATTTCATTCACAATTTCGAATAAAATAAACGTCCCGAAGAGAATAGGCACTATGCGTGTCTTAAACCTTGATGAGACTTTTGAAAGTGACACAGCCAAAGAAAAATTATAGAGCTCTCAATGGTTCAGCAAGATGAAAAAACCGTACCTTCTTTCATCTCGTTGATCATTATGCTCCTCGTTGAATTCGTAACATTGAATGTGGAATTTTGTTCAGGAAAAGCAGGTGTAAGAATGGGCATGAGGTGAAACCTGAAATAGCACCGTGTAGCTATGCTAAAAAAATTGAATCCAAACAATAAGTACCTGTCCGATCCACGAATCCGAGGATCCCATACGAGTTCTTGGAGATTCCCTATATCAGGCCGTGCACTGGTGTCCATGTCTTTCAAAACAACAGGAAGGGGCCACTCCCTATAATACGGTAAAGCGCCTCAATAGAAATTTCAATATGTCAGGAGCAGCGCACAAGTAGTTTTAGCTTGACTAACCATGTAACAAATACTAGAAAAAATTTGAGGAGTAATTTGGAGGGAGAAGCATTAGGATACAGTTGACAAGTTCGTGCCACTAATATTGCCCAGGTAACTCCTCCAAGGAAACCTGGAAACAATAGCCAATTATTTCTCCAAAGCTTTTATGAATATACCAGAGTTTACCTAGCACGTTTGAGTAAATTCCATGATTCTTGGCCCATAATTTGACAGCCCGCAAGCACAGGGCAAATGCTTCTGGATATGGTACTAGCCGCAGGATCTCATCAGCCACTCGGCAACCTGAAAAAAAGGATTAGAGAAATAGCTTCACTGGAGTGAGGCAAGTAGGTTGAGCGCTTTAGTTGTTACAAGTGCTCCATGTGGCGCAATACCTTCTGCAAGTTGTTTTCCAATGAAAGAAGGAAAAACAGAGAAGAGGAAATATAGATGTTGAGATCATACACGAGATTTCACTTTGATTCTTATTGAGAGGGAATAAGAGATAGCCTGTTTTCTATATTTTACAACTAATACATAGGTATTAAAATTGTACCATTTCTCAAATCACAAATGGATGCAAATTAGACTGTTAGAGTGAAACATACCGTTCAATGATCTTATACTCTTATCGTCTAAATTCTTTAGAAGCATGTCGTCATTCAATGTTTGATCATCGGGCACCTCCTGAAATAAAATTTACCATGAAGAAAGGGTACCCATCCGCTCTAAAAAATCAACAAAAGCGCTGACATTCCTACCATATTCATCTTCACGACATTTCTCTATGGGCACTAAAATTAGAAAATCGCTCGATACAGCTCTTCATCTTGTCGAGAACTCCTAGATGTTCTGACGAATTTTATGATGCTTGTTGCAATTTAAGGAAAATCCATATACGATTTGTTTGGACTACACGCTACATCATTTGTTTAAACAATGCTCGCACCACAAAACTCTCGCTTCACTTGATAAAGAACGCAATCAAATTTTTTTCATTGTGAAGGCATTCCGGGAAACCTCCTCCCCACCCAATCATGTGATAAACTCAGATGCTGCCCAATCACTATTGAAATTTTGCTCGTTTACGGCTGAAGAGAAATCAACAATTCTGACAATGTGCGAAGGCCTTTTAGAATACTACGATGTAAAATCTTTCTTAAATTGCCGGAAACTGCCTATCTTGTTTAAATTTCTTGAGACACTTGTTGAAAGAAGTGACTGGTGCAAAACAATTTTCTTCGCGTACCCGTATTCGGGACATGGATGACTAGATATACTCTGCTAGAACCTAAACCGATCCAAGTTCTTTTGGGTTTGAACACATTATGCAACTTGCGCTGATTGGTTTGAAATAGGAAAAATGGATGTGCCAATGACGAAAAACTTTATAAGTAAAAAGTATATCTAGCGATTGGAACTTTCATGTTGCAATGGGATGTGGATGTGTATGAAGATAGCAATTCCAAATTTGAACGAATGGTATCAATAACTCTCTAAATACGTAAACAGAAATTACCTTCAATGCCAATCTTGCGAATAGGATATCTAATTCGATCCCAGCGTATTTGAGCTTAATGACTGGAACGAATGCATCTTCGACTGCATGAAGATCGGTTACTTTATCGTCCTACAAAGAAGAAAGAAATTTTAAAGCTTAGAAAAGAAAAATTGAATAAACTGCTTACTGCTTTGAGCATATCGTAGAATGAACCGAAGAAATCAGAACGATCAACATGCCTAGGCGCTACACACAGTGTATCGATATCAGCTCCTGAAGAGATGAAGTATCGACGAAAACTTAACAGCGATTAACATCCTTGCTAGTTATTACATTGAAGAAAAAAGAGCGATGGTTTTAGGAAACATGGGAAAAGGGGAATTATGACTCGACATACCTCTCGTATGTACTCCTAACCTATAAGATCCAAAAGTAAATAATTTTCCACCAACGTTTTCACACATCTCGGCAGGGAGCTAAATTTTTCCAATTAAAGACTATAAATTAAAAATAAAAGGTTATCAACTGGTGATAAAACAGATACCTTGGATTCAGATACTTTTCGCACCCAGTTTTTCACTAACGAGTTCAGTTTCCGAAGAACTTCAATTCTTGCATGCATTTCCTCATCAGTTTCAAAAAGGTTGAAATTCTTCAGACATTCTACTAGCTGAAACAAAATCATACCAATACAGTAACGGAAAACAGAAAGAAATCTCAAAAGAAGATCGAAATCCGAATAAAACCATTCACCTGCGCAGTGAGGCGCAAATCCCGGGCGTCAGGTAGCGCTTTAGATATTGGTTGGCTAACGCCCAAGCAGGGAGTTTCTCGGGCCTCCCCAAACCCATTCTCCTTGCTCATCCCTAGATACATATCTGTACTGTGTTACCACTAACACTTACAACATTAAAACAGTGAAGGCAATTTCTGCTACGCCAAGGGGTAAATTTTATTGCAACATGTTAACAAAATGTGAGCAATGAAAATGATTTTAATGCTTGAAGGAAATTCTAGATTATGAATGAAGTATAAGGAAGGGAACTCGAAATATCTGCTAATCACTGATGAAACAATGGTTATAAATACCAGAGAAAAATCTAAAAATCAACGTTTTAAGATGGAATGCAGAAATTTATAAAGTAGGAGAACCAGGATTCCAAATGCGAGTTCCTGAGAATCCTTTGATGACAAACACGAGGAAAGTATACCACCACTCGGTTGCTTAGCAACAGTAAAGATACCAAAAAAACGTAGATGAGCAGTCTTCAAATCTAAATGGAAGAAAAACAGACCGAAGTGAAAAACAAGTGTAAGACTGTTGCGGAGACATATACAAGAATGATGGGAATACGCTCTGAAGTTAAAAGTAGTATAATGTTAAAGTGCAACTGCAAATAAGGGACTCAAGTAAGTAAGAAAGACCTAAGTAACCTAAGGAACATAACCGATCTCCTTATGCGGGAGAGCGTTCCTTAAATAAACATGTGACGTTAATTATGAGCTTATGCCGTGGTCACGGTTGAAGCAGGTGAGTGGACGCTAAAAGAAAAGTTGTTGACTTCTGTGTTCAGGGTTGGTAAGTGAGTCGTGAAGAGTTTCGTATTCATCATACCCGCTGACGCCAGCATCTGCTGTCGATCGATATCCCGTAGGTCCATATTGGTGATCTTTAAGGGTTCAAATTAAGTTTTTTTTTACTTCGCTCTCTTTTGCATACTAAATGACCAAAGCCTTCACGTTTCGTTTTGATCTAACTTCACAAGTTAATGTTGACAATTTTTGAGCCTGCACTTCGTGATCGATGATCATTTATGTAACCTCAATAATAATTATTCTTGAGTGTTTTTTTAGAAAGATGTTTAGTGCAGCTCGATTCATCGGTCTGGCCGCATTCATACTAGGTGCGGTAGACGGCGGTCGAGGGCCGTAGACGGCGGACTAGGGCGGTAGACGGCGGTCTCGGCGCCGTCTACCGCCCTCGACCGCCGTCTACCGCCCTAGTCCGCCGTCTACCGCCCCAGTCCGCCGTCTACCGCACCACTCGGCTGCCGTCCACGGCAGCAGTCTTACGAAACCAATCGATGACAGGTCCCGTTGATGACTCATCCTACGGGATGACTGTTTGAGATAATTGTGCTCCTTTTTCTCTTCGCTCGTAGCAGATTTTGTTGTGATTTTCATTTTGTATCACGTCCCGTGCTTACTACCGATGTTGCGTGCGCGTAATGGTCGCTTGAGCTCATTATTTTTTCACTTATTTTTCTTACCCCTCTTATTTCAATAATTTGTTTGGGAATTTTTCTATTTTATTTTTTCTATAAAATTTTTTTCTTCTATTTTTTTCTGCTTTATATTCTAGCTAGTACTGACATGATTTGGTTCCGAAATAATGATTTTGTAAGTGTGAATAGTATACTTTAGAATAGTAAGAATGAAAAAAGGCACGCATAACACACCAGTACTAACTAGAATATAGAGCAGGAAAAAATAGAAATAAAAAATTCGAATAGAAAAATTAGAAAAAATGAAATAGAAAAATTTTCACAACAAAATGCTGAGATAAGAGGGATAAAAAAACAAATGGAAAAATAATGAGTCCTTGCGAACATCTCGCGCACGGAAGACCGGTCATCTATACGGGACGTGATACAAAATGAAAATCACAACAAAATCTGCTACGAGCGAAGAGAAAAAGGAGCACAATTATCTCAAACAGTCATCCCGTAGGATGAGTCATCAACGGGACCTGTCATCGATTGGTTTCGTAAGACTGCTGCCGTGGACGGCAGCCGAGTGGTGCGGTAGACGGCGGTCGAGGGCCGTAGACGGCGGACCAGGGCGGTAGACGGCGGTCGAGGGCCGTAGACGGCGCCGAGACCGCCGTCTACCGCCCTAGTCCGCCGTCTACGGCCCTCGACCGCCGTCTACCGCACCTAGTATGAATGCGGCCTCTGCGGGGTATTGATCGACGGCCGTCACTGGCTGCTTTCATACTTTGATTTGCGCGCCGGCTCGCAGTAGGAGACGACCGTACATTTAGGAAGCGGCGTGCGAGCGGCTATGCGACGGGAGCTCTATCCAACTGTGTGACAGCAGCCATCCTCGATTTGCGGCACCGACCGGTACCTACTGCCCTCACACACTTGGACAGCGCTGCCGTCGCACGGCCGCTCGCACGCCGCTCGCTAAATTACGTCCGTTTCCACCTGCGTGCCGGCACGCACGTCGGAACATGAAAGCACCATCACGCGCCCTTGTTCGAGTCGGGACGCCAAGATTACTGTAAGATTAATGTGCCGTACTCAATTTTCGTTTTTATCTGTCACCCGTCTGTGCGTTTATACTTCGGTTCCTGTACTGCAGTTCTCTGGGATTGAGTTGTTTGAGAAATCGGTTGTCATGGTTTTTTTCTGTGTTCAAGTCACTACGATATAACGAATCTGTTTCGAGCTATGCCTACTCTTAGACTATCTTCTTCAACGATTTTGTTTGTTGCGAAAAACTTGGCTGCAGTCGTTCTTCTTAGCTTTAATGGACTGTCCATCTCAACCTTTTGTTTCTATCAGGCCGGTTTATAACAAATGGGAAAAGAACGATTATGGAGCTCCAATCAGTTGGTAATGTAAGGTTTTCATCAGCCAATACTCCACTACATTCTACTTCCTTCTTCCCATTTCTTCAGAGCTGTCTAAGTATGGATGCGATAGTTGTTTTCCGAAAAGTCAATGGGAACAAGGTTCAGTTTTACATAATCTTTTCGAAAACCCATAAGAAAGCCTTTCGATGCGATGGTGAAATGGAGCTGCCCATGGGTGTCTGGATGAGGCTAGTTTCATTGACGTGCTTATGAGGCTTAGCGAAACCTCATTTTATTGGTGTATAAAACAGTTTCCAGACTGCAGTACGTAGGAAAGTGTTCTGCTGAAGGATATTTGTGCAGTCGCTATCTGCGTTTGATCAAAAACATTGCGGCTCCTCAACATACACATGCACGGCTTGTGAAAAGGTCGGCTAGGACAGGGAAGTTAGCTGATCACGCTATTATTGTTAGTGTTCCTTTCGTTTCTCCGAGTTTTCCTTTCTTCACTCTGGGGGAAGGATGTCATGTTGGACTTTTAATATATATCTAAGACTTTTTCAGCTTACTCTGCGTGCTTCCATTGAATTTTCCCATACAAATGAAGCGAGCTTTTTCGCTGACGACATTGGCTACATAATGGTTGATGAGGATGAGATGTCGCAAAAACTTGTGATCTCTCGTTTTGAGAAAGGAGCTGTTGTTGAGGTACCAACGAAATTCTCTCGATGTTTTCGTTGCAGTGTCTCAAGTATCTTCAACTGAAATCGGGATTTATTTGCGTTAGGATCAGCCATTCATTGTTCAGGTGGAGTTCGTGAATGACTCATGGTGGTTACGAAGGCTGCTCGGTGAATGGCGTGATGATATTGATCTATCAAATGTTATTTTATTTGACTTATATGTTTTTCTTCCCGTCAACAACCCAACCTTCCACACTTTCAGTTCTGTTCGCAACTTGTCGATAACGAGATCGAAATGATCGGGAACAGGCCTCGCGCTGATGAGCTGCACCAAGTTGGGTTTTCTTCCTGAAATCTCCAGAAGAATAGTAGATCACAGTTTGTCGCCAGCTCAGAGAGAATCTCAAAAGATCTTGCAGCATTTAAGAGCTTCTTTCCTAATGTGGAGTTGGTAAATATGATATATTGATATATTTACTACGAACGCCGTATATGGAAGAGGCTCTTCATTGCTTTAGATCCAGATTCTATCATCAAAACATAGTTCAGTAAATGTATGGGGTTATGGTGGCAGTATTCCAATTACTACAGGCAAGGGCGTTTGGGCGTGTTATCGATATTCGCTCACAACTATTCATATTTCCAAGGCTGCGCAATGCCCTCCAGTTGAAGAACGGAATGTGAGAAGCAGATTCGATCAAGGATCCGGAACTAATTCCCATACCGAAAACGACTCAACTAGAGAACGAATGGAGAGACTCTCGCTGTCATTCGATGATTTAAGGTACCCACATTAACTTGCTTTATCCATGGCATAACTTCATTTGATGAGCGTAAATTTACTCGTCAATATGGTGAAGGTAGATATTTAAGAAGCCTTTTTTAGGCAAGCAAGTACTTCATCATATAATGTTAATGATTATCCTGAGAATCACTCTGAGCCCACAGTAAGTTTAAGATTGAATCAAACTTAAAAAATTCTATCGCCGTAGTGTGGCCGCAATGAACCAACAAGCTACCTGTGGAAGTCCAAGCCCGCTTGGGCCAGGCTGCAGCGATGTGCCAAAGTGGATACCTCCCAAATTGCCACCCAATAATGAAACCATAATTGATGTCACATCGGAGCAACCCGCAGGAAGAGTGGGCTTTTGTGAAACACGCAAAGCTTTGCGAACAATATCTACTCAACCTATTTTTCAAATAACTCGTTTATAGAATGCTTTACCTGCATGGTGCTGCATAGTGAAAATCAGAGAAGATCATGTTATTGGTTTTGCTCCGATTCCAGGCGTTCACAAGGTTCTTATTGCAAGTGAGCTGTTAAGGTTAGTGATGCTCTCGGCATTGATTGAAATTACCTCTACATCAAAGCTCTCAGCCTTTAGATGATGACAATAAATTCTAGAAATTCTCTGTGCATTACTGGTGGAATGAGGTTTCTCAAGTTGGGCCAGTGGATTAATGTTATGTGTGAACCCCGCCGTCATAGAGAATACGACGATGTTCGACCACCTCACTTCTCACACATTGCCACCGAAATATGTACTGTTCCACAACGTCACCCTCCTGTTGAGCCCTGGGACCAGCGCATTGTCTGTAATTTGCTCCAGGTAAGTGTTCCGTCAATTGATTTGAAGGAAATTGTGATTACATTTCTTGGTGTCGATGGCTTTTATAAACACTTCTATAAGCGCTTCAGATATTTCTTCGTTGCGATCTTACTATCCCAGGAAATGTAAAGCGTGTTCAAGTTGGTAATGATAATTATTTCTTGCTGAATTGTATGCATAGTATACCGGTAAGATTTCAGCCCACAAGTTTCTTATTACCGCAGACATTACCGACTTCTCTCTTTATAGATGTTAGCTCCGACTAAGCGGCTAGAGGGACTTATCGATGCAAAACTGATAGGGAAAGCAGAAATAGGGTATGTGCGTCATATCTTTCGGGCTCCTACTCGCTACATTTTTTCAGCATGTGGGCGACCCGAAAAAAGCGTGTCAACGATTGTGATATGTTCCTCCTAGATTCTGAAAACATTGTAGAGGTTCGAAGCAGTTCTATAATTCTATGTGCGGAAATATGAAAGTACTACTCAATATTTTCCAGATCGATGGAGAAGCTACCAAATGAAATGAAGTAAGAAGTATTTTTTGATTCACTAATGATGCAGGGTCAACAAACAAATTACGTGTTACTAAAATCTGTTCGGAATTTGTGATAGGCATATATCCTGATTTTATTTACTTTATTTATTACTGGAGAAGTCATTTTCTTAATACTTTTTGTTGTGTAGTTTTTTCACCTAATTTTTACCTTTTTCACGTTCAGATATTATCATATAACCCAATTTTCAATGAAGCTATATAAAAGGAGTTCCATTTTTGTAGTATAATATTATTACGACTAAAAACGATGGAGAAATAACAAAACCTAGTCAGGACCAACAATAGTCTAACTCGTAACGGTCCAGACCATATCTGTATTTCTCATGTTTTCAAAAGAAGTTCGAAAGGACTGCTCCCGGGAGCGGGAGCGGTATATATTCCTAGAGGCTGTCATTGGAAACTTTATTCCACTTCATCCCAACTTTCCAGCAAGGCTGCTAATTTCGTTTCATGTTCCCATGGGGCAAATTTATTTGGTGACGACAATGTATAATTGTGCTCATTAACAGCTAAGACTTCGAGATTTACTCCTATATTTCACAACTACAAACCATGGAACAAATTCACCCTGTTCACTTTGTATGCACCACGAACAATTCGGAATCAGCACCGGTATTTCTCGCTTGCCAACTGCACATCAAACTCAAACTTTGTTTACATTTAGTGCGGCTGTAAAGTGTCTTTCCTACTGTAACCATGGTTAAAACACGAAAGTTAACACACGGTTCGATTTTACGAAATAAAAACAACCTAAGTAGAGGTATATTCAAAGAATAACAAAACAATAGCTGATTCTAGTACAATAATATGTAATAACAATAGGTAACTCAAACTTGGATCCTAGAAATAACAGATATGAAGCTAACTGAACTTTACCCTCGAGGTTCAGTTATTATAAGCTTGCTTTCTCTCTCCAAATTGTAATTTCAGATAGTTTCGCCTAGCTGAGCACCTTTAGAGCGAGTTCTGATGAACTAGTAAGTCGAAGGCACAATTCACAATAAATTTGGCTTATCCTATTTATACAATCTGCTAAGTGTGCCTGTTGGTATATTTGTGCGCACGTTTGTGTTGTGTGACCGAACTCGTGAATCCTGTCCCACTGGGCCTAGAGCGTTCGAATTTTGAGACCTAGAGCATTCAAATATTGTATGAATAAACGGTGGCAGGAGGGGAACACTTTTAGCAGGTGGCAGGAGGGGACTCTACCCAAAGGGGTGGGGTCTGCGCGTTGAAAACGTTCGAGCGCAAGTCTATAAATCCTGTTTCCTAGCAGGATGGGAACACCCATGGCAGGAATCCGTCTACAGGGGGTAGAGTTTGCGCGAGATAAATATTTGAGCGACAATTCATAACTCTATTCCCGTGGACCTAGAAAGTTCAAATTTTGCAAGAGTGCAGGCGACACCGTAGGAGCACTGATGATGGGTGTGGTGCATTAGGAACGAAATGGACGCGTCGCGGTGAGAGGGGCGTCGCGCGCGAAGGAATGTAACAGGATGCAGCAGTAGGTAAGAAATACAAGAACAAAAGTACTGACATTATAGTAGAATTATGCATAAAATAATGAACGCATATCGATTGAGCTGTATGAAGAACGCTAGAGCTGTAATGACGGCGAATGAGTGGTCCGCGACAGCCGCGTGCGGCGAATCGATTACCCAAAATCGTTCCTAACTCCCGTCTCCCCACTGATGATAAGTGGCAGGACTGGACTCCGTCCGAAGTGGGTGGGGCGTCCATGAAAACTGGCTGTTTGGACATGGAGCATTGCAATTTGCCAAGTCTACAGGCAGCAGAATGGGAACACTAATGATAGGTGGTAGGACCAGACGATCGCATCTAAAAATATAGGCGACTCTCCGGCGCGTGTCGCGTGCGTGTCTCTTGGCCCATTGCCAAATGTGGTGTATTCATCTCTACTGGAGCTTTTTCACTACTGACTGCTAAGGAATCGTGTGTAACACATCTTCTGAGCATCTCACTGTAACAGCTTAATGTATGCTGATGGTGTTTTGAGGTTGACTTGCTTGGGGGAGACTAATTATGTTCCTAAGCGCTTCACCATTATTGACCCCTTCAGCGTTCGAGTGCCCTCTTGTATGGGTAAGGTGTTCTACTTCCTTTTACCCCGGTGCCATAAGAGCAGCAAACTTTAGGTAGAATCGTTTGATTAGATGAGAAGTTAGATCGATATTAAACTTCTATAATAGCCATATAGAGTTGCACTGCAATGAAAAATTTAGGAGAACGAGAGAGATTCCTCATCGATTGGCAATCTGCTCATCGAATATGGACTCGCAGAGCAAGATAAATTCAGGAGAGTCGAAATGATTGCGGATCAATTTGATTTCCTCCAAAAACTATCGTAGGGTTAGTGAAATACCATGGATGAGGCCCATGCGATGAAGTCATTGATGCTGCAGAGTTCAAGCCATTGAGATGAAGTAAAGAAATTGCAAGTTGAATTAAAGTTACGAGACTACAGCATGTGGGAGGAGGATAAGTGGACGAATGAGATTAGACTCAAATGGATCTTATCCTCAACACACACTCCTTCTATCTCTTTTTTTCAGGATTCCAGTAGTTGAGTAGACCAATTACATATTTTCATTTCAGCAATAACTTACTATTTTCATTTCAACAATAACTTACGCATGTTTTTTGCCTTTTGGGATCATAAGATTAGAACATATTTTCCGCCTTTTCGAGTCATGACATCAGTGCATGGGTTAAAGTGGTAGCAATCACAACAGTTAGGTGTGAGGAAATCGCTCGATCTCTATGGCAGGGCAAGTGGCCTTCTTATTTTCGAAGTGAAGTAGAGGGTTTACAATACTTCAGTTTGTAAAAGCCACCACGACACTCGAAAACGGGAGAAGCAAGGTCAGCGGTCGTATCTGTTCCTATGATAGTCAAATCCATGTACATTGAGTAAAAATCGGAAAACGTACTTTCACTCCTGAAAGAACTTGTGAAAGAATAAGCAGTTTCAGCGGCATCTATGTGCAAGAATGCAGGGAGTGTAGCGAATACATGGAGATCATTGAATAGGAAGAGGGGTTAGCCGCGACTATTGAATAGATTAGAAACATCAGTACGCTCCTAAGCGAGCCAGAACATTAGGGAATAACACTGAAGTGGTCATAGGAAAGTGTTTCATATGTATTCGTGTAGTAATCATTGTTGTGGTATCTTCGGTCGGGGAGAATACACCGTATCTGGCAATGGGCCAAGTGACACGCGCGCGACACGCGCCGGAGAGTCGCCTATATTTTTAGATGCGATCGGACCAGACACCGCGGGGTTTGCGTGAAACAAATGTTTGAGCAAAAATTTAAGACTCCTGTCCCTATGTACTGAAATTCCTCTCTATATATAAAGCGCTAACTTTGTGTGTCCGTTAGTGTGTCCTCCCAAAAGTCACGTACGCACGATCAAGAGCGTGAAGATCACAAGAGCGCGGTGACAAAACAGTTTGAATGGAAAGCACCCTTTATATTGGTCCGTTGATTAATATCCAGCCTATTTATGACATCGCAGACTAAAACTCACAACTCGCCTCCCATGACGCAGGACAATCAAACCCCTAAGAACTAGAGGAGGTTAGAATGGAGACAATTCCACGATCACCTATTAGTGTCAAGAGATCGATACCCACAAAGCGTCATCAGATCGTTCAAATTGGGGAATATCACCTAATGGGGAAACGGTTGTGAAAAGGGAAGTCAACCGACACTGTTCATATTGGTCCTCTAAGAAGTCGTAGGTAAGCATTAGTGGGCATAGCATGGTGCACGGGTTAGTGTGAACAGCCCAACTGGTGTTCAAATATTGCAGGAGTACAGGCGACATTGTGGGCACAGCGATGATAGTTGGTACAACTATACCCCACAGTGGGTATCGCATGAGCGAAAATGTTAATTTGAACATGGGGTATTCAAATTCAGTAAGGGTGCAGGCGGAAGGATGGGAATGCTGATAGGTGCTGGCATGACCTGACTCTACCCTTAAAGGGCGGGGCGTGCGAGAAAATTACTAGTTTAGACGTAGGGAGTTCAAATTTGGCCCGAGACCAGGGGAGAGGACTAGAACCCCGCTGGGTACCGGAAGTAAGAGAACTTGATCCCGCTCGCGGGGGCGTGGGGGTTGCGGAGGGAGCGGACCGTGCGTGAAACGAGCGTAACCGAGTGAAAACACGCAGTAAAGTTTGAATAAAAGGGGAATGAACTCTTACTTGAATAGGCAGTTCTTGAGCAAGAGTTCGCTCATGGCGGGCACGAGGTGTGTCGGTTTTGCCGGAAATCAATAGATTCTGTTTTCTTGGACCAGAGTTTTCAAACTTGGAATAATGCAGGCGGCGGGCCAATAACACAAAAACGAGGAGAGCGCGGAGTAAGCCGGGCGATCCGAGTGGTCTAGTTTTAGACGTGCAATGGAAGTGATATCTCAGAATAGTGAATAGTGACGAAGAAGGCGCGAATATCGGCGTATTAAAGCAGTATACGGTCCCAAAAAGTAGTGTAATCAGGCGCTGCACGGTATTGTGACGACAGAATTTGCATGGAAGGGGTATTTGGACGAGCTATCCGAATGTGCACGCCATTGCATATAGTGGCTAGAGCAAGCTGCCTGCGAGCAAGGTATGCGTCCCGGTGCAAATGGTGCAACGAGTAGAGTTTTTACAACGCTTAACAACTCATCCGTCTTGGGTGTGAACGTCGACCCAACCGGTTGTTAGGGCTCTTATTCCGCCCCATCTTGACTGTTTTGGCCCAACACCGTCCCTTACACTATCTTTGAAGAACACAGGCTCATCTTAGGAGGAAATTTCAGAAACCATTTCTACGTGGACTGTGCCTTTAAGAAAGCCCCATTTCAAGGCTGATTCTGCAAAAAGCAAAATAGCACGAAAAAACTCTAATCAAGTGTGATTGTAGGAATAACCCTGACGAGTGGTTTGCAGGTACATTTGGAAAGGCTGCGGCAATAAAGGTTATAACAAATAACCGGTTCCTGAAAACAAAGGCTTTGTATTAAAGGTATCCAGGTAAATAAGAAGGCTCTGATTAAAAAAAAAAGACCCACATTTTCACCGACACGCTTATGAACACATGCCGGATCAATCCTAAAATAGATATTAAATTGTTGAAAGAGAGAACAAAAAAATATTTACCTTGAGAGATTGGCCTGAGCTCCAAGAAACGGTTCGTCTAGGTCATCTGAAAAGTACTATTCTGTTGTGATCCACGACAATTTTATAAACGGCGAACGTATTGCCAAGCTTTCAGCTACCAAACAAAGATTTTTTGTCGGTTGAATGGGCGAGGTGCTGGGAGGACCACTCAATGTCGCGGCCGCACCAACCACTGAATTTCATGTTCGCCCCACAACCGTGTGACGCTTGCCAGGCCTTACGCCCGCTTGGGGGAAGCGTACGCATTGCAGAGTAAAGCTTATTTAATATTGCGCAACTCAATTTAATGTTCGTTGGTCGGTTGTAAGTGAGCTATAGTCATACAGGAGCTAGAGATCTTATTAGAACGTTTTCATTGCGTAGATAAAAATCCCCAAATGGGCTAAGTTCATACATAACCTCTACGCTCAGGATGAACTTCAGTTGTACAAGGTCTATGCAGCTCGATATTGAATATTAAAAAGATGTCCTTAACATTTTTAAAGCACCGGTGAATATTATTTCCGGTAAGGGTCTACAAATTTTAGAAGCAAACCCTATGTGATTGCTGTGCATTACAATACAATGTGGCTCACCTTGTCTGGTAGAGAATGTAAGAGAATAGAATCCTAGCCTTCAAGATTGTCTTACCGTACTCAGGACGAACAATGCCTTCATCTCGGAGGAATTGCTTTGCTTTTGAATCGTAGATTTCCATGCGTTGCTTGACATAGGAAAAATACTCCAGAGACTTTCGAGTTATAATATTGCGCCACTTAACAAAATAAGTATAGCAATAAGCAACATATCACTGGACTACAAAGCATCGAACAATAGAAACCTCTTCTTGTGTGAGAGAGGCGGAGCGCCAACGCGCGGTCACGCTGTCGCACCACATTGTTCCACATTCACACTTAAACCCAGCTCTGTTCAAGTAGTTGATTCCATAGTCGAAGAACAGCTAAACAGACCCGCTCAAGAGATATGAACAAATAAAATTAGACATTGAACGAATGAATTACTTCGTAAAAGTAAAAAAGGGCTTTTCACAAGTCTAAGGTATTACAAGAAATGCTTTCTTATACCTCTGTTCCTCCAAGAATAGGTTGCGTTGCAAAAAGGATCGCTCGAGAATGATGGAGGCGCAGATCGTTCTCAGCGTATCTGAATAAAAAGAGAGTTACTCGACAGAGAACTACCATCGAACCGAACGAAGGTTCAAAAAGGTCTTGCCTCTCTTGGAAATTCCAACTATTTTGAAGCTCTACTAGAGGTACGCGATCTCCCTTTCCCCTAATAACGATCTTCGTCATCCGTCAGCTTCTCTCATCTGCTTACATATTGCTGATGACACTTTTTGTTGCCTTGGCGCCCCTCCCTAAGAGTGCAACCCGCCTTCTTGAAAGGAAGTAACATGGAAGAGGAAGTGTTATTCCATTTGCCCACAGAAATCGAATATAACCCGAGCTAATAGACCCTGCACCTAGCAAACGTGAGCTCACCGTCCTTGGCTTGCAAGGCATATAAAATACCATTGTTTTATCACCACCTGTCTATAATAAACATGCATTCGAATACTTCAAAATCTCAAATTCGTGATAGAGCTCGACAATGTTGGTTTGAAAAAATAATATTTGCAAAGAAAAGGGTCGCGGGCTGACCAATTTCTCAAGTGACAAACCTCAACATGATGAGATTTGGAAAGCATCCATGAGAGATGAAGCGCGCAATATTACCCTTCCTCGTTGGATCGATGTAAGCGACTTCGTTCAACACTTTGAACGCTTCGCTCTGTAAAAAAGAAGCGCAGCTGTGCAATACAGGCAAAACATGAAAAATCAACTGCTGTTATTTGGGATACACTTCCTTCAAAGAAACTATCCCTTTAATTGTAAGGAGAGTCAACGAATCAAATTAACACAAACCTTAATATTCTTTGCTGAGGCAAGCCTTTCATAGATCTCTGACTCCTCCCATGAGTTTAGGCAAAATGAATAGTCCAAAGATTCTTGCCCTCTACTACTCAATACTTGGCTCTGAAGTGTGTTCATCACCCACAATAAAACCTATTGGTGTTACTGTAGAACTGTCTGAGGCAAACAAACCTTAACAACTTCTCCGCAGAATTCAACGACAGCGCAGCCTATAAATGACAGACGTCTTAACAGTAGTATCATATATGACTCAATAACTCAGCTTTTTCATCTTAGGTATACCGAATGAAATGGAAAGAGTGTGATTTTAGCTAAATGGCCGTTATAACTTGATACAAGACAATAGTCTAGCTATCCCAAAATGATCATGAAGTGTATTGACGGCACTTTTGGTCGCGTGTGGGGAAGGAAACATAACTTAAAAGCTAGTCTGCGAGTCTAAAGTTTGGTGTAAAAAGATTGAGGTAAAAATAAGAAGTTGTTTGAAAAGGACTCCAAAAAAAAAGTCTCGCATTGAATCAGAAGAACTTCCATCGTGCTCATACCTTGAGGAATATTGCTTAGTGTCCGCAACCCGAAGCCGAGATTATCACTTCTTCGGAAAACCTCGAATCTTAATTAAGAAAGAAAATCACGTCGTTTACTGAAATCTATTCCGAAGTAGAAATACCTGAAGGGAGCGGGAAGAGAGGTGGCACGAAGGGAGTTTTTACACTGGCCTTTACAAGAGCACTTGCTCCCACATCCTACGATCAAGGTGTTGAAAAAAGTTGCATTAGAATTGACGAAAACTCTTCCATCTCCCTGAAATAATCAATGAGAACGATGAAGCATGTACTTTCTTCAATCTACTCAATTAAAAACCGTATGGAAGCAAATATGAATTTCCCTTGACTGAAATTATTGATTTTCAAGTGAGACACGCAATAGCCGGCGCCGACAAAGTGGTTATTCCCACCATTGGTTGATTTTCTCCCGAGATTTTTGGTAACCAAAATCAAAATAACACCTACCATTATAGTACAGTATGTAAGCATATCGTTCATTTTTCTGCAAGAACACAGCTCGCCACATATCAAGTCATCACAGTCACATTTAACCTGGAATTACTGAGGACATCATTTTCCGATGTAACAACCTCCTATTAGTTTATGCCAGGTGAAATACAAGCCATAAATTGCATTACGATTTGTACGGCGAATAAACTCACCGTCAGCAAATCTCGCGTCCGTTCTGATATAACATTTTCTTTGAACATTGAAAAATCACAAGATGAAATATAAGTGAATTCTTCTGGAGGAATACAGTTACCAGTGTCCGAATAAACCCGTACAGGAAACACTTCCTGCCCACATGAAATATCACTGCAAAAAAAAACTCGGTGCCTGGCAAATGTTTAATAAGCCCGTAAAAAAGAATGAATAATAGTCTCGAAAAAAAAAGGCAAGCATTTAAAAAAGACTCCTTAATAGCTTTCTTACTTGATCTTTTCAATAAAAAGGAATTCGTAAATCAAGCCAGGAAGAGCAAAGACAGAGCGAAACAAAGCCTACCGATTTAGACGATAACGTGGAGTTCGACTTCGAAGAGGGTTGTAAATAAATTGCCCAAAATCAGAGGAGAAGTCGGTACAGGATAATTGCTCACCAACAGTATCAGAAGACGGCAATAGTTGCTTTACCATCTCTTTCAAACGACATATTTCTAAAATAGCATTACAGAAGGTACAAAACCCATGTCCATGATATCAAAAACGACATCGAAACTGTAGGGCTACCAACTTGTAATGCTAATATGAAGTGAACTTACGATTCTCTCTCATTAGGTCTTCAAGCTGAGACGTACTTGGAAGCAGCCTGGCATTCCTTCGCTTTCTATAGAGAATAGTGGCAGCGCATCCCTACAATATGAAGAGGAAGTTTTTTTCTACTGTATCAATAGAAGTTTAGCGAAGATTAAGCTGCTTTTTGGCGACTTTTTCATAAGAAAAATGATAAAAGAACGATGCCTGCCTAGACAACAAACTTTGCTACAATCTGGAAAAGTACTCAAAAAAAAACTTACCTTGATGACTTCCAGTTCCTCATTCCATGATCTGCCATTGCTGCTCATACCACTGCAACAATCAAAAATAAAGTTTGCATTACCAATACAAAAAAGTATTAAATTTTTGAAAATGGTTAGGATATCAGACTGATGGCGGTCCGAACATGACCCTGTGCGGTGTACGTTAGAATATCTTACGACAAATAATAGAATATCGATGCACACTTTTATATAATAGTCGAAAAATACATAAAAAAAAGAGATGAAAAGGGACACCAAACCAAAGAGCTGACGGTTGACCGTCGCCTAAAGGGTTTGGCACCACCCAAATAGGCTGGGTTATCGACTTCGACTGCTCAGTGCAGTATACCACATGCTCGAACGCAACCGGCTACATTCAAAGTAGATCATGGGAAATCGGTGAAGGGCTATTGGTTTCACATTTTGGTATGGATCGATAGCAGAAGCTTCCCTGCGCAGTAGAATATCATTTTTGTAACAAAGTTATTTTTATTATGCTAATATTTCATCAACGGACTCTATATCATCTCCGTGTTTGCCGCTTTACACATCGAAAAAGCAGATTTCAAGTAAATGGTAGACAGTGAGAACGCTTGCGCGCGTCCGTCGAAAGTACGTCACCCCGCCCACTTCGCGCGCGGCGCACCCCACTGGCCGCATTCATTCTAGGTGCAGTGTACGGCAGTTGAGTGCCGTGTACTGCACTCGACTGCAGTGTACGGCAGTCTCGGTACCGTGTACTGCAGTCGAGTGCCGTATACGGCAGTCGAGTGCAGTACACGGCACTCAACTGCCGTATACGGCACCAGTCGTACGAAATCTATCTATCGACAGCTCCCATTGATGACTCATTCTACGGGATGACTGTTTGAGATAATTGTGCTCCTTTTTCTCTTCGCTCGTAGCAGATTTTGTTGTGGTTTTCATTTTGTATCACGTCCCGTATAGATGACCGGTCTTCCGTGCGCGAGATGTTCGCAAGGACTCATTATTTTTCCATTTATTTTTTTCCCCTCTTATCTCAGCATTTTGTTGTGAAAATTTTTCTATTTCAATTTTTCTAATTTTTCTATTCGGATTTTTTATTTCTATTTTTCCCTGCTCTATATTCTAGTTAGTACTGGTGTTATGCGTGCCTTTTTTCATTCTTACTATTCTATAGTATACTATTCACACTTACAAAATCATTATTTCGGAACCAAATCATGTCAGTACTAGCTAGAATATAAAGCAGGAAAAAATAGAAGTAAAAAATAGTATAGGAAAAATAAAATAGGAAAATTCCCACAACAAATTATTGAAATAAGAGGGGTAAGAAAAATAAGTGAAAAAATAATGAGCTCAAGCGACCATTACGCGCACGGAAGATCGGTAATAAGCACGGGACGTGATGAAAAACAAAAATTACAACAAAATCTGCTAGGAGCGAAGAGAAAAAGGAGCACAATAATCTCAAACAGTCATTCCGTAGGATGAGTCATCAATGGGAGCTGTCGATCAATAGATTTCGTACGACTGGTGCCGTACACGGCACCGAGACTGCCGTACACTGCAGTCGAGTGCCGTATACGGCAGTCGAGTGCAGTACACGGCACTCAACTGCCGTACACTGCACCTAGTATGAATGCGGCCACTGAGGTCTCAAGACGACACTACAGTACCAGCAAGAGTCGGTGGAGCGAATGATTCGCATTCGTCCGTGTTATCTTCTCTTTGGCTAACTGTCGTGGACCGGGCGCAATTCGTTCGCCCTGCTGACAACTGCGACGTTTGTCAAGGATCGCGAGCTGACCCGCCGCATGCGATGACTGCGGCGTGACCTAGTTTCTACGGACACGCGCAACGAAGCGCACCCGGTAGACAGACAGGTGAAGAAACGAAGACGAAAGGATAGTTGAAGCTTCTTAACAGACAGAAACGAAAACTCAGTACGGGCACCCGCCCCTTACCGCAACCCCCTGGCTTATCCACTACCCATCCCGTGTCCTTGCCCAATTCCTCTTTTCGACGCGTCGTATATGTGACGGGTGAAAATATTAGCGTGGGGTTGGATTACTGTGAGAGCCGAGTGTCGCACTGAATTTTCATTTCTGCTCTCAACAGAACCAGCGAAAAACACAGTTATGGGGTGTCAAACATTCCCGTAACAACTAATACATTACTTGACGGAATAGGAAGAGGGAAACAGCATCAAGAGTTGTAAGTAACAACGGAAATGCTGAACTGGGGAAGGTAAACATAATCTGCATAATTATGAGGCATACCAACATGAAAAGAACCTCATCATTAATGGGAAACAATCAGTGTAATCAAGATCAACAAGCGAAAGGGCGAAAACGAAGTAGATAGTTGTAGCAAGAAAAAAGTGGTATGGAGGTACCTACAATGGCGGCGGTAGGAAATTCCAACCATCAATATCGGCCTGCACTGGACCAATCGTCGACAATCAGCTGCCCATCGCCGGCTGCCCGTCGCCGGCTGCCCGTTGCCGGCTGCCCGTCGCCGGCTGCCCGTCGCCGGCTGCCCGTCGCCGGCTGCCCGTCGCCGGCTGCCCGTCGCCGGCTGCCCGTCGCCGGCTGCCCGTCGCCGGCTGCCCGTCGCCGGCTGCCCGTCGCCGGCTGCCCGTCGCCGGCTGCCCGTCGCCGGCTGCCCGTCGCCGGCTGCCCGTCGCCGGCTGCCCGTCGCCGGCTGCCCGTCGCCGGCTGCCCGTCGCCGGCTGCCCGTCGCCGGCTGCCCGTCGCCGGCTGCCCGTCGCCGGCTGCCCACCGCCGGCTGCCGCCCCTTACTTGAAACCGTCACTAGATGCAGACCCCCATAGCATGAAACTGCCAAAGCCTTGGCTTACGTACTGTTGATGCCATTTTTCGTTTTCTAAGTCCCGGCTCTTGACACCAATTTTTTCTAGTGGTCACTCTGTTGCAATGATGTAGTTTTTTTCTTCCATAGATGCCACAGATCGAGTGAATCCACGCTACATGGGATCCAATAAAATCACGTTTGAACACAAGAATGGAAAGTGTCGCAACCTCAGAAAGCAGTCTTGTTGATGTCACCTGAGACCGCTGAGAACTCTGACCTAGCTCTAGCGCAGCAGTCGCCTCGGCGCCTCCTGACACGCACCTTTTTTCCTGTTTGAGGACCATCAACATGCGGAAGATAGCAACTACAAATTACTGACCTTCTTCACAGTGTTTGAACTCGTCGCTGGATCTTTTCCAGTTGAAAATTTGAGAAGTTCTGAAACATGGATGGAGCGTAACGTCCGAGAACACAGGACTGCATTCCTCAAGGAAACTATAGCTCGCTGCGTGGAAGTTTTCGTTCCTCTACTTAACGAAGCGCCGTCATGAATGTCAGCTGGGGCCGTGTGGCACTCACCCAAGACATGGCAACATTCAAAATCACCGCAAGCGGCGAGCCTCATAATCGCTCTGCGAAGGCTTTGACTGACTCTGCCGTAACCTTTTTTGGTGCACAGATGGGTCACGATCGGAGATTGAAAATATGTATACATACCCCTTAACTAGCGACCGTATGTTTTGTTACCACCGATTGGCGAAACGTCTCTTAAAGGACCGGTGAAAGACCCATTGTTGATTCTTGCATATTTACCTGTGCGGATGAGTGTCCGTGTAAAATGTGCCCACCGAGGGAGACTTTTCCATCGGACCTCGTATTAATACCTTTCCAGCTGGGAAAGCAACGAGTCTTGGGCTATATATCGGTCAAATGGTCGTTGAAATTGTAAACTCAGTTTCCATAGAAAGGGGATTTCGATCGATGTTACTTCCATTCTGGCTCTGAGTACACGCTTTGTAGCTCACACTACTTCATAGTTAAAGGTTTACTTAGGTTTTTCTCATGTCCTACATATATTAAACAAAATTACTATTCAGGCTTATAGTAAATGACCAGCTGTTTTACAGATTTCTCTCGATGTGCTAAAGCACAGGCCAGCCGTGGAGGGCGTATCATAGAGGTATAGATTGATACCTTGTGGATTGACACGTTCGATTCTGATCGCCTCTCTACTCTACCAGGAGGGAACACTGACGGTGCCCACAATACTCCTTCACAAGCAGTATCAGAACTGAGCATTTCCATTCATTGCCACATACGAAACTGTTGGCAATGCCCTCGTTCTGTACCGACAGAGAAATGTTTGCGTGGCAAGCACGATAGGATCACGAAAAGGCGAGCAAAAGTAGACGGAGTACAGTCATACGTATTTATGGAATGTCATGTTTACCACAGATACAGAAGCTAATCACAAACAAGTACAACGCATTCTTTATTCAACAATTCAGCATGCAAAACTAAATTTTCACTGCAAATAAGAGCGAACCCGTGGGAACCTTTAAATCTAGAAAGCTATAGGATGATCTAAATGGAATTTCAATATTCAGTGCTTCAGTGCAATCGGAGAACAGAGACAAGAACGAATATACAAACTTGCAACTTGCCTTGGGTGACATATTTACACTTCGTGACTATATTTCCTACCGCTAAAAGATGGACATGGTGACAGTACAACAAGGATCAGTAATGGCATGTAAGTATACTACTGAACATTTTTAAGAAAAGCGCATTGTACGAAACATTACCGTTGCGTGTAGAAAGTCATGTAAAAATGAGGTTATGATAGTAAGATTTATGTGGATCTAATCAACTATAGTATATAAGACACACAGAAGGGTGATTCTTCTTCTTCTTCTTCTTCTTCTTCTTGTCCAACTCCACTGTTTCGATTCCGCTGCCGTACGCCGTCAACAATAAAGTGAGAAGTACACAGGAGTACGACAGAAGCACAAGAAGACACACAAAGCAATCGCGTGGCAGGCAAAAGTATTTTACTGCTATATCTGGACCACACGTCACCACAGAAAAGTTTGGTGCATCGGCCAGATCAGAAGAGCGAAGACAACGTGAGTTGACTCATTCTGTACAAGCGAAAGAGAAACCGCGTTGACTATTAGCTCAAAAGTAGCTCAAGCTTTTGGAACTTGGTAGAGTGCTCGCGAATACAATTCCAAGAAGTCATACCAATCGACTCTAGGATAGTAAGCTCGCAAGAAAGCTAATTCTAGCCAAGTCATTCAGTTCAAAACTTTCTTCAAAATTTTCAATTCATTCGAAAGCATTGAAAAAAAAAAACAAGAATCGAGGTATGGCGACCACACTCAAAGCTCGCAAAGGCATAGCCACTCGACAAGCAAAGGCACTAAATGATCTTTTGGAAACGTACAACCACTTAACAAAAGGTTCATTTCCAAATGATCAATGTGATACCGAAAATCTGATAAGCCAAATCAACAATGCACTAGTTCATATACGTGCAACACAAACATCCTTCGAAAAAGCCTTCTTCGCATTCGCAGAAGCAGTTGATAAACTTCAACACTCACTGGAGAACGAAGAAGAAGAGCGAATTTCGGAGCAGTTGGAGAAAGGCCAGGTCTTACTATCGGAATCGGAAGACTTGCAGGCCCGTCTTGAGGTAGAAAAGCAAGCACTAGATTCCGGAAAAGTATGGCACTCCACAATGACCCGAGCAGAACTTCCAAAAACCCCCATTCCAGAATTCAGTGGTAATTGCTGGGAGTGGGACAACTTCTGGGAGTTATTCAATGCTACAATACATTCGACTCCTTTGTCGGATCTCCAAAAGTTCAACTACCTCCTCCAAGCCTTAAAAGGAGAAGCACGGCAATCTGCCGAAAGATACCAAATAACTTCGAAAAATTATCCTATGGTGGTGAAGCATTTGCAAGAGAAATATGGAAATACATCTGTCATCATTACCAACCTGCACGAACAAATGGAAGTTTGCACAGCTCAAAGCACAGAGTTGAAAGATCAATGCAAACTATTCGACCGACTCTCCTCGATAACGCGACAGTTAGAAAGCAAAGGAGAGGACCTCAACAGTCCATGGCTAATGTCGAAAACTTTGGCTAAGTTCAGGGATGACATAAAAAGAAAAGTTCTCGAGAAAAAAGTAACACAATCGTACAATGAGACATGGACCATGACGAAACAAATGGATGTTCTAGACACAGTCCTGAAACAAGAAGAAGAAATCGAACGTCACATGTCAAAAACATTCAAACCGCAAAATACACAAGAGAGAAGATACATAAGTCGAGGTTCACCTGCTCCTACCTACGCGAAGACACGATCGCCATATTGCTTCTTTTGTAATTCACAAGATCATTGGTCAATCTCATGCACAAAACTCAAGCATCCAAAAGAAAGAATTGAATATCTCAAACAAACGAAGAGATGCCTCGGATGCGGATCAAGAAACCACGCATTCTCTGAGTGCAAGGGAGTAGGATGCACCCATTGCGGAAAACGACACCATACGTCAATATGTTTGAAAAATACGGAACCAAACTTTCCCACAACACAAGCCGAACAGAAGAACAATGGGAAACCTAAAAACTCCTTGCAGAATTTTACATCAAATGAACCACAAATCGAAGCAGGCGCAAATGATGCTGACATTTCAGCTGTCGCGGAAAACCCGAAAGCGACGGTGAAAGGAGACATATGTCTTCTCACAGGATCGATCAAAGTAATGAATCCAGTAACAGAGAGACTACGTGATGTGCTGGTGCTACTTGATACTGGGGCCGACCGTTCCTTCATAGACTTTGAACTTGCACAAGAGCTCCAACTTCCGAGACAAGGATCATCAACAATGAGACTCAGTACATTCGGAACGACTCAACAAAGAGACATCACATGCCCAATCACATCCCTCAGCATATGGGATAACGAAGGTGTACAGCACACACTCCAATTATACATACACGACACGATCACTCCAAATGTTAGCCGCCCGGCTCTAGACAAAAGAGATATCAACTTTATCAAAAGAAAACACATTCGCCTATGCTCACCGATGAAAAAGAGCCACATACAAGCACGGATCCTGATTGGGTGCGACCAATTGTGGAACTTCATAAAATTTGGATCGCCACATTTCACTCTTCCCTCCGGATTGCGCCTCATTCCAACAACATTTGGATACATGATCTCAGGACAAAAATTGTCGCAGAACGGCACAATCACAAAAGGAAATCCTGTCCTTGTGCACACTTCCAAAACAAGCGATCCAATGGATTTCTGGGAACAATACTGGAGCACTGAATCCTGTGAAAGAGAGGAGGAACTTTCCAGAACCGAAAAGGAAGAAAAAGCAAACACAAATGCCCAAATTCTGAAGGAATTCAATAATACCATCCAGAAACGTGATGATGGATACTATGTGAAACTCCCCTTCAAGGAACAGTATTCTGAATTACCAGACAATAGAGCGCTCTCATGGAAACGACTGAAAAATACTCTTCGAAAATACAGCGATCACCCCGATATTTTACTGCAGTACGACAATGTTTTCAAAGAACAACTCAAAGCAGGCATTCTTGAAGAAGTAAACGAGTCTGAAGATTCATCGACAACCAGAAAACACTATCTCCCTCACCAACTAGTGATAACCCCACAAAAAACAACTACAAAATTCCGCGTTGTATTCGACGCATCAGCTCATTACAGAAACTGCCCTTCTCTCAACGACATGATTCATCAAGGACCAACAATGTTACCGAAACTATACGGTATTTTGCTGCGCTTTCGTACAGGGAGATACGTCCTACTATCTGACGTTGAAAAGGCATTCCTCCAAGTACGCCTGCAAGAGTCGGACAGAGATTTTACTCGATGCCTTTGGGTGAAAAACGTCAAGGAAGCGCTCACTCATGAGAATATTGCTGTTTACCGATTCACCCGCGTAACATTCGGAATCAACGCCTCCCCTTTCCTTCTCAGTGCAACGATTCTCTATCACTTGAAAAACTATGTAAAAAACGAAGAACTGACTGATGAAATTGCAAGAAACCTTTATGTCGACAATCTATTTGTCAACGCAGATTCCAGGGAAGGAGCTATTCAGAAATACACCGATTTGAAAACAATCTTCTCAAATATGCGGATGAACTTACGCGAATTCATCGCCAATGATGCATACATCATGGACGCCATAAAAGTTTGCGATCAATCACTCAGTCGAGTTCCCAAAGTGCTGGGAGTACCATGGAACTCGATAACAGATCACTTCGAGTTGAAAATCAACATTGATGAGAAGAATTTCGTCAGCAAACGAGTCGTAGCGCAGCAGCTTGCTTCAATATATGATCCCCTCGGATGGTTCATACCATTGTTAGTGAAGGCAAAGCACTTCCAACAACAACTATGGAAACATCATTATGAATGGGATGAACCGCTAATTCCCAAAGACGCAGAAAAATGGTTGCAACTCATGCAAGGCATAAACGGATTCCAACATCAACTTCCCAGAATGATTGCGAACGTCAAAACCGAATATACCCTTGTAACGTATACTGATGCAAGCTCAATTGCAATGACGGCATGCATCTATATTGTCAACGAAACAAGCTCCTATCTTCTGATGGCCAAGTCAAAAATACCACATATGAAGTATCAAGCGACAATACCGAAACTCGAACTTAATGCACTTGCTATCGGAGTTAGACTAACATCCAACGTCTTCCAAAGCATGAACCCTTCAATAAACGTGAAAAACATCTTAATACTCACAGACTCCGAAATCGCTTTGCATTGGATTTCAACACCAAAATATCGAGGTAACGGAGTATTCGTAACCAACCGAGTCAAGGAAATCCATGAAATTGTACAGAATTTGGAGTCGTTGAAACTATCGGTGAAGTTTGGTTACATTGACAGCAGCAAAAATCCAGCAGATTGCGGCACCAGAGGACTTTCAAAAGAAAACTTTGGAAGTCATGTATGGTGGCATGCATACAGCCTTCAACAAATTTCTAGCGAAGGGATGGGGAAGAACCTGCATTCCTTGCAAACATCAGAATACGAAGAATTCCCAAGTGAAGCATGTTTGCACATTGCCCAGTCATCACAAGTCGAGATCATAGACGTCATGGATCTCGAAGCATTCAGTAACTTCACTAGAGCCAAAAGGATTCTCGCATATGCGCTAAGGTTCCTGAAGAAACTGACGTGTCATCTTCATTCAGGGTTGAAAGAAAGGCTATTCGACAGCTTACCATGGCTCGAACATCAAACTCAAGAAGATTACCTAACCGCACTGGACATTCTCGACGCCCAACATGTTCTAGTCCGGAATCATCAGCTAACACACATCAATGCGCATTACAAAAAGGAACTCACAAAAAATCTGAACATGAAGGAGGATCGCGTAAAAATACTGAGAGCATACGGCCGCCTCAACAAATCAGACCTTGATCCTACCGCCAAAAACCCTATCCTTATTGCCCCCAATACCCATCTCGCCCGCCTGATCATTAACGATGCTCATGGCCCATACCACGTAGGGACAGCCCATACCATTTCCAATGTTCGACGTATGTACTGGATCCCACGATTGCGAGAACAAGTCAAAAAGTCTTTGCGAAAATGCATTACGTGCCAAAAAATGAACAATCTCCCCTTTAAGTATCCAGAAATGACTGACCTACCACGATCTCGTGTCACCAGATCGAGAGTATTTCAGCATACAGGATTAGACTATTTTGGCCCGCTGACTGTCTTCCGCGAAGATGGAGAAAAGATCAGTGTTTACGGATGCATTTTCACTTGTACAGTCACACGAATGATACATTTGGAATTGGTACTCGATGGAACGACGGAGAAATTCCTCAACGCTTTCCGCCGATTCGTCGCAAGGCGGGGAAAGCCACAGACAGTCATCTGTGACAACGCTCCTACATTCCTGTTGGGCAGCCAAATACTAGTCCAATCTCTCGGGAAAATTGAAGAAGAACCGTCGATTAACGAGGCGATGAGCAACCACTGCATAACATGGCATCATATAACACCATTTTCACCCTGGAAAGGTGGCTTCTATGAGCGTCTCATAAAGTCGGTTAAAAGCTCATTATTCAAAGCAATAGGAAGGCGGATTCTCAATATCGACCAGCTCACCACGCTCCTGCATGAAATAGAAGCATGTTTAAACACGAGACCTCTCACGTATCAAGAAACTGATCTAGAAGACTTCATCCGCTCCATTCGACCTATTGATTTCATTCAGCACGAAATGGATGTCACACTTCCTTTAGACAATCTCAGTGACGATGACGACGACCCAACCTACCTCCCGACCGCTGAAATCGGACGATTCAAGACGAGAATACAGACACAAAAAGCTCTGAGAAGTTCGTATCAGTTGACAGAACGGTACTGGAACATATGGAAAAATTCCTATTTGTCAGCTATACGCGAACAACATCGACGAAATGTGACAAATCAAAGAGGAAGCGCAAAGCAACCAGTGGAAGGAGAAATTGTTTTAATCGTAGACACCTACCAGAAACGCAATAACTGGAAACTGGGAAGAATATCAAGACTAATACGTAACAGCGATAATGAAGCAAGAGAAGCTGAAGTATACTGCGGAAACAATAACTATATTCGAAGACCCATGAATCTCCTGATCCCACTTGAAATTGGTTCCGATCAAGAGAACACCAAGGAAAGACGTCATACAGAAGTTCAACATCAAGATGAAGAACGCGAAACAGACCAACCGAAAAGTACAAGATATGATTTACGCCCACGAAAAGAAGTCGGAAGAAACAAGAGTGATCTATAGTAAAAATATGATTAAAATTGTAAATTCCTTATGCCTCCCGTGGGAGCTTTCTGTACGAAACATTACCGTTGCGTGTAGAAAGTCATGTAAAAATGAGGTTATGATAGTAAGATTTATGTGGATCTAATCAACTATAGTATATAAGACACACAGAAGGGTGATTCTTCTTCTTCTTCTTCTTCTTCTTCTTGTCCAACTCCACTGTTTCGATTCCGCTGCCGTACGCCGTCAACAATAAAGTGAGAAGTACACAGGAGTACGACAGAAGCACAAGAAGACACACAAAGCAATCGCGTGGCAGGCAAAAGTATTTTACTGCTATATCTGGACCACACGTCACCACACGCATCTACGGAAACACTAGCACACCGAGAATCTTGAGAAATGTGTTTAAAAGGGATCGAGATGGTTTACACATAACAAACTACGACGTCGGTAGCTGATCAATTGGTGTAACAAATTTGAAGTCATCTGGGAAGAGTTCTGCAGCTCGAGGATACAGAAGTTTGTATGTCTGTTTTACCGTCACTTCTGCAGCACCGGCGATCTCACCAATGTCTGAATATTTCCACAATGCCAAATCTTTTCAAAACAAGTTTGAACAGAGTATATGAATTGATCCGAACATTCAAAACACACCTTTTGCTGAACGTTTCTCACTGGACGCCTGTGAAGCCATATAAATAGCGGCTGCAGCGATGGAAATCGGTGAACGGCTGAAATAAAAACTGATAGCGTAATATCTGTAGGAGTAATCAAAGTTGAACATACCCAGCAACAAGGTCCATTTCTACAGCGCGTTTTGCTATACGAGTAGCTGCCGCCTGCAAAAAACTTCAATGATTGATATATAGGGTATCATTGTAGAGATGGAGCACTGATATAAGGTAGCCACAGATTTTGCGCTCCATATTGAGAAGTTTTACTTTATAGCTGCTTATTTTCATTCTATCAGGAGGCTCCGTAGCCTGATCAGCTTAGCGCTTAAGAAGAAGCTGATGCAAAGAGATAGTCGGACGATCTAATCAAATTGTAACCTAACAGAATAAAGGTCATGCAAAATAATGCGATTCAAAGTGGAAACATTTAGCTGAATTCGCAAGCATAGCATGTACTGCTGTTACGGGATACTGAAGCAAATTTCAAAGAACTAGTAAGATCACTGACCTGAATCGAGTTGGGCAAAGATAGATTTCCACAAAATCTCGACATAAAGTCTGCAGAAGTAATTTGTTCGAGATTAGTCTCAAGACTTTTTATGATCAGTTTGAAACAGCGTCCAATTTCCTTCTTAGAAACACGTGAAACAGCACAGATTTCTAAAGCGCAAAGGAATACGCATGATAAAATGATATGTAGTTTGAAACTGTGTACATCATGATGACATTTGAAAAAAAATTGAAAACATAGGGTTTGATAAAAAGGAACCAGCACCTTTGAATGTTCTCGGAACTCCTTCCTTTCGACAAGCTATATAGAGACAAGCAGCAGCCTGTGCCTCATTATTCTTTCCTTTGAGAGCCTTGCTATCCAGAACATCTTTGAAGGTCTTCGAAGCCAAATCCTAAAATTGAATAAGATTGGTGGAAACACAAATACAACCTTCTCGACGATATTAACACCTTGTTCGTGAACTAATTGTCATAAAATTAGAGGAGTACTACACTACTGTTTTAGCACAAAGCATTACACTACCAAAAGAAAAACAGTGATAATGAAAAGCAAGTTTACCTGAATACTTTTTGCAAGATGAATTCTTTCACTCATTTCTCTGATAACACTCATTGCTTGCGTCATTTGACGATCGGTATTGTTCATGCTCTTTCGCTGGGCGTTAGCAAGGCTTAATGAGTACACATCGCTATTAGTCAAATTACGAAAAAACCATATTGTGGCCTCGTCTAGAAGCCAGGAACTAGACGCAGTACATGTATGGGAAGCGCGCGACCACAGAGAAGTCGACGAAGCTATTCACAGAGGCGGCTGCTCCTCCGTGACCGCGTGCTATACTCACACCCTATTAAAGGTACACGAGTAGAGCTCAATGAATGAATGAAAATAGTCTGAAAATACCTCGTGTCGCCATCACTGGCGCCAAATCCAACAGCAATACTTGTTGACAAATCTCCTCCACTGAGAAGAGGATTTTCAGGAGCGCCTACACGAGATGGATCAGCGCCACTCCTTTCGTTTGAAAACGAACGCCATTCGGTACCAACGTCAACAAGTCTCGAAACACCGAACATTATTGCCAAAACTCAACTTCGAAGACCTTGAAATAAATATCAACACAGAACATACCTGTCACCAACCACTAGACCACACTCTGGACAAACAACATCACCGGCTCGATGATCCTCAACCAAGTGGACATTCGGATGAATAGGACATTCAACCGAACTCATACCTAAAATGCTAGTCCGCGCCTCTTGGCAGCGAGCAATATTTGTCGCAAAATAAAAACAATACAATAGATAGAATCTGGCATGAACCTGAGTCGCAAAAGGGATAGCTGACTAGAAAGCATTTATTGGAAGCAGATTACAAGGGTAAGATATAAATGCGATTACAAAGTTGCAAAATAATAGCACTGTAAATAAATAATAACCCATGCAAGCACTACCTCTAATGCAGTCCCCTCTTTACGAAGTAGCGAGTCCCATTCTTGAATCGATGAATTTCGCCACCAACTTCTGTTCAGGTGGAGTAAAGGGAACCAAATTAAACAACGAAGGCGATAAAAGCGTACTACACAATGAAGATACTGTACAGTAGAGCAAATGCTCGCCACGAGCAAGTTCCTTTGCCAATTCCTGTTGATGATTGTCCATTAAGTCTTCATTCACTACAACTACAAATGGGCGGCGTAATCGCAGACATTCCAGACACGTACCGGCTCCTGCGTGCCCGATGACAACCTAAAACTCTTGCAATTATTGTAACACATGAAAAGTCAATATTTGTATTACCATAGCTTCCTTCATGTCGTCATGAATGTTTGGTTTGAAACGGTAGAACTCTACTGGCAAGCCGCAGCACTGAAAGCAGAAATTTAATACCAAACACTGTATAAACTTCGGTCAATCATTTGATCATGTTTTATTTATCCGACTATTGCTTTTATTCCAGAGTAATATAGATGTAACGAGAAAGCCACTCAACTTTCACTCCCACCTATTCTTCAATCTTGATTTTAATCATTCTTTTAGATCCCAAAAATTCAACTTAATTCCAATTGAACTGAATTATCTATCACGCTTTCACAAAGCCCATGAGCTTTCATCGAGCTACTACACTGAAAAAATCTGAGTTGCGAGTTAAAAACAGAGTACATCGGAAAAAACAGTACTGAATCAATCACTATTCAATTAATAGGGAAGTGGGTTGAGATAAGAAACGCCTGATCAAGAAAAAGTTACCAAAACCGCATTAAGAAAAAGTTACCAAAACTGCCTTACCTCCCCTTCTCCTTGATCCGCGACCTTGCCTCCGAAAACACGTTGCCTCACCTCGTCACTCCATTCACCAGCACCAAGTTGAATTGTGATTCTTTTCACTCCTAAAGTCTTGAGTGTCGAGGTACACGTCTCAGTCAACACCTATAATGAAAACATTTCCAGAGTTTTTACAACAAAAAGAAACTATGTAAGTAGAGCTTCATACCTCATTGACCAGCTGATCAAACCTTGTAGTACCCACTGTGACGAAACAGGTCATCTACTCGAAAGCATGGTAATCATAACAGGAGGCAGTTCTTCAATAATTCCAATAACTAGTGAAACGATCACCATTCTGCGACCACACGAGCCACTCAGAGAATTTATTCATACAAAACAAAGGGATTAGTCTCTTATGAATGAACAGTTTTAAGGGAATAAAGACATGACTATTGAACAATAATAGACAAATAGATCGAAGTTATTACTTCATTATAAGCTAAATTCGGAGAAAGCAAAGGTAGAGCTGCCGCCCGAAGCGACAACTCGGCCCTGACACCATATCTGAGTTCTGCTCGCGTGGACACCAAACATTCCTAGTGTGCCGCCCTGCGCCTGGTTACTCTGATTCGAAACTCCCCATGCTGACTCAAAATGACTCCAAAAACTCGATGTTAGCTATAAGTAGCAATATATTTTGCATTGACTTATGATATTCCGCACTGAGGCTCCTTCTCGGCTCCTCTCCCAATTTAGCCTATGAAGGTACACCTTGAATTCAGAGAACTTCTAATTATTATATATTTAAGATCACCTGTTTTTTAAAGACTTTAACATGACAATCGGATCTTAGACTCTATGATAGCGAAAATGTTCTAAACAAAAAAGTTGGTTAAAATAGAAAACGGTAACAACGTGGAACGAGATTCCAAACAAATAAACCAAGAAAAGGCACTTCAAAGTCGGAGGGGGGGGGGAGAGTCGTACTAACAATTGCAGGGTACAGAGTCCGATTATGTCAGGGTGATAATGAAAAGAAAGGTCGAAAGTTCACATTATCACATGATGGGACAAAGCAACGAGGTTAAGTAGGAAAAAAGTGCCAGAAGTAGGTGTGGTCAAATCGTGGATCACGATTACGGACTTTGTTGAGCAGTATCTGCTCTCATTCAATTATTCAGTTACGAACATTTATCCCCTTCATAACGCAAGGCTTCCTCGAGCCTAAGTCTCTGCAAAAGAAAAAAAACATGTTGGCCAATAACACGGTTGAATATTCTTTCCCACAAATAGCACTCGAAAGAAATTTCAAGTGACTCAGTGCCTAAATTGGAATCCATCGCAATCAATTGCCGCCTTCATATCTGTTTAACCACTGACCCTTAATCGTTCAGTTTTGCTTTTTCGGTAGTGAATCCGAAGTATTGTGATGTCTTACCAGTAGACAAGAAAATTTACACCAAATGATTAAATTCAAACCATTTTCGAGAGCGCTCCAGCCTCCCACTAGGTGCGACAACAGTGTTGAAGCGATGAGTTGGGATTTATGCTGGCAATCAATATTCCTCATAATCACTATCGCAAAAAAGCTGAATGCGAACATTACAAATACCCTAAGCCTCCTCCCTTCGATTTCTACCTGCAACGCTGTACTCCATAACAGACATAAATAGACATAGAATGAGGACGAATTAAGCCACCACCCAGCCACTCATAAGCGACCTAGTATGAAGTCATGGAAGATTGTTAATAAGAGCGGTCTAGGTAGGGTTGTAAGACCCTACCTAGACCGCTCTTATTAACAATCTTCCATGACTTCATACTAGGTCGCTTATGAGTGGCTGGGTGGTGGCTTAATTCGTCCTCATACTAGGTCGCTAACGAGTACCAAAACCCGATGCATAATCCAGGTGGTCGGCCTGAGCAGTGCGTTTGACACTCATGTGACATCTGAGCGCCTTTGTATGCCATTTTGGCATTCTGAAAAAACTCACCAATGAATGGATCACTAATTTCTGGGAACGAAGCTCAGATAGAATATCGAATAGCTGGAATTTGACCTTCTTTTCCAGTGATCCATCCTGGAACAACACAAACTGAGCGGTTCTGTCACACCGAAACGGAATTTACAGAAGAATTTCACTACCACTTCGATATTGATGATCGTGGAAGTGACTATTAAGCTGCAAATTTCCCCTTGGAGTTAGTAAATGACCTTTAACGGTAAATTTTGCCGAATTACCAACTATACCAAAGACGTTTAATCACAAATCTTTTTGCACTATCACAGCTCTTGAGATAATCTTCAGAAAAATTGCATAGTGAAGCTGAAAAACTCACCGTTGGGGCGAAACCGCTCCTACACATGGAGTTTAAATGCAGTACCAAACGCTCTACAGCACGTGATTCAACCTCCATCTTCTCAACAATAGCTAGTATGTTCCTGTTTTCCTCACAACAACTGCTTTCTCCAGAATCTTTAGCGAGCACTCCATTAGTTGCGCTGTAATGGCTGATAGTAAGGAAAGATGAAAACAAAACGAATATACTAACTACAGCCTTGAAAACAGTGATCCTTAATATAGTCAGCTTATGCACACAAATATAATTTCAGATACCAATACTAAACCAACTGCTAGATACAGAGGTGCCTTGCTAAATGGAAGAAAATCGGAATAGTTAGGGATATCGAAGAAATTCTCACCCGGAAGAAGTGTCGGAGTCATCCACTCCCTGAACGAGCCTGGACTTTTTCACTACGTTCTCATTGTCTGCCACAACTGACACAAATCTAAATTTCCGCAAAACATGTTAATGAAGAATATGATAAAAGAAAGTGTGTCCTACCGTTATACCACAGGTGAAGCTATTAAAGAATAGAATCAAAGCAACACACCTTTTCTTCAGACGCGATCGATTTCCAAGACGATCCGTCCCTAGAAGAAAAAAAATGGGCGAAGACAAAAAGCGAAAAATGCGAGCAAAGCAGTGGAGCTATAAGAATTATATACTATTCGAACAAAACTATCTAACATGACCGAGCTACGAGTTTTCTAAAAACCTTCGACAAAAGAGGTTCAATTTCGTCCTTTCTTGGACATCCTGGGTAGAAGGAAAAAGAAAAAGGGAAAAAGATAGGAGATTATGGGAGAGTCAATGGTTATCTGATGAACTATAAAAATGCGGCTCTGTGGTAACTTACAAGCTTCATTTCCAAGGTACAATGCTGGAATCAGGCCAGCGCTCTCTTTGTTCTGAAAACAATGACTTTTACAACGCTATAACTCATCATTATTCAAAAATGTCAGAGACGAAATGTACCGAGAGAGCTCACCGAAAAATGCCGCGTACAAACAGCTATGCCTTCTTTGTACCGGAAGGATTCGTCAGCTTCAGAAAGAGCGATGACCCATCGAGCGTAAAGAGGGTCTTCTGGAAGGTCCAAAAAATACGCGGACATTCGGAGAAAGAACGTGAAATGGCTCACTCGATTTAGGGAAAGGAACACAAACAGTGTCCTCTTCGTTATAGATGCAATTATTAACAGCACATCGTCCTAAACGAAGGGGCCCCAACCGATTTAGTGAACTGTTGATACCCTCTGTAATCAGCCGGCGAAATACGGAGGGATCCTGAAATGACGATATCCATATTATTACCAGAAGCTGGAAAAAACGAACATCCGAAGGGAAGATTCTTCGAGTTACCTTCATAGTACCCCTGGTATAGCGTTTTCCATCCGTGAAATGCATTTCACAGATGTGTGCACCCTCCGGCAAAGTGAAATTGAACGGAATAGGCAAACCGAGGCCCATTTGTATGGCTATGCGCCACTTTCCATGGTCAACACTGAGGTGAGAAAAGATCTGTAGATTATCAGTGAGATTCCTTAACAAAATAAAGAAACTCGTTTAATTTATTCAAATATGTTTACCTATTCACTGGAACTGTGAACATCTTCATGCATCTGCCAGTGAAAATAGAAATATCGGTGGATTTATAACGGCAGCCTAGAATAAACAAAATTTTACGACTTTGCTTCATGCTTTGGCTTGTTCCATTACTTTTCCGCTTTACCGAAACAATCGTAATTTCTTTTACTTCTACGTTTATTACTGACTTCAGCTATTATTTGGTCGAAGCGAAACAGGATACAAATTCCTACGTCGAATCAACTCCTGCAGTCGTTTTAGCCTATCAGAGACGAAGGGTTTCGCAAAGGTAACTGTATCCGTCCTTCGTGCTACCAACATATTTTCTTTTTTCACACCCATTTCTCCTTCTTAAATTTTACATCCACAATTAGGCTAGATTTACAGTGAAACAAACCTGGAACACTGCAGGAAAGCGGACCATCTGAAGGTAGTGGCAAAACACCATTTGGTTCTAAATAACAAGAAGTTGTGATAGTAATACTGAAAAATGAGCCATCGCTAATTACCTAGTTTGTCTATTTCAAGATCTTCATAGCCCATTTCGGACAAGAATAAATAGCGACGACGTAATTTTGACTGCAACTCCTTAAAATGCTCTCATGTGAAGCAGCTGTAGACGAAGAAATAGCAAGAGACCCACATCTCGGGAAATTGGCAACTTGCCGGGAAGATGGTACATAGGCGCTATATGAGCACCTGGATCACCAGGTTCTGTAGAAAAATGACGGCAACACACTCGAAAAGGGAATGAAATCAGCTGTTCACGTGAAGCGATAAGAGTTGGTGGTGACGATTCACCTTAATTATCAATGGAACTATTCAAAGAAGACGAATTCACCATTAATTAACTCAAATACCGGTAGCAGTTCTAAGATGGTTGATGAATTTGATGATGTAGTCGTTTTGGCGACTGATGTCCGACTGAAAGAAAGGCAATATGCTATTACGAACCAGGTCAAGGTAAAGGTTGGATTTGAAACTTTCAAATAATTCTAGCAACGACACTGACACTTCCATCATTTTGGTCTCATGGTAGCAAATAATGTTGGCAGTAAAATCAAATCAGCATCAAAGAAAATAGGACCGAGCCTATTAATAGAGTGGAAAACGGTGGGGAATAATCGCAGTATAGAAACTCACCACACAGATACAAATCCACTGGATGGCGAGTTCAACTTTGGATGGGAGAGTGCATCTCAATTGTATGCTGTCAAACGGGCCACCCTTGTATACGCAACGATCCACAAAACATTTTAGTTTCCTGCGTGTAGGCTTTACCTAAAGAACGGCAAAGAAACACTCCAAAGAAATGTTCTTCGAAAAAAGGAGGGCTAATTTGAACTACTGCGCACCTGAGCAGCATCCACGATGCACCCCTCTTTTCGTAATCTTGACCACAATATTTGCAGTGAAGGATGCAGCTTACCATCGTCATTCGCTTCAACGGCAGAGAACTTGTCTGCATAACCAGAAGAAGAAGGCGATGGCACAGGCTCCTATACGATGAAAAATGAGGGACCGTGAAAGCTGCGGAGAATTAGAAACCAACTTGGCCATCGTCCACAATTTGGAGAGAATCATGATCCTCAAATGAATCTTCCATCGTTCCTAGAACAGGCTACTAGAGCAGGCGCTGACTGCAAGGTAGTTAGAAAAACATACCACAACATGCGTTCGACTCTGTGGAAAGGTGTTCGGACCTACAAATACAAACAATTATTTCCTTACATTCTCGAGGAAGTAGAGTGTTTTTGCAAAAAATTATAATCCAGAAAAATTGATATCCTTGTGGAATAAGATTACACTTGGCATGGTCGAATCAGCGAGCTTTTCAAATATGATTTTCAAGAATGAAGGAAAAAGGAGGGAGCTAAGAGAAACAAAAATTTTGAAGATAATCGGAAAACCAACGGTGCTTCCGGCGAGTCACTCGATCTTGAAGTCATGCATTGCAAAGAGTTACAGACCGAATTGTTCGCCTGGAATTTATGCAAATACTCATAGGAAATTCAAGTTGAAATTAAGACTCACCATTTCTGAACAGTCCTGAGAATTTACTTGTTCACAGTGGTCTTCAGCGGAAAACTGGTCTGCCTGTTCATGTTCATCTCCCATCGTGGCTTAACGAAAGCCTCAAAATTTTGAAGCAAAGCAAAGCAAACCCTTTAGATAAACAATGGACCAGTAGTAGCCGATTTTGATGTCAACGTGGGCACGATCTCGAAGCTTGTTTACTATCAACTTTACATTAGAATGTTAACTATTCATCGTACAGCAAACAAAGGGAAAACGCGTAGAGATCGATGTCATGTTCAGAGCTCCGTCTTTCTATGAGCAGCTGCTGGCTCGAAAAGATACTCCATGTACACTTCGTACGGATCGATTTCATCAAACTTGTGGAAAGAGATCGGTGAGATTCTTCTGAATTGGATTAATCCCCTCAACAAACAACAAACAAGCAAGTGTGAAAAACTGAAAATCGGAAGACAAATGCTCAAAAGCGAAAGAACGTACTGGATATATTCTTCTGGATAGTCGATCGGACGGGCTTGATGGAATGCGGCATTGTGAATTATGGCTACTTTAAATCTCATAGAACACATACCTAGGCAAAAGTACATAGGCTCACTAGAACCTAAAAATTCCTTCACCTATATACCAATAATCATGTCATCAGGTGCGTCATCACTTGGGCATGCACATTTGGAGACTATCGTACGAGCAGCGGAAGGAGAAAATACCATTCTCAAAAAATATGGTAAAAACTAATTTCAGAAAAAAAACTAACGCTAAAATCACCAGGAAATGCATATAAAATGTTACCCTGCTCCACCCGTCGGGTAATCGTAGCCAGTGGCGCCAAAACTAGAGAATCCGTAACCATACCTTTCACCTATTATGATCTATAATTACAATATTAAGAAAGCAGAATCGACCAAGGAAAGGGCTCGCTGAATGTGCCCTGAATTTCAACAAAAATAAGAGACAGAGTAAATGTATGGCGTACAAATGACACACCTTTTCACTATTATCGTGGCACGAAAGCAATCGTAGTAATCGAGGAATACTTATTAAGGTGTCATCATCAGAAATTAGCAGCCATGAGAACTTTGCACCATCGTCTAGTAATTTGACAAAACGTTTTAATATCACGAATGTTTTGCCACAATGTCCTGGAAAGGTGTCTTAGTTTAGAGCGATAAGTCTGATGAATATGGTAGTTGGGATGGTGCTGGGATTAGAACTTTGAACCAGAATATTTTATAAGAACGAAAACGAGCATTTCGTCAGGTATCATCGACATATACTCCAAAAATTATTTATGTTATGCATCAACTTTCGCAGAAGAGGGCCCTGTGCAAGCAAATCAATTTCAAAACACATGTCAATATCAGAATTTTCTTACAAGCATGGATTTAAAAAGAAATTCAAAGGTCATATATTTCATATCATGGAAGGATAAGTAACTTGCAAAACTTGCACAGGAGTGAAATTACCCAAGTAGCCCATTGCCAACAAGGTGAAAACAAAGGAAACGCAAAACGAATGTCTAGAAAGTGGCACTAACTCAGCAAAGGAACAACCAGATTGTACCTCGTTCCGTATTGGGTATTCCAGAATCGATTGTAGGAATGACATTATTTACCAAATCGCTGAAATATTCGATAGATGGTAGGGCGGCGCTCCAAGTTCTCTTAATTACCGGAACTGAAACTTGTGGTTAGTCAATGCTCATGAAACAACAGAAGCAAAAGAACGGGAAAATAAATACGCACTGCGAGTAGTGTGGTATTCGCTGAATGTTTTTACGCCAACGTATATATCCTGCGGTTTGATGCCAGGCTCTACTGCACATTTGGTTTCCTAAAATAAGAGCTCATTTGAAATAAAAAACTGCTAAGACAGAAGTTGCTAAGAAATTTCGAATGAACAGGCACTATGTCCACTCCTTAAAGCTCCTCTCTACCGATAAGAAATATAGCCTCTTCTATATCATCTATATCATCATAAATAACATAATAGCGCTTTTTTCGAATTGCTGTTAGAGTAATAAGAGGTGAATTCAGATGAGAAATGAGCAGGTTGCTATCTCGTCTTGACACACATTTTTGAATGGATGTTCTAAATGGTTAGAAAGAAGTTTATCACTGCATAGCAGAAACTAGCCTCGAATGAAATAGCACAACCAGTCATCTTTCGGCTACAGAATCGATCTGGGTGAGATCGCAGTATCGTTTTACCTTCCTTTAGAATCAATCGCGCCAACTGGAAATGTAAAATTAATGAGAGTAGAGAAATGGTTCTGAAGTAATACAACACCCATCTCCAAACCAGAAAATCAAAATCTTACCTCGTGCTTAGGATCAATTGTGAACGCGTCCGTGGCTTTGGCAGCTGTGGTATTCATGGCAATAGCCAAACTACAAGTAGCATGCATATAAAACCTCATTCTATCAAATAGAGGTTTGGTAAGGGTTTCTTTCAAGGAACAAACCTTGTAAGGAGCGCATCGGATAAAACGAAACCTGTGGCGAAATCAGGATACAGTATCATATCGCGCTCCTCATGACCGAAGAAATGGTGTATGATAGTAGGACTAAAACACAATGTTAACAGAGCGCTATTTAAAAATGACAGCGAAGGGAGAATTTTCCTCCTATCGAAGAGTGCGTGTCCCAAGAAAACTTTTTCTGTTGACTTAAAACCTTTCAGGAACGAAAATAATGTAGACACATCCACATGAGACTCCTCCTCCAAGAAAACGTACCATTCTGATCGAGCTAACGAAGAAATTCTGAAATTTAGGCGAATTCTCCGAATTCTTTCTCTTCTGAATTTATGATTATCACAAAGTTCAAAGAAAGGGAAATGCTTCATAGGTTGATTAGGATCGAAAAACCATAGGTCACCGCAGCGGTGACTTTAACAATGAGGAGATTGTCAAACCTACTAAAAAGCGTCCATGTATTCCAATAACCGGCAATATCCGGGAAGTCCACATGAGGAACTATCACCTCCACACTCTGAAAGAACAGCGTGTCGTTCACCTCTTTTTGTTGCATATACGGATTACCTCTCCAGAGCTTTCGATCTGTTGTGATAGCGAGTCTTTGAGCGCAGCTGTTTTCAAATTGTCAAACTGAGAATGCTGCCCGATAATAACAAATTTCGCAAAACCTACAATAATGCCATTGTGAATAGAACAACAACCCAAAAAGGCATGGAACAGTACAAAATTTGTTCTTATAGCAAAATGTCAACAAAATCAGCAGATTATCACCTAGCTGCTCTAACAAGAAATGAGAAGAATATCCATTTAGCCACAGATAACAACCTGGACAACAAGAAAACAGCTGAGTAGAAATGAAACCTACTGGTTTGTGGATCAGCCAAGTGAACCAAGGACGCCAGTGAGGTCAGCAGACATAACAGGATCCGAACACCCACCGAGGGATCCATCAGTAATGGTTACTCATGAAAGAGGGACGTGAATGCGTTGAACTCAGCGCGAGAAATCGCCTGAAAAATGCTCTTCTAGAAACAAGAAAACAAATGAAACTCAATGAAGAAAAAAGGAACGTACTAAATGGTTAGGAGAAAAGTTAGTAGCCAGCAATCTTAATTTCCACCGGCAAGTTGCATTCGATTAACTGGGCGATTCTGAACAAATTCAACATGAAACACAACAACAAGTTTTTATCGGGGCTAGCATGATTAGCGTAAACAGGCCGGAGCGATAGACTGGACAGAACCATAAACATGGGGAATAATCAGAGCCAATTATAGCAAGGGAAAATTTTATCACAGCATCAACAACATCGACCTTAGGCTTTACCAACCCATAGGTTCGATGGCTCTACATGATTGGTCAGACCATTAAGAAAAACATCATTGCATACAATGTTACTACTAAATTGACACGTTGTTGTGAAAAATCACATAAGTACTCGCGCTGAAAACTATACAAGTCAAAACAACATACCACTCATGAGAAAGAACAGTAAATCGATATGAAATAGTCATGGTCTACTGATCTGACTGAAACTACCAATCATTAATAACAACACGAAATTCTAATAGTTTACGATATTCGCAAAAGCTAGGAAGGAGTTTGATATACAGCTGAATAAACAGTAATCCACGAAACCATAAATGTTGCAAACGCGGATCCGAATCCTTCTTTAGCGAGTTCCCAAAATCCTCCTACGTCATCTTCATCTACCTGAATGTGAATGAAAACGAGATGATTAAAGAAGGGTGTAAAAAGAAAATAAAGGGGTGAAGTCGGAGAAGAAAGACGAAGTCAGATTCTCGACCGTTCGTTTCCAACGAGATTGGTCTGCAGCCATAAAATGTCGTGTTGACGCTGTTCTACTTTTCACATCGTTACGCATCAATAAGGTCATCAAGCATTTCTTTGTCAGCTTGTCGTTCGAAAGAGCATTGTAGTGCGATGGATTTTGTTGACAACTACGAAGACGCTGTGACGTGTGGCTAATTACAGTCGTAGCGTAACATCACACTGTCAGAGTACAGCGTTAGACGTTGGGCGAGAAGTCGCGTCAGCGTCCGCGCCACCGCTGTCCTTGTCAGTGCCGGTAACCTACTCACAACAATGGTCATCGATCGATACCGCTCGGGTCAGCGGTGTTTAAATTCTTGATCGAGACCTCATTGGTTGTACTACTCACTTTCCAATTTTTTTTTGTATATGAATCTGACATTTTCTCTTTGACTAATAGAGTTTAATGAGATGGAGTTAAACAATTACGAAAGAACTCATGCAGCTCTGCTTGAAAAATAGCATTTTTCACTGAAAACACCGTCAGCGGCGACGCGGACGCCGACGCAGCTTCCATGCTCCGCGCTCAACGCTCAGTACTGTACTCTGGAAGCGGCAAAAAGGAAAAGAAGAGCTTTCAAAATACATTCCTCCACATTTCTCTGCTCTGCCATTACTGGTCTTTTGAACGAGTGAAAATCTCGAGCCATCTTTTTGATTCTTCAAAACTCCTAGGCTTAGTAAACAACAGGTTCGTAAACTTGATGACGGATCTAAGATCTAGCGAAACTACCAGAATTTCTATGAACTTTAACATAAACACGCATTCATCGATAGTCGGTGGACAGACTTGAAATACCACAGGGAAAAGAATTAGTGGGTTACCCACCTGTTGGAATTTCACTACAAAATGTTGAGCAACCATTGTTGATATTGCAACATAGGCTAAAATAGCCAATATTCCATGCATTGAAGCGGCACCAAATGCGATTCCAATTATAAGCGATAACAACTGGAAAAGATCACCTTCGCGGAAAAATACAAAAAGTAGAGAATATCAGTAATTACGCAATATCCAAATACAGAGAATGTACTAACTACGTATGTGATTCTTTTTCGCACCTCTGCTCTCATTATAGGTTCAGTTCTCACTCAACGAGTTCTCTACTATGAATAAAGTCAAATTACCTGCTTCCCCCAATATACGACATCAAGTAGCTCATCTTTATCTGACCATTCGCTTCCAGCCCGAAGAGCTTTGCCTAACTGAAAAAACTCCGGTTGTGCAGAAAGATTGAAAGAAAACGAGGTAGTTAGCACTTAAGTTGGAAAAAGCTTGGATCTCAACACTCATTCCATAGAATCTCATAAAGTTATCTGGGCTCAAAACGCTCAGAATGATCCATGGAGGGGCTAGTCCGGCCTGGACCAAAGGCAGAACGTTCTCAGTTAGGATTGAAAAATTTAGAAGAAGAGCTCTTAAAAATACCTTATGGCTAACCTAAGAAGCTTCCACAGCTTAGAGGGACAGGGTATGTTGGCTCAAAATCAATATCCATCTTCAGGAGCAAGCGCTAATGGGGGAAGGAAAAAAAGCAAAGGCAGCCTGCGGACTTCCTAAATGGTGGTGCTGAACATAAGCTTCGCGCTCTTACTGTATTCAAAATAACTAGGTTTTAAATGGTCTTATGGGTCTGTTCCTTCGACCCTTCATCAACAAACATCATCTCCCTATATGGGAGTGTTTTAGTTCCCTTTACAAATTTAGAAAGGGTGAAAGCTATAGTCGAAACTTTCAAACAAAACTACTTTGAAGGGTTATGCCACTTTTCAAGGTGCACTCGTGTGACGGAAACCACGTCATATTCTTAACAAACAATATAAAATGGTTCAATTATTGGTCTCCTTGCCGGTCCAGTGGTTTTTCACTGTGTTTCTGAACAGTCGTTCACAAACTTTGAGTATGGTTGTTCACGACTGTACATCCCGATGCAATAGACCTATCAGGAATATATCTGCACCATGAATTGAGGGGGACGCTTTACAACTGAAATTTTACAAATGGCTGAACAAAAACAATGTATCTTTAAGACCTACCGATTCTGTCCAACTGTATTCCTCGGCTACGCTAGGCGTTCTCTTCGAAGTTGACATAGTTGCTGTAAAAGGAGCCCAACTAACAAACAATTCTGTTAGATGAGCGACTAGCTTTGACAAACGAGGGCAATTTCACCGAGGAGAAAGCCACCGCAGAGCAATAGCACCTGTGCACACTTTCGGAAATTCCACTGGCATTAACAACAGGTTACGTGACTGCTTGAACTTTCTCTGCATCCCTGACGGCAAGAGGCTAGAGCGCAGAGAAAAACACCCCGGGTGAAGTCTACGGCGGTGGTGGTGGGGGTCCCATTGGACAGGCGAGCACAACACCCAAAGACCACATCAGAGGGGAGTGCGCCAGACGAGGGCAGAAAAATGACGCATCCGCCAAATTTAAAGGAACCGAGTTCAAGTAGTCCGTAGGCGTTAACAACATTGGAGCGCGCTCGTCCAACCCACCAACTCACCAGTCATTCCTTATTGAAATATCTCTCGATTTGTTATGGCACAAAGTCAGGCATCTTCATCTCACGATCATAAACATAGCAGAGCCTAGTCGAACAGCGAAGACCCCCGATGACGGTTGGAGTGTGATGAGACTTCTCAGGTCCCGCCTACTTGGCTTACCCTCGAAATCGTATAGGCACTCGAAAAGGGGTTTTCCTGATCGAAAAAAGATTCCTCGAGGGAGGGTTGGTGCTTGTATGTATTGGGCATAATCTCTTACGAATCTGGCTCCAAATACTGAGCTTAAAACAATCTGGGGTGGGTCTCCAGGCGAGATACAATCCGACACAGTCTGAGAGCGTAAATCTGCGCCCTTGGAGCAAATGTGCTGCCAAACAAACTACACATCGTTACCAGTAGGACACTTTTTTGAGTGCTTAAATATTATTCGAAAATATTAAAAATATGAGCCAACAAGGAAGGCCAGTACAGTGGTAAAAAGGATTGTGTGCAGTGGAAAACCTCCGGGGGACGACCGCAACTGATGTGGAAAAGCATGAAAACGTTTCTGTCTGATTCCACCAAAACCAGTTTTATCGGTTTTGTCTCGCAAAGTGCATATCATCATTAAACAACATGGACGCTTCTCAGACCGAAAAGTTTCTCGGTTTCCCCAAACACGTCTTGGCGAAACCGCAAGTTGGGAATATCGTGAGGGTTCGGCGTGGAATATCGTGAGACCTATTCGTTGAAGGAAGCCACTCTATGGGTATAATTCAAAGCACAGAAATATCTGTATACATATGTAAATGTTAAAATGGCTTACAGTTGACCTATTTTGTAGCCGAGTTTTCCATCACGGTCTAGTCTTATTCGGGTAACGGAACTTCTCCCTGATTGCGGCATTCTCCCTTGCGGCATGCGGCAAATGTCTCTGCAATTACAGTACTCACCCCGCCCCTCACCAATCGATATGACGCAATATTTTTCGTTGGTTACCTTTCTTTTTTGTTGGTTTTGATCGTTTTTTATCTTTCTTCTCCTTGTTTTTATGTATATTAGACTTGTTTAATTAGAATGACTCCTCCTATATTAGCGACGATCAATACCGCATTGGAATTGGAGGGAGCAGCCAGCCAATTCAAATAATTAAAGGACTCCCTACCTCACAAATTGCGCGCTACATACGCGGCGGGCGCGGCGTGCGCGACGCCGTCTTCGGGGAGATGTTCCCGGACCCGTCTTATTCATATGGGTTTTGAGCGAGTAATACAATCAGGAATAGCAACTGCACAATATCTGTCATTTAGAAAGCATGACCGAGGAACTTCCAATTGTACAAGGAACTGCCTATTATGTTGACTTCTGAAAGTCACTGAGTACTTGAAATATTACTGTGATTCGGAGAAGACCTATTCATGGCTTATACTGAGGAGTGGTAGATCCAAGCGACATCACATCAGAACTGGCCACTTCTATCTCACCTTGTAATTAGGTTCAGTTCCATTCATTTCTAATTCCCAGTTGTAAAAGGAAATGCCTTATGCTGACCTCTGAAAATCACCGTGTACGTATCGCCTTTACTGGACCTGACGTCCTATAGATCTGCCCGCTAGCGGCATTGACCCTCAGTTGTTTCTCCTTTCAGCCCCTGCTACCATCCACTAAGATACACAGGGTGCTACGTAGGGGGTGTGGTGCAGTAGGAACGAAATAGTCGCGTCGCGGCGAGAGACGTCGCGCGCGAAGGAGTGTGGCAGAATGCTGCGCCAAGTAAGAAATACAGGAACAAAAGAACTTACAATAGATCATGCCAAAAGTAATAATTGCTTAGCGATTGAGCTGTATGAAGGACGCCAGAACTGTTATAACGAGGCAAATGGTGTCAGTCTCCCCCGTGCAGGTGCGCACTGTGAAAAGAAAGTTCAAATTTCAAGTAGAAGACTACGGTAGGCCGAGAAATCATGGCTGCTCGCGGTGGAGTCGGGTTCGAGATCCATGAAACTCTCTTTCCTCCCCTCTACATGCCATGGCCTTCTTCTTGGGAACTTTGCGCAAAGGTCGGCAATAACCAGGTATAACTTGTTTCTCACAATTGGGACCGTTTTTCGAGACCCTAGGATTCATGCGGAAAAAATTGAGCGGCTCAGGTGGGGAGCAACTTCGAGGATCCTTTTTAGAACTTCCTTAGTTCTTCTCTATCATGACCACAGATTTGGGAATGTTGCTGGAGAAAATTTACTAGCAGTGAAACCAGCTCATTTCAAATTGCGGTTACCTAATAATCCTCGTACTTAGAAATTACCGTGTCATGCTTTTCACTGCTATTTTGAAGCCACCCATTCCTACACAGTTATTCCAGAAAGCGGGTGATGTAATTGTTTTGAGGCGCGCCGTGATTTGGCTAGAGGCGCTAATTAAATTCGAAGAAGTGAAGCCGAAGTGAAGTGGAGGACGATTCCTCCTTCTCATTGATTGTCAGCTTCAGATTAAGTCTCTATATCACTTACTTTATTTTTTCGATTATATGGGGTTTTCGCGGATTTAGCGCCGGATCCCCCTTATTGTCTCTCGAACGATTTCGTTGCTATTTTTGGAATTCCCCATTTGGAAATCCCCTCTATTGCTCTAATCATCTCCTCTCAATACCTATCATCCCCCTTTTTAGTAAAAGGAATGCTATTACCATGCCCTCACTGAAACGGGCCTCCTGGCTAATATTTTCTGATAGAGGTATATCTCATTACTTTTTTCTATCGACATGACGTCAACGAATGGTAAGCGCACCATGGGCAGTGGAAGTAGCCATTCGGCAAGTTACTACCTATTTGTGGTCAAAACACTTCAGTCCGTAAGCCAAAATGGCGTCATTCACTGCTTGAATCCGAAATTAGGCCATTTAAACAAAGCAGAAAAAATCAGATCTTGTACGGAGAATTTTATTACTACCAACCTAGTAACCACAAGCATGGTCCGAGTATCAAATCTTAGTCAGTGACTATTAGACCTTCCAAGTCTCTACAGCATTTTACCTTCACGCCCCAGGTTTATGTGGTGCCGAACATGTGATTCAGGCCGTGGCGCAGATTCAGGTATACTCTTATATAGGCCAATATGGGGCAAATACGCAATCAACTACCGCTACGTCCAAAATTGATAGCCAGATGCAATGCACATTCCAAACGACAATGAGAATACCAAAACCTTTGTTTTCTATTTCTTAATTCTATCCATCATTTTGTTTGCAAGAGGGACGTTCACCCCAGTTGTAGTGAATTGAGGCAACTTGTTGATCTACTTCCTCCCAATTTTGAAGTTTTTCCTCCTTAAATATCAATCCAAATACGAACTTCTGTGGGTTGGTGAAGAAATTGGTCGTGGGCTTCGAGAACTCGTAGTGATGCCGGGCCGTACGCGATTAGTTCATTCGCTCGAGTTCACCGCAATAAAGTTTTCTTTAGAAAAAGTTCAATCAGTTGACCATAATTCCTTTGTTGAGGCCAAAAAGCTTAGTAATACCCAATTAGTTCGCCCACGGATTGTCGTCGTAGCAAGAAAGGTAGAAAGTGGGTGGGTGGAAAGCGAACAAACTGGGGAGCGGCTCCGTAATTAGTTTAGCATTGAGCGCGTCAGAACACGTAAGCGACTTGTTAGCACATGAGAAAGAAAGCACTCATTCCGGAAGCTTCTCCACCAATCAAACCCCTACCGCACATCTTTCGGTGCCTGTTGAGCAGATGGTACTGTCGCACGCGACGGGCGCGTTTCCGCTGCGATCACCGCGTTGGGTCCGCGACTTTTTCGCTTTCTTCCTGTTTTCTGTTGTATAGAACAATCGATTTAATTTTTCTGATTTACTACTTGTATAACTAAGGCAACATTAGAGTGACATGGAACTTCCTTCGAGAGGAAAAAAAAGCATTCTTCCCTGAAGAAAACTACAATAAACAACCTTCCAAACGTAAAACAATGATGAAGCAAGAAGGAGATAAGCCTCATTAAATGAGAATGGATTAAAAAAAAGCTGTTCCTTTTGATAGGGATGTTTTGTTTGAGTGATTGCATTTTTTGTTGTAGGCAATTTTCATGCACTCGTGAGTCTTCCACTTAACTTACTAGTTTACTGGGGATGGGAAAATTGATGGATATCCTGTATTTAGTTTTTAGTGCCTAAATTATCATCATCCTCGCTATGACCGTCTTTATATAGCTTCTTTCAACATGATGTTCTTGTTAGCTGCTCTTCTTTCGCGATTCGAAAGCCTCACAAGGTCGGCGAGTTATGGACGGAATTTCTTCTTCGGATGGGACCTGAACTCGAACTTGTGCTATCCTGGCATCGTGTTCTTATCCCTTAAACTTCTTACACTACCTTACGGTCTTTACAAGTCCAGGTTGAAGTCCCGTCTGAGGTCCCCAATTTTTGTCCATAAATCGCAAATCTTGTGAGTCACACAATGGTATCTTCATATGGTACTGTTCTCCTTCTTATAAAGGTCCCCATTGCACTTCCTCAAAAGCATAATCGGAGTCAGGCAAATGGAACGAACCTGCTAGGAAAGGCATCGGGTTCTATCTGACTGGTGAGTCAGTTAACCTCCGAAACCTCGATCATTGTTATGACAAAACAATGACAATGTTGGATCCGTTCCCTCCTCCACTTCATTAGCTTTTTAAGCTCCTGAATCCAGGCCCTCGTTTCTATTTTTTTCAAAATTCTATCCGACATCGTGAGCTTCCCCTCTTCTGATTTCGACTATCAAATGTTGTGAAGGATTGAATCTATGACTTAGACGTCGGTTATCTATATTTGGCAACGTTGAATGGAACGAAACGAAAACAATCAGGCATTCAACAAAGTACCTCGAGACTTTGTGAAAACTCATTAATTCTAAATGTCACCTGTCGTCCCGATGGTCATCAATTTGCTCAAGTGAACGCCAGTACCTCCTCCATTTGCCCTTATCGCAAGCAACTGTTGTCCAATCTTCTTTACTCGAGGCAAAGCACCCCTTTTTTAGAGCTTCGTGAAGAAGTCTAGTCATCGGTATGGCGGCCGTTTTGGTGACATTCCGAGGGACCTTGCAAGGGCCGCTCTGATCCAGTAACCATCAGAAAATCACACAACGAATCCGGCCCATCTGATCATTGACTCTTGGTTCAGGCGGCAGCGATCCTGATCTTCGATCGCTGACGGGACATTAAACTGTGTATGCACATCTGTATTCGCATGTGTCGCGAAACTCCAAACAATGTCCTTTTCGAAGGAATGCCCATCCATCGGTCGCATCCATCTTGGGGAATGTAAAGGCGGGAACTGAAACGGAGAGCTTTTAGGCTAATGGGTATAGCGACTTTCTCGAACATCTGGTCTATAAAAAATCGTAGCTAATCCTCCGTTTTTCTCATTCACTCTCATTTCCTCGTCGGTTGTCTCATTGTCACGGCGATCTCACTACGTGCCTCGGTCTCTCTTTGTTGATTGTGCTTCATCATATTGATTCCACTGTGCAGCTTAGCCATTTAATGACTTCAGGCATTCAGCGAGTAAAGCAAGTTTTCGGTTTGCCGACAGCGTGAGTACAATCACCTCCCATGTGCTAGCCGGCTGCGGCGTTTCCTAGACCTTGCCGTTTTTTCCTACTCCCAAGAACAAATTTTTTTACTTTTTCCTTCCCTACGGTAACGAGGGAATCCATTTGAACGCCTGTATTGTATGAATAATGGGATCCCAAGGTCAGGCGATGGATAAAGTATTAGTATTTCTATCCCCTCCCATGCCAGCGAATCCGCCATTGTGTACCTCCGTAGAGCTTGTTTGCCCTTGATTGGATTTGATCCGATCGTGACTGGTCCTGTGCTCACGTCTGGGTAGGTACTCTCTTAGATCTCTTCTCCACCCACTTCCTTCTCTTGTCACTGTCTATGACGAGTGGGACTTATTGCGTTTGACATTCAATTAGTCTGTTAGGAAGAAAATTGAGTTGAAATTAATTTCTCTGCGGTCTATGGGGTGAATTCAATAAGTTTTTCTCATCTAATATGTATTAGGTGTCATTGACAGACGTCATTGACAGCTATAGAGGGTAGAGGACAAGGCTGTCAGTAAAGTATGTTAAGAGCAGAACCAAGGAGAAAGGTTGGGGAGGATATCCTAAAAAATCAGAAGGATATTCTCATAAAACTCTTAATTACCACCAGTTTTTGGATTATTAGCTCGGCACTAGAATGACACTAACTTGTCGAAGTTTTGATACCACTTTCGAACCCTTTTTTATTTTTTGAAGGTTTTGTCACGAATTTTCACATACTACGTTTTGAAGCGGCCACTAGAAAAGGACAAGTGACTATACACTTTGTGATTGGTGGTAGTACAAGCACAGTTAAAGTAAGACCAGGAGTTTTCTGCTCAGGTACTTTGATAAATTCCTCTCGGAAAGGGTCTCATTCGTGGAACCTCTCCGAAACTACAAAAACACTTGTGATAAGTTCATTCTCGGCGTACTGTAACCTCCACGAAGTAACGAAGAGCTCTTCGTACCGCAGCCTTTCAGGTTTTCCGTGCCCTTTGTTGCATACCGTAGCCTTTCACCTTTTTTCCTAGAGTAGGAACTACAATTTGCCATATTCCTGTGAAATAAAGCTCGGTAGCCTGGCTCGCTAGGCAAGTGCACTCCGTAAATCTTCCCCCTTCTTTTCAAAGAGCACGTAGGAGGAGGAGCCGAAAGTATAGGTAAAAACACTCCATTCATCAAAGTCGCTTCTTGGCATAACGTCTTTCTCAATATACACCTCCTTGATGAAGGCACTTGGGAGGCCGATCTGTTAGGCCTTCTCAAGTTCTAGATGCTTGGGATTTTTGTGAACGAAGCATCGGACGCAATGGTTTCTATTTGCTCCCCCTCCCTTTTGTAGTTTACTTGAGCCAAACCTCGACTTGGATGTTTTTACTTGTTGGCTAGGAATTTATCATAATTTCATGTTACTTTTTCATCCTGTTTGCTCATTAGTGTATTTCATCATTTGTCATTGCTTGTTCTCATAAATCCTTCCTGCTAATGGGCATTCCATTTTCATGATAATTAGTGGTAATACATTATATTTGTCGCTTCGTGAAAAATATTACATCATTATGCATGGTAAAATACATTGATAAGTTGATGTCAACCGCATTGGATAATTATATTTTTGCTTAGGTTTGCAAAACATTCTGTTGAAAATTCACTTGGAATCATTTTCATTACTAAAGTAATCCCCGAACGGCATACACTATCTACAAACTTGAGGACCATCTCGTAGGATGTATCTTGAGCTATGGGAAGGTGTAGGTATCCGTACGGCCTTTTATGACTTTCACCATGACTTTTGTTTGATGTGATTAATCTTGAACTACTTTTCGGTTTTTCTTGAAAGACTTTATTAGGCTGAAGTTTTGGCTAGTTACGCTTTTTTCTGAACCCGAAATGGGTCGAGTATAGGGATAAAAGGTCTATTACTGGAAAAGGGCTGGAAGGAACTGTCGCAAACGACCTAGGCTTATGTTTCTTCCAGGAGGGTGTTTATCTGCTACATCCATCTGAGAACAACTCTTGTCATTTTCAAAGTGAATTCAAAATAGTCCGAGGCCAAGTTCAAAGCATCATTGTGATTGTAAGCTCACTGAGATATATCTGATTTAAAAAAGACGAAAACGACAGAGTTCTCCAGTTTACGCATCCCAAAATACCAACTGGAAAACGACTACCATGAAGTGACTCGAGCTTCCCTGGGGTTCATGTTTTTGTAAGTCATTGTATGGAAAATGTGAGTGTGAGGCTGCAAGAAATGCTAGAGTTTGTACCATTTTTTCCCCTAATAATAGCTCATCTTTCCCAGGAACACCACCAATTCCCCCAGTCGACGTTGCTTTCGCCGCTATAGTTTTATCTTTCAGAGGACCTTTTGCCTATGCAAGCGTTAAAATCCTAGTTACTTCGTTTCTAGGCTTCGTTTCTTTGCAAAGGTCTCTCCTAACGTCTGGGCACATTCTCAGAAGGCTTCTTCGCATAAAGTCGGTCATTCTAGAAAGTGGCTTATAGTCTTTTCATGGAACCCCTTTTCGAGGGCTGTCAGGAGCGTCATCCTAGCGCTGTACCATGTTCTTGCAGCTCGTTCTATTGCAGCGTGAAATCCATCTCTTCCAGAGCTCCTTAATCCCTTTCCCGGTAGGACCAATGCTTGAGACATTCTCAGAAAAGCCATCTAATACTCGAGCCTTCTTAGAATGTCCCCTTGCCGGTCAAATTATTCTTCGATTAGGGCGATCTCAGAGCCTCTGATGCATTAAAATTAGGTTCTACTGAATGGAGAAACCGATTATAAAGGCCAATTCGTGGACCGTCTTGTCCAAAAGACGTCCTCTCACCCGATGGTATTTACTATTAATTGTTCTCAAACTGCTGCTAGGTCGAATAAAAATAGGCAACTCACAAGTAGATTATGCATCGAGTGCTTTGAATTTATGAGGTCCATATAGAGAACTGCTCGTTTGATTCCTTGCATTACTACAAGGTAATCGCTGTGTACTCATTCATAGTAAATGCCAGAGCTCAATCATGGATAATAGCCCTCTTTCTCTAATATTTCTTACTCCTATTTTCGTTTGTTTTAATCTGTTTCCCAGAAACAATTACTATGAGGTTTCCCTTGCCTAGCTGCCTACTTGGAAAGGATTATACTCGTGAACGTCATTCGTGAACTTGAAGCCCTTCCCTTCAATCTTTTGGACTCTGTATGGTGGACTACAATGTGAAAGCATAGAGGGAAGCATAAAAATACCTAAATATAAAAATACATATAATTTACCAATTATCGGTCTTGCAGTGACCTTTTCGAGAATTTCTAAGGTTAAGAATACGGTTAGTCCTGGGAACTCTGAACTGTTACGACAACCAGTACGTACAGACGGAGATCCGACTCCACCTTTCTCAAATTTCTTTCCCAGAAATTTATCTTGATCTCTCTTGATTCAAGATGAGAAAGTACGTCGGAAATCATCTATTTATAACTCACTCACATGTTGTCAATATGATTTTTCAGATTTGAAGCGAAAGTGGAAGGTTGTAGTTGATGTTGATCCTCTGCAACAACATCATTGCGTTCAGACATCTCTACAATTTAATATTGGCCCATTTTTTACTTAAAATGGCCAATATCTCACTCGTTGGGCATGTTTATGGGAAAACAGATGTTTTTCCAAATTTTCAGCCCGGACTCACCTCCCTCTCCATCAATCTACCAATTTACGCAATATACACTTTAGACTTGGATCAGGACTCTGCCGTGCCGTTTATCGGTTTGGCCGCATATATTAAGCCATGCACAGTCCTTCAGCTTCATATCCACAGGAACGACCGGCAAAAAATTCTCCAACAGGGGTGCGGATTGAGAGCTTCCAGTTTGTCCATGATTCCGCCCAAATCCAAGGCCTCAGTTCCTTTTGCGTTCTATCGTTCTATTCTATCAAAGCATGCGATTGATGAAGTCTCTTAGGGAACCCTCTGTGACAAGCCTGTTTATCAAACTGCAGGGCTAGGCATGATTAAGGGCCATGGACGTCATAATTTGATGTGGATAAAAAATGAAGATGGAAGCAATTTGCAGTAAATAGGTGGACAATATCCTCTAAAGCACCTGAAAATAAGGCCTCAGCTGTTCAATTAGTTTCGTGGTCTGTACAAATTGGGAATAAAGCAGTGACGGCACACAATGAACAAAAAGGACCAGCTGAATCGTTTGCTTTGGTGCTACACACGCGGCTTCAGAAGAGGTTGGCGTTGGCCATTTTTGGCTCAATTTAATTATAAGATCCATCAGATTAAAACTTTTCCCTAGTCGACAAGTGCTTGATGAATGGGCTCGCCAGCGAAGGACTCGGCAATACGTCCTTCACGTTTCATTGCCCCCTCACGAAGGCGTTCCAGTGCTAGCCATCCGCAAAAGGGCAAAGTATATTGGTGTTCCTGGTCGAAATGAGAATTGAAATGACTTATCCTTTCTTTCCAATCAGGCTGTCTTTCGTTTTGGAAATCCTTTGCCGAGGTGTTTCTGCTCCATTTTCCACGAACTTCTTGAATCGGTCGCCATAGTCGATCTCTCAGGTAAGTTCAGCTTGTAGGGGTTAGAGTCATATTGATGAGAAGTGGAAGAGTATGTACTGATTGGTCTTAACTGGAAATCTCTGGAGTTTTTCCCGACGTAGCTGACAATCGGTTATCCTTTTCCCAGCCTTTTTGATGGAACACCCAACTGGGAGGTAGAAAACCTCGTTCCTGCAGATCGCTCAAGTGACAAGTAATGCCTCTCGCTATGCTTTGGCTAACATTGCAGGCCTTTTCTCTCATAATCACCTATGCATGTGCAGGAGGGCTGGAAAAACTATTGTGAAGAATCGAGGGACCGCTTTGGTTCTGGTCGCAACTAAATGTTTCATTAGTCCAGTGGGAGAGGTGGGTAACTACTAAAATTGCGATGATGAGCCTCCATCCACCAGTCGGAAATTTTCAATCACATTTGAATCGTTCTTTTCCTTCTCTTCCTACTCATTGGGAGTAACCCAACAGATTTTGATTTTTTTCATTAGGGAAAATACTTCTCGAATGTTCTAACGATTTTTTTGGCTCACCCGGTATTACTCTATAATTCTTACTTTCTCTGTCGAAAAAGCTTTTTTTGCTGTCCTTCCTCTTAACATGACAAACTCTGGGTGATAACCCGTCTCCAGAGGCATCGGAAGGTTCGGGAAAATTGCCTAGGCTGACGTCTGGTAGAAGAAACTCGTAAAGGAAGAAAGGTGAGCCGTCTTTGAGTCAGCTAAAAAACGGTGCTGTTCGATATAACATCAGCCTTGAATTTCGACCATCTCGTCATCTTTACAGGCCTAGCAGCAGCCTTAGACTTTTCACTCGCGAATAAATCGTCCAATCCTTTCTTCTCCTGCAGCACTTCCGACGCAACACTTAACCAAACGAACTCGGTCACCCGTTTGTGCTACGAATAACGTTATGTGCGGTTTGAAGACTTCTATCCATCTTTTGAGCTCTCAGGGATATGGGTGGTTGGAAAGGGTTTCGACAACAATACAGGACTCATCTGACAATCTCCCCTGCAGAAGATCTCACTACAGGTAAAATGTAGAATTTTCGATGGGGAATGAAGTGGAAATTACCGGTAAACTCCATGATTTTGCGAGCTTCCCGTTAAAAGGCGAAATTCATATTGGGCTAATGTGTTGCCTCAGTTGAGATGCAAAATGAGCCGTTCAAATGTCATTTATGACGATAGCTGTCTTCTCAAACACGTTTTTCACAAAGCAATTTCAAGCCACGCCCCCCGGTCGTGTACTTGTCTTAAAAATTCAATTACTCAAATTACTCGGGGAATTTCAAATTTCTTACTCGCTACTATGAGCATGAGCTGCAATTATTGTAATCAGGTCACTCATGCGTAAGGAAAAGCTCGGCATTGCTTCTGATTATGTCTAGATGTGAGGTCCTCCACTGCATCGATTGCTTTATCCATGTTACCTTCAGTGACGGTACACCTATGCTTACCATCTATTCTACCGTAACCTCGTAGACAACTCCAAATACCAGAAAATTAATTGTAAACAAATAGTGCTAAGATTGAACTACTGGCATTTTGTCGTTATCCCGTTCTTCAGTGGCTCTGCCATCAAAAATGACCACCATACCAGGTACAAGACTTCGTATGAACTCGTTCTCGTTCTAAATGACTGAACCGAGTTTTTTAAATTTCTCAAATCGGCCTTTTACTCTTCTTGAAGCAGCTTTTGTATTTTCTTACGTCAGTATTAAAGTATTAAAGTATAAAAACAGGCAAGTTTGGGGACCACAATTCTATACACTATCTCTATGATGCTTTCAAATTCCCCCCCCAGAAAGTCTGCCTCCCTCTCAGGGAGCTAAGCTTTCAGCCAGTAAATTAGATAGTCCCCAAGCTACACTTGGGAAGTAAGTAAGTTAGCTTCAAATTGTGTTATGGTACAAGCCATTTCTGAGGCTAAAAAAGGATTCTGTAACTTCGTTTCTGCATACATCGTTTGCTGCAGTGCTCAGAAATCGCTGTTGGGAAACGTCTTTTTTTCTTTTTGAATTGACCCGTGCCCTTAATCTTGCTTATTTGTTTATTGTTGCTTTCCTTGCTGTTTTTTTTAATTGGTTATTCTACTTTTGGATTCCACTAAGGAAGTACCGTGCACTCAGGTTTCCGGCTTCAGTGATACTTATGCACTGAGGGTCTCCTTCATATCCACTATACCTCTAACCGTATCCCTTCTTTACCTCTTCCGCCTTACACCTCCATCTCACTCTTCGAAGTAGGAAGTGGGTGAAATTAGAAAATGGGGGGATTCAGCCAAATGGTCCTGAATGGTCTGCTGTGATAACGGCTCCCAAAATGTGCTCTTTATGTGAACTGGCTTATACTGTAGCTTACAAGGTGGGCTGACTAATCTTGTACTGAGTCTAACTATAATGATTATTCTTCTATTTCCAGCGGAAAAGCCGTGAAGAGAGTTGAAGGGGAGGGCTGCGAGAAGGGGGTCAAACGATCCTTCCCTTGGATCCACATTGACGAACCAACACTCTGTTTGATGCAAGCCCACTTCAATTTTGTAGCATCCGAATTCTGGATTAGTTGAAAGACCCTTCAGCAAGTGAGCTTGGGGTTTTAGCCCAAAGGCGATTTCTGTCGAAGGAATTCCTGTGTTATTGGTTTCTTCCTAGAATCCTACGAAGAATACGATATCAGAATGAGCCCGTTAAAAACGGATCGTTCCCCCACGAGCTTCTTCCCATCCTTCGCAAGGTTTCCCGTAAGCACCGTCGATGAATTCCATGTATTTCACTACGCAACCCCAACAAAACTCCAATAAATTATTTCCTTTCTCTGAGATCGGAAACAGCCCCGAGGGAAAGAATTGCTGACGTAGTTGTGCATGCGGAAACCCATAAATATGATTGCTATTTGTGCTTCATATGTCCGCTCGCTCAGCTGCTGTGAGACTCACAGAAGCGACCTTACCTCCTACTTTTCTTCTATCCACTCTTTCCCACCTTTGCAGGCTGCCATAACAAGGCGTCGCCTTAGATGAGGACATGTGCCCAGATTTTCTGCCCTTCAAGCGAAATCGATCCATTCATAAAAAAAGATTTCGTGCAATTCAAATTGAAACGGAATGAGGGTGTAAGCACCTGCTTTACCTGTCCTCGTGTCGGCTGTTAAGAGCAGCTGACTGGACAGGTATGAAAGCTCCATCCTTCCGTGTCTTTCATCAGAGTTGCTCATTAACTCTGTTCTTCCAAGCAGTGACAACAGGTGCCTGAGCCGATGTTTGAAGACCGCCAGCAGCAGGTCCTTTCGTAGGGACTATCACTGTTCTCAGCTCCCTTGAGAACTATTGGCTTGCACCTCTGATTTTATCTCAGAAGGTAGTGGTTGTCTTTGCTTTCTATGGCTTCCTTCTTCTGTTTTTTCAGCTTTGTCCAACTTTGTGCCAGGGTCCGCTATTCTCGTATGTTAGCGCCAATTTTTCTCCTGAATACTCGTAGAGAACAACTAGCATCAAGTGCTCGTGCAGGAAATAAAGCCAGCGACCTTCAGCCAGTATCATGGGAAGCTAAATATACAACCCATCGTGCAAACTGTCCTCAAACCACCCAGCCTCCCACCCTTTGCTCAACGGTGAAGCCAGGCTTTCTGTGGGAGGCAGTGAATAGAGCTCTTCTTTTTAGCATCGGGGTCATTTTTGGAGGCTGGCACAACCACGCAGGTCCTTTGAAGTGCTTGGGAAAGGGTTGGTGCAGAAAAAAGATGGGCACAACAGTGGTCGTCAAGTGAAGGAAAGCTCAGACAGGGCTGTATCTAACTTCCGCTTGAATGCTATACAGGCCAGGCTCTCAAGGGAGCTATTATACAACTCCCACGTTCCCATCAGACTAGCAATTTTCTAAACATTCTATTCCGCTCATTCAAACTAAAGGGGAATCCCGGCCAATTCACCGCCGAAGCCATACTTTTCTACTCATATGGAGCAACTAGGAAACCGTAAAAATCTTTTCAAAACGACTGTGTTCAGGACGCTTAAGATTCTCGGTAACAGTAAAAAGTAGTCAAAGGCTGTGTTGAATTACCATAATATGGTACTTTTGTTTTTTGGAATGTTTCTCGCTTTTTTTAAAAATTTCACGTTCTTCCATTGTCCTATCTGATTACATGTCGTTCGGGGCAACAGCGTCAACAATGGCTAGGTCATTCTTCATTGTTGTGAGACTTTTTCCCATCTTTGTCTCGTTTCTTGCTTTTTCTTCCTCACTCGCGATCCCCGTACTGGTGATAGGGACAATTGGATTTCAATTGAAGTTTTCAGGTTAAGGAGGTTGTTCGATGACCTCTCTGTCAGCTCGACAACGCAATCCTTTGACACGAAACAAATCCGGTGACAGAAGTGCCAGTAAGGGTGCTACGATGATCGAAGCCATAAAGGTGAGTCATAGATGCTGTGCCATAATCGTAAATCCTAACAGTGTCTCGTTGACAACGATCCCGATCGGCTTTCACCATGGCGACATTGCGACGCCATGGATTATGGGGGCTTAGGGATATCTATTCTGGGTATAACGCTGATGTAGGAAAAGACCAGTAGGGGAGCCGGAGTGAAAGATTTTGGGAACCTGGAACAGTACAAGAGAGCACGTCCTGAAGTCTTCCAAGGCAGAAAGCTCCAAAGAATACGCAGTTTGTCACTATCAGTTAAGAACTCGCACAGTATGCTTGATAACCACTGTATGTAACCACTATAACCACTTTGGAACAGCAGGACAGTTGAAAATCTGTCTTCAGATTCCGATGGCTTCAGAATACTTGATTAGAACAGCGCCTACAGAACTTTTTTGCTGTGGAGAGGCTTCGAAGAAAATTCACGTTCCCCTCTCCCTCTGACCTTCCCCATGTGAAATCCCAGATGACCATTTTTTTCCAGCAATTCCAAGTTCTGAGTTTACAAGACAGGGTCGTTCACAGGTTTAGGGATCTCGAAGCTTATTGATTGGAATTTCAACAAAGTGTCATCCGCCACCTAAACCACTCGAACAAGTCTAAAGTCAGCTTCCCTGTACGATCTCCCTGTGCTCAGGGAGCTGACGGAAGAAACAGATGTTCCGTTAAAGCATGATCCTTCCTCCCTTTCCCGTACCTGGCCAAACTGCTCAGACAGGGTCAGAACCACTTCTCCGTTCTGATACCACACGAATTTCTTAGGCGTCAGGACATCACTATGTCTGGCTACTGCAGAAGCGAGTAATCCTTCCAATCTTCTCGACTGTGCATATAGGGCCTTGAGGATTTTATTGACTGTAGAGGTCCAAGTTCTATGTGAAGAAGCTTCGGAGAAAAAAAAAGGGGTAATCCGGTTCCTTCGACATTTACCCAATCTACCCATCAGGCGATTGCTTATTAAACTCGACCTACAATAGCATTATCTACCTCATCACAATGTAAATTGAATTCATTGTTTACTACTAAGTAATTAGTTTACGTTGGCGGCTAATAACGGGTAGCCCATGGATACGGCTCAGTCAGCAGATTGTCCTCGTCGCTGCAATTTATACCGTCTATGCCTTCAACCCGCCGTAACCCTTCTAATAGCCTCTCGCTTTCTCAAAAGGTAGGTAATAAATTTTCATTTATAATTGGACAGAATAAATTGCAAGATCGAACATAAACTTGTGATTTGTGTTGCTTTCTTACCACTCCCCCTGGGACTGGGCTCCTTGTTTTGACGTATGAATAGTTAAACAAACAAGCAAACAACAAACAGAATAATCATGGCACATAAAGGCACCCTCAAGTGTGGAAGTCGAGAAGAAGGGCTTTATCTCACGACAACACTTAAATAGATGATAAGGATAAATTATAATGTCTTTCGGCATTGATAAATCCCCCTATTTGGGATGTGCCCCGCACTTGACTGCCATTCATAATCGTAGTGGTGGTTTGAATATGAATACGGTCTATACGATGGCTTGCGGTGACCAGCCGATATACAGCTTTAATCCTTCCAGACGAGCCTGATATTAGGTAAACGACCCGAAGGGGATGAAAGCTATGGTTAATCGGGCGAGTATCGATTCCGGATCATTCTGGGTTGTAGTGTGCCATTTGCCCTGGCACACCTCCGCTTTGAATGAGTAATAGGAATAGTTTTGGTGTTTTTGTCTTATGCTTTTACTATTTCTGTTGAATATGATATGTGGCAATGCTGTTTTTCCTTATTTTGGACTATAATTTTATTTTAATTGTCTGTCTTACCAATAATTCCTAATCACCATCTCAAACAACAACACCGAATCCATCTACATGCAACAAGGTTTTTTTGATAGTGCTTAGAATTTTGTGGGTGTCATAAGCCATTATGAGTTCTGAGTTTGCAGCAAAGTGTAATTGTGAAGCGAACAATAAAAATCGAAGCATCCTGCCTACAAAGGGGATTCGCCCCACATCAAACATGTATCCAAAGTACAGGGATGTTGAAGCGGCCTAATTTACTGTTATTGTATGGGCAATGAATGTTGAGGCAGTCAGTGGCTAGATGTGGTTCTTATTTACTTCTGTTTACAGCAACCGATTCAGATTCGGTAGAAGGTACTGCCGTTAGCACTGCATACATATATTATTATATGTATAGCAATATAGCCAGGTTTGTTGTTTGGAGGGAGTATCTGAGAACTGACTCAGCTGTGAGCCGCAAGATTTCCGATAAACCGCTTACATTGTCCGGAAACACTCACTTTAATTAAAAAATCCCTGGCTTAGTAAACGATCGTGAGCAAATCCAGGTGGCCTATGAGCAGACACCACCATTTTGAAGCGGCTATGCTAACAAACCCACCGTCTGTCTCTCCAGGCTGCCCACAGTGCCAGCAGCTAGCTAGAATTTTCCCACTGGCAATGAATTTTTATGGAAATCCTCCTTAAGTTGTTTCTCTCTGGAGTTTCTCTCATAATCGTCGTGAATATTCTTTCGCTTTAGTTATATAAATGGGGAAGTACACGAAAGTAATATTCGAGGTTCTTGAAAGTAAGGATGAGAGATAAGCAGTTGTATAGAACCAGTCGGATCGCCCGGCTAACGCCAGGCTCTCCTCCTTCTTACGGGTTCGCCCGGCTACGCCGGGCGCTCCTCCTTTCTGTGAGAAATTTGCTATGCGTAAATAATAATTCGGATTCTCATTTCTCATAGAAAGCTCTACACCCTAAGAATTAGCTCCAAAATGGGAGTGATTTTTCCTGTAAGCCATCTTCGCTGTGTCCGAAAGAACATCGTTTAATATCACAAAGGCGATAATTCAGAGAAAAAAGTATTCAGAGACTTCATCATGGCTGAGGCTACTATTTTAGCTACCATCAATGTTCCTCAATGCCATCATCAAGGGCTCTCCTCCTTCTTGGGCAAAGGGACTTTGCCCGAAAAATATCGAATTAATTAAATTCCCCCTTTTCAATATATTATTTCGCTTTTCGCTGAGCGAGAGTATAGACTATCAAATGCCTTCAAAGATGTACCTCCTCTTCTCTACAGATACATCATTAACGGTGAATCCAACATTATTAGCGGTCGGATAAATTTTGCTAAGAATGATGTCAAAGCAAAAACAAACCGTGATTTTCACTTAATCGTAAACTAATAGCAAGAAGTGGGCCAACTTCATCATAATCATCATAATCATTAGTTCCTCATAATCACACAACTTACCCTTCTTGTCGAATGGAACATACCAAAAAGTCAAAGCTAGATCGTAAATAACAAAGGCGCTAGGAGGTAATTGGTGTGTGGATCTTCTTCTCTGAGGCCTCTTCTATTGTCATTAATCCCATCCTGCCCCCTCCTATTGATTGCTCTCCAAGTCCACGGGATCAGGAGTTATGGATTTCCACTCATTTGTTTCGCGGAAACCCGTCCCTGTCACCCCGGGCGTTGTCCGGCCCTACTTCTCACCATAGGTGTTCCCATGCTGCCTCCTACCATGTTTGAACGCCCTAGAGGCAAACTGAAATCTTTGGCGCAAACTTCGCCTTCTATAAGCGGGGTCCGGTCCTCCCCCCTACGATAAATGTTCCCATCCTGCCGCCTGTACCCTTGCCAAGTTTGAATGCCCTAAGGCCAAATTGAATATTGCGGCGCAAAACCCCACCCGCTGTGCACGGATTCCGGTCCTGCCACTCACCATAAGTGTTCCCGTCCTGTCGCCTGTGCTCCTACCAAGTTTGAAAGCTCTGGGTCCACGTAAACAGGAGTTATGAATTTGCGGCCCAAAGTTTCTAACGCGCACGCTGCGCTCCCTGTGAAGGGAGTCCGGTCCTGCCATTTACCAAAGGTGTTCCCATCCTGCCCCCCTTACTCCTACCAAATATGAACGCTCTAGGGCCACGGGGACATGAGTTACGGATTTGCGACCTGAAATTTCTACCGCGCACGCCCCGCCCCCCGTGGGCGGAGTTTGGTCCTACCACCTGCCATAAGTGTTCCCATGCTGCCCCCCTTATTCCTACCAAATTTAAGCTTTCTAGGTCCACGGGAAAAGGAGTTATGAATTTCCGGTCAAACACACACACCGACACACACACACACACACACACACACAAACACACCGACACACCAACAGACACACTTAGCGAATTATATAAAGTAGGATGCTCATACAGCATTCTGCATTCACTATGCTTCTGCTTCCTTTTCCGTTAGTCCAGAGTTTTTTTTAAGCCTTTGGCAGGAGTATCTATTGAACGGTGCTAGAAAGTTGTTCCGATTGTGAGTAGGTAAGCAGTCGGTCGATGGTCATGGTCGGCCCCGTTCTTCTTCGAGTTTGTCTACATTGTGGGCACGGTTGGGAATCATTTCCTGTATCCTTATTGGGTTGCAGAGCGGAACTGCCGATACAGAATGGCTCATCGATTGTAATTTACGTATATCGCAATACCAGGGTTTTTTAGACTGATCATTCCGGGATTTGGACGTGTGTTTTGGAGCGGATGCTTGGACGAGATTTCTGTCGCAGGAGAGCCACGTATTGTTAGCTAACAGCGTGTCTCACCTGGCCGCTTCACAACAAAAGTGTTCCATTTCGAACGGCTTCGGCCTCAGCGAGGCTATTAAGCACGTCCTTTTTTAGAATTTGAGTGGCAATGGACACTGGTATCCTTCCTTGAGCCTTTATTGGTCCAGGTGGCCTTTTTGGGGCCGCCATATATTCCTACGTGAGGAATATCTGAGATCATTTCTACAGCAAATCATAGCTTTACACCTAGCCGTAAGCAGAACAGTCATTTGAAAGACGAGGGCAACTGGATTGTCCGTAAGCGATAAAGAGCACAGTGCTCGCTTAGCGCATGTATGGGTTCGAGTCCCGTCCAAAGTCGAAGTTTCGCTCACATATCGCCATCCTTGGCTGAGACTATCGCATCGCGTACTGCGACAAAAAATGAAGCAGCTGGGAAAACCGAAACTAACCCCAATCAACAGCACCTTCCAAAATTTCGGAAAGACTTACTATCGAAATCCTTCCCTTTGGGAATTAGCCCGGTGCAGATTACATTGGTGTTCTGTAAGTTTACTACCAAGAAACGGAATATGCAGCAATCACAAGACATTGGTTAATTTTCAATTCAACTTGGTGATTCAAAAATCTTTTTTAAGTTCTTTCAAGATGCACTCTTGTGTTGTAATAATGACAGCATCTTCTGCATGAATAAAAGGCCCTGCCTTCGTGATTAGAGAGTGCCTAGAAGAAGGCCTTATGAATAGGCTCCTCGAAATCACCACATTAGTGGCCAGTACTGCCTGTAACTAAGCTTAGTCTCACGCGTAGTTTCTCATATGAACTGCGCAACCGGCGCTTACTATGACTTGTTACTGTGAGTACAGTACCCTCTGTTCGCGTACCAACACAAGTAGAGAGGGTAAAAAGAGGAGTAGAGGGTAAAAAAGCTATAACAGTCAGCTCTTCGATGAATGAGGTGGGCATTTCGTTTCCTTCTTATCTCCGCACGATTTCTTGGGAGTTTTTAGAGAGAGAACAAATTTCGACTGGCGTTTATTAATTTCAAGTCGGTTTCGTACTCAATAGTAACAAGCAGTAGCGTGTAGACAATAACTCTGAGTACTTTTCACGACTGTTTCACTTTATGGGATTGAGAATGATCGTTCAATAGAAGTTTCTTTCAAGCTGCATAAAATTGAAAGTAAGAGCTATAAAAATATTCTAAGAGGCTATCGTTTATAAAGATGATGGTTAGTGAGGGAGACAGTGAGAGCTGCCTAACTTTCATATATTAAGGTTTCATGCGGGACTTGGACCCTCCATCCAGACAATGACCCCAATGAGAGGGAACCTGTTATCACTTTCGCTAATGAGTATCGTCAAGGCCAACCAGATCCTTTTTTCTATGGTATATCGGCTTTGCTAGGGTGAATTAAATGAACGATGAAGAATAAGGTTTTCTGGAGCAGATCAATCCCATTTTGGGATAAGCCCTGCATTCGATAACTCCCCAGGATCGTGGTGGCATCTTGAATGCGTATGTGGCCTATACAATGACTTCCGGTGGCCGGCCGATGTCCAAGTCGGAAATCTGTTCCTATCGGACCAGTACTGTACCAGTAAGCCAGCTCCAAATGAACAAAAAGCCCGGGTGAGTATCGATTCGGAAAACCAGCCCGTAAGGGTGACAAGTCCAGAGTAACATACATAAGATGCAGCCCTGAGCTGTCTTAGTAGCGCTAGAAATGTGTAAGCTGTTTTTTGTTTTTAGGATTTTGGATAGGAATCAAACTTGTAGGGAACCTCTAAAGTAGACCAATCGACACTTTTCGCGCTTCCAATATGTCCACCTTTTGTTCTACACCCTCAGGTGGTTTCCGTTGCTAGGAAGGGCAAATGACAGTGTCGCAGCAGCCGTTGTAAAGCCAATTCAAAGCTGCTGTGTTGGTGGTCGGCGAAAAGCAATCATGGCCGGACGGCATTGCGAATAAACCCCCTCATCGTATTCTCGTTCTCTATGTATGGAAAAAAGTCTAAAGTGCGGTCAATGTGCACGTGTGTGGTGTGCCGCTTTCTCGTCCGACGTCGATTCTCTTCAATCACGCGCTCCACTCGCTCTCTGTGCTCTGCCGGTCCTCATGAATAGCCAGCCGCATGCTTTTGCATGTTTTAAAAGCCATTTGTATTTCCTCGATTATGTATTCACAATGTTTCCATCCCTCTTCGATGCTGCCTGAGACTGCCAAGCTATTCATTCAGATTTCAATTTCCATAGAAGTTGGCCATCTCCTTGGAAAAGGCTCATCTCAATCGGCTACAGTAATCCACCATCGTCCTTAGTTGTCCGTTCCCTTGTTTTCCAAATATATGGACAATGGACTGTTTTATTCACCGCAAATGTCTTTTTTAGTCTGTAGTACAGCGAATGCCCACCGTATGTAGCATCAGTAGGAAAGTTTTGTTCGGCCTGCACCTAGGGATCGAACCGGCGAGGTGATGCATGCAGGCGGCAGCGCTCAGCCAATTCACTGATTCCTCTTTTATTGAGAATTCGATTCCATTGGGTTTACCCATTCTTTACATACATTTTAATATACCAGTAAAATCTCGCCACTAAGTAAACCTACCCATTCGGTTGCCTAGCTCATTAACTTCTTTTGTTTCTCGTTGATCGATTCCGTGGCTGAATGGCAGCCATGTCGTGGTGCTCTAGCCATAGCGAAGGACAACGACGTGGCTCTTGCATGCCTGCTTTTCTGCCGGCCTATTGACGGCCGTCCGTAGCGGTAACAAGCTCTCCTCTCCAGAAGGAGCAACTGGCATTGTTCCAGCTATTGATTACGTCTTCAAGTGCCACTCCACCTCCACCGCTAAACTATGTTCTTTTTATGGCAATAGCATTTGGTTCTGCATCTTTTTGATCCGTGCTCGCCCTTTCTTCTCGGATACAGTAATCCTCGTGTTGACTTTGAAGAAAAATCCTTTTCGAACTTGGTTTATAGTGATGAAAAGAGTGTCACTCGTGGCCAACGGGTATTTCACATCTCCGCGTGGCCTGCTGCCTCAAGGTTCAGTCCGAAAGGTAAGCCGTTCACAAAAAGCCATCATCTCAGATATATCCATTTGTAAAAAAATTTCGGAAGTGGGGATTCTTTTTGATACTTACGCTTTTGAGTCGAAGTTCTCTGGAAACGCTTTACAGCAAACCATAAATCTCACAATATTAAATGTGATTTAAGATTGAGTAACTGCTTCTCAGACTCCCTGGCATTTCTATTTGGCAGAAAAGTTGATGCACATAAAATTTCAACCTCCAGAAATTTACAAAATTTCCAATTTTCGATCATGAAGTAGTTTTTTCAAACAAACTTTTCTCGACTTGTTCACCTCCATTTAATATAATTTTTTTTGAAATCAATTTTTCAGGTGGAAAATTTTCATGTGAGCAGTCGTTACGTTATTGAACATAACTAAAATCTCAAGTCTTTGGCCCCATTACTTGGACCGTTTTCTTTGGGCACCTAAAAGAACAGTTCACGATAATTCTGGGGTAACTGATTTTGAACGAGTTATGGAAGTGATAGTCAATAACAGTGCAAAAATCTCAAAGAAAAAAATCGGCTTATTGAAAAGGAATATGAACCTAAAAAAAAAGTGGCAAAACTAGGGATCAGACAAGAATGTGACAATTTGACAATAGTTACATAGAAGGGGTATTTGTACGAGCCGTCCGAATGTGTGTGCCAATCCTTACAGCTGATTAAATAAGCTGCCTGCGTGCAACGTATGCATCCCGCTGCGTTGTTCAAGCACAATAGTCTACATATACAATGCCACAAGAACTCGCCTGCCATTGGGTGTGAACGTCGGTTGAGTCGGGGTTTGGGCCCTTATTACGCCCTATCTAGGCCGCTGTTGGACACAACAATGTCCCTTGCCTCATAATTGGGGTCACAGGCTCATATTAGGAAGAAATCTCGTACCATTTTTCCGTGAACTGTACCTTCAATTAAATTCCCCATTTGACACCTTAGTTATTGGTCAGGTGCCAACAATTTTGTTACCCTTCAGTGGCCTGCTTGGAGTGCCCCTTTAACAACTCCATTCGACCATGGATGAATGAACATGGTGGGGGTGAGGGAGGGATGGAAGGCTGTCGTCTTATGGTTAGTGGTGCGCTCGGAAATGCTATTTCAAGTTTTGAGTTATAGGTTTGTTACTTCGAGCTGGTAACTGCTCCCGTACATATCAACCTTTTTTTTCAGAAACCATTTATAGGGACCTTATTTTAATGGGTTCGTTCTATGTCTCTGAGGATTGCATTGAATACTTGGCGATCAGGATCAGGCATTTTGTAAGACGCTCTGCAGATAGGGCACTGGGTACACCAAGCTCACTCCTTATGGTTCCATCCATGGCGAAAACTCCATCTACTTGGAGATGAGCCAAATTGGCACAGTTCATTCGTAGTGCCAAAGCTCCCGATAAATCTGAGAATACCCCAATCGGATCCCCGAGCTGCACAGTAGCTGTAATCATTAAAATATTTATTTATTTATTCAGTTATTCATTCATTTTAGTGTCTTACTAGGACGCAGTCGAGTCTGAAGGCTTGAACGATCTCAATCTTTTGGCCTGATCTGATCAACTGAACCAGTGAAGTGGTCGCTGACATAGTCTCTCCCCTTCCCCATCTTCAAAGGGACCCTTTCCTTTTCATGAATAATCATGGGCTTTTAGCTAAAACTACACTCTGATCGAGGCGAAACCCCCGGCAGTGCAGCAGCTCCACTACTGTCCGCTTTGGACGGCTATACCGAAGATGAACTATCCGAATATCGACAGGTTTTCAATATGTTCGACACAGGTTCGTTAGGCCTTTTTGAGTTTCTGTTGTTTTCTTCTCTCTGTACAAAAGAAAATAAATCGAAAAAGCTTTCAACATTTATAACCAGTTAGTCTTCCAATCATACAGTATCGTTCTGAGATCAACGACATCGATTACGCGTTTCATGTTTTGTTTAAAAACTGTTGCATTTAATAAATGTCCAGAAATTGGAGGCCTTCCAGCTCTATGCGTGCGTTTGCTGGATTTCCTCCTTCAGTTCAGGCTTTTCCTCTTCCGTGGGGAATTCGTCTGTGCACGGTGTGACGATGGGATCCGACAAATTCCTCTGAAGAGTAGAAATGGTTGGATAGCTGTCGTCAACCACGAAAGTCCTATCGAGAACTAATTACCATGGGGCTGTGATATTGATGGCACCCATGTCAACAGAAATTTTTGGACCCCGGCCCTCTGGAGGGATGATTCAGGCTCGTCGTTTAGCTCTGAGCTGTGGGTGGAACGCTGGGTTTGAACGGAATCTAAGGGTTTTTAGAGCCCCAACTGGCCAGAATCAGGAACGATAACTACGATGTAGGGGAAGGTTCTCCAGTAGTCCTAAAAACAGAGTTCTCTATAAAAGACGGGACAGGACCCCGTAGGGGCTGGGCCACCTCGAACGTGCCCGCCTTGGACGCCTCCAGACTTAGAAGTAAAGTAAAAAGTTACTGTAAAGAAACATGAGCTTACATCTTTTCCTGTCTTCGTCTTCTTCTTCTTATAATCCACCACTTGTTCATCCTTTCTTTGGATAAGCTTATCAGCAGCGGTCTTGGTCTTATTCATTTCCATTTCTTTCCCTTCCTCTTCGTCAGTTGGAAACTCATCCGTGACTGGGGTGACTATTGGATTCGATATAATTCGCTAAAAACCTTGATTTACAAAGAATATCATCGTATTACTGGCTGCTGTTTGTAGAGAAGTGTTACGTTCTCAATCACGCCCCCCCCCCATAACTAGCCAAAAGGGATTCCAGTGAGAATTCGGTGGTGGATAGGAAACTAGAGAGCTTTGCCTGTTCTTGAAAACCCTTTTACAAAGTATAGAACGGCTTTTGGTTCGCCAGTTGGGTTGAGTCCCAAACCTACCTCTGAGCCTTTGCCTCCTTTCGGTGACTTCGATTTCCCTTTTGGTGATTTTGACTTTGCCTTTCCTTCTTTCTAAAGATAACCGGTTTTTATGAGTGAGGAGGATTTTATGGTTTCCACTGAAAAGTTTTTTTCTACTTGTTTTTATCCAATTCGATGTCTTGGTGCTACTTGCTGGGATATTGTCCTGTGCTGATTTTCTACCGAGACAGAGCTTTAGGGTTCTTCAGAGGATAGGTAGTAGTAATGCTTCCGCCGGACGAATCTGGTACCAGTAAACTGAACCCAGAGATATAGAATGGTTGGTTTGCCGATGCGGATGGGATTCCGAGGTTCGATTACCGCATCATGCGTGTGATAGGGCGCGGCACATGGCACGACACCACATCCGCTCAAGTTTCTAAATACGAGACTCAAGAAATCGTTGCTTATTTCCCCGCTCGCTCATCGCCCAGTCAATTACGTCATTCACCCATCCGGTGTCGGTTTATTATCACCAGGCTCGTCTGGGAGGTTGGAAGCACCGACTTGCACACCAATTGGTCACTGTACATCGGCCCGTGTAGAGGCCACATTCGCACCCAGAACGCTACTGCGGATTTTGAATGGAAATCAAACGTGGGGCGCATCCGAAAAACGGAAGCGATTTTCGCTAAATCTCTTTATCCTTTATCCTTTACTCGATTATCCGTTGCACGGACTGAGATTGGCCTCAAATAGCGATGGTACCAGGACTTCTCCAATCTGATGTCTATTTTCTCCTTGCAGTCAGAAGCATGAGGTTGTAAAACCGATTAGATATGGGAATCTGTTTTTTGACTGATCTTACCGATTCACCAGACTTCTTCTTAACCTCTTCTTGCTGAACGACCTCACCATACTGAGTTGCCGCTACTAGAAAAGCGAATTATTTGAGGTTAAACCGAGATAGGTGAGTAGCTACGGTCCTAGCTCCCTTGATTATGGAGTGCTGAAAAGAAACCAGCTGTTTATGTACCTTCAGCTCCCTTCTTCAGTTTTGAGTGGCCCTGAAATTAGGAGATTGTTCACTGCAGCTTGAGCCGAGCGTTCGAGTAAAACCATAGAGTCATCCCGTGTTCATAAGGTGAGCATGAGTCGATCAAGCGACAGTTAGACTTCCACGACACATTGCCAACCCGAGCAATGATCCTTATAGGGTATTTTATGTCCAGATATGCGTCATTTGCCCCGAACACCCTTTTGGTGAAATTTCCAAGAAAAGGACGGTAGCAGAGTTCATTTGGTTACACACACAGGATCACCTCCTTCTGCCCAACTGCCTTTGTTTCTCTCCGCCTCACTACCACCATCTCCCCAGCCTCTCACTGAGACAGAAGAATCCTTCTGGTCAATTTGTCTTCCATTACAGCTCTGACACTAAGCCATCATCCCTATGACTGATGTCGAGCGCAGAACGTCACCATAGGTACGCTAAGCCGGTTTCCCCTCATTGTCTGCCCTCTGTTCCTTAACGTTGGAGACGCAGACCCCTGAAAGTTCCCCTCTAGCTACATTTCCAGGCAAAATTAAATCAGTTGATACCATTCCTGTCCAAAAGGCATCAAACCTGCGTTCCTATATTTAACTCGCTTTCTTTGTATTCCTATTTTCGTCCCGAGAGAACAGTCTGATGGGAAGAAAGAGGTAGCTAGCCACGCTTGCCCATTTGTAACCAAAGTGGTTTGAACTCTTGTAGTAGGACGTTTCGAAAGTGAACCTCCTTAGCAAACGAGGCACATTCTGCCCCTAATGCACCCACTCGAACCATTGTGAAACCATTTCTGACCTGCCAGCTTCACCCGTGATATTAGAGCCTAAGCAGAGTATCAGCTAACGCTTTAGAGGGTCACGTCGAAACCGCACGAGATCGATTCGTACTGACGGGCAAACGCGTCAATCAATAGCCTTTTTCAGCTCATGTCTTGGGAATGCTATCAGTGAATGGGAAGAGAACATTACAGAACCTCTTGGAGATGCCTGGATTGCGGCTGCTTTCACGTTTTAGACCGCTCTCTTACAAGGGAAGGATAATTGGTCGCAGTGGCCATTCAAGATGAGATGTATACCCCCGTAAGTGGTTTCGAACGCTGATCTCAAATCTGTATTCCAAATCTGCGAAACGATTCTGGGAACAAAGTTACGGGGCCGGGGCCTCCCTGTGTTATAACACTGCGCTGAACGGATCACCGAGCCGAGTAAAGCACTTACCTGTGCAGCGGTGGCCTGGGGGATAGTGTGGTGGACTGATAGGCATGACATCAAGGTTCAAATCCTTGATGCATGGGCTCCTTTTGCTCTTCCATAAAATGCGTCCTAAACGCTTGCAAAACGTTTTTGGGCTCAATGTTGGGCATCTACAGGGCTTCCTCACAAATAAGGAACACTGAAGAGGTATTACAAGTAGTAGTGTTAGTATAGCTACTTGGGAAGTAATTATCGATTCAACGCTCGAAGGATCAGCACTCATATCAACCATCCACTCAGATAGATTGATAGGATCGTAAAAGAAGCCGGTCGTTGAATCATTCAATGGGGGTAGTCAACGTCACTAGGTTAGCTACTGTTCACCTTCCGATCAATACGTATGTTATGTTCATATAGACAGCGACATACGGCTTTTTTGTCCTTCTTGTCCTTCTTCTCCTTTTCCTTTTTCTCCTTCTCCTTCTCCTTCTTGTCCTTTTTCTTCTTTTTATCCTCACCCTTCGACTTTTTCTTGTTTGGATCTTGTTGAGTATCCTCAACGGCTAGAGACTGCTCTATCGGGAGGGCAGTTTTTAAATCTGACGATCCTTTACTATTGGCATGACTCCTTTTAGACTTCGCCCCTTTCGTCAACGTCAGTAGTTGTTTTACTGATTTGAGTGGACGCTTTGGGGAAGGCTGAAAAAGTACTATGAACCTCTGAAACATGATGGCTTTGGCGTAGAGCGGGTATGGGTACTTCTCCCCGGAAATCGCGTCGCGTTGGCCGCACCTGATCGCTAAACGTCTTAATCTTCTTTGGAAGGATACGGTGGCCGTCACGGAACTATTGCCGTGGAAGTTCGGAGGGGCAGAACCACTCTGGAAAGAACCACTTACCTCGCTTTTCTTGCCTTTGCAGCCGAGAATTACAGTGAGTACGACAATCGCTGCCGTAACGAGAACCATTATTTCCATAACACGGCTACCGCCAGCGCCTAATATTACTAAAGTGAACCTCCTCCGACTCTACTTACCGGTAATCATGGATTCATGTTCTCCCTATCAGCAAAAATTTATCCTTATCAAGTGTTACCACCACCATAGTTTGGACGGCTTTTTGAAGGTAGCGGTCTGGATACTGAACAAGGATGAAGTGGTTACGCAGTTTCAGGCGGAATGACTCTTTTATTTATTTGAGTTAGTAGTATGAAGGCAAAGGCAGGAGTGGACTGAAAACTATCTGGCAAAGGCCTTTAGTTCCCACATGTTTTGCCTGGGAAGAGGTTGAAGTTGAATGGGATTGATTGGTTCCATTGCAGATCGAAGTGGAGCAATTGCCTTGGATGAACTGGAAACAGCGATTCGGAATCTTGGCTTGGAACAAACAAGAGATGAACTGGACAAGATCATCGATGAGGTCAGTTGTTAAAAGGCTTACGTTGAAGACCTTCCTGAGCAAAATATAGATTTTCAATGGAGATCTCTAACCTGACAGGCTTGACAGGATAGGTCCATGAGTAGTTAGGTCCACTGATTGCCAAGAGAATATGGGTATTAATTTTATTTAGAGAAGATTCTAATGATATCAGAGGCTTTCAGTTCGGATTTTGGCAAACCAATTATCAAGAAAACATGGGCTGTTGTACAATGACAATCCGTTGCCTTATGACAATTTTGTTGAAGCTGATTATTCCGTTCTGGAATAACCCATAGAACTTCAAGGAACTGCACAAAAAATATGTATATTCTCAGAATGACTGGGAAGGGTCCTTTGTAATTCCACATCTATAATCATGGGTCTTCTCATACCTCTGCTGCAGTCAGCATAAATCGAAAACACAATCCTCTGTAATCCCTAAACTGTCAGTTTATCGAACTTCACTTGAGATAGTTGCCGATCAATCGATTATCGACTAACCAGTCTTGCAGGTAGACCAACGGGGTAATCATCAAATCGACTTCGATGAATTCTGTGTGGTGATGCGGCGGTTGTATATGAAAAAACGCAGTTGGAATGAAGTTGTCAAGGAATGCTTCAGTGTATTCGACCGGGTAAGGGTGAAGTCCAGATTTTTTAGGCTTTAGGTTTAGGCTTCTCGAACTTCCCTTATTAGGAATTTTGTTTCGAGTTTTCGCAATGTCCCAGGTGGTTTTCAATTTGGAAAGTGAAATTGAGCGTATTTTCAAAATAGTTCTCTTAAAAATTATTGGTTTTCAGTCTGAATCCAGTGTAATCTCAAAGAAAGACTTCCAATACATACTCCGAGAATTGGGCGATATCACAGATAATCAAATTATCGACGAGATATTTTTGGAGGTAAATCTCACAGCATATCTCTCTACTGGATACAAAAATTTGAGAATAGATTATATACAAACTTTCTTTTCAGAGTATCCGAGAATTAGGATTTACAGTTTTTTAGAATATTACAATTTTTTAGAATATTTTCTAGAAATCGAATAGAAAGGAACAAAAATATTCTTCTTTTGAAGTTTGCTATGTTACCATATCTACTAATTTGTACGAAATTTCTTCCGTAAAATGATTTCAGGCAGACGTTGATGGTAATGGATTGATAGATTACGATGAGTTCTCGTACATGGTTAAGAACTATATGACTGATGACGATATCAACTGATAAACATGATCCGGAGTTATACATAGAGATTTATTGTAAAAACTTGTGAGATTTTCAGTGATAATAAATATTATCCCATGATTTTGTTACGTCACTTTGATTTTCTTTCCTGGGAAGCCATGCAACAGTAAGAGCTCAATCGGTTTGAATAGCATAGCTCACATCGCATCATAGCATGCATGCTTACAAAAGTAAAATATTGGAAGAGATGGTATAAAAAATGAAAACACACAAAATATAGGGAAATAATAGAAGTTAAATGGAGGACTTACCATTAGTTCTCGGGCATTGACCAACCTTGTCTGAGTGATGCGCCGCCCCCTATTCGACTTTTCAGAATCGTGACAGGAGGGATGGAAGACCCGGTTGGCTTAGACGGATATGACCCGGGTCTCGGACCCGCAGAGATTGTTGTATGAAAGTGCTCCACTTGCAGCTTCACCACTTTCTCCTATGGAAATATATGATGAACACAAAGGGTAAGGGTACAGGAAATGTGTACAGTTATGCCTTTGATATCCTTTCCTGAGAAAAAATTCTTCGGCCATCGGAAACCATTTGTGCCCATCATTATGAGCAGATGGTTATAGAGTAACTTTGAACAACAGTTTTCAGGCTTGTTAATGTGCTTCGCCTTCGGAAATTGCTACAAAAATTACCAAATTGCATCCATAAATTGTTTTTTCCAACATATTTAGCCCTCCCCATCATAGAAATGCACCCAAGTACGAATTTAATAAAGAAACGGTAAATGAGTAAAAAAATTTAGCAGAAGGGAAGGTTTGGTACGGTCTCACTTCATCTGCTTTAAATCTATGACTTACCCTTTCTCCATTAATCTAATCCTTCTGTTCCAGCAAGCTCTTTTTTATCCAACCCGTTCCACGAATGTGGCCGTATCCAGCCAGTTATGGGTACACCCGGTTTCCCAACCTTAACGGGGGTCAGTTTGACCTTCACGTATCGATTCTGCCTGCATCGGACTCCTTGAGAACGACCGTATGACATCGTCTTATGGCCGTCTATAGCGTAGTTGTCGCAGATTTGCAGTTTGGCCGTGGATCACTCCCCATAATCATACTATTTCTCTCTCGGTAACACCTTCAGTTGTTCTTATTCATCCTTAAATGACTATAACATGTTTCACTGCCAAAGGAATTTTTTGCTGTACCGTTACAGTGAACGACAGGTTGTTTATTTATTTGTTTATCATGCTAAAGGAGCTCCTCAGCAACTAACAAATTTGATACTCAGTAATCAGAAGCCGATTATTCCTTCTCAAAACCATACAGCAACAAACAGTAGACGAAAAAGGACAACCAAGTAAATCAGAGCTCTGAATAAACAAATTGTCACTGTCAATGGTATTTGGGGTCTGTGTATTACATTTTATGGGATCACCACCGTTCTCATTCTATTGAAAACTTCATTGTATGTGGGTTTTTCGATTATTTATTCGTCACAAAGCGAGATTCCTATCCATTTTATACGCAACATTGAAATATTTTCAAATAGTTTGAAAGCGAATAAAATTCACTGGCAGTTTTCCAATTCGATCAAAAGTTGTGTATCAACTACCAATCTCGACTGAAGCTTTTGGGCACATCATTATTCTTTACTTTTCCATTCAACTTATTCCAGAGGGTACTACAGAGCACCGTTAAGTATACAAATTTATCAAAATTCAGGAAAAGATATTGATATTCCTGCTCTGCGGCAATGTGTTTACCCATCGTTACAGCCGCAGAGCAGGAACATCAATATCTTTTCGTGAATTTTGATAAACTCGTATACTTGACGTTACTGTGTAATACCCTCTGGAAGCTCCATAAGTGTAGTGGAGGAAGATTTGATATTTCCTAGCAATGCCTTTCGAGAAAGCCCTTAAGTTTTCGGTTTCGATTCAAAGTCAGTAAGCTTGGTTTACAAAGACTAGTACGGACCAGCCCACGTACATTGCGCGCTTCTATCACTCTAGACGAATCCGTAATCGAATCCGTAATCAGACCAATCAATCAATAGAAACAGGAATTGATTGATTCATAGGCAACAGAAAAATAATCGAGTTGAGCAGCTTAGAACAAAAAAACATGATATGATAATATGGTCGCAGTGTTTTTTGTTTGTATTATGGGTGCCACCTACTTCCGCTTTTGAGTACTTTCGACTGCTATAGACCTAAAACAACTGCTCTTTGTAGTCCCAGATAGCCTAACCCCTTGCTCTAGCAAAATTCTTTTTTCGGTACTGTAGGTTAAATTCGTTTGTCCACGTGTTGTCCTTTGTACTATTTGTACTACTAATACTCTTCTCAATTTTAAGTACTTCACAAGAGGAAAGGAGGAAATTAATAAGTCAATAAATACTCCGGTGTAGGTATTTATGCATGTATATCACACATTTTCCAGCATTTCTTCTGAAACTTCAAGCAAAGTCAGTACGTTTTAGATAAGAATGTCGTATTAGTGTAAATGGCGACAAAAAAGGTTTTTCGGAATTGATTGAAGTTGCTTCGAAGATGATGTATGGTCGTCAGAGCGTTCCACTACTTTCAAATTCATTAATTTAATCCAAAGGGGCGGAGGTGGTTTGATGGCAAGTGGCGCACTATATCATATGCACGGTCAGGGGTTCGAATTCCGGATCGATGCCCGCTTAGGCCAACCAAGCCTTCCATCACTTCGGGGTCGGTAAATTGGTACCAGACTGGTCTGGGATGATAAAAACACTGACTTGCACCGGCTAGCCCCCACAAGTCATTGTATAGGCCACATACGCACTCATTACGCCACTACGATTCTGAATGGAGTCGAGTGCGGGGGCGCATCCCTCAGACGGGATTGATTAACGCTAAAAACTTTATCCTTCATCCTTTAATTTAATTCAAATTCGTGGTGTAAGCCAAGTTTGATCACAACTACAATCTAGCGCGTAAGAGCGTATAATTCCGTGGAAAATGCCTTCAAAACGTAACAGCAATTACCATCACATTAAGCTTGTTACTGGATATCAGTAGAACCAGCGTCTACCAAATACATCGCCATGACATCTACCTTAGGGTTTGATGGAACGGCAGCGGAGGGTCTTGATTGCCCGAAGCCCGCAATTCCATTGTTTCACTTGCTAAAGAATTTATAATGTTCATTTCTATTCAATTCAGGATTGTTTACATTCAATGCTTTTCTGTTTTCCAAGTTTTTCTGTCTTAGAAAGCCGGAGCCCTTTTTATGAAATTTTTCACCCATGTTGTTTTTTTTGTCTGATATCTTTACTTTTTTTGGTTTGATATCTTTACTAGCCCTATTCCGGCATTCATATATCACAATTAGATGGATATGTTATAAATTACACATCTTAATAACTGCTGTATGATGTAGTGGCAAGTGGCGCACCACCACACCCATGGTCTGAAGATCGGATTCCGTGTCCTCGCCCAAGCCAGCCAAACCTTCCAATTCTTGGGAATCGGTCAAATGGTATCGAACTCATCTGGGAGAATAAAAGCACTGACTTATCCATCGGCTGGCCACAGCAAGGGATTGTTCAGGCCAAATACGCATCCTGAAGGCCGCTACGATTCCGAATAGATTTCGAATGCAAGGCGCATCCCAGGAAAAGGATTCATTACCACTATACACTATATCTTTTTATTATTAACAAGCCTAGTTTCACATTCACCCTATGACCTTTAATTCATAACTTTTTTCCGATTAGTCCATGCAATTTGCCAACAATGTAGCTGTCGAGCGCCCTTGATTATGATAAAATTCCAATAATATCATCACTGGTACATTTGTTCAGCTGCTATTGAATTTCCACTGAACATGTATTTGCAAAAAGTTGGATTTTTAGAACATCGCTATTCAAACCCCTTCATCGATTATTTTCATTCTGTAGAATCGCTTACCTTAAAACTTGATTGCATCCATACTCTCCGTTTTATTCAGATATTTCTTCTTTGGGTAGCAATTTTTCTGTAACTTCCCGGATTTCTGTTTTAGTTGCGCTTTTTGAGCTGTTTTTTCTTGGCATTAAGTCTAAATGAAGAGTTTAATAGGGTGTTTTTATTATATTATAATTATAAAATTGTATTACAGTAGTTGAATGTTATTTTTGCTACTCATCTTGGTAAACGGTGCCATAGCAGCCAGTGATCGAAAATGGACAACTGACGAAGGAATTCAAATTGAAATCATCAAAAAAATCCCAGGTCAGCCGATTTTTAGCAGCTGTATTGGGTTTTAGGTAGTTGGAATTTGCATAGTGGAAGATGTTTTCGTAAAACTTATGAGTTATCATCACGGAAGGTTCTGGTGCCAACAAAAATGGGAAAGAGTGGTGTGAACGACCTTTGGTTTCAGAATCGAAATGTAAAATACAATCGCAACACGGCGATACGCTGGAGCAGTATTACAAGTTGTCAGACAAAACTGGCAAAGTCGTTGGAAGCAATTTTGGCCAAAAACCGTGAGTCCTTAGTGTTTACTGTTACATCTACTATCCGTTGCTTATTTTTTTGCTATCTGCCTTTACCGAGGTCAAACCAGTACTTGCGTTTTTCTGAAAACTGCTATTTACAAATTACACTATCTTAATTCTTACTGCTTCGGGATAGCTAGAAGGCTTGAGCTCAAATGGCCTTTTCCTCTCGTTTGACTATGACGTCCCAATCCATTCGACTTTCGTCTACCATAAGAGGGGGGCATATGGACTACCCAAATTTTACTTGACCCATACACTGGACTTGCGGGGCCCAGACGAAGTGCAAGTAGACACTTTCATTCCCCTTCAACAAGTCTGTTATAAATTAACTGCCCTCGACTGATTGAAAGGATCAATTGGCATGGGTGAGGATCGGCCCAGGAATCAACCGACTCACACACCGCACGTTTGACAGCGGCGCCGCTTGGCACTATTCCAGCCCCGTCATTGCCAGAAGCATTAGGCTAAATTCTGAGCTGTACTGTATGGACAAAGGAGGTCGTAGTAGAATAGCATAGCTTTTGCAGTCAGGGCTTCATTCAATGCGACTGTTAAGATTCACGTTCGTTCTTGGACGAGGAGAAGTTATTCATGGTATGGATGTCGCCATGGAGGGAATGTGCGTAGGAGAACAACGCAAGGTATTAGTATGAATTCATAGTTTTCTCAGCTAACTTACTACATTTGCAGGTTACTATCCCTCCTGAGGAAGGATTCGAGGAAGGCGACGAAACTTCAGTGGATGTGAGTTGTTTTTGGACAGATAGTAATTGGAAATGTCGATACAATCAATATCTTCCCATCATCTCCTCCTCTTTCCTACCAAACTTCGAGTTGCGGCAACAAGGCACACCCTTTTCCTGTCTGAGGGGTGCGCCCCACATTCGACTCCCATTCAGAATTGCAGTGGCGTAATGAGTGCGTATGTGGCCTATACAATGACATGCGGTGGCCAGCCGATGAACAAGTCAGTGCTTTTATCCTCCCAGACGAGTCTGGTACCAATTCACCGACCCTGGAGGGATGGAAGGCTTGGTTGGCCTAGGCGGGCATCGATCCGGGAATCGAATCCCTGACCGTGCGTGTGATATAGTAGTGCGCCACTTGCCACTACACCACCTCCGCCAATTCGATTAAGCATCAAGTGGAAAAATCTCCTGGGAAAGGCGTTGTGGTGGGAAGGAAGGGGAAAGGAGTAGGGGAAGGAGCGAGTGAAATGCTATCCACGTGCCTAACGTATTTAGTGACTATAAGACACAGTTCATAGACTTTGGTGGAAGGATCTATAAAATGTCTCATTCCGAGTGGAGTACGCGCGCGGTCGCGAGGCGTACTCACACAGTGCTTTATACCCTTTGTTATACCTACAAATTGTTCTACCCTTTTGTGTTCCAAGCGATTCTGATTTTCAGAAAGATGAAACGCTATACTATTTCGTGGAACTGAAGAGTATATTCAGACCAAACCCTGGAGACAAATGGATCACCGATGAAGGAGTTCACATAATCGTGGGTAGCGCTTTCAGATGATTCCCAGCCTTCCGCCTTTCAAATATACTTCGACTTTTTTTTTGAACACAATCGCTTCTTAGGTAATCCACGAGATCCCAGAGGAGGATTGTATCAGAGCTGAAGATGGAGACACCATTCACCAGCACTACACCCTTCATCTCGAAGACGGTACTTTTGTCGATTCAAGCTGGAGCCGGAATAAGCCATTCGTTTTCAAGCATCATCAAAACCAGGTAGGTGTACCCGAGGTAATTTGAAAAATGGCATTTGGTGTCTCTTTGTAAATGGGCTGTCCTGCAGTGCAGCCCATGCCGGATCCTCTGCCGGCATGGATCTTGAGTAACTCCGGTGTGCTTTCCGCAATTGCAGTACTGGCTTCACCTGCGCTAATACAGCCCTCAACTCTTTGTTGACTGGAACCTGGCTAAGCCAGAACAGTCGAAGTAATTACTTGGACAGCTCCTGGTTTGGCATCTCTTAGCAACGACTGAGAAAACTGTCCCATCAATCGTCGAAACCGTCGAGCTTGTCGGCCATTTCGAAGATTCATTTATGGAGGGTGTAGTGCAATGGCTGAAAAGTGCACTCGTTCCTTATTAAAGCTGGACACCTGTGGCAAACCAATCTGAAAACATAACTACTCTCCAGTGAAGATAGTCCGACATCCTTAGGTCGCCCGTAATCGCTTTCGAATGTCGTAAAAGCCTGACGGCCACTCGAATTTTTCTACAGATAGAAATGGCGATGATATGACAGTTTTCTAGGGAACTTGCAACGCTATCAATCCCCTTTCTGGAATTTCCCTTCCCACCCACCCCACTCCCCCGGGAGTCGGGCATTAGAAACGGTTTTGTGTAATCGATCCGCCGCACGCGGCTGACGCGGACCATTTGAACCGTTATAACAGTTCTATTGCTCTTCGTACAACTCAATCGCTATGCGATTATTACTTGGGGCATGATTCTAGAGGTCATCTTTTGTTCCTGGATTTCTTACTTGCTGCTGCATTCCGCTACATTCCTTCGCGTACGGCGTCTCTCTCGCCGCGACGCGACAGTTTCGTTCCTACTGCAACACACCCCCTCTCCTCCTTGGGAAAGCTTAGGTGCTAGATAGCTCGCCTTCTGCCTTATTGTATTTGCTACTATTTGCCTTATTATTAACGAGAATTGTTAAGGTAATCCGCGGTATGGAAATCGGTATGGAAGGAATGTGTGAAGGGGAACGGAGAAAACTTGTGATTCCGCCGGAGCTTGGTAAGATTTTTCCGTTTCGTTCCATATTATTAGTCGGTCAAGGGTCCATACTTTCGTTTTTGAGCTCTGGAAGTTATTGGGTCGAGTGAATTACTGGTACTGGCCTAACACAAAGGCTGGCAGTGTCAGCTCTGGGATTCCACTTTGTTAAGTTACATGCTTCTGAATTTTTCAGGATACGGTGAAAAGGGTCGACCACCGCGTATACCTGGAAATGCACCTCTTCATTTCGAAGTGGTCCTAGAGAAGATCATCAAAACCGACAAGACCGAACTTTGAATAGTTGTTGATATAAAAACAGGTCGTATATGTCTGTGATAAAACGTTTTTTTGTGAAATTGATTAAATATTCTACATGAAATTGTGGTATGCATATTAATTCCAAGTCCTGCTAGCTTCGCAAGCTAACCACGAATCGCCCATGAAGGGCTATGAAAACAATCGGGGGACACGTCCATTCCCTTCTCCATAGCACTAATCTCGCGCCGTCGCAGGATCCGCCGTTGTCAATCCTCTCTACGTCCTTCCATCTACCTCCTTTCCTAACGGCGGACTTCAAGATGAGCTCCTATGCCTCTTTCGATCAACACCTTTGAATGTTTCTAGTGGACGTGTTCCATCTACGGCATACTCTGTCGCTACTTTAGATTCAGCATTTTCGTTCTTGATCACCCTCCCCCCCTCCCCCCCACCCTTTGAGGCACCTCGTGGCTGCTTTCCTTTAGTATCGAATTCATTGCATCCCTTGTAGGATGCTTATGGTTAGATTGTTTTCTCAGTTCGTGTCCGTCCGTGCACTGCTCTTTCAGGCGCTGCTCTCTCATCTTCAAGTGAACAGGGGTTGCCTGCGAGACCACGTGGACAGGGGTCCTTTGCTAGCCGCCCTGACGTCTTTGTTTCCGACTTGGTAACGTCGCGCCCAACCGCAGGTCCTTGATGAAGTTGCCTTTCATGATTTTCACTTACACTCCAGCACTCGCTGCCATAGAGCATCGTGTTTTTCACTATGTTGCTGTTTTTCCCAACATGAGAGCCCCTACAATCGCTGCCCCAAGACATGTTCTCCCTCTGCTCAAAGTGCCGACCTTTGCAAAATCTCCCAACCGCCAGGTAGGCAAGGAACAAAGCGGCGACTGTTTTATTTGCGCATGCGTCATCACGACAGAAAAATGAGTCGGGCGTGCCATACCATTCTGTTTAACAGTACTGTGAACGTTGATTTTTCCCCGTCGGAAGAGCCATTTCAGGAGTTAAAAGCAAAATGATGCTGAATAATAAACGATATCAAAGGGATTGATTTTATGTGAATGTTTGGTAAACATCTTTAACGGGTCCACGACAAATGAGATTTGGAAAAGTCCTCAACTTCATGAGGGGAGCAAGCTGAACTATGGGAAGTGAAAAGCATACATCTGGCCTCCCACTGTTGTTTATAAGTCGTTCTGGTTGCGAATGATGGTGTAAATGGGCCACTCAGAGATTTATGGGAGAGCCACTACACTCCTCAGCTCGCAAGAGTGCCTACTGTTGGTTTCATATTCAGGGATCGCCTACTCAGAAGGGCTCTCCTGCGATTACCTAGGAGCTCAGCTTTCAGAAGCATTTTCTTCATTGAGAACAGGGACATTATGTTGTGCCTCAGGGCTGAACTTTACAAAGGAAACAGTAGGGGGTGAAGCATAAATTACGTTAAATTGCTTTCAGGCTGACAGGTGGGTTAATTATTACTCATAGCGCAGGGGCTGGAGGCTCCTAGCGGCGACGTCATGGTCCACCAGATCGAATACTTCCGAGACATGGGTTTGAGTAGCGTCCGAATCCGAAGTTTTATCCGTAACTCGCCAACCTTGCGACACATTCGGACGAGTTACTGCGGGGAAGTAACAGCAATGAACAAAAATCAAGTTCAAAACTTCTGAGATCGACCGATCCTACCTCAGTCTCGGCACTAAAGGAAGGAACTAGGAATGTACCAATAAATAACAAACTTGTTTACCATATTGCTCAAGAATAGCAATCTGAAAAAACATTCGAATGAAAATAACCCCAGAGAAAATACTGCGGTGAATTCGTGTGCATGGCATATCCCTTAAGGCCGGTCATGGCTTATCAATCGATTACGTAGAATACCGAATACCGTAGAAATGGTTTATTCCTAGTGGGAATACGATACACAAATACTATATAATATGAAAAAATTAAAAGCGGAATCATTCATTCATCAAAACCTAGAAGCTTCTTGACTGATCACCCATTTGAATGCTTATGCAGTTTCCTACTTGAGTAAATCTTTGGCATTTCAATTCATAAACATAATCTACATCTTATCATCAGTTTTTATAAACTCTAATCAAATATCAAAACAATCGAAAAATATGATAAATCGATCGATTGAAACCAGGTAAGTAGTGGTACATACTATACATTTTCTAGGCTAGTCTACATAACAATCAATCTGTTCCCTCTTTGTTTCTGGAAGTACGGAATGATGTAGAGGGACACCCTTCGATCGATACGTAGATTTTCTACTTGGAGCTGAAATGGTAATTTCGAGAATGTTCTCGTTTGACTTCTCCATTTTTTGCTTGAAACTAACTCTATTGAAGAACTTACAGCTATACAATCGTAATGATAGTGAAAATGCCAAAGCTCACTCAACGTGTGTAGGTGTTCTCTGACGTTGGCGGGGACCCATTCCGTACTGAAATCCATTATTGATTGATCATATATTTACTATGGTAGCTGTATAGGTTAGAGCATAAGTCATGTCAGTTTTTTCAATCTTCACGAACCTATTCTTCACAAAAATGAATTTTTCGAAAATTCTTTCCTTTTTATTATCAAGCTTGAAGTCTAACTCACGAAAAACCACAAATTGAAGGGCCTCTTTGAAAAAACTCCTTTCTGCAATCAGGGTCAGTCAAGGACCCCTCTTACTCTACTCATTAAGCTACCGATTTTTTTTTGAGTCTCTGAAACCTATGGAACTCGGAGTTGCGTGCTGAGGGAATGCTTAGCTGGGAGAGTCTTAGAATTAGGCCGGAAATTTTTTTAAAAAGATCCTAAAAATTGGATCAAAGGGATAAGCAGTGAGAAAAACCGACGATGAGCTGATCCCAGACTTGCTGAGGGAAACTTCATACTATGATTGAAGAAATCCAACATAACATACAAAGCATACTTTTGTTACCCGCTGTATACCTCCAATCCAATGGCTTCCCCTATGGGCATGATGAACAGCCTAATTCTGAATAAACCCCGTGCGAAGCGGTTTCGCTACTATTGTAGGGTTCTAATATTAGGCGAGCAGATCCTAGGAAATCAAAAGGGTGAGGGTTACCCCCATCACTAGCTCCACGGGAGACGGGCGGTAGGAGCGATTTTGGGTAATCGATTCGCCGCACGCGGCTGTCGCTGACCACTCATTCGCATTCATTTATTACAGCTCTAGCGTTCTTCATACAGCTCAATCGATATGCGATCATTATTTTATGCATAATTCTACTATTAGTACGTTTGTTATTGTATTTCTTACCTACTGCTGCATCCTGCTACATTCCTTCGCGCGCGACGCCCCTCTCACCGCGACGCGACCATTTCGTTCCTAACGCACCACACCCCTAGCTCCACACTTGTAATGCACTTCCCTTGAGGCGGTTCTGACGCACTGTGTCATAGCGGGGTGAACCGTGCAGTGAGAAATTTCCATCGAAAGGGGAACATGGTGTCAAATATGTTCATAACCATATATGAGAGCCAAAAGCGTACTGATAGTTTGTTTGCTTTTGAGTACTGTAATAGTATAAAAAAAAAGAAAAAATAATAATTCAGCGAGAGATGACAAACCTTAGCGAACACTGTTGAATCGTCGTCTTTACTAACACAACACCATAGAATACAAGTAACCGAAATAATAAAGACAATCGAGAAGAAGCTCAACCATACCGCTACCACACCAAAATAGTCAATGGCATTGAGCTGTTGTTTGAGGTCGACCATGGCTGAAAATTTACTAAAATCTTATGATGAATTACCGTAGTTCTCGAATTTTGATCGACTGCTCAGATGTACAAATAAACAAGTGAATAAATATTTATCGGCCTGGAATGGACTAATTAACTATGTATTAGTCGAACAATTTTTGTTGACACACATTTGTCAATAACAGATGGCAGCTACCAGCGACAAGTGAATGACAGATTTACAGCCAGTCGCTGCTTAAAAAACGGCGAAAACCATGAGGACACCCATGTAGGAAGAGCTAAAGTCATGTGACAATGAACAGCGGATGAAAGTGGGTAGGTGGTTAGAAATATGAGGCGTAGTTACTGCGCACAACACTAGGAGATCTGATCCCAAATCCCGCCTGACCGAAACGACTCATCAGAGAAACGAAATGCCACCTTTGGGGTGTGGTGCGTTAGCAACGAAATGGTCGCGTCGCGGTGAGAGGGGCGTCGCGAGCGAAGGAATGTAGCAGGATGCAGCAGTAGGTAGGAAATCGATTGTTTCCCTTACTTTGACATGACAGTATCCGACAGCTGTTGCTGATTACTCAGGATAGCTCGGTTCTCCTATAAACCACGGGCATCTCTGAACCCAATTCTCTAGCAGTCCTCGAATCAGCTTCAGAAGACCTGGTGGCCCTGTGCGTTCGACGCTCACTGAAAGCTCTAGTTATCCGCCTTGTATGACATACTGTATGGATGTATGAAGGGGCATATATGAGTTATTCAAACCGGGTGATTAGCTCATTTTTACGCCCAGTTTGTTGGGGCCCTCAGTTTTCTTGTGAAGGCATACAGGATATAGGCGAAAAAAGGGTTTTTGAATGGTCTCTTCTCATCGATGAAGACGGTTTCTACCATGCCACCCATGAAAATGAACCGGAAATGAATCTCTTCTCGACAGCTGATTCTGGTGAACGTACCATCAGTGAGGTGAGCACGGGCACATAGATGACTAACCATTGGCAAAAGACGAAGACATTCGAACGTTGAATCACCTGCTCCGAAGACGCCATTCAAAGGTGATTCGAAAGCGCTATGAACCTTTAGGGGATGGGCAGTTCTGTTGCCATACCGTTTCGTTTCTTTACCATCCGCATCTATTCAATACATTTGGTAGTTGATAAGTACCAATGTCCAACTGTCCCGATTTTGGTACATTCTGGACAAGCTGCTTGTGGAGAAACATTAGTGAATAAACAGCCTTTCCCAAACCCTAATAAGTCGTTCCCAGTTCCGAAATTCTTCAATAGATAGGGCCCATAAAGGTACATCAGCCATTGATCAACAATATGGCCGCAAATCAGAAAGCAATACAATTATGTAAAGTACTAGTCAATAGGATAAGGGAATCAAGTCGGGATTATAAGCAAACTTAGGAACCGAACAACGTGATGATCATATGTCTGGCACTGCTTTTTGCAATACCTTTCAATTTTAAGGTTATTCTCGTGGAATCCTGAAGGAAATATGAGAGACCCTTAGGAACTCGCAGGAGTTGTTGATAAAAACAGGCAAATATTTTTCAAAAAGCCGAAAAGAAACCATGGGAATCTGACGTCGAAGTGACCCTTGGAGCCTATAAAGTGTTATGAGAGCTAAAACAGCTCGAATGTCGGTGGGAAAGTGTTTTCCTTGCTCTTCGACCGGCAAAGGGCCAGTAAAGTATTGGCCAGAGGTACAGTACTGTCGCTCCTTCAGCAGTGGTCAGAATAGCTAAGCTCCATATTGGCGCTCTCATAAAAGTGCGGCATTTTCAGGCGTTTTTCGTGGAATGAGTGATAGTAAAGGCGATTCTCCGATAACTCGAGTGATTTGATAAAAATAATAAGACTGCCATAATTGGCTTTCAGATAAAACTTGCTGTTCCGCCGAGATAGGCTTGGCCAGCCTGAAGCAACGACATTACAGATTCTGGGCAAGGTGAAGGATACCTCGGGTACTATGTACATTCGTCAGGCACCGCCCCATCGGGCCTGCTTATATTCACTCGACATCTCCAAAAACCAATTCCGCCCCGAGAGCCATGAACTCTGTGGACGATGTCAACAACGGCCAGTTGGACCCCATTGTCAGAAAAATCCCGTCAAACTGAGCTCGGCAGGGTGCTGAAAAAGTCTCACATGCACTGAAGAGGCTCATATAAAAATTTGAAGCCTGCGAATATTCTCACAATTAAAAATAATGGGGATTGAAAAATGGGAATCATTTATGGGGTGATTAAATGTAACGGGGGTCGAGAAAATGTGAAAAGGCTTTCGTTTACTCAAATCCGTTCAGCCCGATGAAATTTCCACTCTATGAAAGTCATTTTTAGAATAAAATTAAGCCTCAAGTGAAAAATTTGCTGCAAGAATTCAATATGATCCAAAATTCAACAAATTTTTGCTAAGAAATGGAGCTGGAGCTGGAGCTGATGAGCTGACGAAGGTGTGGAGCCTAAATTAGCATGCAGAACTTAAAGGCTAAAACAATATGTATTGCTAGATATAATTAGTGTAAGTGCTAGTTTTCGAAGGTCATCATAAGCATAGATATAAATAAACAAGCAAGAAAATTACTAAACTCAAAAATCCAAAATGTTAATCGAAAAGATGGTTCCCAGAGGGAGTTTCCGGGCTTCTTTAGTGCTTACTGACGACAGTTGGGAAAGAGTGCGGTTAATGAACTGGGAACGAACTTCGATGAAACAAAGATGAAGCTCAGATGTTTGCAGAGGACTACGAAGCGCCGAGCCAGTGAACAAACACAGAGTGAGGCCGAGTTCCGGAAATCGATAAAAGCTGCCGGGGAGGGCCGGCGCCGTTGGGGGCTTTCGAGGTTCGGCAGCAGAGCAAAGCTGCCGCCTGCTTACAACTACTTCAGGCCCCATTATCAACCCGAGAAGTCCTCTTTCGGAGGTTTTTGGGGAGGCTTCTGAAGAAAATAGTCACTTGACGCTTAAAAACTGAAACACTACTGCTATTTTGGTTTTTAGGGGATTTTAGCATGAAAGCCGATAAGAGGATCAAGATTATTTCATTAACACAGATTAATCGAATTATTTTCCCTCATGTGCCATGCATTGGGTCTCCATATCAAGCGATCTGACATTTCAAGTGACTACATGAGTTCCATAAAAACTCACTGGTAACAGCTGATGCTCAAGCTGATGTTTTTACCCTTGAAGGCACGATTCAGAATAAAAATGATCCCTACGTTCCCATTGTACAAATTCTAAGCCCCGCCTTACACAGTACATACCTGCCGTTATAAGACCGAAAAACGTCCTGTATAGGGCACAGCAAGGGGCCGGATAATGTATTTGTGAATGCTACACCCATAGTGGACGAGTTCCAACGGCGTTTAGAGGCTGCATTATCTCAAGAAACTCCCATGTAGGAAGTTCAAAGAACTTGTCATGACGACAGTGAAAGGCAGCACTAGACAACTTCGGCTTTATGCAGTTAGCTATTTGCGCATTGGAGCACATGAAATCTCGTCCAAGCACCTCTTACATGCCACTCCCCTCATCGTAATCTCGTACAATCTCTATTTCAACTACTCCAAGGAAATCTAGTCTTTGACGATGTAGGTGGATTTTCTCGCTTTCTTCGCCACCGATGAACCGCTCTAATCAACGCTTCCACTTTTCGACTCAAAAAGGGTACCTCAAAATCATCGTGAACTAAGCCTTTCTCAAAAGTCAACCAGCTGAACACAGTGAGACAGAAGGCACCCACCAGACAATTTAAAATTTCACCAATAAATGAGAATTCGAATGAAAATTACCATCGAGTTCTGATCTATGGACTGTAGGTGGTCCTGCTTTTCCGAGTAGCTACCTGAGGTCCAATTCGATTCAGGAGAGACACTCGAAGGGTGTATGGCTCTGAAAAGATCTGGAGGTTCAAAAAGGGAATTAAATCCAACAGATTTGAAGCAGACTATTTCGTTTTGGAAGGTAAAGACTCCTACGGCATAAGCTGTGGGGATGTTAACTATATCAATGCATGCGACAAACGCTTTGACATCCAGGATCTCAATAGGTCTGATCAGGGAGGTTTGTCCCGTCTAGAATGGTGCAAATATCCGAGGCAAAAAACCTCCAAATTGAACTGGCTTCGAGAAATTCTAGCAAAACAGACAACAAAAGCTTTCCAGTGGTAACAACAATGTTTTGTGTTGATAAGGGATAATATAAAATTGATAACCAGCCGTAATCAGCTTTTAAAATCGATTAATGGCATTAGTGCAAAACGTTCCTGATATCCCAACAGTTTATCACTTCATGTCGTCAAAACGAAGGCGTTTCGTTTTTGTGGCTCTGTAACGACTCTATCACCGACATAATTGATTTCTTCTTCTCATTACTTCAATTACTTTAGTATCAAAAAGAGAATCATTCAGGAGTAATCTATGATTTTCACAATTTTCCTATTTTCCTTTCATAATACTATTCTCAAAACGAACACAGCTCAAAGACATATTTTGTAACCATACTCTTATTTTTGTAATATTATATATTAACTGGCCATAGTAAATGATAATGACAGATAAAAGCGAATAAGAGCAAAACCTTCACCTAGCACCGACCAACGTCTTTTTAGAGATGCGCCCTGCATCCGAACACCGTTAGAAATCGTGGTGGCGCTTTGAAGTCTGGTACCAATTAAGCGACCCAGAAGAGATAAGAAGCTTTTTTGGCCCTAGCGCTATCAATTGGGGACTCGATCCACGGATCATGAGTGCTACAGTGTTCTATTTGCCATTACACCACTCACCTCCGCTGTCTCGCTGCTCGCTAGTAAAGCAGTGTCTAGTGTCGGGGCTACTAAGGTCAAGGCGTTAGAGCCAGACATGCACTCCGGTCTCCAAACCAAACTTTCCACCTTTTTGAGCCCGAGTTAGTAAATCTGTAACTTCTACAACGGCCGTTCTCACCTATCCATTGCCATGGTATATGTTGACAAAGATACTTCACAGGGAAGTCGGATGTATGGCTCATCCGTAACCAGTTTGAATCATGACAGTATTTCCATTTATTCCATTTTGAGTTTGTTATAGTACTGGCAGAAGATAGCCCTACTAACGATGCAAAAAGGTGTCTTTGCTGAGGACTTTCATGTCAGCATGTCCTTTCTTATCAGACCGGTACAGATGACAAAGTGCGAAAAAACCCGGGGACATATATGTTTGAGGAAGGTTGCAGCTTTTGCTCAATTGGGAGCTCCAAGAATCCCTGCACTCTAGAACCTCCGACTTGAGATTCTGGTAATCCAGGAATAGTGGGCAAAAGAATTCTGCAAAGACAATGGCCGAATGATGGATGTACAGCTCCAGAGGGGTATGGAAATCTGGATCAGCTCTTTTATCATTTTCTCTTCACCTCATGGGGCTGCAATCAAAATGGGGAGCGGTAACTGCGCTGCTTCGTTCCAGATGCTCCAATTTCTGGAAGTATAAACACACACACATGCTCGACAACATGCCAGGGAAGCCTCTTTCAAGCTTGGGGAAGGATATCACATTTTAAAAAGGTAGAGGCAAAAGGTGCATAACTGTTTGAGAATGCCATTTCACCAATGTCCCACCAGGTCTAAGTCGTTTGCCTGATGCCCGCCTCTGTTGGCACATGAAGGGAGCGGCAAATAGCGTCCTAAAAAGGAGTTGTCGAAGATCTACGATCAGGTATGAATCATCCAAGTCCACAGATTTGAAGGGTACAGTTCTTGCCTCATATGTAATCACGTTCTAAGCTCAGCGCGCCAGCCCACAACTGGTACAAAACCATTGTCTGTTGCCCTTTGTGTATGTCGTGTTTTCAAAGAAGATTGTGAGAAATAGCTGCGATAATAAAGCGATCGCAAATGGCTATTCTCGTCCATTCGTCGTTTTTGATCAATTTCTCAACAGAAAATCGCCAATCGAATTCAAACACCTTACATATTCATTTCCTTCTACCTCCAGCAGGCAACAGCTTTTTTCTACTTCCAATTCCTTTTTGAAATTGCAGATAACTGAGCCTCCTTGTTCAAGCTCTGTACTACTTACAGACGTCTGCAATTCGTCTTTAAGCTGAAATCCAAAAGTGAAATTAGGGAGGAGAGCAGATCGAACTCTACCTAGTTTTCACCGCTATCCCAGGAGTTCTCCTACTTATAGCAGCAGAGGGAACACGGTACTAAAGTGGATGTGCTCTGAATTTTCTCCTCCACTGAGCCTTGTAGGCAACGGCAGCGTCAGGATCTACAATAGTTTCCTCGAAAAAGCGGTCACGAGAAAAGTCTCAAAGTCAGGCCAGGGACAAGTGGGCGGAGCAGCAGAGAGGTGTGAGTGGAGGGTGGAGGAGGTAACATCAAGCTGTTCGGAATACTTTGACATTAACTGTTGCAAAGGATATTTGGCTTATGTATTGCATGATTGCCTCAATTATATCGCATCTCAAGTCTCAGTTTACTTATTTACTTTTTGTTTGTTTACACAATGGCCTGAGTACGCGGTCAAAGGTCGCCTTCCTCTCAGGAAAAGTAGAAATCATAATGTGACAATCGCTCATAGCTGTCGTTAGAAAAAATTTAAATAAAATCGTTTGGCTAGCTCGCTAGTTTTTGTCCGTCTTCTCTTCCCTTCCTCTTCGACATCGAGGGACTCTCATTGTATTCAGGGAATGGTCGACCTCAAACAGCACCTGGACGTTCTTGATTACTTTGGAGGTTTGGCTGTGTGTTGCGCATTTTTTGCGATAATTTTCATAATCTCCAATACTTGTATTCGATTATGTTGTATAAGTAAGGAAGAAAAGGTCACGTCCACTCCCTTTTCGGTAAGTCTTGCTTTTATTCTTATTCTGAGCACACCTCACAGAGGTGTGAATCTGAATGACCCATTCTAAGTGTTAATAAAAGGATAAAGGATAAAGTTTTTGGCGTTAATCAATCCCGTCTGAGGGATGCGCCCCACACTCGACTTCCATTCAGAATCGTAGTGGCATAATGATTGCGTATGTGGCCTATACAATGACTTGCGATGGCTAGCCGATGTACAAGTCAGCGCTTTTATCCTCCCAGACGAGTCTGGTACCAATTCACCGACCCCGGAGGGATGGAAGGCTTGGTTGGCCTAGGCGGGCATCGATCCGGGATTCGAACCCCTGCTTGTGATATAGTGCGCCACTTGCCACTACACCACCTCCACCCATTCTATCGTATTGTAAGTGTTAGGCCCAAAGACTCCGACATTTTTCGTGGGCAGTCAGTTGGTTTCGCCCTTGTCTTATTGTTAGATCAATTTGAAACCTACTGGAGGCCTCCAAAATGATACGATCAGTGGCCTGTAAGTGAAATTGTTACACGAGTTTTCAATCCCAAGAAGTTTTTTTTAGCAGATACGGCGTTCACAACCGTATCGTACCCTTGTAAGCTACCACAGAAGGTTCAGTTTAAAACGTGATCCACCGAAACAACAAAATTCCGATGGCTGTGAGTTGTTTGGATTTTGGCTATTATTGTATGTGGAATTTTTAGTTCTTCGGCTTCTACTCGGATTTTCCAGGCCTCGTAGTGGTAACAGCTGAAAACTGACCGACGCTATTCCGCTGCTCCACGCTTCGCCATCAGGAGAAGATCGTTTATCGGACCTTGTAGAGTAGCAACCAACTAATTGAGGAAAACTTGCTAACTAAAGAACCTATCGGATATGTTACTTGTTACTGCTATGTTACTTCGTTGTATTCGGGTTTGATTTCTGCCGAGAAAAAAATTTCTGTGCAAATCCGCCTCTGTGCATTATCCGAACAATTTGGATTTTCTTAAAAAAATGTGCGTAATGATTATTAGGAACGAAGGAGAAGGAGAAGTTCCGAGAAGTTATTTGCGTTTATTTTTTTAAATATTATCAGAGGTTAGTTGCATCAACCGTATCACCTGCCGTCCCCTTGATGATCGATTTCTCCGAGCGGACCACAATAACGTCTCCAATTGTTCATTTCGCAAGCCGGAGTGGTCCAATGGATGGTCCCTGCTAGAGGAACGAGAAGCATAGCATCCTACCGTTTAGAGCTTTCGTTAAT